>CM073547.1:2400000-3600000 GCA_037074615.1 Leucaena leucocephala
TACGATCATAGACATTTCGACCAGTCTAATTTATCATACATAATCCAGTGTCGCCTCTACATAAGTGTAATATTTAATCATTTCGAAGTTTTAATTCAGATTTAAATGGAAAAATCTTGAATAAATAACCACCTAAGTCAAGCTATTCCGATTTCTGAGCCGGCCGTGAGGAATTTAGTTTGCAGCATCAAATCCAAACTCATCTGGAGAAGCAGACTGCACTGGACTGCAGATTCATTAAAGGAGGAGTAGAAGAGAACCAAATATGCTTCTCTTGCTCATGAGATGACCGAAAGACACTGTATACCTGAAAGAACCATTGAAGATTATGACAGCCGATCTTCAAATGAAGTGAAAGCAAAAAGTTTTCTACACTAACGGTCTAACACAGCAACCTTGAGCGTTCAAATCGTCAAAACCATTTGGAGTCTAAATGTTTAACCCTAAAGTGAAAAATCATTAATTATTTTCTCATAATCTCTAAAATTTCTTTGTAATTTCATTTAACTATGAAGGCTAACTCATGTTCTGATTTTCAACTCAAAATTGGCTGATGAATTTTAATATAAATATAATCTCTCAGACACTTAAGATCAAAGTTATTATCCTACTAGGCCAATCTTAACCCAATATTACCCTGTTGGGATTTAGGATTGTGATGGAGAAATCTATCACATTTAATAGCATTCATTTCTTGTTAATCTCTTGTCAAATGAGATCCAAGAGAGATCATGGTTGTTTCTCTTGTTTCTGGTTAACTTGATCGCTGCTTCATACAATATAGTATTTAATCATTTCATTAAAAAATTAGTCCATCTTCCGCTATCAATATAAGATGAGATCAGATGAGTCCATCATAAATAATCTATTCACTAGTGAAGCAGCTCGATCAAAACATTATTTTCCCCCATTTGCAAGCAATTCTCAATCAAATGCAACGACTGATGGGATCCCTTAAGATTGCAGATGTCTCCAATTCCATATGAAATGATGAATGGCAAGTATAAATCGAGACCAAGAGGAGCCAAATTGACAGAATGTAAGAAATCGCAAAGAGGAATATCAGAAAATAAGTGTTCCATTTATTAGGTTGGACAAGAATCACATAGATCAAATTATTGATACATCAAGAATCTATAACTGCTCACTATCTGAGAAAACTGGAGCAACAGCAAGGAGTTTCTTTCGGAGCAAGCATCGAGGACGATTGATCCTCAAAGCAAAGCAAGGAACTCCCAGATTGACTTGATCCAGGGCCGGATCGGTCTGATCAGTGGAGGAAGATGTTGAAGTGGAGGGCGAGTGAGATGTAAGAAGATCGGAGAGAAGAATCTGCGTATGCGAATCAAAGATCCGGGATCTAGCATTGAGTTTGAAGTCCCTAAGACGGGCCAGAGCTCCAGGCTTAAGAAACCTATTGTAATAGTAGTATCGTTGGTTTCGGTTTGGAAGAAAGGATTGACTCGGCTTCCTTCCCGTAGTTCCTCTCATGGTTTCTGGATCACAGAGAGAAAGGGAGAGAGGAATGGATGGGAAGGTGAAGATTATATAGGTGGAAGAGGAAGAAGAAGGATATGGCGGGAAAGAACGGTCTCGTGTGCAGAGAGGGGGAGTGAATGGAGGCGGAGAATTCAAAGTAGGGAAGGCGCGGGGAAGGCTAGGGCTTCTTCTCTCTCTCTGTGTGCCTCTGCCTTGGTCTTGTTTATTGCCGTTTCACCCCCCGGGTATTTTTCTACGTGTTAGAATGTTACAAATATAGAAACCGTTTTTCTTAATGCATATTATTGTTTATTAAAAATAATATAAGGTAATGTAAAGTTCTATGAATAATCTGATTTATGTATGGTGATTTATGCAACAATGCACAATTTAGATGATTTTGACTTGCCCATTTATATCAGCAGTAGATAATTGACTTTATGTTATTCGGGGATAAATATGTAAAAACAATTTATCTCATAAAATGTAATATTGTTTATTTTAAATAAAATTATTAAAGTTAGACATAATTAATAAATAATTAATTTTTTTAAATTTAATATTATAGATTTAAATTATGTTATATATATAAAAAAAAATTATTATAAGAAGTAAAATTTATTTTGATATTTTTTGCGGATTATTTTTTAGTTAGCTGGTAAAGAAATCGTCTTGATTTAAAAAAAAATAAAAAAAAATTAAAGTGGCCAAAATCTCACCAATCAGGATGGAGTCCAAGTAAAAGGATAGAAAAGTTTTGTGGGCCTATTTTGCTAGAGGGGGCTGGCCTAACCTACTTTCTTTATAATATTCTTTTTCTCTTGACATATATATATAATTTAAAAGAATCAACATATAGGATTTAACTTCTTAAAGTGATGAGATATATTTTTAAAAAATATTATTTTATTATATTTTTAATTATAATATTTAAAAAAATATCCTAACTCTTAAATATCTAAATTTATATTTGAGTATAATAGATAATTTATTTTATCTAATATTAATATTATTTAAAAATAAAATTATTTTACTTTTAAATTATGAATAAATTTATTTTTTAAAAAAAAATATAACTAAAAAAATAAAAAAAATAAAAAATTATATTTAAGTTCTAGAATATAATTATAAAAAAATTATAAAATTATAAAATTATTATAAAATCTTATAAGATTTAAAGTTAATTTTTTTAAGTTATAAAATAATAAAATTACTTTTGAGATAAAATGCTTTAGATATTTTTTTTATTTTTTAGTTATTATTTATTTTTATAAAAATTATTATTTTTATTAATTGAGTTATTATTTTTTTTATTTAGTTTGTTATTTTTTTCTATAAAATTATCATTCATATTATTTGAGTTATTTTTTTAAAGGATAATTATATTATTTTATAAATTAAAAAATTAATCTTAAATTTTATAAAATTTAATAATAATTTAATAATTTATGAGAATTTTTTTATAATTAAATTTATTATATAAGATTTGAATACAATTTAAAAAAAAAAAACAATGAGATAATAGAGTGTTTTTCACTCTGAATTTTGTAACATATACAATTACTAGAACTTTTTCTTCTTGACCAAACTATGTGCGTGGTTGAAAAAAAAATTAAACGGATTTATAAAAAAAAATAGATTTAAACACAGTTTATAGAAAATAGTTATTTTTAAAAGAGTTTATGGAAAAAAATAATTTTAAATAAATGGGTTTTTTTATAATTATTTATGTAAGGGATTTTATGATTGATAAATGACCAAAATATATATGAGTATTAAATAAAGAGAGATGAGAGATGAGATGAGAGAGTGTAAGAAAGAAAAGAGAGAAAAAATATGAGAGAGGAAAGAGAGTGTAAGAAAAAAGTATGAGAGAATGTGTAAGAAAAAGTATGAGTAATATAGTAATTGATTAGTTCATAAACTCTTTTATTGTTCTATAAACTACTCTGACTAATTTATTTAAAATTTTAATTTTAAATTATTATTTAATTTAAAAATTTATTTAAATAAATATAATTATTCATTTTAAAAAAATTTTAAACTAAAATTTTGAGTTAAATCTAAATGGCCTATACTGAGTAGGATAATCTATTCCCTATATTCTCTCTCTCTCGTATGTTCATTTGGGCAAAACTTATAAGAAAATGAAAATATTGCCAATTAATACTCTAACTGTTCAAATCCAAATGTGAACCGAACTTGGGAGATGGTGTATTTGGCGATGAGAAGTATTGAATATGAATGCTAACCATTCAAGCTTTCATATATTTTAGGAAGCTGCAGATCTGATCCCATAAAAAAAGTATACTAATATTTTAAAGAAAAAATTATTTATTTTTTAAAATTATCAAATTAATAAAATATTTTAAAAGACTTAAGAAAAATTTATTGAAATTATAAATAATAAATTTGCTCTTAAGTTTACATTTATATCACATTAACTTATCATTATTAATATATTAATTTTTAATTGAGGTGTTTCACTTTGTTTCAGTAGCACTATAACTTATCTTTTTATAATTTGTTATTGATAACATATTAATTTATCTATTTAAATATTTTAATTTATTATTAGTAATATTTTAATTTATTATTAATATTATATTAACTTATTAATTAATCAATAAATCATAATAAAGTTGTGCTTTTACTACTTTCATATATCAAGGTGATGAAGATGAAGATTTCATGTTGTCAGTGAATGTTTCTCTAATTAAAAATAAATAAATTTAAATATAAAATAAATGTATTTTATTGAATTATTTTTTTCCAAATATTTAAATAGAAGAAGGAAGATAAGGTTGGAAATAGGAAAGCCCTTAAAAAAAGGAGAAATGACGTGAGAGCGAGGGTGCCATCTTGGGAGATGCCTCGACGTTGCCTCTTGTGAGCTTTGATTTCGTTGGCATTGAAGCGACAGAACACAACGCACTCTCTTCAGTTTGATAAGACCGATACATTAATTCATTCATGCCAGTGTGTCATAGCCATCTCTGATCTCCATACCTGCCTGCCCTTGTGGCTGCAACGCCTCCCTCCTCATCCCTTCTCTTTTCTCTTTCTTTTTATGAACACGGCACACACCTCCAAATAATACTACTCCTCTTTCTAGTTGCAAAGAATATCAAAGCGGCCATGTGCGGGAACGAACTAGGGGTGGGAAACATATTCCATCCCAAGTTTTATGGACCTGATCTATTATATTGTGGAACGAGTTCGTCTCATCCCTTCAAAGAGTAGGATGGAAAATTATCGGGTCAAAGATAAACAAAACAAAAAAGAGTCAAAACGAATCTCAGCCTGATACCCGTATCGACTTGAGGTTATTATTTTTGAAAGAAAATTTATAATATAAAATATCTCGTCTACCCCTTATCCGGTTCATCCCTTCCTCTTACCCACTCCACTGCTTAGCAGACGCTCCCTCCATCATTTTCCTCCCCTTTCCAATCTCCTAAATGCATTCTAACAGTTCTTCACTCATATCAAATCGAACTCTATTTTCTGTTCATCTACACGGGAGACGATGATGGATTGTTGAAGAGTTGGTGGTGTGAGAGCGGCTTTTCACTATGTCTTGTGAGCGTGTTCTTAGCTCTAGCATCGTGATCCGGCCACGTGGGGAAACGAACCTATGCAAGGGAATTACATTACCACTAGAAGAATACACCAAATGCTGTCAAAATTATTATGGGTAGGATAAGACTTTATAAATGAATTTATAAACAAAAGTTTATAAATAATATTTAAAAATAAATTTAAAGAAAGGTTTATAAAAAAAATAATTTTAAATAAATATTTAAATAATTATTTGTATAAATATTTTTATTATTAATAAATTATGAAAAATAGTATGAATATTAAATAAAAAAATAAGATATGAGATAAGAAAAGAGAAATGTTATAAGAAAATAAAAGAAAGAGGGTGTAAAAAAAATATGAGAGAAGATAGAGTATAAACAAAGTATGGATAATATAATAATTGATTAATTCATAAATTATTTTACTATTTTATAAGTTACTTTAAACAGTTTATCTGAAATTTTAATTTTAAATTATAGTTTAGTCTAAAATTTTATTTGAATAAATATAACTTATTATTTAAAAAAATAATAAATTTAAATTTTACTTAAATTTAAACTTAAAATTTAGGTATGTACTCATCTTAAATATACTTAGAATGGTATGATTTTTACCCCTCATTGGATATTGTCTTTTTTACTATATAAAATATTGAGTCTTTACTATTTCCCGTGTTATTTTTATAGAGATATTATCTGACTCTACCATTTTATTTCAACCCCAATCATTTTAGAAATAGATCAAACTTAGTTTAAAAAGTTACCAAATAAAATGAGAATAGATGGGGATAGAATGCAGCATGAGACAACTCATTTAGACCCTAAGCCTATTGGACCGTGCCTTTTTAGGTTTTAAACCCAATATTAACAAATTTCACTCTTAAACGGATGAGCTCAACAAATTTGACCCATTTTTCCAACCCTAAATACATTTAGTAAAACGCTTTGCAGCATGGTTACTATACCATGGATTTTGATCTACTACTGCACGGTCATTTCTTTATAGTACTAAGAGCAATACATTTGGTTAATGAAAATTGTATAGATAATAAAAAATATATTTATATTTTATAAAAATATGAATTTAACTTTTGCATCTCATAAACAGTTTATTTAACAAGTAATTTTATAATTTTTCTATAAATGTTATCCGAGTTAACCCTAATCTTAATAAAAAATTAATACTAAATTTACTTAAATTTTTATATATAAAAAAACAATGCATTTGTATTAATTGTATATTGTTATATTTTTTTCATTACAGCATAAAAGCTGCTGTTTAATACATTAGCATATTGGTTCAGATAAGAAAATGCATTAGCACATGGCATTTGGCACCAATATTAAAAATGTATATGTTTAATATTAAATTTAAATAAATAATTAGATATTTTGTCCTACATAGCAGTGTGTATTGAGAATTTAAAGGATTAATGTTGGGTAGAGTTAACTAAGCCTCTCTCTTTTTTGTTATAATTATGATTATCTTTTTTAATATTAAATATAAATATTTTTTAATAATTATTTAAATATTAATTTATTATATTATAAATAATTAACACTTTTTATTAAACTAAATTTTTATAGATACTACAGGTCTTATTTGTATGGAGGTGTGACACAAATCACATAAATAACTAACACTTTTTATTAAACTAAAATTTTATAGATACTACAGGTCTTATTTGTATGGAGGTGTGACACAAATCACACTATTCACATCTTATAAAGAGGGTGATTTTATTTTTCTAAATTTGACATCATGGATAAAACCTAGAAGATATGTAAATTTATAAGAACCAATATTGATCATCGATAACTTATTACACAATTTATTTATGGCACACAAGCACAAAATACGCGTATTATGTATAATGCAATTTTAATAAAGTACTTTAAAATATTTTATAAACATTAACAATAGGGTTGTGTATAAAATTCATAGATCAATATGTTTATCTGAGCCCATAATAAAAATATCCTATTCAACCTAATAAATATAGAGTAATGCTAGGCATTGGGTTATAAAATATAATCTATTCATTTTTTGAGCTAGGCACTGAGTATAGAAGCTACCCTACCCTGCCTATGAGCATCCATTCTTTTATGTTTTTTTATTTTTTTTCCTATATGTTAGTATGCTATACTTGAAAAAGGAGAATATGATAGTTATTACTGATTAGATTGTCATTTTAAAAATATGAATAGTTACGTTGTATCTTTTAATATTTATAACTATATTATTTTTTTTAATTTTATTAATTATCATATAATTATATTATAAATTATAATTATTTATTTTATTTTTTAGATGCTTTATTTTTGTTAATATTGAAGAGATTGATACAAATTTGTAATTATAAGTTACCTAGACTTCAAGGCTTATCTTTTATATGTAATGGATCTCAAGACTTTAATTATTATCTTTATTGCCTTATTTTTAATGAATTGTGGATATTATTTAACTATAGAAGACACATGAATGTGATATTATTTTATAAGTTTATAATTATATATTGTTTTCAAACCATTAGCATGATATTACGATTTAGGCATACTAAATCTGTCCATATGTAACCTGCTCATACCTAATCTAAAATTATTAAAATTTTTATTGAGTAGAATGTGCTATTAAACTGTAAAATATAACTTATATTTTTTTTAGATAGAGTATCGAAAGATTTATCTATCTAATTTTATATATGCACATCTCTAGTTAACAATACAAACAACTAAAATTTGACTTTCTTTACAACATTTTGACTCTTTAAAACATTCTAGACAAGGAAAAAAATTACATAGATAATAAGATAGATCTTATGGATTATGAAATGTACGATTCACACGTTCCTATCCAATACATTTGTCCAAATCAAAACATGTTACACGCATCATAAAAATATCCCATACATGTATCGTATCGGATGTGTGATACGTATTTCAAACACAGATTTTTGTCTCTTTCCTTTTATCTGGAAATAGAAGTGGTACATGGGACCTACAATTCCAAGAAGACGTATCTAAAATGTGATCCTATTCCTATCCCTATGTAAATTTGCAAAAACCCCTGAAGCGCCTTTTTGTGTAACTGTGGAGTATTAATAAATACCACACGAGAGAGGAAGGATGAGGAGAGAGAAAAGAGAAGAGTAACAGTTGGAAAGGCGGGAACCCATCGTCATCCGTCAGCAACGAGTTGCTCCTTATCTCAATGTCATAGTAATACCCAACCAACTGGCTTTTACTTCTTTCATAAGCTGTAAGTCCCTTCTCCTATGGACATTGCTGCTTATTAATGCCTTCTTCGCATTTGCCTTTTTCGTCGGCTCACACTTTCACATACCCATCCATCCACAGAAAGAGGAAGAGAGAGAATCATACATAACATTAAAGCCTTTTTGTGCTATGGGCTTTTAGAGGATAAGGTTTTGCGAATCACTAAGAACAGCGTACGGTCACCCCAATCCTTGTTCACCACCTCTCCCAATCAAAGCTGGCAGCCTTTTCAGAAGAAAAAACAAGAAGTTTTATAAAATCGCTTTGTTTCCGTCTTCTTCTTTATGGAAACACTGCTCTGACGGGACTTGTTCGTCTCATTGCGGGCCCTGAGCCGTCCCACCTCCTCCTCCTTATTGTCCTTCTTCTGCTACTCCCCCCACTCTCCTTTGGCTTCTCTCTCTCTCTGGATTTTTTTCATTTATTTTTTAATGGACTCATCAAGTGAAACTGAGATTCACAGCAAGACCCATCATTTCTTTTGCTTTTCTTTACTAAATGAGGTTCCTTGCTAGGCTTTACATTACAGTAATAACGGTACCCCAAGCTGCTGCTTTTTTTTTTTTTTTTCTGTTATGCTCATCTGCTTCTCTTGTCTTTTTCTATCTATTAATTTGTTCCTTTTCCAGTTACCATTCTGTTGAGTCTCTTGAAACCTGTGATATCTTTGGAGGTATTGAGGTGAGAGAAAGAGAGGGGTTGGGAAGGGGGAAGGATTTATTTACAAAGCTTCCTCCTTTCATTGTCCTGGCTGGTTGGCGTTTTTGGTGGTTTTCATTAGAGTTCCAATTTCAGAAATTTTTATTTTCTTCAAAAGTCCTAGCTCCTTCGGGGGGTTTTCAAAACAAAAGCAAGGTAGATTCCTGATTTTATTCTCTTACACACCTTTCTGCTTTTTGATTCCCAATGACAGAAAATTATTTTTTAAATGAAAAAAAGCCTATTTTTATCTCGTTAGTATCTGCATTTCTCTATTTATCATCTATCTCTCTATATAGACTGAAACAAGAAACTCTCTCATCCATCATCCCTCGAACCTCCCCCCACCCCCGTTTTCCTTCTGTTTTTATCTGAAGTACCCAACTGACTTTTCAGGGTTTTACAGTAAAAATGGAAGCTTGGGATGGTGTCTTGAGTAAAACCCATGTAGGCAATGAAGAGTTCAATGAAGAAGAAGTATGGGGATTGGCGGACGAGAGAGGTGAATCAAGCCCCAAAATGATGAAGAAGGTTTCTTCTAAAGATTCCTCCGGTTCTTCTTCCATTGCATGTCACTCATCTGCAACTCCAAGAAAGATCCCGAGGGCAAGCTCACAAACCAGCCATAAATTTGAAGCTTTTCAAGGTTCTTCAGCTCCTCTCAACATTCCTGACTGGTCAAAAATTTATCAGAAAAATGTGAACAGAGAAGAACATGAACATGATAATGGTGGTGGTGATGAGGAAGAAGAAGAAGGCGGAGATGAAGATCGTATTATTCCTCCCCATGAATGGCTTGCTAGAAAGCTTGCAAGGAACCAGATTTCTTCTTTCTCTGTGTGTGAAGGCGTTGGGAGGACGCTCAAAGGGAGAGATCTTAGCAAAGTGAGAAATGCTATCTGGTCCAAAACTGGTTTCATTGAGTAGCATTATTAGAAAAGTTGATTCTTGGCTGCCATGGTTGTCGCCATCAAGCTTTCTTGTCTTTTCGGGAATCTCTTCTTCGTCATCATAGTTAGACTTCGATATATGGCATGGAATCGTTGTTGTTTTGATTATTAGCACTATTACACTATGGGAAGATGATGAATGATGATGATGCTAGTGGAGAAAAAATTGAGGCCCTTCATTAAGTCAGAGCTGTGACTTTTCTGTTTCTGTTTGTGATTTCTCTCTTCTATATTTTCTGGAGAAGTAGGAGTTTGGGAAAAATATCATGAGTGGTTCAGTCCGAAGTTTTGTCTGTTTTCCTAGAAAAAAAATTACTATAATATGTGCGTAGTTGTAACGAAATGGAAGAGTTAACTTTTTATTAGCCTTCAACATGTTTTTCTCTCTAGGTTCTAATCTCTTAACTGCAAGTTATCAGTATTTAAACGCTCTGTTCATTTATTTTGGCTTTTGTCTTTGGATAAGATTTAAGGATGGATCATGAAAAAGAAGAAGGGATTTTTAGTTAGTTTTTAAAAAAGAGTTTTAAGAGAAATGTTTAGAAAAAGAAGTAAATTTTAAATAAATAATTGATTTGATAGTTATTTTTATTATTATTAAATTATAAAAAATATATTATTATTAAATAGAGGGGTGACGGGAGAAGTTGTAAAAAAAAATAGAGATGATAAAAAAAATAAAATAAAATAATAATTAATTATTTTATAAATTATTTTAGTTAATTTATTTAAAATATTAATTTTAAATTATAGTTTAATTAATAATTTTTTTAAAATAAATATAATTTTTTTAAAAAATTAAATTTAAATTTTATAAAAAAAGAATTTTAAATTTAAATTTTGTTAAAACATAAATTAAAAATTTAAGTTTGAGACGAAACTAAACACACGTTTAACAAGCTTCATGTCTTCATAATGCATGTCCTTAATGATAATTTTTCAAAGGGGGGTGTTGACTGGTAAGCAACCATAAAATCAGTATAAAAAATATAATTATTTTTTAAAATAATATAGCATACAATATTATTTTTATTTCTCATATACATATCATAATTTGATTTGAAATATAATTTTATATATATTTTTAATTTAATATATTTTTTTAAGTATCCAATAAATATAAAAAATAAAATTATGTAAAAAATTATAATAAATTAATAAATTATAAATAATATTAAAAAATTATAAATAATATTAAAATAATAATATAAAAAATAAAAATAAAATATTATTTGTTATATATATATATATATTTTTATAGATCACCTGATATCTTCAGCCTTGTTTTATAAAGGAGAATTGAGCTTGAGTGGTGACAAGCTCTATCCCTTACGATGTTGCATTTTTAATTAATACAACTCGTTTCTAGTCAATATAACTGTGAGTTAGACAAGTTGAATCAAGTGCCTGGTAGTAGAAAAAGTTATTTGCTGCATATTTTACTTCATGCAATGAATAGAAGAGATTCTTGAAGGAGGGTGATTCAAGAGAAAAACCTCAAGTTTCTCAATTTGGACCTCATGGAGATTCCTATTGTCATTGGAATGAGGGGCCACCAGCATCATGAGTATGATATACAAATGGAAGTTTCATATAAAAGTGGAGAATCTTCCTGCAATCTGCAGCATGAGAGAAAAAGAAGATTGTAATTACAAGGGAAACTTTTAAGTGGAGAATATTTGATCCCTTTGAATATGTAGACAGACACAGGGATACCAAAAAGTAATGGTCCTTACAATCTATGTGCCTTTGGCCAACACAAATCACAAAACGATGAGCATGGAGTGGCATTTGAGAGGTTCAGAAAATTCAGCCATCCCCATTACCTTTTTTCTCTCGAGGTGGAGGGCCATCATATGGCCTTTTTGGCTTACACAACTTTTATTTTCATATTCATATGCATGCCTATTACTAGTAATTTGCTTGTCAATGACATGGGGGTTTTCGGATTGTTGTTAGGTTACTTTAATATGAGTTTTTGAGTTCAAATTGAGCCATCAAATAGCCATATTAAAAAAGAGATGGGTTTAATTTTAGAACTAGAAAAGGATCGAGAAAACAGAGAAATTCAAGGGGATTTTGATGTGAAAAATAAAAATAAAAATAAAATCAGAGATCCAGGCTAAAGAATCCATCGTGCAGTCAAGATTTTAAAATGAAGCACAATGGATTCTTTAAACAAAATCCATTCGCAAACTATCAAGCGTGATTCCGCGTGACGCCTATTTTAAAATGACCTAATGTGATTCCGCGTGAAGCCCATTTTAAAATGAACTAACTCCTGGAAAAAATGTTTTCTTCTAAACGAGAATTACATTAGTTGGTTGAATTTGCAGAAACTGAAGCGCAGTTTGAGGATCAAAAGGATAAAAGAAGCATTAAAGAAAAGAAAGAATGAGGATTTAACTTAAACTCCTTCGTGTTTTTGATTCCACGAATAACCAAATATCGGTTGTTTAGCTTCTTATTCACTGTTGACTAAGCATGATCCATTTCCGTTCCACCTTCTTCAAGCTTTATATTTTTATATGTAGCGAAACGCTTCAATTTGAGTGATTCCGACCCTAAACCAAACCATTTCTCATGAAAAGACTCGTGTGGGATCCATATGAACTGGATTAAATTCTAGCCATCTAAATTCAATTTACTGCTTAAGCGTAACTTTGATTAATGATAACTATTTAAGCACCAACCGACACTTATTATGCAATTTATAAGCAAAATCACACTCCCCTAACAGTAACCTTGGTAGGAAAATTCTTAATCTTCCCTTACCGATATTCATACGATATTTGAACCTCCCTACTAGCTGAGCCGACAAAATGCAGGAGGCTTGATTACTGATATTAGGCTGAAAAAGTAATGAAGTAGTTTTAACATATTTTAATCTGGAAGCATAACCGGAGAGAGATCAAAAAGGGCAAAAAAAACAAAAAAAGAAAAAAAGAACAAGACCCCAAAAAATGTGATCGACCTAGACCCTTCAATAAGTGTTACCGTTATTTGTAATTAATATCTTCCTCCTCATTTCCTTTATGGAGAGCGGTTTGATTAAAGGACGGTTCCGTAATATTGGACTACTAAGAGGGTAGCACCCAGTTTTGGTGGGTTATCGCGCTTTGGGATTTCCTCTCTTGCTCGAAGCTTAGAAGAGTTGTATCTAAGGAAAAAGAGCTGTAAAGTTGACTCCTTTTATCATCCCTTACCTTCATGTGTTTGTCTTATTGTGCCTTCTCTGAATTCATCGTCTCTTTTATTTCTGGGTTTTATAGTGAGGTAAACAAAGACGGAAAGAAGGGAAAATGTCCGTGAAGAGCAGAGGAGGAACTGTGGAACTGGGCATGAGAAATGTCATACCTAGGAAATGGGCCCTTTTATTTTGTCTGGGAAGCTTCTGTGCCGGAATGTTCTTCACTAATTGGTACTTGTGAATTCTGGGTTTCTATATTTGAGCTTCAAGTCTAGATAAATTGTTAGTTATATTATGATTATGGTTTCATCTTCATTCATTGGCTTCATATGTCTAAAGGTGGTGTAATGACTTTTATTTTCTCGTCAACAAGTTATATCTATTGGCTATAGACAACCCAGATTCTTAGCTAATGACATTATTCTTTTCCACTTTATAATACTTTTAGGGTGTCTTTATTGTTCTCCTGTTATGTTGCAGTTGAAAATCATTAATGTTTCTATAAGCTTTTCAAATTATTCGGTTGAGTTAATTCTAGGGAGGTGTTTCTCATGGGGCTGGCATGATCCTTGATGCTAAAAAATTTCTTGGGTTTTGTTTGTTTCCCTTGATTTTGGTTCTGCAAAAGTTTCTGATTACATTTTCAGTTAGAAACTACGTTTCTACGTCAATTGTTCAAAGTCTTCTTTTATCATCAGAAACCAAAAATGAAGGAATTTCGTTGTCTGATTTCTTCTCTATGGATAAGCTAGATGCTAAGGTAAGCTAATAATTAGCATAATACATGTTTGATGCTAAGTGATAACTACAAATGTTGCATCAGGATGTGGTCGATGCCTGAACATCAAGAAACTGCAAGGACTTCTGATGATGTTGAACAAAAGAGATTAAACTCTGAGGGTTGTAATATGAATCTTGTAAGTGAATCAGTCTCATTTCGGAATCAGTTGGTGGCATTTTGTTTCTCTTCTTGTTTTTTTGGGAGGGAATGGGATGAGAGATGTTTCTCCATATATTATAACTTTTCAACAATGATTACTCAGAATGTTGCAATTTTTACCCTTGGAGACTTCTGGAACTCAATACATCTTTCCAGCTTAGGATTTTACTTTTTATTTGCATCTTCTGCTTCTGACAAAGATGTGATTTGAATGATTATTAATATTTTGGCTATTATCTGTAGTTTGTCAAGCCTCGCACCAATTACAGTCAAGTTGATGTTTCAAATACTGCACGCGTTATCCAGTAAGCTAGGCTGATGCCTGTTTGTATTCGGTTTTACTTAAGCCTCTCAAATAACTTTTATGCTGAACTATTGATATATACATAAAATGCAGGAACCTTGGTAAGACAATATCTACTTTGGAGCTGAAACTGAAACTGCTAGGATAGCTCCTAAATTTATGTTGAAATGGTTCTCCTGCATCAGGAAACTCAAACACAATAGATTCAACTCCAAGAAGAAGATATTTGATGGTTATAGGGATCAATACAGCTTTTAGCAGCAGGAAGCGGAGAGATTCTGTTCGTGAAACGTGGATGCCACAAGGTGATTGAATTACTTTGAGATTTTATGTTTTCTTTTTCAAATTACCTTTAATAATTATTCTGTGCTTATTTCTTATGTAACATGCATCTGATCCGGGTTTCAAATCGAATCTCACTAGCTGATGGAAGAAAGAAGATGGAGGAAGAAAAGGGCATAGTTATACGTTTTGTCATAGGTCACAGGTCAGATTCAAAATGCTTCTTGATACCTTTGTAATTTTGTGGCATGCTTACCTTCTTTCTTCTAAGTTCAAATATGATGGTACATTTGAACTTTTTTGCTTCTTTTGGAACTAACCATCCGGTGTTACCTTAAACTCTCGGGTTATTGACCTGCATCATTATTCATCGTGCATAAGTATGTTTGAATCATACATTGCACATTCTTCATCATGCAAAACATTGAGAAGTTTTAGGCTTTGACCAACATCATGTTACAGAACACAATAAGGTGGCTCCACCCTGAAAAGGGCTACAGGCCGTAAATTTTTTTCCTAGAGAAAATTGGTTGCACATGTATGATTAATTTTTATTTTGGCCGGTTTGTTTCATACTTCCTTGGGGTGTACTTCCGTTGTCAAATTCAGGAACTAAATTTAGCTGTTACCCTTTCTTTCACTAGTTCCACATCTGGTGGCATTCTTGATAGAGCTATCGAAGCTGAGGAGAAGCTCCACGGCGACTTCTTGAGGCTGGTAATCGATCTTTCCAGTCCCTTGAGTGAATTTAGTCTGATTATTATTCTGAGATTTTTGTTGATGAAACAAAATACATCCATGTTTTATCAGGACCATGTGGAGGGCTATCTGGAATTGTCAGGAAAGACAAAGACTTACTTTTCAACTGCTGTTGCCTTGTGGGATGCAGAGTTTTATGTCAAAGTTGATGATGATGTCCACGTGAACTTAGGTGAATAGTTGAGTTATGTAGAGTTTGTAGTTGATATTAATGAGTTTTATGAGAGAACTGTAATAACTTGAAGTGATAGTTCTTATTACTTATACATGCATGGAAAAAAATTTACCTATCTTTCAAAAAAAAAATCTAAATTTAGACCAAGAAACCTTCATTAATGGTCAATATTATCTTTTCATCCCTTTCCTCGTGTTCATTGGCTATTTCTCATCACAGCAACACTTGGATTGACTCTGGCTAGGCACCGCATGAAACCTCGAGTGTATATTGGGTGTATGAAGTCTGGTCCTGTCCTTGCTCAGAAGTAAGAGAAGTTGTATTGTATATTCGGTTGTTTAAAAATCACTTCTTAGTTCTGAGGGTAACTCTTTTGTGGAACAGGGGAGTGAAATACTATGAACCAGAATACTGGAAATTCGGCGAGGTAGGAAACAAGTACTTTCGTCATGCTACAGGACAGTTATATGCCATATCCAATGATTTGGCCACTTATATATCAAAAAATCAGTAAGTATTACAGCTGTGCCAACTTATAAGTACAAAATGGCATTTTGATGCATGATTACCCAATGTAGAATTTGTTAGGACAGACAAGTTTGAGGATATTTTGTTTCCCTGTTGACAAATTCATAGCACTTTGACAAATTCATGACAATTTGAATTTTTTAATATCAGAGGTGTGCTGCATAAATTTGCTAATGAAGACGTTACATTGGGATCTTGGTTTATCGGTTTAGATGTGGATCATATTGATGATAGGAGACTGTGCTGTGGCACACCCCCTGGTATGTCGATCCAATACTTATACAGAAGCAGTGTGTATCAAACAAAAAATGAATAAACTTTTGCGTCGGAACTTTCTTTTATTGTCTGTGAACTCATGGTAGGAGTTTCTAGAACAAAGTTATTATTGATGCATTGATAATCGAATTAGTTAGAAAATAAAACCTAGGTATGCGGAATTCATCATTACTGCTATGGACTGCTATTTGCTGGATTCTAAATTCATATTTTGCTAGGAATTCGATGAAGTAAATGGTCAAAAACTAGTGTCCTTCAGTGACTTAAGTGTGTTGGGTAGAATATTGGGCAGAAGATAATACCTGTAATCACCATGTCATCCTCAGAAAAATGATATATAGACCTTTATGAATTGAAAAAAAATCATGATGTTGGATGCCTTAAAGAGTTGGATGCTGATTTGCTTCTGCAGATTGCGAGTGGAAGGCTCAGGCTGGAAACATATGTGTTGCTTCATTTGATTGGAGATGCAGTGGAATCTGCAGGTCTGTAGAGAGGCTAATGGAAGTTCACCGGCGTTGCGGGGAAGATGAAAATGCTCTGTGGAGTACAACCTTCTGACAGAAAAACTCGAAAAAAATCCAGACCCTTCTTTTAAGCTCAAGAAAAAGTATTGTCAAAAACATGAAAGAAAGCATAACATGAGAGTATTTTTAGCAGTTGATATATAGATTGAAATAGGCCTTGCTGCTTGGGATCTGATCTACATTTTGAGAAAGAAGATGACCCTTTTGAATGGAGCGGCCAAAGACAATGAAGAAGAACAAGAAGAAGAAGAAAGAGTTTAATCTCAACCCCATTCTTTTGAAGTGGCTAGAAGAGGGCTTTTATAGTCTGCAGTTCTCTCTGCCATGGCTAAAGTGCTTCCTAATAATTAGTTGTGATTGTGTTCATTGTCTTTTTCTCCTCCCTTTGCTCAAACTTAATATAACTTGAATTTGTTTCATATGTTGTCTGTTTGTTCACTCATTATCACTATATCTTTCTACTTCAAAAGCTGTACTATATGGAAAAAGAACAGATCATGATCAGCTCTGTTCACTCTCTGCAATGAAGAAGCTATGCAAAAAAAAACAAAAAAAAATCAGAAAAGTTAACTTTGAGAGAAATTGATGCCATGGATTTGTGATGATTATGTAAAATGGTGGAGTCCACAAACAAAATTACGTGTACCCCACCACTCTCCAGGTTGCAACAAGTATAAAGCAGAAAATCAAGGATCTAAATTCTGCGGACAATTATGTCCATATCTAATATTAGGTTACTTTTTAGTCTTACTTTTTTACCCAGGTAATTTAACCTTTTTGAAGTTCTGCAGAGAGTGTATTATAATCTCAGATTTAACAAGCCATTACATATTTGAATGAATGATGTGATATTTTAAACTTGTTCGTTTCTGAGGATTATTTGCATGAAGCAAATTGTAGTTTTTTATAATTAAAGTATGTGTTTCTATTGTGTAGTAAAATTAAAATAGGAGTAGATCGTTATGGGGATCCAGAACTCTGAATTTCAGGATCATGTTTGAATTGAAATCTGACTCAGTCACACATCTGTAAAATGCAGGCAGCATTAGCAAGCAGATCACATTTTGTAATAGTGGTCTTTGGTCAACTCGAAAAACAAGCAGAGTATGTTCTTCAACAGAGGAACAAGCTGCTACCACGTTTTTAAAATGGGAGAATAACTAGGAAATAAACATATTTCTTCAAATTTAAAAATTACATCATAAAAAATATTTTAAAAAAATGAATCAGAACACATACCTCCTCTATTTTTGAAAAATTTTTATTACTAAAACAAGACATAGTACTATTAGATATATATGAGTTGGATCTCGATATCTTGCCAAGGTCAAATGAATCCTTATGACCAGCTTTTGCTAGTTGATCCCTTGTATCTTTATTATATATGGATTTGTCCAAACTGAGGGGTCCCATTTTATTCCCCGTAAAAGCTCAGTTAGTTAAGCAAGGAGTTATTGCTGAAATCAACGCATTAATATAAAACTTAATGTTTCTGAAGAAGGTGCATTCATCGTGAAAGCAAGAGAAGGATCGGATCTTGTCACCAAGTTTGATATGATATATATATAATGCATTGTCAAAAAAGAGATGCGCCTTTGAGTAGAAGCAAACTCAAATCTAAAGAAAGATATATCACCCCACTTCAGCCTTCCGCTATTCCCTACCTTACTGTGGTTGGTAGGAAACTTCTCTAACACCCTCATTTTATAACTTTATTATAATACAATAAGAAGAAGAAGAAGAAGAAGAAGAAGAGGAGAGAGAAAGAGAGATTATATTCAGTCTTATTTTATTATGTCATTCTCTTAATCCCACTTCAAACCTATTAACACAATGGCACTGGCACAAGATAATTTTCTTGGAGAGACAGCTTCATACCTGTAAGATCATTACATGTTCCAAGCAGGCACTGTATTTCTTGGAGAAAAGATACCTTTGGATGCTTCATTGCTTATTGACAAAGAGAATGAGTATGATCTTGATGATCAGAATTCTGCAGAAAAAGGAACTCTAGCGTTATCTTTTTTGTTCATATACTGTTTCTGACGGTTATTGCATATACCATGAATGCTATTGTTACCCCTTCATGAAGCTTCTTCACATTTGAGCTAAAGAGAAGGACTTTGTGTGATCTCCCAGAAATGGGGACAGCTTGTGATATTGGCACGGCTCAATCAAATAACAGAGCTTTAGAATCACAAAGCACTGCCTTCTGATTGAACCGTACCAATATCTCAGGCACAACTTTATGAAGAAGATTCATCACAAAGCTCCTGCAATTTTTTCTGCAGAACCAAACGTGTAAGTTTAGAAAAACAGGTCACAAATGAAAACTTCAATACATGCAACAACAAAAGCTTACCCCCACCAGAACACAAAAGACACTAACAAGACCCAGAGAGGACTAGAAGCTTCACTGAGAAAACCAATAATAATGTACCGTGTGATTCTTGAGAATTAATGAAACAGACAGAGAGAGAGAGAGAGAGGGAGGGAGAAGGAGGAGTAACAGAAAGAGGAAGAGCTTTAAATATGGTGGCATTTAATTCTTCAGCGACCCAACAACAAACAGGAGGTGGACACATTAAATTTTGAAGCATGGAAGCGATTGGGGGGAAACGAAAAAAGAGAAACATGTGTTTGAATGTCTAAGCAGCAGCATTATTACAAGCAGAGAGAAGATTAGAAGGCATTGTTTGTGGCAACCACAAGTGAAATTAAAAAGAGAAACAGGAATTGGATTGGTGCATTTAAGAGCTTTCTGTTGAAGGAGAGTGTTTGGAAGAGGAAATTAAATTCAGAGTGGTGGTGAAAGAAAAAGCGTTGAGGTGAGAGATAGAGGAAGAAGCAGAGAGCTGGGATTGAGCAGGGAGTAAGTACCAAACAAACATAGAGGTGATAACTTTCTTCCTCATTCAAAGGCTGATATTTCTGTAAGTGGAGTTAGTTATATAAAAAATAGCATCTTTCGGCAAGTATAGGTCCATAAAAGGAAGAACCTAGGAAATTATGCATTTGATTTGAATCATAGTCTACCAATTCTTCAGCCTGGAATCGCAAATAAAAAGGGATTGCGTGAAACTGTTTATAATAACGTGGATCGTCGGAGTTTATTACGGCGACAAAAGGAAAAGAGAACTCTTTTAACAAACTATTGTGCCTTGCACACGCGAAATTTAGGATTCTATTACCATGTATGATTAATCTAATTTTGAGTTTATGGTTGTGGATCATAGCAGCGTAGGTATATTATCTAAAATTAGAACTCAACACTTAAACAAATATAACAAAATTTTATAACGTTAGTTTAATTTTACGTTGACAGTATATAAAAGAGTTCATCTTTAACTACTTAGTCTTCAATCTTGTGGTGAGGATAGGATGAGGAGAAGATCCATTTCTAACTAAACTATATAAATTAATAAAAATTTATTAATTATGAAAAATATGATTTGATCTCATTATATAATATAATATTATATATCAGTTTATAATTTATTTAAATCAAATAAAAATGATAAATAATAAAAATAAAGTAGATTAAAGTATTAAAATTATAATCAAAAGTAGTATCTTAAATAACTCTTAATTTTAATATCCAACGAATATAATATATCGTATGATATTTTAAAATTTTTGTCTCTATGCCGGGAGAGAGTATAAATTTTAGGGTTAGACTGTATTTTTACCTCCAAAGAGTTATTAGCTTCATAAAGGAAATTATGGAACAATATATATATATATATATATATATATATATATATAACACATAATATTTTAAAATTGGGGCAATATTACCATTTTTAACATTTAATGCCGAGTTAAAGACGTCTTCCAACTTGCACCAACAGTTGGCCTAACGTTGACTATTAAAATGAGACAACTTTACGCAGATTTGATCGACAGCCCGATAAAATTTTAAGAATAGATTTATAAAAAAAATTAAATAGCTTATAAAAAAATATTTAGATAAGAATTTATAAAAAAATAGTTTTAAATAAATGAATATTTGGATAGTTATTTTTAGAAGTACTTTTATTATTAGTAAATTACGAAAAAGTATATGAGTATTAAATTATGAGAGATAAGATATGAGAGGAGAGAAGGTGTAAAAAAAATTATAAGAGAGGGTATAAGAAAAAGTAGAGATAATATAGTAATTAGTTATTTCATAAACTCTTTTATTGTTCTATAAGCTATTTTAATCAATTTATTTAAAATTTTAGTTTTAAATTATAATTTAGTCTAAAAATTTATTTAAATAAATATAATTATTTATTTTAAAATTTTTTAAAATTTAAATTTTAAATTAAATCTAAATTTAAAACTTAAATTTAGCATGTTACTAAACACGCACAACTATGTGTGACATTGTTTCGTAATGTTGTTCAAGGTGGGCAAAATAATGTCTTTTAGCCTATAGACTTTTTTTCACAAAGATATATATATATATATATATATTTGTTACTACGTATTTCAAGTTGTTTCAATGTTTTTAAAATTAAGGAGCAATCGTTCTTTTTTAAAAAAAAAAAAATCCTATAACTAATTATTTAATGGCCTGTTTAGGAGTTCGGGGTGCCCATTTTTATCTCTCTGATTTCTTATTTTTCTTTAGCTGCACAGTTCTTGAATTGCGAGATACAAATTCGTTTTTAATTCAATTTGGTGTAATTGTACCTTCAGTAAAACCTTATTTAGGATCTCTCTATAGTCTTATAATACCTTTGCTCTTTAAATTATAAGGCATTGTTGCCTTTAATCCTTTTTTTTTTTCAATCTTACCCTTCTTTCATTTATTATTGGTTTCATAATACTCTACTCTTAAAAGGGCATATTTGATAGCATGAAAATAAAAAGGGAGAAATAGAAATAGAAATAAAAATAAAATTAAATATATTTTTTTATTTAGTATAATGTAAACCACTTTTAATATTTTAAATTATTTTAATTTTATAAAAAATTAAAAAATAAGATGGGAGAAATGAAAGTGAAATATTTTAAATTATTTCACTCTAAATTATAAATTTTTAGATAATTTTAACTCTTATTAAATCATAAAAAAATATTTTGAACAATTTTACTTCAAATTATAAAATATATATATCAATTCTATACTCATTTCTAATATATTAAATAAATTTTTAAAATACATTTTAGTTTAATTTTAATTTTATTTTAATTTTTATAAATAAAAACTCTTATATTATATCAAACATATCGTGAGGGAATTGTGGGCATTTATTGTCGTGAAGGGATATAATTGGAAAAAGTAATCTTTTACAAAATCAAATACAATCAATCTTAAAATTTTATTATAAGGCATTTTTAATTATCTCATTAAAATCAAGTAGTTAAATCATTAATTTGGTCTAAAAATATAATAAAATGTCAAAATTGCCCCATATGGATTATACCAAGAAGTTGTAGAAGGAGCAATTAATAAGATTTTAAATAGGAATAATTTTTAAAATTTTAATCAATACGTCATAATAAGAACTATATTTCATTCTGAAGTGTGTGGCCTATATCGAAATAGGGTGAGTAAGTTGTGGTACCTACCTCATCGAATACCGAACGAGACCAAAAGATGCCATAGGTACATCAGCGATCATGACCTGAGGAGCAAATAGCAATAAATAGGGCTAAGAGGTTCTGCTGTGTCTTTGTTTAAATGACTATGAATAAATTTACTTGATGAGCATCTTTTCTTTCTTTTGGGCATTGATGTTTTAACAGTCGAGAGAGTCTTAGAAATGAAGGGAACAGATTGTGAAGAGGGAATAAATGTGTTGCCTTTTTTGGTCTGATGCAAACTGGTCCACAGGTACATTCTCTGTTCCTATATTTATATGTAATTAACTTCGGTTCACAATAACCCCCACACACCCACATGTGACCATCCACCCTCCCTTCTACTTCTCAAGATCACTCGCAGATTCCCCTGTCTTTTCATTTATTTCTTTTCCCGGCAACAATCTCTATTCCTTTGACTTATGAGTTATGACTCATACAACACACCCCCCCCCCCACCCACCCCACGCCACCCCACCCCACCAAAAAAAAAAATCTATTATTTTAATATATTTTTTTACAATTAATTTTTTTCTTAAATATAAAATATATTTAACTAATTTAAATATATTAAAAAAATAATTAAAATAATTATTTATAATAATTTTATATTTATTTTTTTAAAATATATCATTTAATCATGTACATTTAAACTACTATTGATAGAAATCTCTTTAACATATGTAATCATATAGAAATATTTTAAAAGAGAAATTATAATTTTAGGAGATAAAGTAGATTTATGATCTTATATTTAGGATCAAAATAGACTATATATATATATTTAATTTTTATATTTTAAACTAAAAATAATAATTTATTCAAGAGTTGAGATGAATTCTAAATTTTCAAAATTTACGTCGGCTATGTAATTAAGATATTTGTACGTATTTTTTTTTATGCCAATAAGCTTTTGAGAGTTTTTTTTTTGTGGATAACAGTTTTAGAGGGACAATGAATAACTATATAATCTAGTGATATTGAAGTGTTTTTATAAAAGGAATGTGATAAGTTTAATTTTATATAAACCTCATGCCATTTGTGTTTGTCTCTCTAATTCAAAAAGTTAAAAAGAAAAAAGAAAATTAGAGGGCAAGCACTAACTAACAGCCAAAAGAATTGAACCCGTTTCACATAGTACATGTCATGCCACTACAGCTACTTTTGATGATTTGCAAGAGTTCTTAATGTGCTCCCTATAATGTCCATATCAGGTATGAGAGGGTGAATAAGGATGACGGGGCGAAAATTCACACGTAAAATATACACAGAAGATTGCTGAAATCATCTGTTCCAATGCTAATGTTAAATAAAGTATTATGATGTTTGAGCTTGTTATACACTAGAAAACAAGCTCACCTGGGTTATTCCCCGTTGCCACGTTCATGTGCAACAACAACCAGATAACCCCCCCATGAATCCTCAGGAACAGTTGCAGCTTCATTAAAGTTCCCAACTTGGCTCCTTAATTCAAGTCCCAGTTATCATATGATCATCCTCAAGCTAAGAGCATACATTATCATGACTCAATAATCGACACGATGAGGTTGACTGACATCTAAACTAACGGCTAATTGATTGCAGAAGAAGTGGTCGTGCTTTTTCCAACAGAGTAACATGATAATGCAACTCTTACGAATGTATTCCTCGGCAGGCAACCATGGACGAAGAAGAGGCTTTTCTTTAAGCTTGAAGATGGAGTTTGTGGAAAATGAAAGCAACCTGGTAGGTGAAGAAACTGTCAAACCATATGGAGGCATTGAGCAATCGCTGTAAAATTGTCAAAGCTGATAATTTATGATTAATATACCTTGTTATACATTTTTTTTTTTAATTTTATATCAATGATGGATAAACAAATCAGGCCCAACCAGAAGGGCTTGTAATATGGGCTGAACCAAATACTGAAGCACACTTATTTCTGGAATGGAAAACTAAACACAAATCCTGACCCAACTAGAAAGGCTGATACTGATAGGATAATCAATAATGCTTATAATTTAATTATCGTCATTATTTTAAAACATAATTAATTTTAAAAAAAATATTATTTTATTATAATTTTAGTTACAATACTTAAAAAATATTTTAACTCTTAAATACCTAAGTTTATACTTAAAAAAAAATAGAATATTTGTCCTACTTGATATTGATACCACTTATAAAGAAAGAAGATTTTATCTTGTCTTTAGATCAATCCCAATCCCTTTCTAATTTCTTTTTATAAAAAAAATATTACGTATAATTTATAATTAATAATAAGATTTGCAATATAATTTAGAATAACTTCTTGAATAAGTCAGTGCCTCAGTGGTGTAGGTACGGATTAGATCGATTTGATATTGAGAAATAAATTTGAGTGTTTAAAATATTGTTTGTCACAAAATTATGTAAATAACAAAATTATAAAATAGCACTTCTGAGACTTGTTTGAGAGAAAAATAGTAGGGTTAAAGGGTATTTAACTCCATGAAAGTATCTGCCAAAATGATTTTTTTTTAGATGCGTTGAACATTTTAAAGTGGTTTTTATACCTTACTATTATATACACTAAAAAATATTTTAAAATATTAGATATATTTAAAAATAAAATATTTCAGGTATTGAACCTATTTAAAAAATATTTTAAAATATTATATATACTATAAAATATTTTAGAGGGATGGAGGACCTAAAATAATAAAAGAAAAATAAAAAAGAGTAAAGAAGAAAGGAAGGCTACAAGAATTATCTTCAACTTCAACAACCAGGCCACGCCAGCGAAGTTTTGTTTTCTTGCGAGAGAGGAACCCAAATCCTTCAGGAAAGTATAAAATTATATTAAACAGTTTCCGTGTTCTCTTGAAACATCCAACAAAAAAAAATCCCTCTTTTATAATCCAATCCCCTGTCAACATTTCCCATATACTCTCAAAAGTTCTATCTCTATTTGATCCGCCATTTCCCGATCTCTTCCTTTTCTTCTCTGATTTTTTATCAAGTTCATCCTTTTGTGTCCGGTATGTTTATCGTTTCTGAAGCTTTCATGCGATGTTCTCCGTTCTGTTTCTTCTTCTTTACCCCTCTTTTAAGGTTTGATTTTCCAAGTTTTGTGGGGATTCTGATGTACCATCGTGTTTGGAATTTGCAGAGATCAATCGCTGTTCGAATTTCATCATGGCGAAATGCTCCTTCAAGCTAGACCATCCATTGGGTAAGTGCTGATTTTGCTCATCCTTTTTAATTTAGATTGCGGAAGTTTAAAGCTTTCATGTGCTCCTGTAGAATTTTCTTTTTTCTTTCCCGGGAAAGGAGTTCAACCGATTGAAATTATTGGAATCAATCCTTCGAAAGTTCATGCTTTAATTAGAGAAGTAACTTGGACTTAAATAATGTTACAGTCTTTGGAAGAAGAGGATATACTTTAAAAGTTGAACTGACATGGTTGTGATTTCAATTATGTTAATTTCTTTGAATCCCATCACTGCCCTTTTGTCTTGGGGATGAATATCAAGCTGTTGGCATTAGGTTTGATTGGAGTTATTTCTGTGAAGACTTTGGGTCAAAGATTATATTTTACTTTTAAATTTCTTTGTTTCGAGTAGCCATGAGTTAACCTTTTTGACCTCTTTGATGTCAGAAAGAAGGCGGGCTGAAGCTTCTCGCATCAGAGAGAAGTATCCTGATAGAATACCTGTAAGATTATAGTCAGAATATATTGTGTGCTCATTTGTTTATTCTTGAGGCACAATTGTTTGATCTGGGAATTCTGTGCAGGTGATTGTGGAGAAAGCTGAAAGAAGTGATATTCCGGACATTGATAAGAAGAAGTAAGAGCTGTGTGTTACATATATTTATACCATTCCGTTTCTCTAATTAGATTTTACATCTGAGAATATTGCTTTTCTTTCTTGGGACTGCATTATTCTGCTTGAATTTCATTGTGTTAGGATCCCGCTACTTTAACTAGCTGCTAGCAAGACTAAAACCAGAAATGGACCAAAATAAAGATGGCACGAAACCGGCGTTTGATATTTCTATTACTAAATAACTAAATCATATTACAAGAGAAACAGCTGGCTCAATCCAAATGCCTGACCCTTTTGCACCCAGAAATTAACAAGAAATAGAACAAAAGGCTCAAAACATAGTAATTCTGGACTTTTGAGAGGCCAGAACTCTCCCAATCCTCACTATTCTTCCAAAAGACCGAACTCCTCGAGTCAGATCCACACTGGATGATATCATAAATGGAATGTTTCCTGCTTGTACGACTGAACTGCTTTATCTTTTCATTCAAATTTGTTTGAAAAATAAAGGGTTGGAATCAATGCAAAATCTGATTTCTGATAATTTATTTTCTGAAGAGTGCTGTTGCATGCTGATGAGGAATGGCTATATTCTAATCTTTCTGATACCTTTTGAAGCGCCTTTTTATTTTTTATTTTTGGACATCTAGCTGAATGTAGGTTCTCACCCTGAATGAATCGTGATTAGGATGTAAAGGGTTAATATGCAAATAGTTAATTAAAGACATGTAACACCGGAGATGACTCGTACCAAATTGGCTTAAGCTATTTTGGTGTATAAAGGGCAAGCCTAAAGCAAAATTAACCTGAAATCTGGCACACTTTTGTTTTGATGAATGTAGATACCTTGTGCCAGCTGATTTGACAGTGGGACAGTTTGTTTATGTGGTCCGTAAAAGGATTAAGCTCAGTGCCGAGAAGGCTATCTTTGTTTTCATCAATAACACTCTTCCTCCAACCGGTAAGTGGCCATGGCTGATTAATCCCTTCCTTGTTTTTACTTTTTGGTTTTTGAACATTTATGTAAGTGTCTGTGAACTAAACCTGCTGCTTCTGATGGTGTTGCAGCTTCCTTAATGTCTGCTATTTATGAAGAAAATAAGGATGAGGATGGCTTCCTTTACATGACTTACAGTGGAGAAAACACCTTTGGATCTCAGTAGACACATTATATTTTGGTCTCTTGCCTCTGTAAATAACATTATGAAGTGTAAATTCTATGCTGCCGCTGATCAATGCATGACGTGTTCATCAGTTATGGTTTAAGTAATTCCTGAGTAATTTTACTGCCCTAAACTTTGACTATGTCCATTATGTTTTAACTTGCATTGAATCCAATGGATTAATATAATTTTATTTGGTGACTTCGCAGATTAATTCTTTTTTGCCTTCTTGAGTGCGCGATCTGAAGTTTTTTTTCCCCAACTTTATACTTTTCTTCATATTTCTTTTTTTATGTTGTATTCATTCACAAAAATGATAGGTGAAGGATTCGATTTAATTCACTAAAAATTCCTTGAAAATATAAGCAAGAATTATGTTATTAACACAAGGTTGTGCGTCATTAGCAACACCATGCCCGTGGTTTCTTATTTGTTCAAAAGCATTTCGATATTCTCATTATATTCCTATTAATTAAACAAAACCCTCACAACACCTTTTCAAATTATAAGAAAGATATTAAAATGATAGGGATAAAACTAGAATATCATTTGATAGTTTGTCTGAAGACCTTATAATTTGGATCAGCTTTTACTTTGAAGGCACCTTATATATATGTTCATTTCTTGAATAAAACTGGATGAAATTAGTGGAATGACCCACAAATCGGAATTTGAATCGTCATTGGAGACAAACTGGTCCTTTAAGAAATTCCTTCCTTCGTCCACCCTATAGATTTCTGAAGATACCAAAGAGTTTTTCGATAGGCTCGATTAATATTTGCATAAAGACAAACGAGCACAGACACATACATACACTTATAAGAATCAGGATAACTTGAAATCACAGTTATCTATACCAAATTTTGAGATTATAAGTATACACTTGAGTTGTATTTATAGTAAAATGAATTAAGTCAATTTAATACAATTCCTTTTAATATTATATACTCTTAATCTATTCTTCAATTCTTCAATAGATTATTATATTTTAATATTCTCCCTTTCTTTGAATCTCATAAGTCTCATGTCTATAATCTTTATTTTTTTTCCTTTTTTACATGAGCTTGTATTATTTTTCAGTCTTAGAAGCCTTGGGTCCATAATATTCATTTTTTTTGTTTTTAATTTTTATTTTGATGTCCTAGATTGAAAAATTATGATACTATGTTAAATTTTGAGATTATAAGTATATATTAGAGTTATCTTTATATTAAAATAACTTAAGTCAATTTGATAAAATTTCCTTTTATATTATATATTCTTAACTTTTTTTAATTATTCAATGTGGAGTATATTTTAACAATTCACTATTAATCTAAATGAGCGCCCAGTATGCAATTACTTCTCGTTTGGTGCTGGAATCAAGGGTAACTTTGCAATTATGAAAAGTTGTTTGTTTTATATTTTTATTATTCTCTGAGTGGTCATCAATAATGCAGTGTTATGCCTAAAACCTTGTCCTTCTTATCCATAATTGGTTTTTTCACCCGCAAGCAACGGTTTTTGCCCTTTAATCATTCAAATCACCTTGTGACACACAGATTGAGGAACAAGAAAAATATAAAAACGCAATCAACTCACATGAGCATCACATCGATCTTTCTATTTATTATGTTATTTTAGTCTACACAAGTTCAATGATAGTGGAACAAGTTGGGTTTGGGCACGGAATTAGAAACGCACATGATGGTGTTTCTAAAAGAATAAGCATAATGATATAAAAAGCTCATTGCTTGGATGATGTACTTTTTCCCTTACACTGGTTTTTGATCCATTTGACACCGCCTTTAAGCTTCTGTATTGGAGCAAAACCGCCCTTACCATCTGAATTCTTGTTCTTCATCTTCTTGTCTGTGTCTTTTTGGGATCTTCCGTCTTCTTCCTCCATTGCTCCTATGCCTCCAGCACCCCATTGATCTGCCCAACTTGGTGCTTCGCTCTCCATTTCTTTTCACACAAGACAAATTTAATTGGACCCATCAGTTTCATATATACATATACCCATGAATTAACAGATCTTTCTATATTCATGAAGTTTTGATTATCAGTTTCATTCTTGCAGAGATCTCTCTCGTTGGAGAATGAAATTGTTATAGATATGCAAAATCCATCTTGAAAAACTTGAAAAAGATTCCAAATTTTAAGTTTAGGGGGCAATGGAGAATGAAAATACTTGAAAATATTCAAAACTCATCTCCGTAAACTTGAAAAAGACTTCAACTTCAGAAGTTAAGTGGTGACAGATGGAACTTGAGATTATCAGATCTTTTCAATGGAAGATGAAATGCTTACTTATAATATTCAAATCCCATGTGGTAAAACTTGAAAAGGTCTGAAATTTACAAACATTGACAAAATCAATGAGATTTGACAGAGGAACCAAAAACGAGTTACCTTGGATTGAGGAAGAGTGGGGAAGAAGCTTGAGGAAGGAGTCAAGATCAGGAACCAGAACAGAACAGAGAGCTGAATTAACCTAGAACCTAAATAGAGAGAGAGAGATGTTAAATGAGTTAGATGAACTGTTTCATTGCTGTCTTTTTTTTTTTTTTTCGCAATGTGTTGTGATATGCCAACTCACTTGATTTGGGCATATCCTTCAGAATAAGCAAAGTCAGAGAGATTGAGGCATCTTTCATTATTACAAGGGTCAGTTTTCTGAAGCTTATCCCATTAACATAGGCACAGATACTTTGGCCAGCCTTCTGGGTTAATTGTCACACGCACACTTTAGTGAATAACTGGATTCCCTTCGGCTTTGGTTTGCATCTGAACCAATTTTTAAATTATTCATATTAGATTCTTCAAGTTTCTTGTTTCTTGGAGTGAAAACGATATAATATCGCCTAGCGTCATGAAAACTACTGGTAGGCGGCAAGTTGTGAGTTCAACCTGGTTTATATTTTTTAAAAATTTGATTAAGACTATAATCACTTTTGGGACTTAGAGTGTAAAAGTTATCTCTCACAACATGTATATTTTTTTAAGATTTAAACTTGTGTTCCTAAGTTATCAACAAGTAAATTGTTAGTTAAAGTAATAAATCTCATCACCCTGTAAGGGGAATAATATAAATTTAAATATCAAAAAACATATTTATTGGGATAATTAAAACACTTTTATACTCTGAATCTAAAAAATAATTAATCTTAAGCTTAAAGTAACTTTGGATGCCTTTATTAAATTAAAAAATACTAACAAATTAGTTACTATTAAACAATGAATGTCATGTATTAATCAAATTTTAGAATTAATATTTTTAATAAATAAATAAATGTGAAATTCACACTAAGTCAGTGGCTTGAAAAGACCGAACTAAAGATTATGCTGGGATTTTTAAAGTGAATTATTTCTAATAATGTCGGCATTATGTCGGACCAGTTCTAATAATGCAGGGTCACCTGGTAAAAGTGAATAAGTGTGTTACACTCTTGCTCTTGAACATATCCTGCATAATTCTCAATTATACTTTGTCACTCGTCATTTGAAACTAGCTATAGGAAAACATGAATCCGTCAAACTCGTTTTATTTATTTATTTATTTATTTCAAGTTTCTAGACTATAACAGATATATTTTTTCCTTAAAATGGTCATAGATATGTTGACATTATTATGTAAGAAAAAAAAACTTTTTATGAAAACGTGAAGTATAAGACGTTTTTTGGTTGAACAATGAAGAGTGCTTTAATCGAATGGGAAGTGAAGATGTGGTCTAAGATTGCATGGCAAAAAACAAAAAAAAAAACTTTGAAAAGAAAAAGGAATAAAGATTGGAGGAGGAATGACTTTAATGCAAAGGAATGAGGAAGGTTACGTTGAAGTGAGGAGACAGACACAAAGATTGAGGTCGAATGAAGATTTCATTCAAATGTTTGCTGTACAAAGCTCACCCTTCGGCGCTATTTCCAGTCAAATGAATCGCTTTGCTTTCTCCTCCAAACAAAAAACACAATCCCACCTTATAATTGCAAATCTTGTTCCACTCCCCCACACAAAACTTGGGGCCCCCTATGTTTGAGTCAAATGTAAGACTCTTTTTTCCCAGAAATATGCCAATATCAAGATAAAATCTAAAATCCGAGTAAGATAGTACAATATTCATTAATTATGGGGGAAATGACATTTATTCCTTATAACCTTTTTTATTAAATAATTTAATATAAAAACCAATTAAGTATACATTCAAATATTGTTGAGTTAAATTAAGATGGATCTTTCAGTATGACTGTTTTGTCCGCAAAATTTAAACTCTTTGACTCTAAGGATTGCTTCCAACAAAACGGCATTGTAGTCTAGAGCCATCATTAGTTGAAGGAGAATTAAGTCAATTTTACTCAATCAAACTAATAAATCTAGTCTTTCAGACATAAATTTGTCTTTGAGGAAATGTGTTTAAAATATTTTCCCAATTATTTACTTGTTATTAATTGGAAAAATCAATGCCAGAGAATACAATCGCTAAAAAATCTTATATCAAATAAGAAATATGGAATGATAGATTCTGAAGGTCCATGACTACCACTCACTTGTTTTAAGATTTTTTTTATGATTATATTATTTTTTAGAATGTGATTCTCCTTCTTTAATTTATCATAGAGCTAAAGACAAAAATTTCCGTTGCAGGGGATTCTACGTACTTCCCTAGTGCACATTAGTGGATTTAGATGATTGCGGGATGAGGATGATATTTTGAGCCGCCGATAAATTTTGACTTCTGAAGCCTTATACCTTACTTGATGATTCTGGTACTTCATGTTTGAAAATCATTCTTGTCTAGTGATTGCGCTCTGAAGCTCGTTCTTGAATAGAACAGAGTACTTGCATTTCCCCATTTGCTGGTGCATTCTTTTCACTCACTCTTCGGATCTGGACTCTTTCGATGCAAAATGCTAATAAACGACGGACGATATGGGAAAATGGTACCAAAATTGGTGAGACGAGATCCTAGTTCATCAGCTAAATAATAATCACATAGTATGCAAATTTAACATTGAATTCGAAGGATACTCTTGTTTTTGATTTAAGTACTACTTTTACAACTAAGTACTTATCCATCTAGAGCATATAATCTATCAACAATTTAATCACTAATAAATTGTAGCAGAAACAAAACCACCACAAGAAAATTGGATGCTTGGCCATAAAGTAGGATTCATCAGGTTCCCTTCGTCTTTCTGCAGCTCCAAATCCAGAAATGAATATGAAAAATCTAAACGAGATACTTTCCTGAACGAACTGTATGAACAATAAAATGTAAAGAACGGATGAGTGCACTAACTCATTTGCTGCGAAATCTCTCCCCTATAAACATCATTCTTCTACCATTCAGATGATTAAAAAAATTAGATGGGATACATCTAAATTGTTGTGGGGGCAACAACACCTGTGAAAATCACATGCCCACAATTATAATATGCCATCTGTCTCTCTTAATCACTTGTTCCAAGTCAGATTCCCTTTTGTTATGATTCAATCTCTCTACTTGGACTTCCTCACAGATTTGGATTTCTTCATTTTCCTTGATTTGTCATCTGCACTGGACCATGTATATCCAGCAGGAATAGCGAAAGGATCCGAGTCCGATGTCACTGAAGTGCTTCTATGTTGCTGTTTATTCTGGCTGTTATTTCGCCTCAGCCATGTGGATGCTGCAGATGATGAGGAGGAGGAAGAAGAAGAAGAATAGTTACTGGAGGTTTCTGGTTTTTGATGTTCATCTTTCCCAGCATTGAGTAAATGCCTGGGACTTGAGAAAGGAGTGTAAAATTGCTCCACAGGTTGAAGCTCGACGAACTTGGTGAATGTGATTACGACTCTCACAGTAGGGACCACGGGAATGGCCAGCTGCCACACCAAAACAAATCAAACGAAGAAGTATTAATATCAAAACCTGATCAATAATAAATAATCCACCTTTTGCAAAACCAACATTCATAAATTCAATCAATCAATTCAATGGCCTATTTGCATGTGAGAGTATTAATTTCTGTAACTGTTTGTGGGAATGAGAGGCCATCGATGGTCAGCTACCCGACGTGGCCGTGGTAGTGGTTCATACCCAAAACCAATGGATATTTGGATCTAACCCCTCGGGGTGGTAGTGCCAGGTCAACTTCAGGTGGGCCCAATGACATTGTCCGAGGAACAAGGCTCCTCGGATGGTTTGGGTCCCACGACCAGGGAGTGAGTGACCTTTGATCCAGATCTTGCTGATCAGAGAGGACCGTGGCCTTGTCACATCACACTCGACCAAAGCGTCTCCAGAAATCAGAGGGCTTTTCAGTCTCTTTGTCACGGTGCGCAAGCCTAAAAAGGTCAAAAGAAAAAGAACACCAGCACCCCTCCCCAAAAAATCCAGATAAAATCAAAAGAGAATGCAAGGGAAAAATAAATACAACTAATATAAGAACCTTGGCTTGGGGATTAGTTATAACTTGGAGAAATTCTTGAAAAAAAATCTTATTGCAATAAATTTTGACACTTGACCAAAATAAAAATAGATTTAGTCAAGTAAAACGTCTTTTCTTTAATTCTTCCTACTTAAAGGTGAAAAACTTCAACTGCATTTCAGTTTCCTCCGAGAACTTAATTTCAATCCGTAATTCCCACCCGAAGGGAACAAAACGCCAGCGTTTTATTTCCCCCTCTTCCTGTGCTGCCCTGCAAGTTCTTTTCAAGTTGCACGATCGTAGCTCCCTTAAATTTTTCCTATTCTATGGACTCAAATCATCCCTTTTAAGACTATTCTCTTCTTAAAAGTTGCGATACAAACCCTAATCGGTAAACCGTGAAAGTAACAAATTTCATTTAAAATGATGATAGAAAATATCAAAATAATAGTAATTTAAAAAAGATTAAGAAATCAAAAAATGATCAATTGGAAAAGATGTTTATTATACGCCGTTAAAGTGGCCTTACCTTCACCGGAAATGTCCCTGGCGGAAACTTAGTGGTGAGCAGCTCCCTCATCCTCCTTACCGCTTTCACCTTGTTGGCTAAAATGTCGAGTAGCGGCAAGAGCTCCTCAGTTTTCAACGGAAACTGATCCGTTAACCACACCGACGGTCGTAAACTTCTCACGTACTCCTTTTCCTTAGTTTGTGGTGCCGCCACTGTAACGTTAGCGGCAGACCTCCGCGGCGGTGGGGCCGCCATAGTTGTTAGGTCCACACTTTTCCTCCCCATGGGGACCCACTCCCTCTCCTCTCGAACGAAGCTACTGTGTCTTCTTCTGTCAGGCATTGACAATCCAAAACTCGGATTCTCCGCCACGAGAAAGCCGTCGTCGTCTTCATCTAGCTCTAATGGAAGCACTTGCTCGCTCCCAGCCACGTCAGAATCTCCGCTGGCCACCTTTCGTGACCGGAAACTGAAAATTACGTTATGGACTTCGTACACTTTGGCCTTCCACTCACCCACGCTTTCCGTTTTTTCTTGTCTTCTCCAATTTGTTCTACCAACTAATTCGGCCCTAGTGACATCCATGCCAGGTCGGTAAACGCTAGTCTGAGAACAGAATCCGGCAGCGTCGGAATCGCTCATCGGAGCCCCTGCATTCTCGAAAGCATCGAAGATTTTACGATCGTCGCGGTTAATAACCAGCAAGGAACCACAGGGAACATCATGGGCATGATCACCGTCACCAAGGAAGAGGAAGCTCTGATCAGCACGCTGAATCTTCAAACCATCGAAGCCCGCCAACGATGTGTCAGCGCGTAAATTACCATCACGCTTCCAGATTTTGTAAGTATCAGACGGAGCAATCTTACCTACAAATGGAATCACAGAGCTCTCGAAGTGAAAAGAAATCTCCATATAGAAATCCCTCATACGTCGCAGCACAGCAATCAAACGAGGCAGCCGCCGTCGCCACTTGGCCCAAGCGGAGCGGTGGTGAAGGCGGAGTAGGATGAGAGCAATGTCGGAGTTCCGGCGACAGAGCGCATCCTGCAAGGCATTCCAGCCAGCTGAATTCTGCAAGGATACGTCAGCCCCGGCGGAAGCCAAAGCACGAGCGGCAAAGGCGTCGTTGAGACGGACAGCAAGGTGGAGAGGGGTCTCTCTGTAGGGAACATCACGACGGTCGAGAACGGCAGAGATCTTGTCGGCGAGTTGCTCCTGAGAGAGGGAGTCAGACTCTGTACGGATGTGAGCGGGATCGGCGAGTCGAGGTAGGGAAGAGATAATGCGAGAGAGGGTGGCGTGGTCAGCCAAAACGACGGCATAGTGAACGGGACTGTGGGCGTATTGTTCGGGCTTGATGGCCGGAAAGGACGCCGTGGAGGCGGACTTGGCCATGTCCGAGAGCGATATAAGGCGTTTTGTTCAGGGAAGCAGTGGCAATGGAGGGTTAAGGGAAGTAGGAGAAAGAGAAAGAGAAAGAGAAAGAGGAGGGTATTTTGGTCTAAAAGAAGAACAGAGAAACTGAAAGAGACATGGATTGAGGGAACGAAGAAGGAAGAGGCACGACTTTTTGTAACTCCGATTCACTGTCCTAACGGCAAACGCCTCTGCTCGCTTATGAGGAAGCAATAGTCGCGGCAGTTACCTTTATCTGAGGCTATTTCTGTCATTTCACCAAAAGCAATGCGGTGTTAGTCTGTTTGAGTTTTCCGTATTATTCTTTTTCGTTTAATTAACCTATTTAATACTAATATCTTAATCAATTCTATTGGCAAACTTTAACATATAATATATTTAATTAATTTATTTTTAAAATTATGTTTACTTTTTATATTGATGAATCTTTTTGTCTCCTCTAATAAAATAAATTTAATTAAATTAATTAATATAATATTTTTTTAAAATTTTATTTATCTATTTTTTAATTAATTATTATTAAAAGAATGATAATAAAAGTAATTTAAAATAATAATAAATAAAAAAAATAGATATTAAGTATTATATTTATGATAAAAATGAATTTTTAATTAAATTTTAAATTAAAGATAAAAAAAATATTATTTATTAGTTATAAACCATACAATTTATTTTTTGAACTCAAATAAATTTATTTTTGTTATATAAGTTAACTTTTTTCTGTAATTAGTCAGATAAAATTTAAGTCAAATTTTTTATAATCATTGTATCAAATTCTTTAAGTAATATGCATTCCTATAGTTTTATTTTATTTTTAATTCTGTTTTTATAATTTTTTTAATAAATTATTATGGTTTGACCTATTTTTTAATCCCTATAAGTTTTTTTTTATCATATCCTTATAGTTTTATTTAATTTTAAATTGTCTCTATAGTTTTTATATATTATTTATTAGATATTATTATTAAGTATTAAATTTTAAATTTATAATTATCCCTTATAATATATGTATCTTTTATAAAAATCAAATTTAAAACCTAAAATATCTAATGTAGCATTCTTATAGTTTTAACCGACTAACAAAATGAAAAAAACTACACAAACTTGATTTAAAATTATTAGGTTAAACTATACAAACTTGGATATTAATTTTCCTTAATTAATACTCCCATGGTCTGGAATATAAGAGCGAATTAAGGAGTTAATTTTAGTCATAAATATAAGATTTTTTATATTTATCATTTTATTTAAATTATTTCTATTAACACCTTATCAACAATAATAAAATAGAAGGATAAGGAGTTAAAGAAAATGATCAAGATATTTTAGAAAAAATCTTATATCAAATAATTTAACTAAAAAAATTATATTAAATAATTTAATTAATTTTTTTAATATAACTAAATTTGTTAAATATATCACATATTAAATATTTTTTAATCTTAATATATGTTTTGAAAAAAAATTTGTATGATATGTGATTCTAAAGATAGATCTTTTATGTGTAAAGCATGCACTGTAGATTAATCTTTTATATATATATAAAGCATGCCCTATAGATAAAACTTAAACACGAGTGATGAGAGCTAGTGACCGATCTCCATCTTTGCCCCATGTGGTGGTGTTAAGTAGAGGGGCTAACAAGGAATTAGAGGATAAGAAGATGTATTGTCTTCCCTTCCATTTCTATGGCCGCTCATATCTATGGATTTAGATAGGGCTACGATTTTCTTTTGTTGCGGGTCCACCAAGATAGGGTTAGGTTTACATTTAATTGTTTGTCCTTTTTTAAACAAACTAAAGTCAATATCTTCACATCCATCCACTATTCCTTTCTCTGGAGGTTTTTTTTTTTTAATTTGTTTTTGGACAATTTTACAATATAATTCTTTTTAAATCCACAGGTATAAAAGTGAAGCTCGTGGGAAGAGATAGAGAATGTAGGGGTTGTTTTTTTTTTGGAGGGGGCGGAGTAAAAAGAAAAGAGGGAGGCTAATGTGATATGAGCGTTGGTAAGGAAATAAAGAAGGAGATATGGTCAAAAGTGGAAAAAAAAAAGGAGAATGTTCAGAGAGAATATGTTTGTGATATGAAAAAGATAATAGTATGAGTTTACTCACAATTTATCGTCTATTTAAATTAATTTTTAGAAAAAAAATTATAAAAAAATAATTTAAAAATAAGTTTAGATAAATTTTTCTCCAACTCTTTTAAAGTGTTTATAAATAAATATTTAAATAATTTTTATAATTAATAAATTATTAAAAATAATATAAAATATAAATATAAATAAATTAGTGTTATTATCATCATCATCATAAGTTCCGCTCCCACCACCGATCACGCCGTCTCTACATCCCTTTCCTCCGACCGCCTCCGACCCCTTTCCTCTGACTACCTCCACCTCTCTAACAAGAAAAATCTCCCCCTCTCCTGTCAGATCTAACTGTCGGCCACCGCATCAGCAGACCACCACCAAACAAATCTACCTTCATTTGCAAATCGAAGGAGCCATAGAAACCAAATGCCAAATCGAAATCAAAGAAAAAAACTCAAAGGAAAATTAAATAATGAACAATCCAAAATCGACCAAGCTACATCGCCACCAAAGATATTATTGCCTTTCTAGACCAGATCAAGAAGCAGAGAAGAAGAGGGAGGACTAGGAGATGAAACAACCCATTGGAACCCATAGATAGCTGTCGCAGATCTGAAGTTGGAGGGAGAAGAAGACATGACAGCGTTGTGCTCGCCGTTAGAGGGAGACGAGGACGCGTTGTGCTTGTTGTCGGAGGACCTAGACACCACGCTGGAGAGAGAGGCCATCAGAGATGGTGATAACAAGCAGTGGGGAGGAGAGAGACTCGAGCTTCAATAGCGGATAAGTTACCCGATGCGCAGAGATAGTAGTGTATTAAAAAAATACGGATAAAATGATATTTTATATCTATAAATTATTTTTTTTATCTAAAAATTATTTTTAAAAACTGATATAAAACTTTAATTTTAATTTTAATTTAAAATATTTATAAATATTTATTTTAAAAAAAATAAAATTATAATTTGAGTTAAAAAAATTAAAATTTTAATTTTAATTAAATCCTAACACTACTATAAAGTTATGAATATAAATTTTATTAACAATATAAAAAATTTATTAATAAATAATATATAAATATCTATATAAATATTTTTTTTATTTTTTAGAATTCAACTCAAATAAATATATTGGTAAAAAAAAAAACATAAAGATAGTAGGTAACTTGGATCCACCAAATTGGGACCCCCTTGTATTCCACAATGTAACCATTTTCGCAAACACATGATATTATGGTATGCCCCATTCCTTGCCGCCACCTGCTTCCGCCCTTTCTGCTTTCACTCTAAACACATTCTCTGCAACTTTATATTTACGTTAATTTCATTTAATCTCCCTACCAAAATATCTCTCCACACAGCGTCTCTTGTAGTTTTTACATACTCTAGCTCTCCTTTCTAATCACATATTGAAATTACTTTATAATGAAAATCCTTAAATATGTATATAATCTATAAAAATAATTTAAAAAAATTATAAATTTAAAATATAAGATAAATTGAAATCTTATATTTCTAAAAATAAAATTTTTTGTCAACTCATTCACTTAGAATTAGAAAAAGAAACGTGGATGGATGGATGGATGGATGCTCCGTTTCCCAAGTAAGTTTAGTGGCTTGAATGGGTGAAAATAGAGTTCGTTGGCATTACCAACAGGTAAATACTAGATTCGCGGGCTATTTGGTCGGCCTATATTTGGATTATACCCACCAAGCCACATATTTACCATTTTTTCCTTCCCCACAGGGGATGTACTTCAAGCTCCTAAATTCATTGTATCATTCTCATATTATAATAATATTAAAAAAAAAAATCAAACATCATACCGTGACTACATGACTGAAAATCTGAAATACAGTTAGTTATTGGCATTCAAACCATATTCATAAGACCGAACTATTCCTTAATAATAAATCTAAACACACCCTTAAGATTAAATTCAACAACTAAGAAGTTACTTTATGCTACAAACCAAATGCGATAGAAGCGAGAAGAACAGACAACATAGAGAATATGAAAGGCCGAGGATGCAAGAATTGGTGGGTAGTGGTGGCAATAAGTGACATTGAACTCACTATCTCTCCATTATAAAAGAACTTATATATGTTACTAAGCTATAATAACTGTTATAGGGTTATTGGCGACTTGACTTAAAGCATCTTAGCAGAGATATATATGAAGAAAGGTGGAACAAGAAATCTGCTTTGTAATGATCGATGAAGGAGAAAGACAAAGGTACGAGGGGGAGAATTGAAGTGAGGAGTACGCAAATGAACACATAGCTTTTACATGTGGAGGGATGGTCGGTGTCTGTGACTTTTGCTTCAAACTTGTTTGAATGGATTTGTATCGTTGAGGGTAAGATCCATGGAGATGCAGGAGGCCATCTGATATACATACATGTGGGGACACTCCCTTATTTCACTTTCTTTAACTTTGATCAAATTCTTCTTTTGAGGTACCCCCAAGAAGCTTCTTTACTCTCTCTCCCCCACTAGTCTCAGTCTCAATCATTCGCAATCCTTTTGAAAAAGCCTACAACTCATTGCCAACATTCATTACTTGTTCAGGTCAGACTTATCCTCTTCATTATATGTATCTGATATGATTATTTGATTAGATTATATTTAAATATAGTTAGATTTAATTGAGACTAATTTTTTTAAAAATATTTTTTTGTATTTATATATAATCAAATCCTAGACCTTGTGCTTAGGCTATCAAAATCCCTTTACGGTCGGTTACTCTTCATTATTAGTTGAAGAAGCCATATAATGAACGGAACGGACTCGTAAATTGACAGGGAAGAAATGAATTCAGAGGCACAATTTTTCTGTTGGTAGGTCTGATGGAGTGATTAGGACTTGACGAGGGGCCCATTGTAGGTATGATTATTATAATAGTTATATATATGTCTCTGCTTCGTCTGATGTACTCGCAAGGTTCAGAGATATGAATCTTTGCTCTCACTTTGTGCTTTTCAGTTAAGCTTTTGTATTTAACCAATTCATACATTCTCTTACTCAAGATTCTTGCCGATCTTTGATATCAGGCTCAATGCCTCCATGTTTAAAACCTCTTTATGCGGAAGCTTCTTGTTTTTGTTTTTTTTTTGGTCACATGCGGAAGCTTCTTGTTGGAGCCTTGAGGAAGGTTAGAGATAGTAGCTGGGCTCAAAAGGCCCAGTAAATGAAGACCAACAAATGAGTGTGTCAAAAATTGAGCTCTAAGAGATATTGTTTTTTTTTTTTCAAAATTTTTGTAAAAAAACATACTAGAAATAGCTTGTAACAAAAAAAATAAATCAGAAATAGCCTATAAGAATTGATATAGATAATAAGAAATGACTTGTATATCACAAGTGCACGAATTTGATTCCCATTATCGTTATGAGGGCTCATTTAATAGGCGATTTCGTAAATTTCCTGTAAGCGCTCATTGAGTCTTAAGGTTGTGTCTTGATCCTGATGGGAGACCGGTATCCAATCTATCTAAAATTTTTTGTACCAAAAAAAATAATACCAGAAATAACCACGCAGTTTGTGAACTAGTAATTGTCTCATTTAGTCTTTTAATCAAATTGTGGGGGTTTAGGTCTCATTCTTAGACATGAAAAATATCTTATGGCCAAGCGTTACCATTGAATTAGGGTGATTCTTTCAAAGGTTTTTTTACATTCATATGAATTTAAACTTGAGATCTTTTTCATTGGAACAAACTCTTATTGGCAAAGAATACATATTCAAACTCTTTGACTGGAGAAGATTCAAGGATCACTAGTTAGAAGTTGATTCTTTTGGGAGGCTACGAAGGGATTGGCCTCTGTTAATGATTGGCATGAACATGAACAAGGTGTTGAGAGGGAGATCATGGGCGGCATGTATAAATTGCAGCAGGCAAACACACGTTTCTATGAAATAGGTGAACCTTTCAACTATCTTCAAGGTTGCCGCAAATCACAAGACACTCAACCTCTACTCCTTTTTTGTCCATTTAAATTTCCCAAAGCGTCTCAAAGTCCAAACACTTCAGTTTCTAATAAACTCGATCGGCAACTCATGTAAATAATTATGAAATTTGTTATACATTTTATAGACATACAAGTCTGCATCAACACTAACAATGATAATTCGTCTTCCCCCGTTCAAAGGGAGTAATCATTTTTAGGCTATTATATCACATATATACCAATGAATTCCTGTTTAACTCCTTCAATTAATCTTTAATTAATACTATTTTTTTCATTCATATAAGGTGGTTAAACCAAACTTATATTGGGCAAAGGGTCTCTAATGCCCCATTCAAATTTTCTAACCTAACATCTAAATTGTTTTTCTTTTTTTTCTTTTCTTGGCATTATTAGATTATACATAAAATGAATAACATTATAATATTTTATTAATAAAAAATGGTATGTTTTTTTAAAAAAATTATATTTTTTAAAGAAATAAATCAAATATTGGGTGTTATAAAAAAAAAGGCAGATGAAGTAATGAATAACAATAAATTGATGGGAATGTATCTCAAATCCGTAGGAGAAAAGGGCACAGGATGAACAAGAAGAGATCGAAGATATATTACTTTAGTGGCGATCAAGTACGTGTCATGTCCCCATAGCAAATGTGGGATTTAGTTAAACCCATCCATCTTTAATCATGAAGCTAATCTCATAGTCGCTTGTGAGCAGTCCATTTCTTCAATTTGACTCCTTTCCTTTTTAATATCCAAAGCTCCATTATTGTTTTCAATCCCTTCATTGCAAAAAATCACTTCCCATCGTCTCCTTATAAAAAACGGATGATTAGGCACATCATTAACACTTTTAAGTACATCGCCATCTCAAGACAATAATTACTAATTATTACTAGTGTTAATAAAAAACAAACAAAGACTATTAATCATTCTTTACAAACAAATAAAAAATAGCTAATCTTTTAAAGTGGATCCACGTTGACTTTGCAAATAAATGAATTTTAAGCTTGATTACGAATTTTTAACTGTATATTTTACTAGTAAGAAAATGAGATATATAATTATTTAAAATATATTTAATTTATATAAAATATTATTTTATTATAATTTTAATTATGATATTTTGAGAGACATCTTAACTTATAGATGTTTAGATTTATGTTTAAAGATAATATACAGTTTATCTTATCTAATATTGATATTATCTAAAAGACAGGTAAACTTCATCTTACCTTTATATCGCAAGTAAACTTAACTCTATTTTTAAAAATTCTAATAAAAAAAAACTGGCGTCATATAATATATATTATAGACTAATAAGAGAAATCACCCACTAATAATTATATAATATTCATGTTATTTTTCTCTGGCGGGTCTCATTCCTTACCTACTACCACTGGCAAATTTGTAGAGCGGTTATGGATTTTTTTTTTTGGAACTGAATCCCATATTCAGCATCATGACAAGTGTAGTCTAAATTTAGATGGTTTCATTATATTTAACTTAATTTTTAATGTGTTTAATATTTTTTTTTTACTTTTATGTATGCAAGAAAATTAGAATAAAGATAAGTGCCTAACTTAACTTGCTATAAGGTTCAGACAATTAATTTTGCTTAGTGAAATCAAGTCCATCTTATTCAATATATGTAATAATTATCACCAATAAGCTTTTTTTCCTAATCCATTTCATGTAAATTTGTCAACTATGGGCCTTTGGTTGACTTGTAAACCATAATTTTAAAATTTTTTAGGGGTAAAATTTAAGTTTAGAAAATTTTTAAAATAAACAGTTATATTTGTTTAAATGGATTTTTGGACTAAATTATAGTTTAAAACTAAAATTTCAGATAAACTGGTCAGAGTAACTTATAGAATAATAAAAGAGCTTATAAACTAACCAATTACTATATTATCCATATTTTTTTACACCAGCTCTCATACTTTGTCTTACACTATCTTTCCTATTTTTTCTTATATTATCTCTCTTTTCTTTTATTATACCTTATCTCCTCTCTCCTCATTTAATACTCATACCCTTTTTCGTAATTTATCAATAATAAAAGTACTTATAGAAATAATTATACAAACACTCATTTATTCAAAATAACTTTTTTTATAAGCTCTTCTCTAAAATTTCTTTTCTATAAGCTGTTCAATTTTTTTTATAATTCCGTTTCTAAAATCTTATATAAATAGACCTATATATAAAAAATGAAAAGAAAGATTTAAAAACCTCTGAGAAAGGTTGAGTTCATGCTATAAGTTATTTTTTATCTTATTAATAAAAAAAATATGTGAATTGAGTTTATATATATATAAATAGTTATTTCCCTTACTTTAATCAAGATGAGACTATTATAGCGTATTAGACAAAATATTTTCAGTTAAATATTGTTTCATCAATAAAGCACATAATCAAATAAAATATTTTGAAAAAATAATACACGTCATTTATTATCAATAAAAAAATTAATTAATTTTTTAATATCTTTAATTAAATTATGTAACTTTCGTGTTAACAACCGAACCTACCTGCCACGTTTTTGTAATAACTGAGTCAATACATTTTTGGTATGCTGAACCTGCCTACTAGGTTTTTGTCGGCGCATCCGTAATGGTTTGGCAAAAGTTGTTTTTAATTACGTAAAATAATTTTGAAAACATGTGGATGCGTGTCACGTCGAATATATAAATACTTTTTACAAATTATTTTTAACATTAAAGTTAGTTCAATTCAATACTTACAAAAAAAAATTACTACATTCTAAAACGGGTTCAAGGTCTTATTTTATCCTAAAATATACATATTTTAACTATGTTGTCATGTAAGTTTTTTTAAACTTAATATTATTCTAAAAAATTTTAAATCATAATAATTTATTTAAATTAAATTTTACTATTAATTAACAGTTCTATGTCATTTATAGTATTTTTATTTAAAGTATAAATTTCGTTTAAATTTTTTTATTTAAAAATAATATTGCTGTTATCAAATTGTAACAATATTATTATGATAAATTTAAATATTAATTGATTAAATATATTAAATTTATAAAATGAACAATAGTAAAAAAAAAACAGCTCAAATGGAGGAGGAGTTTACGTTCACTCAAAAGCAATGAGAAAAAAATTCAATTGCTGGACGCCAGGACAAAATGGAGACATTGCCCAAAGATCTAGGCTATCAGAAATCTTCCGTCATTATATCCCATCAACTTCCAGATAAGAAGGTACCTCTTTAATTTTCTTTTTATAATACAAGATATTTCTATTTTTTGTAAATTTTTTTATATCCTAAAGACATGATAATTTTTTTTAAAAATTTTTTATTTATAAATCTATCTTAACAAAATTATTGAAAAAAATTAATGACATGTGAATATATTAGATAATCAAATTTAGTTAATTTATAATTAAACTTAATCTAGAAATAGACAAAATAAAATTGTTGTGATTTAAAAATTTCTAAACATATAGTATTTTTGAATAAAATTTTTTGAGATAAATTTATATTTTAATATAAAATAAAAATAAAGGGAATGATATGTATAGATTGTTAGCTTAACATATTAATTTAATTAATAATTAAATTTAACTGTAATAACAATTGGCTCCACCGTTATTTATACAGCTCGCCGTTTTTTCTGAAATTTAGTGCAGTCCACATTAATACTATTTGACATTTTCCCTCGAGAAAAAGATATTTTATAATTGAATAATTTTAAATTAGAAGTTTTTTAGAACTTCTTTTTATCCCAAAATATAAGGAGTTTGCATCATATTTTTCATAGTCAAACCAGTTTACTCCTAACTCCTTAAAAGTTACAGAACATATTAATTATAATTTGTCACTTTTTTACTCGATTTAGGGGAAAAAATAAAATTTCGTAAACTTTTACGCCTTATTATTAACATTCTAAGCTAATATCAACAACTCAGATTAAATCTAAAACATGCAAATGACATCTGCATACGCTCTCTCTCTCTCTACTGAAATCAATTACTTGCCTCTTCCCTTCCATCTTTTCTGTGTCTCTCTACAAAATACTAAACAATTTTGATTGCATTCTTCTCAGTCAAGAAAACTTGTATGGCTGACTAGCTTATATTCTGTTCATCTGCCTGATTTTTTTCTCCCCTGTTGATAAATTTCTTTCCTTTTTTCCTCAGGAATGACGTTCGGCCTCATTGTGAAATTCCCAGAAACTTAATTCCTCCTGACTTACATTACTTAAAGTGGGGTCCAAACTCCATTATCAGGTTGCCTTGCTTCTCTAATTCCTTGACAATGTCGTGCTGATAATTACCGAATCTCACCTACTACAAACATTTTTATGGATTTAGACTTCCCTGAGACCTTATTTTAAGGCTTAGCAGACTGGATTTCCTCATGGCTCTGAAGGGCGTTTCCATCTGGAGTTGTTCTCAAGCTCCTCAATTGGGTGTTGCAAATTCTCATCCGGGACATTCTGGGCAGATTGTGAATTTGAGAGGTGACTTTGGGAAATGCAACAAATGGGAATGTTGTGGTTTGGGTGTTTCAGCTCAGAGAGCTACGACTCCTGTTGGAGATGAGAAGCCAACTATGCCAGTGGTTGAAATTTCTGGGCCCAGTGATGGGGCTCATGAAAATGACTCCAAGTGGTTTCACAAGGATTTAAACCTGCTTCCTAGTGAGTTATATCTGTTCGGTGTTTCCTACAATGAGCTTTAGCGATTACCATTTTTAAGCTTTAATGGCGTGCAGAGAATGATTTGTCTGATTGCTAGTTCTTCAGGGACAACCTAGAATATTGACCTGCATATGTCTGGAATTAACATTTGGGTAATACTTTTGTGAAAGATCGTTTTGGTTTTGCATAGAATTTTGTAGTTGAATGAAGGAACTCCTTAAGATAGCAAAACATATCATATTTAATTACATAAATATGTTCGCCCACAGGATATTCACATGGTATCAGCGTTGAACTGATTCCATTTTGCTAGTGAACACATTCTAACCTTTAAATGTTGGACAATTTAGATATTCGAGGCCTTTCCTTTGTTTTAAATTTTTAGATTATAGTAAAAACTATTTATAGCCCTCCACCGAACAATTTGAACTTTGAATTGAAGTAGTATATGGTATTAGAGCCTGTATGAGCAACTGACCAGTAGTTCTATCATTGCCTGCCCTCATTGAGTTTTAGCATGAGGTATTGTGAGGTATTCTTCGTTTGCACTTTTTTAAGGTAACACTATCTCACTTGGCAGTTAATCTTTTGAGCTGAAGTGATCATTGACAAAACCCATACAAGGTAATAATGTTGCACGTAGATAACTAATTGTAGTTTGCTCTCGGCTGATCATTTTTCTACATCTCTTGATTGTATTTTCAATTATAACTTTGTAGATAACTAATATGTGAAAGGGGATTCCTTTTTTTTTTTTGGGTGTGTGTGTGTGTGTGGGGCGCTAATGTGCCCTGTTCTGAACTTTGTGTTCTCTCTCGTGCTTATTCTTTATTGTTCCGCTATGTTCCTTCGTCATCTGTTGAATCAAGTATTTGGAAGTGAAAACTAACCAAAAAGAAAGATCGGCTGTGATGCTATTATTTCTGCCTCTATTTGAGAGACAAAGATACATGACACAGACCAAACACATTCTTTATCAGAAACATTTAATGTGTCACACAACACTAAATGTTGTTCACGTTTAACCATTTACATTGCTTGTGGTTTCATTTTGGTAATCCAAGGCATAATGGTTATGCTATCTGGATTTTCTTCATAGTTGCCGTCAAAATTCTTCACTCAATACAATGGGATGGTCTCAGCTCAATAGTTTTATGCCCTTGTTATCTAAATTCACTAATAACCATGCAGTCAGGCATGAATGAACAGTAGAAAATGGTTATATAATAATGAATACAGTATACACATTTTGTGCTACCAATAAATGATTTAATCTCTCTCTTTTTTCCCCCTTTCCTTGATAATGATAATGGAATACTCTATTTGCAGAACCCTTGACAGCTAATGATGTTTCTTCTCTTCCAAGTGATGGATCAAAGGTGCGCGTTGCATATCAGGTATGTATATTATGCTTGATACTTTCTTTTCAATTAAAAGATCCGTGCCATTATTGCCACCACTGCTAACTAGGCAAGTGCTTCACTTAGGGCCTACCTGGTGCATATAGTGAGGATGCAGCTTTGAAGGCATATCCAAAATGTGAGACTGTTCCATGTGATGAATTTGAAGTCGCATTCAAGGTTTCTATACTTGTTTCCTTAGCTCTCTATCTAATTGATACCTAACTAATCAGTGTTCTTGTTTTGATACTATATTCCTTTCTGCAGGCAGTTGAGTTGTGGATAGTGGATAAAGCTGTTTTACCCATTGAAAATTCTGTTGGTGGAAGCATCCCCCGTAATTATGATTTGCTTCTTCGCCATAGGCTTCACATTGTTGGAGAGGTGCAGTTGCAAGTTAATCACTGCCTCTTAGGATTGCCCGGTGTGAAAAAGGAGGAGCTCAAACGTGTTGTGAGTCATCCTCAGGTTAGCTGTTATTTTTACTATATCCCACTGTCTTTTCCATTTGATCATGCATAATGCTTCCTATTTTGAACACACTATAGGGGTACCTAAGTTCATGCTTCAATATGCCAGCTATATCAAGTAGTACAATTGATTGGATTAGATCAATTATGTTTTCTTCATTGTTCTTCTTCATGATTGTAATTTTTCAATTGAAATACTTGTCAATCTCAATATGTCATTTCTAAACAAGGTCCATAGTTCACAGACTTCTTGAACAGCCAATTTTATCATGAGAAAAGATTACCTGTGCTGTTGATAACAAAATACTCAAGTATAGATAATTCAATTGTTTAGGCCCTTTTCTTTTTTTTTCTTGCAATGCAGGCTCTTGCTCATTGTGAGGTGATGCTTAACAACTTAAATGTTATCAAAGTTGGTTCACCTGATACAGCCGGTGCTGCTCAGGTACATTACCAAAAATTTTTATGGTCCATTGAAAGCGAAAATTACTCATATCGTAGTAATGAACACTATGACCTAACACTTGGGATGCTTGAACAGAAAGTGGCCTCCAAAGTCATTAGAGACACTGGAGCTATTGCAAGTGCCAGAGCTGCCAAACTGTATAGCCTAGACATTATTGCAGAAAATGTCCAGGTTAGACTTTATTTACAGCTTCTGGAAGAGCAGGCTCCCAGACTATATGGTCCAAGTGGATGGTTTTCTTTTATTAGAACATGCTTTTTTTAATGCACGCATACAAGTTTATTAGATGCCGTATCATTTGAACCTGATTTGGCAGTCAGCTCTTCATGGAAAATATTCAAAACTTTAGTGTTTCTAAATTATAAATGGGTGCCATTTAATTATTTAATTGTTTTCTACATGCTGCTTGTGATATTTTAAAATTAGCTATCATCAATCTTGCCCATCTGGAATTGAACAAGACAGTATAACTTTCCCACTATTGGATTGGGTTCTGAAATGCAGCTGATAATATGGCATTCATGCTTTGGCATAGCATTACATTTTAATTATGGAACTACTATAACATGTTCTATTTCTATTTTTTTTTGTGCCACTTTGCCAATAAAGCTTGAGGACCATTTATTTGAAATTTTGAAGCCATAGGGATCAGATTAATACCAATTAAAACACAAGGGCTAAATCACAAATTGGATAAAATTTTAAGTACTAGAAGTTGTGTTTTTCCTAATTTTTTGCGAGGCCAAAATTGAACTGAGTACTGACAATTTGGTCTATTTAGGATGATGATGATAATATTTCACGTTTTCTGATCCTTGCAAGGGAACCTATAATTCCAGGAACCGACCAACGTTATAAGGTATAAGAGAATTAGTTTCTCATATGTGCATTTCAATGAATTTCCTGATGAATTCGTGACTTTTCCCCCTCAGACTAGTATTGTGTTCAGTCTGGAAGAAGGTCCTGGTGTCCTTTTCAAAGCTTTGGCAGTTTTTGCTTTGAGGGACATTAATTTATCAAAGGTGAGCTATATAAAAACTGGTTTTCCTATTTTGAATTTGAATTTTGAAACACTCGTTCCCTTCAGTTATGTTCCTGGTGTAATTTCAGATAGAGAGCCGTCCACAGCTACAGCGTCCATTAAGGGTAGTTGATGATTCAAATCAAGGAAGAGCCAAGTCAGTAGTGGATTCCTGAACCATAATTTTGATTTTCCATAGTAGAATTAAGTATTTAAATTCTTGGTTCAGATGCACTGATTGGTGAAGAATAATCATTCAACCTTTATTTACTCAAATTACTAGATTGTAAGCAAAATAAGTGTTTACTTCTAACTCCCTGATTCAGAAATATGAAAGAAAGAAATGTTAAGAGACTTGGCTTTGGTCTTACTTCATGAATATGATCTAATGATTCTGGTATGCAAATTCAAATTTGTTGGTGGCAGGTACTTCGACTACCTCTTCTACATCGACTTTGAAGCTTCTATGGCAGAACCTCGTGCGCAGTTTGCTTTAGGACATTTGCAGGTCAGCCTTTTATATCTTGGGGGGCTCAGAATTCAAGTTTTGTTCCATGTGGGGTCTTGTATGATTTATGTTAATCTTGTTCCATGAGGTTATTTGACTTTTCATTAATCAAGAATTATCTATATATGCTCCTTTATGTCGTCCTATTTCATGAAGTTTATGATTGAGACCGAGATTCACAATCACAGAAACTAACAGATTAAAACTCCCGCTTCATGGTTGAACCAAAAGCATATTGTAAAATGTCGCTGAGGAATCAGCAATCAGCATGACAGCTAAAAAAAACTACGCCAAAGTCGTAACTTCTTATGCCATGTTAATTACATTGTACATTCTGAAAATTCTTGTGCTCCATCTATGTATGAAGCATGATTATTGAATCATTTTAAGCGGTTAACTTTAACTACGATTAGCGCATGTCAGTAGTCTTGAAATGTTAGTCATAACTTAATTTGCAACTTATTTCAGGAATTTGCGAGTTTTCTTCGTGTTCTTGGTTGTTATCCTATGGATACAGTATGATTGAAGCTGAATGTCTGAACAAGGAGTAGAAGTATATGCTGTAAATCTTACTGATCTGGGAAAAACAATTACCAGGAGATGTGTTGTTATAGAGTTTTCCAGTTTCTTTGTGGAGCTGCTTTGTCTTCGGTGCAGCATCCTCATCGTCATTGTCATCGTCTTCGTCATCATCATCATCATCATAGTTATAATACAAGGCGTAAAAGCTGATATAGAAGGTAGAAAGTCTCTGCATATGGCTTTTACTTTAGAGCATTGATTTAGATTTTAAATTGGGGTGTATATATATATATATATATATATATATATATAATTTTCTTTCAGAACTTGGTTTCAGTCGCCAAAGCAAACTTCATTTGTAGGATAAGATAAGTAAATGAGATATGGTATATTCTGACGTAAAGTTATCATGGCCATTGTGATATTTGTTCAATTTTCCAAACACAATAAGTGATGACATTATTTCTCCAATTTGTTCTCTCTCATTTTTTTCTGGTTTCAATTTTTTGTCCTTCCAATTTTTCTCCCCATCCAAACGGGGTCTAAAGTTGGCAATTGCAGAAAGTGAGATAGGATGAATAATTCAGTTTTCATAATCTTAAAAATACGAATTCATCTATTTTAAGATAGAAGACAGACTAATCATACGAGGTTATTGAGTCTGTCCCTAGTTAAAATGGCGGAAGAACATCATAGCAATCCCCCCCCCCCCTCTTTTTTTCTATATGTCTTCGGCCATCCAGTATCAGGCATTTTTTTTAACCCTAGTATCTGGTGTCCGAGTTTCTCTCTTTTTATAACCATGCCCCTTAATGAAATATGGTACCAGTACTATATAAAACAGATTTTTCTTGTTTTTTTTTTCCTTTTTGGGATCAACTAAAAGTCTAAAACATGATCCTTGGAAGTACTGCTGTTTCACTATTAATGTTGGTCTTGGGAGTTTCTCTTGATTCTTTCTATTTTTTCTTATGATACATGTTAATTAGTTATAAATAATCTAATTTATTTATTATGTAATGATAAATGTTTAGTTAGTTTTTCTCTCTCTAAGCATAGATATCTATGTTTTGATGAAGATAATCCTATTCAAAATATTACTGAATACTAAATATGAGTATTTTTTTTTAATAAGGATACGAATCTTGATTCGTCATATTGTGGGTGACTAATCTATTCTATTAAATTTAGTTATATGTATCATTAAATTTTATGTATTTGTTAACTTTTTATATATGACCATTTTCCTGCCCCCAACAATTATTGTAAATTTTTTGTCATGACAATTATTGGAGTAATAATTAACTATTAATAAAAGTAAGGTATAGGGGGAACAGAATCTTGTCCACTTTCTTGTTACATTAATAAAAAAAAAATGAACTATCCGAAAACAAGTCAACAAAAGTTTGAGATTCTTGTTAATAAATAAATTATGAAGAATTCATTGAAAAATAAAAGAACAATACATATCAGAAATTAAAATATCTCTACATAGAAATTGGTGGTGGGGGAATAAGAAATAAGAACAACAGAGAATTTGAGGCTGTTGGCAACAGGGACCAGTGCTTCTTTGGACAACCATCATCGTCATCTTCCAACAAAAGTCTGGAAACAAAAAAGGACTACAAATTATGAACCACATTGCCAATTTCATAATTTTGGCTTTTCTCCTCTAATAATGTTATTATACATATTACTATTTCTTTTAGAACAAGGAATCAACCTTTTATTTTCTAATATTTAAGTCTAGTTAATGATCTTGTACTATAATGGTATAAAATTTTTTTCATAATTAAAAAATTACATATTTATCTTACTTTTAACTTTAGATTGTCTAAAATTTTAATTAAAAAAATTATAGTTATATCAAATTTTTTATATTTATTTTATCAAATTTTTTAATCATACTTTGTCATGTACTTAATTTTTCTATATAAGTTAAATATAACATATAATAAAGTGAGATTGAAAAATTTGATGAAATAGATATGATCAATTTAATTTGAATTTTCTCCTTAAAAAATACTATTTAACTCTCCATCTTATTAGAAAAAAGAAAATCACTTCACTCACCCATATCGGCAAATACATTTTCATTATCATATTAATAGTAAAAATAAAATTAAAATGTATACATTAAAAAATGATAAATTTCTGATTAATAAAAGAGGAGGCAGAACCGTAGAAGAATCCGGGCAACGAGGGAGCAGCTTTCGCAGCCTCAGATCTCGCCGCCTGACCTGTCCTGACGGAAGCCATGAGCCACGGGTTTCATCTGAACCAATGATCATTCGCCACGTAAGCGTAAGCCTCTATCCCAAAATTGCGTCCAGGTTCAATGAACCTCAAACCCACCCGTAGCTTAGTTCTCTCCACTCCCTCTTTTTATAGAGACCAGCCAATGTAACCGTACATTGCCAAGAACGCCAATTTCAATCAGTTGCTTTAGATTCCAAATTTCCAAATCATGGCGCTTGCTGTTACCTCTTCTTCTTCTTCCACCGCCGTTTCTAATTCAAGTTTCCCGCGTTTCAGTTCTTCCTCTGAGCCTAAAGGTATTAATCATCTCTCGCCCAACGGAGAAATTTGTCGTAATCAATCTCTTGTTAATGTTGTGAGTTTTGATGGGTTAGATGCGTAATGTTGGATTCTAATGCGTTAATTTACGTTTTCAGCTTCGCCACTTGGCTCCTTTCGGATTTCGGATAAACCACATGTTTTATCCGGTGCTGTGAATTTGTCGCAAAGACATGGCCTGGTGAAACCCGTACACGCCGAACCTCAACGGAAGGATTACGTTGTGCCCCTTGCTGCAACTATCGCTGCTCCTGGTACTTGTCTTGTGTTGTGAATTTATTCTTAATTTTCAATGAAAATTTAATCTGTTACGGGGGATGATTCCTTGTAGAAATCAACTTTAACCAATTTGAATGTGCTGAATATTTTCTCTGCGTGACTTGCAGAGGTAGATGAGGAACAAGAGTTAGATTATGAGCAAGTAGCGTCAGACCTTGAAAATGCTTCCCCTCTTGAGATAATGGATAAGGCCTTGGAACAATTTGGCAATGATATAGCCATTGCTTTCAGGTAGCTATTACGCTCCTTTCAAGTATGCATGTTCCAAAAATTGTCTGTCTTTTGATGAATACTGTCGCTTTTTGTTCAGCTCTCTGATCATGTCAATTCCGTTGGATAATTCCCGTTCTACATTAACTTTTATGATCGTTAAAAGTTCAAACTTGCAACCTTGTCGAAGTAGCCTTGTTAATAAAAAGTCTTTCTTGCATTCTAAATTCTACTGATGACAAGTGAAAGTTGAGATAAAAATGCGCAACTTTTTCTTGGTGAATGAGTTACCTCTTTTCCATGAAGTAGTTTCATATCTACCTAAGATCCGCTTGGTGGCTTCTGTTTCTAAACAAATGTACAGAACTTTCCAATCTGTTATCTAGATTGTAATGATAAGATTTGATTTTGCAGCGGTGCCGAAGACGTAACTTTAATTGAGTATGCACATTTGACGGGTCGCCCCTTCAGGGTATTCAGTCTGGACACTGGGAGACTGAACCCAGAAACTTATAGGCTTTTTGATGCAGTTGAGAACCATTACAACATTCACATTGAGTACATGTTCCCTGATGCCGTTGAGGTTCAGGCATTAGTAAGAAGTAAGGGGCTCTTCTCATTCTATGAGGATGGGCACCAAGAATGCTGCCGAGTGAGGAAGGTAAGACCCTTAAGGAGGGCCCTTAAGGGCCTCAAGGCGTGGATCACTGGGCAGAGGAAAGATCAATCTCCTGGAACAAGGTCCGAGATCCCTGTTGTTCAGGTTGATCCAGTTTTTGAAGGACTGGATGGTGGAATCGGTAGCCTGGTAAAGTGGAACCCTGTGGCTAACGTTAATGGTCATGACATATGGAACTTCCTTAGGACCATGAATGTTCCTGTTAATGAGTTACATTCACAAGGATACGTTTCAATTGGTTGTGAGCCATGCACAAGGCCAGTTTTACCCGGACAACATGAAAGAGAGGGAAGATGGTGGTGGGAAGATGCCAAAGCCAAGGAGTGTGGTCTTCACAAAGGAAATATCAAACAGGAAGATGCTGCCCAGCTTGATGGGAATGGAAATGGCACTGCCCAGGCAAATGCCACAGTGGCTGATATTTTTATCTCCCACAGCGTGGTCAACTTGAGCTGGACTGGAATTGAGAATCTGGTGAAATTGGAGAACCGAAAAGAGCCATGGCTCGTTGTGCTTTATGCACCATGGTGCCCCTTCTGCCAGGTATACTTTGTTCTCAAAGCATTCCATTCTATTAAAGTTTATCTTACTCTGGTTGATTTAGAAATTAGAATGAAGTTTTCATTGTCTGATAATTTTATTGCGAATTCCAACAGGCCATGGAGGAATCGTATGTTGACTTGGCAGAGAAATTGGAAGGATCAGGGATTAAGGTTGGGAAGTTCAGAGCAGATGGAGAGCACAAGGATTTTGCAAAACAACAATTGGAGCTAGGAAGCTTTCCCACGATACTTTTCTTCCCAAAACATTCTTCTCGGCCAATTAAATATCCTTCTGAGAAGAGAGACGTTGATTCATTGTTGTCCTTCGTCAATGCCCTGCGATGATAAAATGTCGATCAATCAATCAATAAACCGTTGATTGTTTGGGTTTTCAATTGAAGCAAAAGCATATGGATAAGTTTCCCTGGTATTAGCATTTATGGTCGTCCGTTCAGAGATTTTTGGGGACTTGTTATGAAGTGGGAAAGGCGAGTTTTGACTCAAATTTAGCGATAGAAATGGAATGTCTGTTTATGTAATATTTTTAGATGAGTTATCTTCTCGCCATGTTTGATTGTAGCAAGTATTCTGTAAAGAGAAGCTTATTCCTGCTTTGTAAATAAACGGTCTTTGTTACGCCACCTTCTTGCTCTGCTATGAAACCCTCATATTAGCATTAACATTATTTATAGATTGGAGACATTGTGGTAAGGCGAACAAAAAGTATAATTAGGTATTTTCACATAAAAAAATTATGGACAAAGAATTTGTTGTTTTTTTCTTGCCAATGAATTTATACCAAAACTTGTTCGTGTAGTCTCTAAACAAGATTAACTATTGTTTTGGTTTTAAAAAAGTTTTTGGGTTGTGCTAGTGCTAACCATTGTTAAGAATATGATATTTTCTTTTGGACCCAAGTTAGAATATGATCCTCCTTGTTCAAACTTTGAGCATTGCCCTTTTTTAGGTGTCATGATACCATTGCTCTTTACGGGGTTCTTTTAGGCCAATGGGACCCCCCCACCTTTTTTTTTGTAGGGAGGGTGTGTGATTCTTAGGTATTCTGTAATTGAAATTACGTTCAAGAATATTGTATTGTTGGCCCAAGTGGGGAAATTTCATCCATTTCAAAGGGCAAATTGGTGAGAAATTCTTGCATGCTGCAGGAGCATCAGCTCACTTGTAATCTTCCCAATAAAAATGCACCAAGTCTCAGTGATTAAAAAAGTCTACATGTCAGCTTATGTGATTAAAAACAAATTCCATCGGTTGTACATGCTTACCGTCTTTCTAATTGAAATGGCATAACTCTTCCTTCAACATGTGTTAGATCTAACTGGATCAGCCGTAGATATATGTTTTCCTGAGGCAGGCAGATGACCATCCCTAATTCAAGAAAGTATTTTGGGGATTTAAATAGACTTTTTTGCAATTTAAGTTGTCGTGTGGGGCTTGAGAGTGATTTTTGTTTTTAATCACGGACAACGTCCACCCCATTAACGGGGAAAAAGTATGTTGCTCAATGTTTTTTCATGGTACAAATAATGAAAATTTTCTTTTGAGTTTGACTTATTTAATATTCTATTAATAAATAAAATTATCACACAAGCATGCCAATTCGATATTAAGCGTGAGAATGCCTTTTTAGCATCTTTTCAAGGAGCGGAAAAAGCTTTATTCTTTTGGAGTGATGGTTCAATAGCGTATCACCCCTTCCTTTTAACCAATAAAAAAAGTATATTTTTTTAAAAAAAGCAAGCGATGGGTCATCTCAATATCATCTTCTCCTTTTATCTTTATTTGATTTATGGCGAAGCAAACACATTCATTTTGATTACTTTACCGATTATTGAAATGTAATTATTATTCAGGAAATACTTTCAGAGAGGCAAGTATGTGCAACGGCTCTGTTTGTTGGCGAGTCATCATATAGACTTGACAAATATTAAGCCTTTATTTTATATACACTAACACAAACCACATTGTTAAATGGGAATTTGGATGGAAAGTTCAAGTGAATTTTGTTTGTAATGAATAAAAAAATTAAACTTTCCAGCCCAAAAAAGTCCAAAAGATAAAACATGATAAGCTCCTAGAATCATGACCATCCAACTCAATCTTCATGTCACATATTAATTTGTTTATATCATAAATTTTCTACCCATCTTTCTTTCTTTCTTTCTGTAAGTTCAATTGACAAAGATAAAATATCTTAAGAAGTATCACTTTATTATAATTCTAGTCGCAGCGCTTAAAAAAATCCTAACTCCTATATACCTAAATTTATGCCTGAGGACCCGACATTATTATCGTCTAAGAGGAAATCTCTAAGAAGGGAGACTCTACCCTACCTTTGTAGGTGAACCTAACTCCTTTCTAAAAAATTTTGGACAAAAAAAAAATTATCATAGATTTTCTTGAAACTTAAACCGAAAATGAATCTCCTCTTCATTTTATATAACCCAACAAATTCATGTGTTAATTAAATAAAACCCAACAAATTACTGACTCTACCTCAACAATAAGTTTTATCTCATTAGATGGGATCATCACAAAAAAAAAATCTGATGAAGCCTACATAACAAGCAAAATTGCCTTTTTCTCCCCATTATTACTCTTAATAACTCAAAAATCACACTTGCCCAAAAAAGAAATTGAATTATTTGCCACTAGGATTTGCACATTACAAAAGGAATAGTAATAAGAAGATAGTGGGAAATGCAAAAGCCAAGCAAGAGTGCAAGCCTTGGTTAATAGCACTTATTCTGAAACTCCTAAAGCTTCTTACCCTTCTTAACCAATCTCCTCCACTGCTCAACTGTGTAGAGTTCACAACTTGCTTTGTATTGTTCGTCAAAGTTTTACTGCATCACATACAATAATTACCCAACAATCAATCTCTATATACATATTTTTATTTTATTTTATTTACATATTCATTATTTAAGCATGATTGGTTCTCACCTTCCTGGAAATAGACAACTCCCGTGACCTGCAATGGTAGTCCCCAGAAGTCATTACTTGATTTGTCACAAGAAAAAAGGAAAACATATAAATTTGAAAACTGTGGAGCCCATTTTGCTATGAGCATGGTTCACTATCTAATGTAAGGCAGGCATACGGATATGATACTTGTGCCAGGTTTGGAAGCAAGAAAACTGCCAGAAAAAAGTGATTCATAATAATATTTAAAATCAGAATATCTGACAACTAAATAAAGGAAATCTAGAAAAACCCAATACAGAATCTCTGTTAGTGTCATCCAACAAGACAATGCAATTATCAGTGTTCTCTTAAATTTCCATCTTCACATCATAGTAGGACCAAGTTTCTGTCGGTGCTTCAAGAAATTCAATTTCACTGGAGTTGACTAACTTCTAACTACATATGTCTGTTAGTAAAATGAATTAACTCCATGCGCAAGACTCAAGCTCTTTAGAATTTGGCAATGAGAGCAACTGATTTTGGCAATGAGTAATTGGGGTCATCACTCATCATGATGACTCATACCTAAACTGCAGATTCTCAGCTCTCAAGTAGAATTTAACAAGACATTATTATGATTGCGGATCATGTTTGATAGAATCATAAAAAAGTTGAGATTTTGCAGAATCACTTACTGGGGTTAGTGGTTGTGATCATGGCGACTCCTTTGAAGTCACAGGACCCCGCAGATTTTCCTTGATTCTGATAATAGCTATCAAATGCAAAAGAAGCATGATTCTTCACATTATTTGGATAATAACAAGCTTCCCCAGGTTGAATCTCCGAGCAATTTGCTCTTCCAGGTCCACACGCCCAATCCAACGCCGCCTGCAATGTTTTCGAATCAATCCCATCCATGGCCACGCAGTAAGTCTGGTTCGTTGTATCGTTCGCCAGAAAAGACCCAATTCCAGAAACATGAAGAAGATACGCCGGCGTAGTGTTACCGTGAAACAAACCCCAATTCGCCTCCGACATCGGCGGATACCTCAAATCTTCATTGAACAATTCGTATATATACACACTTGAAGTTGTTTCTGGGTGAAAAGGGGTCCCGCTTCGATCATAAACATGCTTGATTAAGTTGGAATTGTAGGTGTCAGCGTTGTCTTTTGTAGCGTAAGGTTCTTTTGAATCTCCCTTTGAAGGCCACCCTGTTTCTGTAACCAAAACCAGAACGTCTGTGATATTTAAGTTCTTCATGGAGAAATAAGCAGCGTCAATCATGGCGTCTAGAATGTTGGTATAGTGAAGCACAGTATTGGGGTCGACCATTTCCTTCGATGGCGTCGATGGTTTGAACAATGAATTGTCCAGAGGAACCACCTTTCTGTTCTGCATAAAAACATAGTAAGGGTACAAATTCATCATCAATGGCGACCCAGTTTTGGAAAGGAACTGAAGCAGAGGAAGGATAACAGAGACGAGGCTCTGATTGAAGAAAGATTGTGATGGAGGAAAGGGATCCAGAATGATGGAAGCAGCGTGAGGGGTCGAAATCTTGATCTGGTTATGGAGATTCGAAGCGACGAGGGCATCGTAGAGGGACTGAATCGCCCGAAGAAGAATAGGAGCCGAAGAGGGTACGGTAGTCAGAACCTCGTCGCCGACGGAAATGCCGGTGATGAGGGTTGCGGGGTAGTAAGCGACGACGTTTCGCTTGATCCAGGAGAAGGCAGTGGGGTTGGAGGATCCGATTGCGAGGAGCTGGTTGTTGGGTACGCCGACAACGACCCGAATATTGGTTCGGGCTAAGGCTTTGAGGATGTCGGGGTCGGCATCGTAGAGCCGAACATGGGTTATCTTCTGAAGTTGAAGAAAGGCGACGAGGTCCGACGGCGAAAGCAAATTCGAAACATCAGTACCAATGTTGACACCCACGAATGGTTCGTTTTCTGGGCGAGCTGCAAAACCCGAGAAAGCAATTAAGAACAAGGGGATGATAAATTACAGAAGACGATGAAGATTTCTCAGGCATTACCTGCGGATGAAATGGCGAGAAGGAGAAGGAAGAGGAAGGAGAAGAACGAGAAGAAGGGAAGATTAGAGTTCCTCATCCTCTGCTTCTGGTTCAGCTTCTGATGCTAGCATTATCTTCCAAAGAGTCTTGATTTTTTTTACTAATTCTTTGTATTTTTTTCTTGGTTTAGATCACTGAACTGTACAAGAGTGGGAAGATTGAAGAAGACACTACAAAAGTAATTGCAATTTGCAGGAGTTAGGAGTTTCTGAGGGAATTTTTGTGAGCTACAAGACAAGCGTGTTTCTTGAGGTGTGCTGTCAGAATTAACCTGCAGTCATGTTCAAAAGGACAGTTTGAGCTGATTTTTATTACTGCAAGAAATTCAACTCAAGTGTATGAATTTATTGGAATTGTTAATTAAGGGAGAAAGAAGAAGTGGGCTCGTGGGTGGGGTTGGCTTTACTAGTGGAAGTAGAGAAGCAGGGGAAAAAGGTGGAACTTTTAAAAAGAGGGAAGTGAGGTGGAAGATGACGAATTGGTTAAGAGGCTTTTAATTTTATTGAAGAAGCTGCTCAAATGGTATTTGACACTACTGCCTGGCCTGGATCCTCATAGAGACGTTGCTTTGTTTACTTGCTGCATTCAACCTTCTCTTAAAAAGTCTATTTATCAAGAAAAGCTTTTCTTACTTCTCATCATTAACCACGTCTTTTCCTTGCACTACCAACGGTCTCACCCTCTTTTTTTAATTAAATATTCAAGCAGGGAAAAAGCGACCAAAATTTTATAAATGATTTTTACTTTTTTATTTTCCTTCCATCCCCATCTCCCTATCTAACTCGTACAATCGAATGTGTCTTGAACAAAACATTTTCCAATATGACGATACTTGTATGTTAATATATATAAAAAAAAAATAGTGCATGACATAAGCTCAACCACCATGAGGTGATCGTGTGTTTCCCTCCAAACTAACGCATCCTTGATGCATTTGTAAGATCTATATGAAGACTACAGCAACAAACAAACCAGTTGCCCACACTTGCCATTTTGAATCTGAACCTTAGATTTCTATAATGATTACAATAATCAGTAAACTAACTAGAATGAATGTGCTTACTTCATCTTATATATTCATTCAATATTTAATATATAATATAACTAAAGAATTTATATTAATCTTAAATATAAGATATATTTTTTATATTTATTAATTTTTTAAATTATTTTTATTGAATTATATCAACAATAATCAAGTAATAGAAGAATAGGAGAAATTAATAAAGATGATTATGATATTTTAAAAAAATATGTCATATTAATTAATTTAACTAATTTTTTAATCTAGATAAATTAGTTAAATATATTTTATATTAAGGATTAAAAGAGTATATATATATAAATAAATAAATAAAAGATAAGATATTGAGATAATCTATCACTAGCTTTCTAAAACTATATGCTCTTTTCATTTGTGAAAAGGAATAAAGCTCTCTCCCCCTTCAAAAAGATGCTAGAAAGGCATCCATATACATGGCAAGAGTTTTAATAATTTTATTTAGTAATACAAATTAAATAAGTCAAACTCAAAAAATTTTCATTATTTGTGTTAGGACAATAATAAATTAATAAGTATATTACTTTTATACCACGAAAAACTTTGGAACATGCTTCCCCCCCACTCACTTGTCGGTGATTAAAAAATTGAAAAGGTTATTAGAGCAGTATGTAAGAAAAGACATTCTCAATAAAAATTTAGATAAATTATGTTCTATAGACTCACTAATATTAAAGTATATTTTTAAATTTAAAAAAATATATATATATTTATAGATTATTTATTAGTAAAAAATATATATTAGTATATAAACTTAATACCTTATAAGTTATGAATCAATTTTTTATTAATTGAGCTAACTTTTGGTGAAGTTTACAATTTGATTTAGTTTGAAACAGATCTAAAAATATTTTCTTGATGGAAGTTCAAAGACGGTCGGTGAGGTCCAAATTCCTGGATATAATTTTAATGGAGAATCCATGGGTGTGAGTAGAATCTATACACCGCATAATTAGCATGGCCTAGTTTTCCAACATTACAACATTCTAGAAATGGAGTAAAACGAGGTATAACATGTATTTGTTGCCATTGTTTTATTAAACCTTATTATTATATGCTATGCATTTGTCATAGAATTTTTGAGTGATTATATATATATTTTTGAACTGATAGTGTTTTCTTCCACTACCAGCTGTGACTCTACAAACCTTAAAGAGAACGTACCGCAATGTTTCCGTTCCTTCAGGTGCATGCCACCTTATAAATGAGATAATAGCAATCTTAACATATGACGGAGGAAATGTAAGAAAATTAACTAAATAGGATATAACATTGAATTTATGAAGATGCTGCAATTCATCAGAGAAAATTCACAAAACGAACAAAGAACAAAAACAAAGCATAAGCTGGAATACACCCTCTTACCTCGGGGTGATACTGGAGGCCATTAAACTTCCTTGACGTGTTCTGAAGAACCTTGCTGGTTCCTTGCCACCACCTCAAACCTATCAGGCAACTTTGCAGCCTCATCACTGTGGCTCATCTAGGTGAACTTTAGCTAATATTCTTCCTGTACTTTCTTTGTATGAAATAACCAATTAAATTTCTCTCACTAATATTAATATATACTACTAGTATAGTGAAGCTAAAATGCCATCTGACTAATCATTAAAAAAAGTAAAAATGCTCTGTGACAAGCTTTCTGACTGAAAGTTCCAAACTTCGATATTACATTAAATAAATAGAGCTAGTTAGTTAGCTTTCCGGTTTTTTCCATGAAGACAACAAACCTCATGACAAATTAATGTCACTGATGGTATCATAACATGACTGATCACGTGAAACTTGAATACTAATATTCTATGTTAATCACCATAATTCGCCACTGATTATGAATGAAATGTCAGATGCCCATGAGCCACGCACACTTCATTAACTTCGACAGATTAATAAACAAGAAACCATTTCATGAGCTCCACTCTATGGCATGGCATCACACTAAAATGGTAGAACCTCAGCCACACACCATGATCCGTGACCATTGAGACGTGTGCCCTGTTTTCCTAGGTCCTCTTCTCTGCCCAAATTATTTAATTGCATATATTAATTAGTGTGGTCCTGTGGCTTGGCAAATAAAAACTACAATGGATCATACTATTGATTGCACATTACATGGGCATGTGACCGATCCCTCACCTGAAGAACCCCCTGACAAGCCTTCCCATATTTCCCAATTCCCATTTTACTCTGCTCTCAAGTTCCCAAACAAAACCCCTGAAACAACATAAACAAAAAGTTTGAGTCTTTTAAGGCACGTAATACCCATTAAGGTGTAGCCTGTGAGCGACTGACTGTGATTGAGAGTGTGAGGCCCTTCTATATAACTTCATACTGTGTTCTACACACATTCTACTTCATACCCATTTGCCCAAACAGCTAAAGTTTTCTCCTTTCTTTGCGTTTTCCTTTGACAAGAAAGGAAGTGTTTGCTCCCAAAATGAGAGCTAGCAATGTCGTTACTTTTCTCACTCTTGCTATATTTCTTGTCAATGGCGTCTACTCTGAACACCCATATTGATTCCACACTTGGAAGATCACGTATGGCGACATTTACCCTCTGGGTGTGAAGCAATGTAAGCGGCATTGTTCTGTCTCATTCATTCGCTTTCTTCTATGTTTCTGATGATCTTCCTGTGTCTCTGTCGAGAAAGGAACTATTTTTCTTTTCTTTTGTTCTTAGCAGTTTCCTGGGTGTTCTTCGTTCTGTATTCAAATATCTGGGATTCAATGTGCTTCTTGCAGGAGATCTTGATCAATTGCCAATTCCCAGGACCTCAAATAGAAGCTGCCACAAACGATAACTTGTTTATCCACGTCTACAACTACCTCGGAGAACCATTCCTCATTTCATGGTACATCACATTATTCTTGTATTATCTTGTGTTTCCTCTTTGTTTTCCTTTAATCCTCTGCCCTGGTTTTCTAGAAACAGGGCTTTCAGCACAGGGAATCAATGGTGTTGATATTTATGAGATACCATCTTTTCGTTGATCACGTGAACTTATCCTTTCCAAAGATGGCATGAGTTACCTCGGATACATAAATGTTCAGAGTCCTTCCAGTTATCAGTAGACCTCTTTGATACTGGTGCAAAGTCTGTAAAAAAGAATTATATAAACATTTCAAGCTTATTGTTTTAGCATGGTCCATGTTTTTTACAGTTATATTGTGGGGTTTGCAAACTTAAGAGATTCATTGAAGTGAATGACTTGGTTGAAATTGTGCAGGAATGGGTTACACAGCATAGGAGGAACTCGTGGGAGGATGGTGTTTCTGGGACGAACTGTCCAATTCCCCTGGCGAAGAACAGGACATACATGATGAGAACTAAAGATCAAATAGGAATCTTCTTCTACTTCCCTTCCCTGCAAATGCACAAAGCAACCGGTGCATTCGGAAGCATCAGAATATGGAGCCGTCCTAGGATTCCTGTCCCTTTCCCTCCTCCTTCCGGCGACTTCGCCATAGTCACCGGAGACTGGTTCAAGAGAGACCGCCATGTTCAAACAAAAACACACCTTTGCATTATCAATTATTACTCTCTTGTTACTTTTCCATGCTTAATACTTGATTCTTATGTGACACAGACTGAGAAGAATCCTAGAGAATGGCCATAACCTTCCCTTCCCAGATGGGCTGCTCATCAACGGACGTGGCTGGAATAAAAACCCATTCACTGTTGATCAAGGTACGTTTATACGACTTTCTTGACATTATATCTTTAATCTTTTCCTTTTAATGTGATACTTCTTATTAGAAGTATATATTAAGATTGTCTTCTTATCAAAATAATTCAAGCTAATTAAATAATACTTCCCTTGATACCTTCAATCTTTTTTTAAATATTTAATGTGAGATTTTTATATTATAATAGGGAAGACATATAGGTTGAGGATATTGAATGTGGGGGTTGACGACGTCTATAAAACTTGAGGACAAGGGCACAAGATGAAGCTTGTGGAGGTTGAAGGGACTCATACAATGCAGCAGACGTATTCTTAACTGGACATCCATTTAGGGCAGTCCTACTCAGTTCTGGTGCGGCTGACCAGCCTGCCAGAGGTTACTATATACCTGTATCTACCAGATTTACCAGGAGGGTCCTAAAAAAAATACAGCCATTCTTCACTACAGCAATTCGCATAGTAGGCATCTGGTCCTTTTCCTTCAGGACCTACCCTTGATATTGCTTCCTCTCTCTCTCAGCCCAGATCTATCAGGTACTCTAAATTCCTCAAATCACTATTGCATGCCATTTAATATCATTTGATTTAATGAAACTTAAATTTAAAACGATTTGATGAGGCTCTCTATTTTCAGATCATGTCTGGTTTATATTTAGCCGAATCTAGGAGAAAATTCCTGAATGATGAACTAAATTACTTATACTAATGATTTAGGCACAAAAAGTTATTGATACTAACGATAATTATTTTCTGCCCTTAGCTAAGTCAGACCAATCAGTATTCATAAAGTTGTATGAATAAAAGTTAACATATATAGTAAGAAACAGATTTATATCCCACAATAACGTGAGTTCGATTTCCGCTATCATTGTTAAGGTTCTTTTAATAAGCGATATCGTAAGTCTTCTATTAGTACTTTTTGAATCCTAAAACTATACCCTAACTTTGATGGAAGACCAATATCAAACATACCTTAACTTTTTTGTACTAAAAAAAAGTATTCATAAGGATGTATTTGCAGCCAGATATCTTGCCCACATAAAAGTTTTTGAAAATGTAAAGTGAAAATTGATAAAAAAAAAATACGCATTATAAAATTTATTATTTAAAAATACTTTAAGGACCCATGCCCTTCAACGTCACAACTCATCTTATATAACTTTTTTTAATTTATGTATAATATATTTTTAATTATGTACAAAATAAAAGATATTTACACTAAAACTATATTGTATAAAATTAAAAGAGTTACACTTTCTAAAAGTAGATTACTTGAGTCCTTACAAAAATTTTAGATACCTTTTAACAATAATGAGAAATTTTTTAACAATTTCCCCCCAATGTAACCTTATTTTCTTCTCTCTTTATATTTTAAAATTTGTTATTAATTTAATTGTAAAAATGAATAAAAGATGGAATTTATGTTATTTTTATTGTCCACCCGATTTATCATAGTTTTACCCCAACTATATTAGAATCTGACCCGCGTCGTGTACTTAGTTATAGTGAGTAAGTTTTTTAATAGGAATTTTTTGCATACGTTAAGAGTCGAACTCGAGATCTTGTTTAAGTGATAGTAAACCATTTAATACTCGAATCAATTAGATGGAATTTATGTTGTTCCATAGCAAAATTTGTCTCCTCCCTAACACGGGGCTCGAACCAAGCAAAACCTGACGGCAAGTGGACCGAGACCAAACCCGCAGGGTTCATATCGCTACGGTCTGATGAAACCCACTCGAACCATCGTCTTCGCAAACTCTGCTCCCTCGCATCAACGGCAAGCAGAGGTACGCCGTGAACGGCGTGTCATACGTTGAACTGGACACCCCTCTGAAGCTGGCCGACTACCTCACCATCCCGGGCGTTTTCTCCGTGGGAAGCATCTCCGCCTACTTCAAAACATCAGTTATGGGTGCTAACTACCATGAGTTGGCAGAGAATGTGTTCCAGAACTGGGAGAAGTCTGTTCAGTCCTGGCACATGGATGGCTATTCCTTCTTCCTTGTAGTGTACGTATATAACGTAAGCCCTTCCATGCTTCACCTTCTGTATATACATGCCTGACCTAAATGAATATATATATATATATATATATATATATATATACGGGTTCGGTGGTGGGCGTAGTGGACAGCTGCAAGTAGAGAAGGTTACAATCTGAGAGACTGTGTCAAGATGCAATACACAGGTGTATATATCCCAGGTACGTGGGGCACTGGACAACGTAGGAGGAATGTGGAACGTAAGATCGGAGAATTGGGGGAGGCAGTACTTGGGACAACAATTGTACCTGAGAGTGTAATCATGGTCTAGGTCATGGAGGGACGAATATCCAATCCCTAAGAACGCTCTTCTCTGTAGCAGAGCAAGAGGTTGTCGCACTCGGCCTTTCTAATTTGATACACACACACACACATATATATATATATATAGAGAGAGAGAGATCACACCTTGAGCTTCGAGTTTATTATTGGCCGATTTGTGTGTTTGAGTCCAATTTCTTATTGGATAATGTCATAGCGTCTGCTATTTTATCAAGGAACTTCCTCGTCGGTGGTATTCAGAAATCAGATTGTTGAATTATAACAAAAGTGTGTTCTTGTTCCCCAAAAAAATGGTTAAATAAATCTTAATTATCTAGTAACTCCAAATAAGTGATTAGCCAAGTCAGCAATTAATCCTAACACCTATTTAATTATAGCATTTCAATTGATATCATTATACGATTTAAACTTTTCTCTTAAAATCGTACAAAATGATATGACGTACGTAATTGTTTTTTTTAAAAAGATGGATTCAAATTTTGGCTGGAAGTCTGTTTCGGCAATCTTTGGCAATTTTCAATTTTGGGATCCTTAAGGTCGCATATAAGTTTTTATAATTAATGCTCAAAATAGAGTACGAATGTATGCTGGCAAGGACATGTGCTTCCATCATTCACTTATCCTTCAGTTTTTGACTTCTTTCCTAAGGAATTTTTGTTTCTCGATATTTCCCAAGGATTTTTTTTTTCCTTGGAATTATAATATTTCACAAGGATATGAAAAGCTAGTTTTACGGCTACTTTTTCCCCCCAAACTCTCACTTGTTTAACACATAACTCCATTAAGAAAAATACTCCTTCATGTTCTTGGTAGAAAATTTAATTAACTAATTTAAATAAATTAAAAAAATAAAATTAATTAATTAATTATAATAAATATGATATAAGTTTTTAAAGTATTCATATATAATTTAAAAAATAATAATTAATGTTTATATAAAATAAATAAAAATTTATATTTATGATTAAATATAACCTTTTAATTAATTTTTAATTATATTAAAGATCAAGGTACAATCTCTAGATTAAATACTTGTATTTCTTTATCACAAGCCAAAGAATTTTTCTATTTTAATTTATTTATTTTTTTAGTTGTTCACTAGATTGACCATAATTTTATCTCGACTATATCCAAATTCAATCTGTGTCGCGTACTTAGTTATAGTGGGTGAGTCTCTTAATAGAATTTTTTTGCATACGTCAAAATTTGAACTCGAAATCTCGTTTACGCGATATCAAACTGTTTATTACTCGAACTAACCCATTAATCTAATTTATTTATTTATTTCGTTACTGAAGTTTCTCACTTCCCCAAAAGATAACTGATGTACAAGACATTTTCTTTTGTTTAATATGTACGCAAATAAAATAAGTTTTTGAAAAATAACGACATTGAGAAGTGGAGGGATTTTTCCTTTTTCTTAGGTTTAATATAATAAAATTTTTAGGAGGACCTCCCCTCAGGGGAACTTAAATTTTATTTTATTTTAACTATTATATTTATAATATTTTTTAATTTTTTTAATTTTTTTTGTATTTTATAGTTATCTATATAAAAATATTTTTTTTCTTTTCTCCTGTATTAAATAATATAATATTAAAATCTCTCTCTTTCATTTTTTTTTCACCGTCTCTATTAAAATCACTTCCCTTCTCCTCTTAGTTGAGCCAAACACACTCTAAAAAATATTTTTTTTTTTGGTACAAAAATTTTTGGAAAGGGGTTGGGCTCACCCACGATCCAAGGGCAGGGCGAAGTCTCCCTTCCTCTTAGGCGATACCAATGTCGGGCAGGGCGAGCCGTCTATTACCCTCAGGCGTAAACCTAAGTACCCAAGAGATAGGATGCCTCCCCAAACGCCGCGACTGGAACCACAACAAAGTGGTACTCCCCAGGGTTCGAACACACTCCAAATGGTAGTATGTCTTACCCCTTCGCCAGCTGAACCCACGGACGATGGGTCACTCTAAAAAATATTAATTCCTCATGACAAACTATTATTCAAATCACGTTGAGAAATATATTCGCATTTAATATTGAATAGTATATTGAATAATTAAATATGATTAGATAGATATAATAGTGATATACCTGAGCTAGAAAGAAAAATATTTTGTCAATACGGAGTTGCTGAAATCTCTTTAGGTGGCTATCCCTCAAAACATGGTGAATGACTCATACCCCATACAAAGCTAGCAGCTTGAAAAGTTTTTTTTCCCCTTAAGGCAGTTTAAATGACGGCATCTAATAAGATAAAAAGTAGACCAAACATTCTACTGATCACGTGTTCCTTCACCAGAATCATTGATTAGGCTGAATTAAATTCCACATTATATAATAAATATACGGTGAAATTCAACTTTTTAAGAGGCAGAAAGTAAGAGAATGTGTAAAAAGAAAAATTGAGATTTCATTTTCACCCAATGATGAAGGCAAGTTTGAACGAAAAACTGTGGTTTCTGAAATCCCGCGTCGCAAGTTTTTCCTTATATCAATCGAAACTCCAAAAGACTATAACTGACCCAATTGAAAGCTACCAAAAGCTGCGCAAAAGGACAAACCATTTTGCTCAGAGTCGTGCGCAGTATTTATTCTCTTTTGTTTCTACAAAGACACCATTCTCATCCTAAGCGGAAGAAAGAAAGCTAACAATGGAGTCCCAGAAGAACATGCCCGAGAATTCTATTTCTTCGTCTCCTCCTCCTTCTCCTCTTAGCAGTGTCGTTAACACTGATCACAGCGCTTCAGAACCATCTCCCCCTGCGAGACTTGCTCACTGGGGTCCCAATGCTGTGTCATCATCCGGGGTTCGGCCGTATCTCCGATCCAGGTCGCCTCGCTTTCATTGGACACCAGAACTCCATGAATGTTTCGTGCATGCAGTTAAGATGCTTGGTGGAGAACGCAGTTAAGTTCTTTCATTTCTTTTTTTTTTTTTAATTTTGTTTAATTTATAGGGACAGACACTAGTGGAATCGAATCCACGACCTTATACTTACAGGGAAGGCCATCTGTGAGCGCTGTCGTTCCTTTCTTTCATTGATTCATACATTTAATTTGGGTCCTAGAAAGATTTGTTCATTAATTGGTATTAATGATGATTCGGAATACTAATTTGAAGGGGCAACGCCAAAGTTCATTTGGCAGCTGATGAACGTGAAGGGATTGCTAATCTCTCATGTTAAGAGCCACCTTCAGGTACCCACACTGAAAATGATTCTCTCTATAGATCTCTCTCTCTCCCCTCTCTCATTTCCGTTAAATTTTCTGGTGTATTTGCAGATGTACAGGAGCATGAAGCATGACTTAGAAGGTATACATCTATTACAAATTCAATGTATATACATGTATCTTCTTGTTGATATACGGTCTTATGCGTATTGAATACATATAATATCGATATACATTGAAACTGATCGAAACATATAACCGATATACCATAGTATAATGTGAGACAGTGTGTTTACAGTCATGATAATTTTATAAGTTTTCAATATAAAATCAAACGCGTTACACGCGCTGTGTGTATAATTTAATGTATGTGTTGAGGTTAAAAATCTCATACATTCAATCATATACTATATTATAATGTGATCCAGTGTGTTTTCAGACATGATAATTTTAGAAGTTTCCAACATAAAATCGAACACGCTACATGCGCGTGCACATTACACGCATGCATATATGTGTTTACGAGCACAACTTGTGTACGTGCACACGGGCAAGCGTGTGGCATGCATATAATTTGTGAGGTTAGAAATCTCATCCATTCAATAATATATCATACTATAGTGTGTTTACGATTCTCATATCGGTGGCGCCCATAAAAAAGAAAATAGTTCCAATTAAATTTGATTCTTTTCATCAAAAGGCCTCTCTGGAAGAGATTTTAAAAATATTTATATCATATTATGATGTGTGTGTGTGGTTGAAATGGAAGAATCAAAGAGGAGAAGTTTGGAACAAGAAGCTTTATATTCGGCAAGCCATGGCGAACAGAAGAATGTTTATGAGCAAGCAACTGAAGAATCCATCAACCTCGGAATTCTCGAACAGTATCATCCTGGAATCCCAGCACAATGGTACGATTTCTGTGGCCCTTTTAATATTAGTATATTAGACTTATGAACTAAACGTTTATATATATATATATATATATATATATATCAAAGTCAATTAACTAACTCCCTTCAACATCTAATTAAATTACAGTATTTTTTTTAAAAAAAATGTTCTCACGTGAGACATTGACGTCATTCATACAAATTTTGTATAATAATTCATATAGTATATACACTGTATTTACGTTATGAACACGCTCTCTAGAATTTTGAGCTTTTATATATGATTTTGTTTAAGTTTTCAAATTTAAAATGGGAGCGCATGTTACTCGATCGGTGATATTTATAACTATATCCAACAAGTCAAATTCGAGAATTGTCTGGCACTCTCAAACTATATGTTTGAATATGAGATTACAATATTATTTTAAAATTGATAATTAAAACAAAGAGTGCGCACACATGCATAGTATATACATACACACGCTTGCATGTATGCTCATGTGGAAACATGAAATTAACTTAGAAAGAAATGAAACATATGAAACTGAAATTCAGTTTGGGTTTGACCATGGAAGGAATCATGGGACTGTGTCGTCGGCAATTTCCATGGGCGAGCAACAGAAGAGGCACACCTACATCGTCTTCAACGATCTCTTTAAGACCCTTCATGATGCCCAAGTAATTAATTTAATTCACCATCTAATTATTAGTAGTATTTATATAATGAGGATAATTAATGCATGCATATTAATTTTGTTTGAATGTTTTTTCAGGAGATGAATGATGCTGCAGAAAAGGTCTTGCCATTTTATAAAAGCGAAGTTGGAACATCAAGGAGCTCAATGGGTAGAAACGACGACGTTTCTCTTGAGCTCACTCTGGCTCAACCTACAAACCCACATTCCAACACAAGCTTTTCAGGGATCAATTTCTTTGACCTTTTTATGTATAAGCCTTGAACATGGACCTAGTAGAGAGATAGAGAGAGAGGACTCAATAGGAAACTATAACATCTCTGTTCAAAACTTTTTAGTTAATTATAATTGGCATTTGAAGGTCGTAGCTAGCCCTGTTATGTATGTGACATGGCTTATTTAATAATCTATCTCCAAATTTATGATATCTTGTGACAAGGGTTTTTCTTAAAGATGTAGATATGTCCTGAAGTCCCAATGTCTGAAATTTCTTTGAAGCTGCACATTTTAACACAAAGAGTCCTAGCAATAAGGGCAATTGCCCTTTGAATTTGTTCAAGTCTCTGGGAACTTAGATATCGATGAATCTTTTGGTGACCTCACCGACCAAGAGTCCTAACAATAAGGACAATGTTTTGAATCCGACAGCGGATTCTATATGAATGACAGGTGGCTACCGCACAATTTACTTCTTTCCCACAAAAATCATGGTCTGAACAACTATATATATATAACTTAGTTCGTGTCTCTTATTATCTCACCCACACAATATTATAGAATTCTCTAATGTCCCTAATGATTTCTTGTTATTATAAGCTGCTTTTGCTTGCTTTCCTTGTCCTCCCTGCCATTACTTGTGCGAGGAAGTTTGGGAATGAGAAGCCTTCTTATGGATTTGGGCAAGACAAGACCTTCTTTCACGACTTTTCCGGCTACGTTGGGGGTGGATTTGGTTTTGGGGGTGGATTTGGTTTTGGAGGCGGATTTGGATCCAGAAATGAAGGATATGGTGGTGGTTGAGGTGGAGGTGGAGGTGGAGGTGGAGGTGGTGGAGGGTTTGTCAAGGGGTTACAATCTTAATTGACTTCAATGTCCAATCCTGTATGTGTTATTTTCCCTCTAACTCTACGTCATCTATTTAGGCTACATACGCTATGTACACCATTGTGACTAATTCGTCCATATCTATCTAAATTAAATGAGGTTGTTATTTATGGAAAATAAAGTTTCTCCTAATTAACACAAGAACACTTGATTTTGTATCTTTACTTGTGTCGGTGCACACGCATTTACACTGCATGTGTATAGAGAGAGAGAGAGTAATGAATCATGGTATGGGATTCAACCCGAAAAAAACTATTATTTGCCATCATCTTTGCTAATAAATTATACCGATATGCGATACAAAGGTTTGCATTTGCATCATTACATCTATCCATGATTAACATACTAATTGAAAGGATTAAGGTGCGCAAGTCCTTAATATGACAAATTAGTTAATGATTATGCCGACTTATACACCAATGTTGAGAATCAAAGAAACAGTTACATCTCTATTATCACCTATGCAAAGCTAAGCTAGCACCTATTATTGTGAATTTACATTGTGTTAACTGGCATTGGTCATAGTAGAAATGTAGGTGGTAGCAACTATTCTGATCCTAAACCGTTGGGGATTGGAGATTTGAGGGTCATGGCAATGACGTTAATAGCTCTTATACAAGTTGGAGAAGCTGTGGGAGTTTCTTTAGATGGAATGACAGTGGTGGAGGCACCGGTGGTGGGTATGGCCATGAAGAAGCATATGGGTGAGGAGGTAGGGGAAGATGAGAATGGAGGAGAAGGCAGTGGTAAGGTTGGTTTTGTTTTTGGAGAAGTCAATGCTCCAAGCAATGGTGATAGTGGAGGAGGAGGAGGAGCTAGTAATGATAAGTTGTTCCAGTAGCAACACCACCTCCCCATCTGATGCAAGTCCAGAGTTCAATCCCTGCATCGGTTTATAGGGGCGTGTGTGTGTTAAATTTGAAAAAAGAAGTGGCAGAGGAGGAGAGTGGGGAGAAAGCAACAACGATGGAATTAAGTAAGGAAAGGAGGATTAGGTGATGGAGGCGATGAAGGAGGGCAGGCAGTAGCGAAGGTGGAAGGAAGGATGGTGAAGACTGAAGAGCATGGGCATGGTGGGGGATGGGACTTGACGGGGTGGAAATCCAAACCATCAAATTAGATTGCTATAGTTTGTTGACATGAACAGAAACCATTTGAGTTGTTTATTATCTATCTTAATTATACCCTTATACAGTTATCCTCCTCAGTCAAATCCTGCTAATACGAGACTTAAAAAGGGATCATGTATGACATATATATAACACGTGCTAATGTACAATGAAACATACTTCCCACACAACCATGCGACAATGCATCTTGATTATGCCAGCACTTTCTCAACACAATCATTTTCCCCTTTCTTTTTCCTTTTCTTCATGAACGCACTATACAATATATTTTCAGCTCGACATGCTCGGCTTTATTTTCTTTCTTAATGTCCTTCATTGGGCATAAGATGATCTCACTGGTTCGCAAACATGCAATACACGTCACCGCCGGAATCCTTGAGGAAATAACTTCAGATCTTATGCTCTACACTCTTGGCCACTGCGGACTCACCACCTGCACAGTCCGCAGCATCACATCAATCAATATGTTATAAAATTTATAGCAATGTGAACTGTTTACAATCCATAAACAGGACAATTTATTCCTCAAATTCCACGCAATTGGGAGAAAATACGTCTACCTACAAACCATAAAGTGACAAAATTTGTGGTCTTTTAGGTATTCATCATTAGATTCTTGAAAAATCTAATAGCAAATATCTAAAAATTTACACTTCATTCTGCCCAAGAACAATAATCTCTAAACAATACACCATAGTCCAGATCTTCTCTGGTCACTTTTTTCTTTTATCGTTTCAGTTTTACAATTTAGTAACAGAATATCAGGACGACTATATTTGCCTCTAAGTGCGTTTAACATTGATTGGTGATCATGTCACACAAATAAACAATAATATCTCTAGACATTTTCCACAGTATAGCTAACCTCGAGTGTGCTAAAGACTAATTGCATTCGGCCTGCAACAACTGATGGCTTCTCAGCTTGCCCCATGACAGCCATTTGCTCTAGTTGAAGAGTCTTTACAGGAAGCCTTCAATGACCACATAGCAAGAAATATTATGATCTACCAACAGAAGTTTTTGCTTCTCAATTTAAGCAACTTCACTACATCTAACATAATGCAAGTAAGGCATCTCACCAAGCCATTCCTTTAACAAAATATGCATTTGCTATGAGGGCACAAAAGCCTTTCCACTGAAGCCTCACTTCATCTGACACTGGAGGTGTAGATGACCATCTAACGATAGTTGGTTGGGGCGTACACAAGATGGTGATGAATATAATGCTTAGCCAGAGAACGCACTCGTTAAGCTGCATCAAACAAACAAGACGAAAATGATAACGGTGATATCTAGCACACATCATGTCCACTAAATTAACTTATTGATGTTGGTTCAAGGCAGCCTGTTTGCTTCTAGAATGCGCAGAATTTACTGTTTAAGTCAAAAGCCAAAAAGAGGCGAGGCTCTTGAACCTTTGAGGTGAGCCAGTTTTGAGACAATAGTAATGCTGGATATGGCTCTGTAGGATAGAAGAGAATATGAAGGCAGAATTCCTCTTCCTTTACATTAACATTGTATAAGCTCTAAAAAACATCACAAGGCTAATACTAAGGGAAAAGGGGAAAAAGAAGATAGTTGTGATAATCATGACTTCAAATTAGCTGTACAACTAGATTCAAGTTGAGGTAAAACTTACCTCCTCTGAGATAATCTTGGATTTCAAACTTGTACTTCCTCCATAACTCTGCATTGCTTCAATTTCCATACCAGAGTCCTTCATATCATTCAGTTCCTTCCTTATCCCTTCATCAGTGCATCCTAATGCATATGCATTTACCCCAGCAGCTATGAACTCCTGTGATTGGAAACAGAGAAAATAGGTCTTGAAACCAGAAGGAAGGATGAATAACTGAATAAGGGAAGCAAATCAAGTAAGCTTCTATATTTACTTTCAGATTTTCACCTCCCCCACGATCAACAAAATTCCTATATCGCCTAAACGAGCTGATTGCTATATTGCGTGATGACCGATACTCATCGTCTGATGAAATAGAATCATGTAACCCACACTACAACAAATGTCATAGTAAAACATATCAATCACCAACCGTACAATCAAAAGACTAAACACAAGCAACAGGCCGCATAACAGAACAGGCTCACCAGCCATTTATGTGTAGCAACTTGATGCAATATACGAAGGCTCTTTTGCTGCTTATCACATTTACGGGAAAATGAAGAACTAAGAGATGTAGTGCTGTAAGGACTCCCAAAAGGTTTAGGAAAACTAGAACTACAATTTAAGAAATTAACATGATTGATCTTGGATGGATATGCTTGTTGCTCAGAGGCTGAATCCTGATACAAATGGCGCTTTACAACAGCTCTGGGAGCGTAAAACGTTAACATGGTTGACCATGATATTGTAACCTTCAAAAAATTTTGAAAGTTAGGGGCGAACAGAACTAGAAGAATGGATTGAAGTATATATAAGCACACCCAAAACCTCAGCAATTAAAGAGAACGTATTCTGGTTTTTACTATTAACCACACAGAAAGCAACCGAGATTACAATTGAAATGAGTGAAAACCACGAAGAAAACAGTAACACAATAGAGACATGATTTGGTTCACAAACTAAATTATACGATTGAAAACTTACAAGTGCAAACCTGAGAAAGATAATAAAATGGGATAGGCATACCTGTTGAGGATCAGCTTAGCTCATTCAGCTATAGTATTGGAACCCATTGAGACGTGGGGTTGAAAGAGGGAGAAGAATCAGCAATAGCAATTGAGGGAGAATCTATGGACAAGGGGATTCACCGGAACCACGAATTATATGAATGGCTGAAGGATACACAGAGGATCGCTTTCAAGTTTCGAAATATGAAAATTCCAAAATTTCTCTGGGAACAAAAATCTCTGGCTAAGCTGTAACTACGAGGAAATGATCCTTGTTCTGTATCGGCGGGCAAACAGGACAACGACATCGTTTTGTTCGACTTTCTTTCCTAGCCAGCTGCTCTGAGTCCGACGGCTCGAAGATTGTTCTCTTCTCAAACGACATCGTTTTGTCAATCACGATAACGGCATCGCTTTCAATTTCCCTGCAAGACTGGACTTGTCATATTAACTCGACTCATGTACATAGACTTTGATATAAATTAAACTAGATACTAATAATAGAATTAGTTAATATTAAAAAAATATAAATTAAACACACAATTTATTTGATAATCATAAAAAGATTATACTTCTCTGAAAAATATAGTTTCAAATTTAAAATGACAGAAAAAGCTGCTTTTGTGGAAATGAATTATAATTATCAAATAATCCTAACTATCCGTTTCATTATCAAAATTTTACCTCACTTACAAAATTTATGTAACTATCACATGATTAAATGATAATATGATATATTGACTTTTAAAAAATAAATTATAAAAAAAATATTTTTAAAATACTTTTTGGATGAGCTCTTCTTCTTTAAAAAAGTATAAGAAAAAATTAGTACTGAATAAAGTAGTATTTGAATAGTTATTATTAAAATAATTTTTATAATTGATAAATTATTAAAAAAATAAGAAAAAAAATAAATAAATAAACATATTAAAATGTTCATCATCATTAGCTTTCTCCTACATTTCCACTATCTCCCTCATCTCCTATCCATAACTTTCACCATCTTCACCTCCTCCCTCCCTCCTTTATAGTTTTTTTTATCCACTAAATTTACTAAAATTTTACTCTGATCATATTTAAATTTAACCTCAAATCTACAGCGAAGCCCAGAAATGGAGGAGAAGCGTCAATGGTAATTGTGGAGGTAACTCATGACAACAGTGATGGTGGAGGCAACTAGTGGAGCAAAGATAAGAAGATAGAGAAAAGAATAGAGAGGGTATAAAAAAATAGGGATAAAATAATAATTTAGAAGCCTATAAACTATTTTATGTTCTAGAAATTATTCTTAATAATATATCTAAAATTATATTTAAAATCATAGTTTGATTCATAAATCTTTTTGACAAATATAATTGTTTGTCTTAAAAAAATTTAAATTAAAATTGAGTCAAAAATTCTTTTAAAATTTTAATTTTAAACAAAACTAAACACTCTCAATAATAATAGAAATAATAATTAATGTGCCCTCATTAAAAAAATAAAGAAAAATCAGTGTGGACCAACGATAAAGAGAGTCAAACCAACAACAGTGTGGAAGAACACTAATTTGTTGGGTTCTTTTCGTCCACGACATGTATCCCTAATAAATAAAAAACGATAAAAAAAATCTCAAATCAGAATTTAAGAAAGTCTACCCTAAAACATTTTGCCATTCTAAATTGCAACAATCATCAACACATGGATAGAATGGCATAAATAAATGGAGGAGGTCTTAAATAGTAATGGCAGAAGCAATTGTGAAACCAAACACTTTGGTCAGTAATAGCCTATCATTTTGGTCAGTAATAGCACACGCATATACGTGTATAAATTATACTAGTAATTACTTTGTTTTATTTACAATTAACATATATTCAATATTTCTTTTAGTTTATATAACAGGATTTTATACCGTTATATTAGCAATTACTTTTTGCAACCGCCCTCACATATGGAATGTCATATTTTTCTTCCTATATTTTTAACTTGCATACATTATTTGTTTAATTAACTCAACTCCTGACGTTTTTAAAATTGGAAAATGGTTATGAAAAAAAAAATACTTATTTGAAAATCGTTTCAATTGAATTTTCAAAAAAATTAATTTGATTTTCGGTATTTTTAACTTAACCATATATATATATAGTCAAATAATTGTTTTGTTTTCCCGAATGTGAATTGGACGAGAGTCCTTTTTCCATTTATTTAGTATAGTAAGTTGAAGTGTCATCTTCCCTCTAGTTAACGTGTAGAAAGCATTTACTTACTTTAAATTTCGTTATACCATTACAGTACAAGTAATTAGTTTCCAAATTATTATTCACTGCAGTTCTAAAAATGAAACCTTTACATTAATTTCTACGTTAGGTAGGATGAATATACAAAAATGTCGGACTAATGATTGGGATTAATATTAACATCATTCATAACTAAAAGAGCTTGCTAGCAAATTCATCAAGATCAGCTCCTTCCACACGAGAATAAGCTGATTTCTTTGCAAGATCTCTGAGCTGAGACAAGCTTCTTCCCAATTTCAAAGCAAGCTTCATCTCAAACAGTTCTCCATTCTCTCTTCTCTCCACATCTTGTTCAATCGTCTCTTCAACTGAATCCTCCAACATTTGAAAGAATCCTGCACAGTTCCTGTACATCTCAGCCACCATCCCCAGTTGCCCACCATGCTCAAGCCCATTTATGGCCGTCGACAACGCCCCCGCCACCGCCGGCACAATCGCCGACCACGATGACTCCGAACTTATGAACGCAGATCCCACCGCTGCTACTCCGGTAAGCAAAGGCCCAGCTATCGCCAGACTCTTGTTTATCTTCAACGCCAAGTTTCCAAGTCTCTCGTAATCTTCTATGTCCTTCTTCTTCACTACTTCCATCACTTCCTTTAACTCCGTCTCTAGTCCTTCGTTCCATCCGTTCTTCGCTTCCTTGGATCGAAAGGTGGTTCTCTTTGGCGATGAAGAAGGCCACCATGTTGCGTGCTCGAACTTGTTTGGGAATTTCTCGATCATTGCTCCTAAAAGAGGAAGTGGGTAAGCTTTATCAAGAGCCAGAACCTTGGCGATTGCGCGCTTAACATCCTCGTGGGTGAGTTTTCCTATGGCGAGCTTGGTCTCGATCTCGTTCTGGAGCTGCCGGAAGAGCCTCGTGGCGTTGCGTTGCTCCTCCGCCAGCTGCGACGGCTGAATCTTGTTCATTATGACTAGCATCCCTGTTGCGGCGGAGAAGAGGAGGCCGGAGGAGAGCTTAAAAGCGAGAAGCGATGCTCCGCTGGAAGCGGCGACTCCGGCGACTCCGGCCATGGTGGATGCGGCGAGGGTGATCATGTTGATGGAGTTGAGGAGGAGGGTGTTCCAGTTGTCACGCTGCTCGCCGATGTTGTGGTGCATCTCTACTCGATCGGCGACCGCTTCGAGGATGACGTACAGTTCGGATCTGATGAGATCATCGTGAGATTGTGATGGGACGGTGGTGAGGTGGGTGTTCTGAGAGGGAAGTATTGAGTGTGAGAAGCCGTTGAGTTCTTCGAAGAGCTTCCTACTTGGGAGTTTTGAAGCTGAAGACAATGATGAGAAAGGAACTAGTGGGAATTTGGGGACGTTAATGGAGGCTTTGACCAGTGCTACTCTTTTTGAAGAAGAAGAAAGAATAAAAGATGAAGTTTGCAGAGAAGCCATTAATTTAGTTTTGCTGAGGCAGAATATGGTTGTGGTTAGTGTTGTGGGGTGGAAGAGGATTCGTGGGATATTTATAGAGAAGGAAGACGAGGGAAGAGAAGGGGTCAGATTTGGACCATTGACTAGCAAGGTGAAAATGAAAAATTCAAATTAAAAAAAAATAAAGAATATTGACTGCCTGTTGGAGTTGACTTATTCCGCGTCATACATTACCACATCCTTACTTACTCACTCCCGTGTAAATTTAGACCCAATATTTTTAAGACCTCATTTTCTTAATTTAAGTGTGTGCCATGCATAACTTTTTAAAATGTAATGGTATCGTTTTCTTTAAACAAGATACATTCATAAAATTTCTCTAATTCTTAATATATAATATATTTAATTAATTCAATTATATTAAAAAATTAATTAATATAAAATATTTTTTTAAAACACACCAATTATATTTTTTAACTTTTTCCATTTATTTCTTATTAGATTATTGTTAAGAGAGTATCACTAAAGATAATTTAAAAAAATTAATAAATATAAAAAATAAATTTTATATTTATATTTAAAATTGACTCACTCATTTTGTGACATGTTAAAGATAGGAGTAATTTTTTTGTCAATAGAAAATTCTAACCTATGTTTGGATAAAGGAAAAGGTGAAAAGAAAATAAAGAGAGGAGAATACTATGAAGATTTTTTTTAATAGTAAAAAAAGTTTAGAAATAATTATTATAATGTTTTAAAGAATTAATTTAATTACCTAAAAAATTAATAATAACTGAAAATCATTATAACAAGTTTTAATATAAATAATAATAATAATTTAATACTATTTCATTTGTCAATAATATTTTATAGTGATTAAATGTATTCTTTAAGCCTTTATATATTAATTTTTTAAAAATTTATTATTTGAGACTTTTCGCTTCTACTATTATTTTTTCTCAAATTTTCTTTATGTCTTATATGAAAATTAATAAAAAAAATTTATCTTAAGAAATAATTATATATTTCAAAATAAACAGCACACAAAATTTTGGATGCTTGGATATAGTCTGTAGTGTGGCTGTTAAGATGACTGATGGGGCACGGCAATTAATGGCGCTACCAAACGCCGGTGATCCACCGCCCCCTGCTATAGTGTGTTCTCTCTCTCTCTCTCTCTCTAACCTTGAAATATGTCATTTATGGCATAAACTCATAATCATATGCATATGCTAATTTGTTAGTAACATTTAAGTGTAGCGGGATGAATTTTTTTTTTACAAGTGAAATGCATACGTGGCATCTTAAGATTCTTAGTGTATGTTCTTCTAATTTTAAAAAATACATATATACGAATTTAATTTATGAAATTTAATTAAAAATAATTTGACTAATTAATTATACCAGAATTTCTGGAAATAAAAAGAAAGGGAAGCGGGGGTTTTGTGTCATGGATCCTGGTTGTAGGGTTGTAGTTTCGTATATATAATGCTGGTGTGAGGTGTATTTGTCTGCCCTTGGTCCAATAGATTTATTTGATTTGATATCATGGAAGTTAAACAAATTCAAAGAAAGTAATGATTTAGTTAATTATTGGTCCTTTTACGGTATTAGATGGGATTAATGTATTTTGTTGGAACGATTTGCCATTCATCTGCCGGTCAAAATTAACCAAATTAAAAGTCAACTAAATTGCCGTGTCTCAACTGTCAACCGTCAAGACTTGTCGCCCACTCGCCAAGGTTCAGGAATTATACTCACTCCTCATCCATTCTCTATTTTTTATCACACCTAAGTTGAGTTTCCAAAAGGTAACATGTTAAGCATTAATCCATGTGGATATTTATTATATAACTTAATTAAATATTTAATATTTATTTTAAATAAAATATATATTTTTATATTTATTAATTTTTTAAAATTAATTTTTTAAAATCTTTCTTTAATAATAATCAAATAAAAAATAAAAAATATAATTATAGTACTTTAAAAAATATGTTATATTAACTACTTTAATTAAATTATTTAAATAAATCTATATTTAAAATGAGAAGAATATAATTTATATTTTTTGTACATTATTAATCATAATAATAATTCGGTATTATTTATAAAGTCACATTGGCTATCCCCCATTTTGAGGTTTTAAAATCTAATATGATTTTATGCATGCGCACGTGTTTTTTTTTAGTTTAACTCGTATTGTCATATTAATCATATCAGAAACTTGTACAACTGACCACAAAGTTAGTCGGTGGAGAACATTGACATTATAAGTTTTTCTTATTTTATAATTTTTTTTTTCAATAACTCAAAATTATGTCATTTTTGTGTTTATTTGTTTTTTGATTAGTTTTTGTTTAGTGTTATATGTTTATATTTGATGATTTATTAATGATTAATAAAAAATAAAAGTATGTGTTAGTTTGGTTAGACAAATAACTTGACATATTTAACGATTTTAGTGATTTGTAATAAACAGGAAATAATTTCATTGTAATATTATTATAATTTATATAGTTGATCTTATTTAATAGAATAATATTTATTGATATAATTGTATTATTTAAGTCATATTAAATTAATTAAAACCAATGCAATCGCATTTCAAATGATTTAATCATTTTACCTTTAATTGGCGTAATACCTTAATCACTTCAATATCCAATCCAGATCTCCAATTGTTTTAAAAGAATTCTCTATTTCCTGGATTTGTTCATGGAAAGATGCTCTATTAAAATGTGCAATAATCAAATTCATTCATTAATTAAAATTTCTCACTTAATAAGTCCACCTATGGGAGAGATCAGTCTTTTCCAATTAGTAATTATATATTAATAATCACAAAATAATTATTTGCTTTTTTGGGAGTAGTCTTTACTCCTTGCTAATAATTCCGATGACATAAAGTCTTTATTTTATTAAATAATATCAACTAGTTGTTCCAACCATAAACGACCAATCCCTGAATTACTTGGTCTTGTCTTTTCGTATCATTTTTAATAATATTTAATATATTGTGGCCCGCTTTCAATATCATAAATCCGTCATCCATTAATTATATTTATATAATAATAATAATTTTTAAGGGTATGGTACCCAATTTCATCTATATTTATATATTACCTAAAAATTGGAGTTATATATAATTTTTAATAGAATAAATTGGTGCTAAAATCTTTTAATACAATATCATATATTATTTTTTAATCTTTTAATCGCTGGTGTGTATAATTTATTTAAACAGCGTGGAATTAATATAATGGCTCTAAATCTCGCCTTCACGCCTGCCCCACAAATTGGAGTCATCATTCTTTTTTATTCTTTTTTAATTAAGAACATAACATCAAGGCTTTAAAATTACACTATGAGAAAGTAAAATGAAACAACTAAAAAATATCCAAAAAAAAAAAAAAAGATAACTCGTATACTTGTGGCCCATGCACATTCAATTAGGCATATGCGTAGGTAGGATTGAACAGAATAACTTTTCTATCTGATATCCTATCTAAAATTTATATGAGTTATATTTTGTAACCCGATGTCTGACCCTACTCGATAAAACCCTAACAATTTTGAGTTGGGTATACTAAAGTCGTGATATCATGTTCATATTATGAAAAAAATTTATAATTATGAACTTCTAAAATAATACCATATTCATGTGTCTTCAAGAGTTAAATAATATCTATAATTCACTAAGAATAAGAGAATAAAGATAATAATTAAAATCTTGAGATCTATTGCATATAAAAAATAAGCATTGAAATTTAAATAGTTTATAATTATAACTTTGCATCAATCTCCCTAATATTGACAAAGATAAAGCATCTAAAAAATAATTATAATTTATAATGTAATCATATGATAATTAATAAAGTTAAAAAAGAAAAAATTAGTATAGTTATAAATATTAAAAGATACAACTTACCTATTTAACTATTTATATTTCTAAAATTATCTTATATTCACTAGTAGCTATCATATTCTCCCTTCTAAAATAGAGAAAAAATAAAAGAAGGGGTGCTTATGAGCAGTGTAGGGCCGCCTCTATGCCCGATACCTAGCCCTAAAAATACATGGGTTATATTTTATAATCTGATGCCTAACTCTGCCTTATATTTATTGAATTAAGTAAAGTATTTTTATTATAGGCTAAATAGGACATACCAAATTATGGACTTTATGCACAATTCTACATTCAATAACAGAGGAAAAATTGACTTCTTTTAAATATGGAAGACCAATAAGTTGCATATTTGTGCGTAGTGATATATCATATATATGCGATATCGTGTGAGAATTAAAAAAAAAAGTAATTAGATGAATATTTAAAAGGGATTATTGAACTAATAAGATCACTTTTATATATATATATATATATATATATATATCATATGAATGACATGGGGTATTTTTAAACATATGATCTTATATTTCTTAATATTCTTTAACGAGAAGTCGTTATGTTCTGGATGGCCTAAACAAGGTGAAGAGTTTCACATAATTAAGTTTGGTCTTTAAAATCGCATATATAATGTGGGGTTTGAAATATATAATATATCCATCAGAGAAAAATAAATAAAAAATGTCCAAATTAAAGCTGCCTTTGTTGAAGAAATTAACGTTTGCCACCAAAGGAATGAATCACGTACAAGTAAAAAATATATTGCTGACACGGCATTATATATAGGTTCGCTCCAAACAGAAGAAAACAGAAGGGTGGCAAATACACATGTTTCTCAAATTTCATCAAATTAAATCTATGGTCGGCTCATTAATTAATGGTCGGCACATTTTAAGTAATTATTTTTTTGTATAAAAACTTTTAAAAAGATGTTGGGTTCACATACAATTTAAAGATAGGACGAAATCTTATTTCTTCTTATACGATATTAATATCAGGCAAGTCAAACTGTCAATTATCTTAAGGCGTAAATCTAAATATCTAAAAGTTAAGATATTTTTTCAATAATATGACTAAAATCATATGAATAGAATACTCCTTAAGTGTCAAACATACTATAAATAACCGTATATCCTATTCTTTTATTAATTAAAACTATAGACTGATGGTTAATTTGTAAACTAATAATCTATATATTAATTTGGGAAATTTGTAAAAAAATATCCCTGTAATGACTAATAACTTACGAGTATTTCTATCCCTACTTATAGCTGAAGTCAACCGTAAAAAATTTATGCATGAGAATTAAATGAAGAAAATTTGGAACAAAATCTCATGCGCCAGTGAAAAAATGGATGTTCTTAATATTTTTTTTAATTCATAATTGTTGCTTAATAAAATCTCATGCTCCAGGCGAACAAAAATGATGATTAATATCACTAATATGCCAATTTTATAGAGCGATAATTAAACATAATAATGCATATAAAAAAAAGTTGGTGAAAAGAAATAAAATCCCTTCAAATTCACACTCAACTTGCCTCTCACTTTGATCCAAAAAGAAGTACCGTTGCCTTTTTCAACTGAAATAAAATATTACTATCTTGTATCAAAAAAAAAATATTACTATCAAACTAGAATTATACATTTGCAACATCCTTAAGATACTTGGCATGTCTTCCCTTTTTGACATTGATTACAAGGGAAACAAAAACTAAGATTTATTTTATCCAATATCATTTGTAAGCTACGAGCAAATATAAAACTTTTTAATTATGTGTTTGGATATTAGGTTAAAAAATTAATTTTGGGATAAAATTTTAGTTTGGCAAAATTTTATACAAACAACCACTTTTATTTAGAATTGATTTTGGCCAAAATCATGGTTTGAAATTATAGTTTTGAATAAGCTATTGAAAATAATTTTGGAACAGTAAAAGAGCTTATGGACTATCTAATTACTATCTTACTTCTATTTTTTCTTATACCCTCTCTCCTCTCTCCTCTATCATTTTTATTTTTCATTATATCTTCTCTTTTCTCTCTCTTCTCTACACCCTCCCATATTTCTTATTTATTCTCTACCCTCTCTCCTCTCTCATACTTTAATTAAATCATACTATTTTTAGTAATTTATCAATATAAAAAATAATTTTACTACTAATCATCTAAATATCTCTATTCTTAAAATCTATTATTCCTAAAATCTATTATCCAGAATCTATTTTTCCTAAAATCTATTCTCTAAAAGTTAATTTATATTGGCCCTAAGAATATTAATATTGTCATATTAATCGTGAATATATGAATATGATGGACTAAAAAAAACCTATACTTCATAATAGATTGGGTAATAAAGCAACTTTACCCCTAACTGTCACTAGATCACCACCCCCAAATCAAACTAGTGCTTATTGTCCTCCCCCTCCCCCAAATTGACTTACAAGATTTTAAAGACACTGATTTATAAACGGCGAAAACTTAGTTGAAAATGAGGAAAATTCAGTTAGGAATTATAAAAAGCTGTGTCAAAAGATGATTCTTAATTATTACTCGTATTATATTTCTTACAAGCTCTGGATGTCGTTTTTCCAAAGAGCGGTTGCATATTCATATTTATATAAATTGAACAAATCCTTATTTGCATTATTTCGCAGCTTGGCCTGAAGTTTTTTTCTTTTTAAACAATTATATTTTATCGTAAGCAACTGTTTGGGAATTTGCTTTTTTTTGCAACTCATGTTTGCAGCTGCGAGATATTTTGGAACAAGCTGGGGACGACGTAGATACCGAGAAACGAAACAGAGAAACAGGTACGTATCTCTCTGAGTCACTCAGATAGCTTCCAGTCAACCCTTTGAGCGAAGATGGGATCCATCGCCAAGAAGGGACTAAACAATTACGTTAAGCAGCTCCGGCAACATCCTCTCAGAACCAAGGTTTCACTCCTCCATTTTTCTCCACTGTTTTTCTGCTTCTGCTTCCCTTTCCGTTGACCATTCTAGTTTTGATTGGAAGTTGCGGCTTTTCTTCCACTCATTTCTCTTGGGAAATCGAATGGTGAAATATAATCTGGGTTCGATTTTATGAATTTTCTCGCATTAATGTCATTCCCTTCTCGGGATTCAATTAAACCAGGTAATCACCGCGGGAGTGTTGTCTGGGATCAGCGATATAGTGTCTCAGAAGCTAACTGGCATACAGAAAATTCAATTGAGACGCCTTCTTCTCAAAGTGGTAAGCTCATAAATGTCTAATGGTCATCTGTAAGAGACGTATTGGATTATTGATAAGGGACAAAATAAATCGGGTAGGAAATTGTGGGATGAAGACAAAGTGGACCGTACGAACATAAGCTGTTTGTAGTAATGCCGAATCGAGTATGTATACGACATATTTTGTGCCTGGGGTGATATTGGTGTACCTCGCGCTTACATTTTGATTCGTGAAGGTGAATGTGTGAGGCTAGAAAAATAAATGTTATGAAGTAGTAGAGCTCAAGATGGTAAATGTTTTTCTGGTCGTAGCCCACAAGGGTGGAGGGAACTGCATTGATAAAGGAGCGTAGATTTGATCTCTACATGTTATACTTTATTGGTAGACCATGGACATTTGACGAACCCGATCTGCCTTTATAAATTGAAAAATCACATATTTTTTATAAGTTCAAGGATCTTAACTACCACTCTTTAACAACTGTGAGATTAGGTAACTTTGCTTATAAATGGAACTGGAGGGAGTACCTTGAAACAAGTCTGCAACAATTTATCTGAGTCTTAATTTTTTTTAGTTATAAGAGAAGGGAAAGAAAATTATAGCTGTCAATTCATTAGTTTTTGTTTAGCTAGTTAAATTCAATTGCAACCGTGTTGGGTGACATGTACTATGCATTGTTAACATGAATTTTTTGTGCAGATTTTTGGAGCTGCTTATCTTGGACCATTTGGTCATTTCTTTCACATAGTACTTGATAAAATTTTCAGAGGGAAGAAAGATTCAAAAACTGTAGCCAAAAAGGTAGTAAAACTGCTGAACCACCTGTTTTTGTTATTTATGGGAAACTTTGAATTAGATCATCCATATGCTTATCTCACGCTTCCGTCCCCTGTGAAACTAACAAACCTGTTTAAGCGCACTACCGTGTATTTCAGCATCAATTGTTCAAATAATGAATATGATATTGTTGATAGTTTTCATGAATTATTTTATTTAAAACCTGAATAATTTATCACCTAGCTTCACAGAGAGACCAAAAAGAAGTTGGCGTCTTTCTTTAACGGCTCCTCTTTCTTTACACTGTCTTGCCCAGGTTTTGGTCGAACAGCTGATATCTTCTCCTTGGAACAACTTGCTCTTCCTGATATATTATGGTTATGTTGTGGAAGGTTAGTGCATTCAGAACACGTAACTTTTGTATTTACATCTTAGACACATGGATACAGAGAAACAGGTGGAAGATGAGGTCAAATAAAAGTCAATTCCTCTTGAGGGTCAAATTTTGGGTACCCAGTGATTGATTTTCTTGGTCAACTCGTGATTGTCAACATATTAATTCTTTAATTGAAGAAACTGAAAAGTTATAGTTCCAATTAAAAACAATCTTAAAAGAGCATGACGGCTGGTTATCCTAGAAAGGCATGCAAGCTACTACTTCTCTTTCTGATGAAAAGGTGAATGAAATGCAGGACGTCCATGGGTGCATGTGAAAGCTAAAGTTAAGAAGGATTATCCATCGGTGCAGTACATGGCCTGGACGGTAGTATTCTATTCCCATTACAGATGACGGCAACATGTTCCTCAGTAGAAATACAGAAATTTTTTTAGAAACCAAGCCATTTGAAAGAAATAAAATAGATACAATACAATAATTCATCAACGTAGATGTTTCACCTGGGGAATCCACTGACACATCTATTTCACTCTGTTTTTATTGGCTTCTAGCATCAACTAGCTCTGCCCAGACTGCCCTATGTTGATCATCAGTAGTTCTCATTTAATCATGAGCATGATGGTATTTTGGAAATATGAGTTTCACTTAAGACTGTGCCCATGCACGTGTTTATTCATGAGTAACTTGATTCTGAAATATCTGTAAACTGATTTAATCGATAATTTCTCAAAGACGTCACCTTTTTTTCCCCTGACTTTGGAATCCCTCAAATGAATTGAATTGCAGTTCTGGCCCGTTGTGGGGTGGATAAATCACCAATTCATGCCTCTCCATTTCCGAGTCATTTTCCACAGCTTAGTTGCGTTCTGCTGGTACTTAGTTATTTTTGCCCTTTTCCCCTACATTGTTGATTTCCTCTATTCATTCTCTTTGGCAAACAACGACAAACTGAAATAATTCCATATGTGGATTTTTTTTCAGGGGAATATTCTTAAATCTTAGAGCACGATCTCTGGTGCTGACCAAACCCTAATGTAATTGAGAATACAGCGCGCAAGTGTTAAATTGGTCAGGCTATATTCTTTTGAATGTCATCTGGTGGTGGTGTTCAGACTTGTTCATACACTGTAGTTTATCTATCTATATGCATAGGCTTGGCCATTCCTCGGAACATAAACGTTTCTGAACTTTATATGTTATCTAATTGGAACGATTCCCGTTTGTTTGGAGATGTATTTCAAAAAGATTGAAGCATATTATTTTAATGCTAAACTATCACGGAAGTCCAGATATTTGTTTCGTAGATGACGTGGCAAATTCGCTGTTTCCGATCTGTCTTGTGAAACCGAGTATTTGGGTTTCCAATATTATATATGACTTTCAAACTATTGAAGTATTAAAAATTCAAAAGTATATGTATTGGCGACAAAATCTGACTTTGCATGCTTTTAAAATCGTGAAAAACAATAAGTCAATAAACTCTAAACCTATAATTCCAGTTTCCTTGTTTTTTAATCAAACTTGAGATGTGATTTGAGGTGTGAACTCTGGAGAAGTCCGTGGCACTAGTCCCTAGTACGAGTTGAAAATTGGTTTGATAAATTTAAGGAGGGGAATTATATGAACGTGATTGGTGACACAAATGAACCACTTTTAGAATGTCATCACTTGAAAACGTGTACTCTGAAAATTTACACTCTGGTATCTTACCAAAGCCACGTGAATAAACAATTTGTTATATAACTTCGGATACGCGCGCGCACACACACACGAACACACGTTATTAATGTTCCAAAAAAATTTAGTGATGGCCAGTTTAGCCATGCTTCAAGAAAATGATTAAGCGGAGATAGGTAATACTTTAATATAATTAATGGATGGTGGGCATAAAGAAAGACAGGATAAAACTTCTAGGTTAATACAATAATCATTATATTGAACTTTGGAGCCTAGTTAAAATAAATTATTTATAAGTTTTGGATGGTTTCAGGGTTTACTCGTTTGGCCGTTGAAACTTGAAAGTCAGAATAGGAAGGAGCACTCGGAGGAGAGGATTAAAATGAGCTTTTACACATCTCTGTCGGTTCAGTTTTATATAATATACATTTCAATGCCAACCTACATTCCCATATAAATCATATATCTAGACTTACAAGAATCTCAATACCACACCAACGTTGTCATAATCGTACATGGCCAAGCTTCTGGTTTCAAGCAGATCATCAGTTTCTTGTTCTTCATTCTCCTGTCATAGAACAAGAACAATTGCTGCCACAAGAAGATTCAAGTTCCTCGAATCTCTCTTCCATGGCGTCCTGGTCATAATAAAGCTTTGGTGGCAGATCTGAATATAAATAGCTATATTCCATCTTCTACTACCATAGCCACAAATCATATAAGAGATGATTCTTTTTGTTACTCTACAATCAATAGCCGCAAGAGTAATCAAGTTTCCATGGAGATTGCTATGCTTCATTTGATAATGGAAATTGTAGCAGATAGAGTGGAGATGCATAAAAACGTGGGAACACAACGTGACAATTGGAATCATCTTCTCCTGACATCCATTAACATGATGACTCTCTCTGCTGCAACAATGACTGCTTTTGCGGCCATTGTTACCGGCAATAATGCTCCAGTTTTGGCTCTGAAGGTTTCTTCCACAGTTCTTTATGTTGCAGTCACTGGGATGCTTGTGGTGATGAACAAGATCCAGCCATCTCAGCTTGCGGAAGAACAAAGAAACGCGACTAGATTGTTCAAGCAGCTTCATTGGGAACTCAGAACAAGGCTTTCTCTTGGGGATGATCCAAGTAAAGATGAGGTGGATGAAGCAATAGAGAAAGTCTTGGCATTGGATCAGGCATACCCACTTCCTTTATTAGGCTCAATGCTTGATAAATTCCCCAGAAAAGTTGAACCAGCAAGGTGGTGGCCTGAATTGAAGCATAGGGATAAAAGAAGAAAAGGAGAAAAGCTAAGTGGAAGAAGATCAATAGAAGAGTTAAAAGAGGTCCTGGGAGTTCTGAGAAGAAAAGACATAGCAGAATGTGTGAGATTGAGTGAAAAAGCTTTAAACTTGAACAAGCTACTGGCAATTTCTGGTCCAATACTCACTGGGATTGCAGCTTTTGGTTCTTGCTTCTTAGGTTCAGTGGATTCATCATGGCCTGTGATGGGTGGAGTGATAGGAGGAGTTTTGGCGAGTGTTGTGAACACAATAGAGCATGGTGGGCAAATTGGGATGATGTTTGAGTTCTATAGGGGTGCTTCTGGGTCATTGAAACTCATGGAAGAGACTTTAGAGCAAAACATAATAAAGGAGCAAGATGTTGATAAACTGTTAGAAATCAGAATGGCTTTACTGTTAGGTAGGAGTGTATCTGAGCTCAGGCAATTCTCAGAAAAAGACAAGACCAGTGATGAAGAGTCTGCCAGCAAGCTATTCTAGGAGTATATATCTTCATTTGTGTTGATTTATTGTGTACATAAAAAGTTGTATTATTTTAGATTTGCCTCTGATATCTTTGTTCTTTATACGAGATTCATACATTTTATTATTCAACCACACATGTATTTGATGATTTAATTGTGATCAGGGTTAGAGAAATATTTTGATACAAATTTCAAAAGAAAACGACGTGACATGGATCATGTTTAATAGTATTGCTTTGGATTTTGTTTAATAAAACTTTGGTCTTGGCTAGTATGCCTTGTGACTCATGAGCTTGGATGTGTTTTGAAATTTTATGGTTATTTTGACGAGTGTAACTCGTTCAACAAGAGAAATAATTCTTATCTTATTAATAGGATTGACTATATAGATCACATGGTATTTTATGTTCTATCAATATTTACATATTTTATTAATAAAAAAGTCCATATTTTTGTTGTTGCCCATACTGGAGTTTTATCCTGACTATATCTAGATCCAACCCCCTTCGTACACCTGACTATGATGGGTGAGTCTTCTAATAAAAATTTTCTACATGCACAAAAACTCAAACTTAAGACTTTATTTAAATTATATTGAACTACTTATCACTCAAATTAACTAAAATTGGTCAAAAGGTACATATTCAATAAGTTCATTTACCTCTTTGCATAAGACTCTACTCTTGCTTGATACCCGGGCATCCAACGGCTTTTTCCTAATTTTCAGAATGAGCTGGGCCCATAGGAGAAAGGGTAAGATCAGCCCATTTAAATGATTATAGGGCCTTTACACGTGTTCTTAGTGGTCCATGATATGTAAAAATAAAAGAGTATATAAGCGTTCTCTAAACTCTAATATTAATTTTTATAAAAAAAAACTCTAATTTTATTGAAAGATTGATACTAAATTTTCTTAATTTTTTTATATAAAAGAAAATAAAAGAGCAAACAACGTTATATCTACTATTAATTATTAAAAGAAAACGACGTGACATGGATCATGTTTAATAGTATTGCTTTGGATTTTGTTTAATAAAACTTTGGTCTTGGCTAGTATGCCTTGTGACTCATGAGCTTGGATGTGTTTTGAAATTTTATGGTTATTTTGACGAGTGTAACTCGTTCAAGAAGAGCAATAATTCTTATCTTATTAATAGTATTGACTATATAGATCACATAGTATTTTATGTTGTATCAATATTTAAATATTTAAATATTTTATTAGTCAAAAAGTCTATGTTTTTTTTTTGTTGCCCACCCGATTTACTGGATATTTATCTCGACTATATCTGAATCTGACCTCCTTCGAACACCTGGTTATAGTGTGTGAGTCTTCCAATGGAGATTTTCTGTATACGCTAAGGCTCAAACTCAAAATTTTATTTAAACTATATCAAACCGCTTATCACTCGAACTAATTACTATTCAATAAGTTCATTTACCTCTTTGCATAATACTCTACTCTTGCTTGATACCGGGCTTCCAAGGGCTTTTTCCTAATTTTCAGAATGAGCTGGGCCCATAGGAGAAAGGGTGGGATCAGCAGCCCATTTAAATGATTATAGGGCCTTTACACGTGTTCTTAGTGGTCCATGATATGTAAAAATTAAAGAGCACATAAACGTTCTCTAGACTTTAATATTAATCTTTATAAAAAAAAAAAACTCTAATTGTATTGAAAGATCGATACTAAATTTTCTTAAATTATTTTTATATAAAAGAAAATAAAAGAGCAAACAACGTTATATCTACGATTAATTATTAAAAAAATGATAGAAGTAAGAGCGGCATGATTAAAGGATGATATGTTCATGGGAGGAGATCAAGCTGTGCCCACAAACTCTAATAATAATCAACTTTTTGATGAAGTTAGTGGGAAAATAACTCGACTTTTCTATACAAATCAATTTAAAGTTCTAATTACTTTTCTACTGCAAAGGGCATTTTGTGTTTTGTAGAAAAGATAATATATACTTTATTCCTTATTTCCATTTTTATCACTTTTTAAATGTTTTATATTTTTATCCTTTATTTCCCACACTCATCATTTTCTCACTAAAATGTATCCATCTTCATTCATGCTTCTTTTCTATTTTTATCACCACCAGAATCCCTAAATTCAAAATATGCAGCCAATAAAAAGTTATTTAAATTTTCTTTATTTCTCAAAAACCATTAAAAAGAGCCAATTATGTGTATCAAATTAATATTTGGGGAACCTTTTTTAATATAAATAAGTTTTTTTTATAAAAAAAATGAAAGGAAAAATTTAAAAAAATTAAAAAATTAATTTTGAAGACAGATTTTTTTATCTATAATAATGTAAAAGCAGAAGATTTACTAAATAATAATTAAGAATAAGATAATATATAACAAAAATAGGGGAAATAGATATACAATGTGACATGACATGGTCAATTTTTTTCATAAAAAAAATTTCAATAAAAAACGTATCTAGAAACTTGCTTGACTTGAAAATGAAAATCTTCTAGTTTTTTCCTTTCCAAAAAGGAAAAGAAAAGGGTAAGAACGAAAATGGGAAGGATAAGTCCCGAGCAGGAGCAACTGAGCAACCCAAAAGAAATTTGGGTCCATGCTGAAATAACAAGAAGGTTTCAGGACTTAATAGGAAAAAAAAACACAGCAAATTTTGAAGGCAATGGCAAGAAGTGGAAACCCCCTCTGAGGGCTTACTTCAGAGTTGAGAATTCTTCAGCTCTCGAGAGGCCTGTCCATTCTGCCAACTCATATTTCTGCTGTCTCCTTCTAAATCAATCCTCTCCTCTTGATTCGATCGAGCTCTATGACTGTGTGACCTAAATTCTCGAATTGGATCCAGCATTTTCTCGTTATCTCCTAATTGTCAATTGTCAATAAACCTCAATCAAATAGTAAATATCTCAAGTCTCTTAACTTCACTGCTAAGAAGGATGATTAATTTACTGTTCTTAATGATATTCTTGGAGATGGCACTGATAATGGTTCTGCTATTTAAGACCCCTTTAAGGAAGCTAGTGATCATGGGCTTGGATCGGTTGAAGTGGGGCCGAGGACCCTTAATGGTGAAGTCCATAGGGGGAACAATTATCGTTGTTTTGCTTTCTACTGTTCACAGCATGTTGAAGATTCGGAAGCGTGGGATCGAAAATGGAGCTGCAAATCGTACTGATCAGGTTCTTATGGCCCGACACCTTCTTGAAGCTACTCTTATAGGTATTCCTCCCTTCACTTTTTTCGAGTAAAATTTTACTTTTAATTTGAATGCAAATGTTGGGTGAGATCGCGGCTTGTTAGGTGAATATGATTCAAACTTAGAACAAGATTTCGTTTTTTATTGAATGAGTGTCACTTTACGCGTTAAGATCTAACTGCAGCTAATGTACGCTATGGTTGTAATCAGCAGTTGAATGGATTCAGCTTCTTTGTCCTTCCATCATCGAGGAATCCAGCATTCACGTCTAGATTCTATAGTTAGGTCTAGAATACGTTTCTGTTAGTTGGTGATTTCTTAGATTATTAACTTATAGGGAGCGAACTGCTGCTGTAGCTGAAGGTATGCAAGCTTCTGAATAAAATGGCAAACGTGTGTTTAGGAAAAGTGCTGTAGTTCTTGAGAAAGGGGAAGGGAGAGGGTGATATCTAGCAAAGGAAAAAACCAGCCTTCAATTTTAGATTAGTCTGTGATGATGAGCACATTGATTAAGTTTGCCTTGCTTCCGGTTTTACCTGGATGTAGTGCATAGGTATTGCGCCTGGGAAGAGTTTCCCCAGTTCCTGCGTCAATAAAGCCTGGTATATCTGTCTGATCTAGATTCTAGATTCTAGTGCGATGTGGCAGTTCTTATAGTCTGATCTTGATGGCCTTAATATTTCTATGGTCCTTTTCTCACTAACAGGTAACTACTGATTTCCAACAACATTTGTATATTTTACATGAGCTGGAATTGTTTAATGTATTGTTACATATTTTTCAACAGTTACCTAACTTATCCGAATACTGTTGCAATTTTGCATAGCAGAATAAGAGTAATTTTACCTTCTTCTCAAGAATTTTTCAAGTACATAAATTGCATTTCCCCGGGTAATTCCTGCTCAAGCAGCTCTTAAGCGCAGTGTGGAAATTGTGTTGTGTTAAATGCAGATTTTCTTAAATCACATTTCGTGTTTGGAAACGATAGTTTCAATCCCGCATTCATTCTGTGAACAGGAAGACTAGTTAGTTTCATGAGAAAGAAGTCATAGAATGATAATTCTGTTCTGGGGCTAAGACTCTGCAGAGATCACCATTTCTTTGTAGAGGGGCTTACTATCTGTTCTTGATTTCTTTCATAGCTTTCTTAGTCAAATATCATTCTCTTGCTTTTTCTATATATATGCAAACATAGTGAAATCAAATGTGATTTCATGAGGAATCTTGGCACTTCTACAGCGAAGATCATTTCATCCACATTCTGATGCCTTAAAAATCAATTCATTTGCTTAATGTGCTTTCATTGTCATGTCAAGAACATAATGCCATTACATTACCAAAAACCACCGTTCAAACCTTAAAAACACTTTAATGATGGCCATATCTTAAATTCCAGTCTAATCTAGACAAAAATGTTTAGAGTTGCAGGACCTGTGTAGTTTACCTAATTTTCTGATGGATTTGAGGGTATTCATTCTTGTTAGCGATTGGTCGTTTGGTTTTGGCCAATTGTTTGCAGGTTTTGTCATTTTTCTTGTATTTATGGTTGATAGACTACACCATTACATAAGATAACTTCGAATGCAAAGAAAGAGCATGGAGGCTATCAAGAAACAAATACAAGGGCCTGAAGACGGAAAAATTGTGAGTACAGAAGAAATGAAAGCCTTGGAAGAAGAATCAGCTAAGTTGAGAGCGAAACTTAAACGATTGGAATCTGAACTTGTATCAAATCAGAAGATGTAAAAGTTGCAGAAGCCAATGCAGTTGCTCTGAGGAAACAATCCGAGGGGTTCCTTCTTGAGTATGATCGCCTGCTCGAAGAAAACCAGAACCTCCGCAACGAACTTCATTAACCGGACCGGAGATTATCTCTCAGGTGGCAAGAAAGAACATGTAAAGAACACATTTTCGCACGCACTCTTCTGGAGTACCATGGCACCATGCTGACACGAGGCTATCAATCTTCCCCAACATGTTCTTCAAGAGAAGTTTTTGCTTTGACTTCTAATTTTTAAACGTCATTGCTGAAATGGAATGAAGCTGCATAAATTTTGTGCTAACAAACTGTGATCAATCTTATTTCCATACTCAGTGCCGAATGTCTTTGCCTGCTATAGATTATTTCTTTTTCTTTTCATTTGGTGAAATATAGAGAATCTGTTTTACCTCTTAAGATTTCACAAATTTATGTATAGAAACCTGAAGTGTCTGCTCCTGAAATTTAAAGAAATTTATGAATCATTAGTATGCATTGCCCCTCCGGATAAAAAAGTAGGTAACCAATACTAGACTTTCACTTCCAAAAACTCTCTTCAAAGTTTAAATTAAAAGTATTCTTTGATCTTTTTTCTAATCTAAATCCATCTAATAAGTAACTTTTCCCTTATTCTTTCTCACCACATAAATTATACTGGATTGCATTTGCAGCTGAAGAAACAAAGCAAAAGAAAATTATGCTTCCAAAAGTACGATTAGAGAGGGAAAACTGAAAGCAAGTCATGAAAAATATTTCTCTTGGGAGCCAGTTTTATACATTGTGAACGTCCGAATAAAGATTCTCTGACGCAACAATCATCATTAATATGACAACACTCGCCGAATCCGACTATACTAATTACTGTTCTGAGTTCACAAGTACCAACCAAATAATTGTCCTCTCTAATGTAATTTGAACTGTCAAATCCGCAGTTCGCGGTTTCTTCATTAGATTCTCCGCCATGGAACTCTCTGATGCTGCTGTCTCTTACTGTGATCCATTTGTCATCACTTTCCCAATTGGGTGTAGAGGAAGACAACCTACGAATTCTGCTTCTGGGACTAGGAGGATCCCAAGAACAGACGTGATCATGCGTCGGGTTCGGGTTCGGATCCCGTGTTTGGGTTTTCTGCAACTCGTCAAACGAGTCCCAGAAACCTCGATCCAGCAACACGCTAGTTGGAGACTTTGAACTAGAATCATCAAATTTCTTCGGGACACTGCTTGAATCCTGAACGAACTCATGTTTAAGAAGCTCATCTGCTGACCACCTCTCTTTTGGATCTGCTTTCAAACACATGGTGACAAAATCCTTCCCTTGCTCTGACAAGGAATTCGGAATCTCCGGTACCTCGCCGGAGAATCCGACTCGATACAGGACACTCAACGGGTCAGAAACGTCATGCCACGGTGCTTTTCCGGTGATCATCTCCAGCACAGTACAGCCAAGAGCCCACACGTCGGCAGGGAACCCCTGCTGCTCCCCACGCGCCACCTCCGGTGACATAAATGCCGGGGTGCCGGCAATCACCCCACAACCATAATCCTGTGCCGCCGCAACTCTCCGGGAACAACCCAAGTCAGCAATTTTAGCCCCTTCATCGGTGAGCAAAACGTTCTGGCCTTTCAAATCACAATGCACAATCCCGTTGGAATGCAAGTAGTTCAACCCAAGCAGAATCTGACGAGCATAACGTCCAACCAAGATCTCATCCAACCCACCATCACGCTCGCGAATTTCGTCGGCGATTGACCCGTAAGGCGCATACTCCATGAATAAGTTATACATGAAGGCGCCATTTTCAAAGGTGGTATCACAACCTTCATATGCTACAATATGAGGACACTCCAATGTAGAGAGAATACTCTGTTCTCTCCTGAGAAATTCCGACCATTGGAGCTCCACCGACTTCACCGCTAAAATCCGACTAGACCCACGAAACTCTGCAACCGACACGGTGGCGGTGGAACCCCGGCCGATGGTGTGCCCCCTAGTCCACCCCATGTGTGAATTTAGTGTGTTTAAGATTAGTTTGGTAGAAGCTACATCTTTCTCGTGTTACTATATATATATATATATATGAAAAGGTTGAGACTTTGGAGTGATGTGATTGGGTGACTGATGGAAAGAGTGGGAATGAAAGGTTTTTTGGTTGTTTGCGAAGAATTTATGGGCGGCCGCCGTGTTGTGGAGTGATGGTGGAAAGGGGACACGTGGAAGGAGGAGAGGGACGTTGGGGTGGTGTTGTTGGTGTTTGGCCGGCGATGAAGAGAAATTGGAATGATGCGTAGCTTTGGAAGCTAAAGCTGAGGCACATGGCTGCACGTGCTGTCACTCGAGCTTTTTCATCCATTCATATTCATTCATAGAGAGCGGTGATTTGGATAATATAGTTATAATTATTATAACCATAATAATAAATTAATAATATGTTCCACAGATCATTCCAGGAGGTAATCAAGGAATGGTGCATGCAGATGCAATGTATGACAGCCTTTCATCGTCATTTTCCACTCTCGAGTTCTCTCCAACCCTAAGAAATTGATGCGTAAGTAGTGAACATTAATTTTCTTATACACATTTCAAGAAATCTAATCTAAACTAACTATAGATATGTGACTAAGTTGTAGGAGATAATTTAACACTATTCCATCATTTTTTTTAAGGGCATGTTAACTCATTTTCAGCAAGTGCCACCTTTCTTTTTTTAAATTTCTCTTCCAATACCTCAAGGCCTGTCATCTTTTAGGGAAAATAATGACTCCAGATTCATTCGGGTTGGGAATTAAATGATCATTTCGGCCGGCTATCCTATTACCTATATTTTTATGCACTAATTGCTCTAGACTAATTCAGGTTAGGAATTAAATGACCCTTTCGGACAACTATTCTATTACTTGTATTGCTATGTACTTAAGTTTAGACCTTTAGTTAAGTTAGATAAACCTCATAACTAGTTGTTCTGAACGACCAGTGCCACATTTCTTTAATCATATATAACATATTTTTTATATAAATATAAATGTCTTTTATTTTGCCTCCCAAGTAAAATATATACAACTCTGTTTTCAGTTTTAGTTATATACAAACTATATTTAATTATGAGCAATTAGGAACAAAATGAAAGATATTTATATATAGTTGAAGTCTAAAGATATATTACATGAAAAAGAGTTATCCGTACTCAAAGACCTAGGTTCTGATATAAATTTTAAACACTTTGGGGCAATAAATATTATATTTAACTTTAATATAATATCTACTTAATTAATTTATATAAATTAATTAAATTAATTATTTATAATAATTGTGTATCGATTTCTCTAATATACCCTTTTCAATCATATTAGGCTATTATTTAAGTTAAGAACAAAAGAGACAAAGATATATATTTTTAAAAATGAATCATAAACATTTTGTTAAATTCTATAAGGAATGTTGTGTTACAAATCGATAAGGGAAATCTAAGAGGGCATCATTTCTTATTTATGTATATCACAGTAAGAAATGGGGGAAATTTGCATTTTAAGGTTCAACTGAAAAATAACCATAATATAAATGCACGCCGTGGCAGATGTGATGTGGATCTTGTAATCTCGTTCGGTGTTTTTAGTTATTTTCATACGAAGGCCGCGTCAAAGGAAAGTAAAGTGTCATGCAAGTTCACGACAATTCAGCAAGTCAATGAGGAGGGCATTGACTTCTTCTTGTTTGGGTAATGTCTGAAGTAGATTAAATTGACCCATACAGAGTCTTCGTGACGAAGGTTCATGAACCTTCTTGTTGCTTTCCTTCGCAGAGTAACAGTTTCGGTATGACTTAGATGGGTTATGGGCATGTTTGGTTTTCATCAAACTAGAAAACTAATGATTTTAGAAGTTTTTTAGTAAAAAAATTAGTTTACAAAAATTTTAAAATAAACAATTATATTTATCTAAAATAATTTTTGAACTAAATTATAGTTTTAGATAAATTTATTAGAGTAATTTTTATAACAGTAAAAGAATTTATAAACTACTCAATTATTATTTTACCCTTATATTTTTTTATATAATCTCTCCTATATTTTCTATATTTTCTATATCTCTTTTCTTTCATCTATCTTTTACAATATCTCTCCTCTTTCTCTTCTATCTTTTTCACTATCTCTCATCTCTTTTTTACCATCCCTCTCCTCTCATACTTTTAATAAAATTATACCATTTTTATAATTTTTTAATTATAGAAGTCCTAATAATTATCTAAACATTCATTTATCTAGAATCACTTTTTTTATAAAGTCTTATTTTCTAAAATCATATTTAAACGTACATTATGTTATATCAGATATTTTATCAGAATAAATAATCTATCTTTATAAAAAAAACAAAATTAAATTAAACAACCCTCCTTTCTTTTTAACTCTTAAAACAAGAAGCTGAGATTTAAGACCTATTCGGTTTTAAGCTGAGAATCTTTTTTACATATTTCTTTTGATTTTTTGAATTGAGGCCTTTTTTATTATGTGTCTTGTGTCCTTAAATAGATAGTCTATCAAAAGGGTGTTTTTAATGGAAGGAAGTAACATATCGTTCTACCGTTTTCAAGTACTATTTTCTACTCATTCATATTTTGCTTCCATTGAGTTACTCTTTTGCTTATGTGGTTTTGTCACCACGTTTTTTTGTAGGAATAATTTATTTAATTTTAAAAAATACTACTTCTTCATTTATTAAAGAGTTATATAATATCTCTTAATAATAATATTATCTATATATATATATATGACTCAAATCGAGTAACTAAAGAGTGAAAACTAAAAAGTGATATTCAAACTAACAAACTTAATAAATTGAGTGTAAGCGAGTTTGGTTTTTAAATGCTATCTAGTTAAGTACGTTGGATGTGCATTCAAAATATTTTATTTTATTAAAAATGAATAAATTATATCTTTTGTTTGGATAATTCTCCAATTAAAAAAAATAATTAAGGCTAATAATTATGGGAAGGGCCGACAATGAGTGAAGTACATGCATGCATGAGTGGAAAGAAAAAGGAAGGGCGACGTGGTCGTGAAGCAATGCTTCCCCCTAATCTTTGTCACCGCCTTCACATGCCGACCAGCTTTTACCTTCCCCCCCTTTTCATCATCATCATTATCTCCCCCTCCCTTATTTTTACATTAATTAAAACTTATTTTTACATTAAAACTTTATGTGATATTTAGTTTAGGAGTTATCTAAATAACTTTAAAAATTAGATAAATTTTAATTTAAAAATAAATAAATTATGTAATTATAATATAACTAACTTAATTTTTTTAAAATATATATAATATTAAATTATATATTAATTTATAAATTAAATAAATTAATTTTTAAAAAATACTAAGAATTAGAGATAAAATGAATTTGGACTCTTATATTTAGGATAAAGACTATAACTTTTATTATAAGAAAAAAAAAAGACTAAAACTTCTATATTGAACACATAGGAGTAATTTATCATCCAGTACTCAGTACTCTCTCAGTCTCTCTGTATCTCAATTCTGTTAATTGGCAAAGTATACAAACTCCTTTTCTTAATTCAATTTTAAATAGAGAATATCCTACTTATTTATCTATATTGTATAATTTAATAGAAAATATTCCAGTGCATAAATTATAATAAAGATGCACGTATATTTTCAGAGTACAAATATTGGCCTAATAAAATTCACAAAAAAAAAAAAAATCGACGTCCTTGTTTGGGGGAAAAAATCCTTTCAAATGATTATCCTAAAAAATCATATTGCAGAACAAATTAAAGATAATCATAGAAATATTCTCTTAAAATAATCATATTAGAACTAAGTATGAGTTATGTAGGATATAATTAAATTAAAGTACTGAAATTTTTTTATAAATGGATACAAAAGAGTATTTAACATTGAAAAGAACATATTAATATGAAGTACTGAAATATTTGAGCTTGTTATTGATGTTCTTGGCACTGTCTACCAAATTCAAAAAGCTTTGAACTTTCCGTTCATCTCAGCACATTCAATTTTCTTCAATTTAGCTCTTAAAATGGTTCCTTCAAATCGTTTCTTCAAGACCGCAACACGCTCATCAATATTGCCGTCTGTGTCCTCAATTAAGATCTTATGTTTCTTATTTGCATCTTTTTGCCTTTATTCTTCTTCTCCTTTGTCGTGCATACGCTTTTGCCTCATTGTTTTTTTCTTTTATCATCATCATCGTGTTTTTGTAATACTCACTTTTAAGGTTTTCTTAAGCACATATCCTCCCAAAGTGTGTGTTTATGTGTGTGCGTGTATATATATATATATATAGAGAGAGAGAGAGAGATGCGCCTATTAGCAATAGGATTTGATTTGCCTTTTTAAATTATAAAGATCCTCAATTATCTTCAAATGATTTGATTTGCTTATTTTTTAAATTAAAAAACCCTCCTCTAATATCTTCTTAGTTGGTCATCTAAATAAACAAAGATAGGGTAAAAGATTAATTTAAAACGAGAGAGAGAGAAAGATATTAATGAATCAAATATCCATTTTTTCTCACTTAACTTTTTTTAATTGAATAATCTAATCAGGATAATAAACGCCATTACGAGCACATCACACACAAGTAAACAGAAAAGAGACCAAGTAAATAAGGAATCCAGAGAGCCATATATACAACCCTTTATAAGTTTAAAATGTAATCCATAGTTTAGTCTTAATCCCACATTATGGCCATAAGCCTCACAAACCCCAGTGAGAGGAAGTCGACAATATATACATACAAAGCCATAAAACTTAAAGCTCCGTTTTGATATTGCAAGGGGTCCTAAAACCACAAGCAAATAAACCACTTTGTTTATGCTGCTTCAGCGAACCCCACTCTCAGCTTTCCAAAATCAAACACTGTGTGATATCTCCCCATGAACACATCTCCAAGGATCCTGCATTATTGTGTGTGAAATGTCATTCAGTCAGAAAGAAAATCTTCATCGAAAGCAGCAAAACAATGGAACTAAAAGGTTCGTGTACCAGAGAGGGCCACGTGGTGGAGGGATATCCAAAGCAGTGAACCCACTAATGCATTGAGCTGCAGGGCCTTCGCCCACCTTCAGTATGTACTGAACAAACCACACAATAAAATTTGAATTACAGAAGAGAGCCATTCGTGCACCAACTTATACTACTACTTTGATAACTGATACACAATCTTATGTACAGAGGTATATCAGGAAGATCATGTCACGTTAATTATAAGTAATTTATCTAACTTTAAGAACCATAGGAGTACTTGTTTAGCACATTAGATTATCGCTAAGTAGTTGACATGGGGTAACAAAGGGAAAGCAATCAGGGAAAGACAGTGTACCTCCTCTGGGGAAAGCTCAAAGGTTCTTTCACCAATAGTGAAAGAAATAGGAGGCATTGATGAGATTTGTCCACATTCAACGGCTGATTGTCCATTTGGGCTTGGCATTTTATCACAGAGCTGCAAAAACCATCATGAGGCTATTAAAGTCAAGGAGGAACAGCAGGATCCGGGTGTATACTTAAATCAACGGCAAAGTGAAAACTCACATCGTTGATGTAATTTATTATTTTCTCTGCTGTCTGGTTCTGCCTCAGCTGACTTTGCATCCATACAACAGCCATCTCGCATGCGTGACAAGTAGCATCTCGCGTAAAACCATATTTTTTTCCTTCAGTCTCGTCCACCACACTCTCAATGCCCATACTATAGTGGAAATAGATAGTCGCTTCATTATAATCACAAAACATCAAATATATCAAGGTAGCGGGAACAGTAATTGAAAAATCCCTGTGGTAATTGATCTTTAGGCCTTACCTAACACCGCGAGTACCATCAAAGGCACACAAACCAATTTGGGAGCAGATCTTCTTTGGTTGTGCCTAAATAAGTGAGAGCCACAAGAAAATTCATTATCCAAGATAACCAGATTCGGTAATCACAGCAAAGAAAATGCTAAGAATGAGTGGAAAAATGGTCCTTACTTCAGATAAAAGCAAGTCAATGATTGTTTGTCCATACTGTGAAACAACTGCCTTGCATTCTTGGCTAACGACTCCAGCAGCTCCAATAGCATGATTTATCATAGTAATCACGGGCTAAAGAAAACAACCACATATTTGATCAGCAAAACAAGTTACTCACAAGCAATTGACAAGAATTTCTTCCATTTAATGATATAATGGGGGAACATAGTTATCAAATTACAGGGGCCTAAAGAGCACTGAGGAACTTAATTCCATTTTCAAACACAAAAAGCTGTGCGCCTAACAGGGATTATTCAATTGGTGGTCATGTTTGATATCACGTTATCGAAAAATGAAAACTATTGCACAACTAAAAACAATAAACTACATATCGATACAAAAGGGGTAAAATCCACAAAAGAGATGCCTCCCATAAGTTTGCTATTTCCGACTTTCAAACTTTCAGATTAACCACAAACAACTTCGCTATTTCTAACTTAAATCAGCATTTCAGTTATCTTACTATCCTTTTGTTTTTTTTACCGTTTAGCCCAAGTGATCAGTACAGAATCTGTAGGTCTATCAAATTCTAGTGACAGAAACGACTTGTATTGCAAATAGCATCATAAGCCAAGAAGCATTAGTTCATACCGTAGGGCCTGCTAACAAAGATGTCCCAGAATCTGCTATAGCTGCACAGCCATCAGAACAAAATCCTGAAGGAAAATATGCTCAGGTCAGAACCAACATATAGAACCGCAAATCAAGCAATCATGTCATGAAGAAAACATGTCAGCATATCTTATTAGTCTCCTAAACTTACCAGTGGATTTACCATCAACAAGGACATCTCCCATGTCAAACTATCAAAACACCAAAACACAAATAACAATGAGTAAAAACTAAGTGGGAAAAAATGAAGCAAAAACAAATGCAAAAGAAAGTAGAATGATAAACAAATAATTTGAAAAATAACCTGCCAATAGCCCTTTTGTGTTACAGGTACATAGGTGTGCTTGCCCTTGTAGTGAGAGGGATCAGCACCACCAAAGACAATCTCACCCCCTTCCTCTTCATCTGGATTACGATTCAACCAGAATGAAAATACCGGTTCCTGAACAAGACCTTGTTTAACCATATTGTACCTGAGACAAGCGTATGCTTTATAATCCCATAGAGATTTAATAAAACCCAAGCAAAATGTTGGAACAAAATTTAAATGTGCCATTACCACACTGGAACAGCTTTTCCAACCGAGATCTCTTGAAATCCAAGTCCTAATATACCATCGAATTTGCCCATCAAAAATGTAACACCAGGCTCTCTTGTTGCTTCAATAAATTCCTGGTGGGAAACGTAAGGTATTCTACATCAATATATTAATACAACCATGTAGTAAAAGAACTCAGATCTTTTGTCCCCCACCCCCAGGAAACCAAAAAACAAAAAACCCGATCAGAAGTAAAGACAAAGACAAAGAAGGATATAGAAGGGATTGGAAATCGACATTACCTGGTTATGAACAACTATGTCACCAACTATGACATTGTCATAGCTAAATAAACCAGAAATTGCTCCAGTACCATACTGAATTGCAGCAGAAGTGCCTACAACAACAGCGATACAAATTTGAGTGTTTTAACAAGAAGACATCTCAACATCTCTCCTTCAAATAGTCAATTTTGTGATCAGACAAACATTATCCTACATAAACTCCATGTTTCAGTCAAACTGAGACTCCGATCAGACCATAGAGTACTTCGTTGATAAAGAAAGACAGCCAGATCAACAAAACACAAAAATATAACAGACTGAACAATTATAGAGTCTTTTTCAATAGGGAGAGGTAGACAAACCATTTTTCCTGTAGGTACTGGATTGGCTAGACTTATACTTGGCATGGAAATAGCACGAAAGCTGCACCTCAAATGCAAGAATAAATTAGCAAAATAGGGAAATAAATCTAATATAGAAATATTATGAAAGACATAAGTCTATAAAAGCTGACCGAGAAATGACACTTGGATGATGGCACCCACAAATTAGAGCTCCCCGTATCAAAAATAACAGTGAATTTCTGAGGAGGGCTACCAATAGCTATTTCGCCAAAGTACTGAGCATCCATGTAATTCTTCAAAGCAACAATATCGGAGCCCGCAGCAGCATCTCCAAGATTATTTTGGAGATGATACTTTCTAATGGAAGATCGGAACGTCTCTCCCTCCTTGGACCCCAGCCGAGCAGCAAGCCGATTGTTCGGGTCCAACTTTACTTTCTTCAGTCCAATCCTACGCAGCCCATCACTAGGCTCGCAGGAAACCAGCGAAAGCAACAAGCTTGAAAGAAAGAAACATAGCAGAACAGCATTCATCTTGTTTCCCATTCCGAACTGGCCCCCAAACAGAGAATTCCAAGTTCAGAAAAACATAAAGCCAGTAACAAAAATTGACTGCATGCATTCAGAAATAAACGAGTAACTAGAACGGAAGACATTCAAATGGTGAGAAAACAGATTGATAAAACCAAAAGAGAAAAAAAAAAGATTCCTTTTCTATCATCGCCACAAAGGAATCGAAAAATAAAGCATCAGAAGGCATAAGGATGGTAAACAACAACAGAGAATAAGAATCGAAGTGAAAAGAACACCACAATCAAACCGATTCTGTATTCAGACCAGCATATGATCAATGATCATCACAAGAAATCAGCAGTAAAGCCCCCTTCAAATCGGAAAACTAAAAACAAAATCAGAAGAGATGGAGAGGAAAAAATAAAAAGAAAATGCAACGCTGAAAACAAATAGCATGATCATACATATGGGAATGGAAAACTGACCAGGATTCAGAGGACGACGCAGTTAGCCGAGAGGAGGAAAGTGGGAGAGACTTTAATAGAGCAGGGAAGGGGTTAAAGCTATGAGGGAGAGAGTGAAAATGACACGATTCTGGTGGGGAGAGGCAAAGCGAGGCGGTGGAATCTTGGATCAAAACCGTCCGATGAAATAGGATTGATCTGGAACCGTCGAAAAAGGATGGCCACACTTAACTAAAAAAAATTGATAACAGAAATGCGAAAGCATGCCTTGGCTTCCTGAGAACGCGACACCTCCACCTCCTTCCCCACGACCGCAATTCTGTCTTTTAGCACGTTTGTTTGTTTTTTTTTGGCCAATTGTAGCACTCATATAATCTTTTAATGAATGTAGTATTAAAGAATAGATTTTTTTAAAAAAAATTAAATGTTGATTATAAGAATATATACTGACTATTATAATTAGATACATTAAAAAAACTAAATTTATAGGAAAGTTTTATAATTACAAATCAATAATATATATATTACATTTTTATTTCTATATAAATAGAATATAATTAGTTAATTTATTTTTTACTTTATTTTTGTTATAGGCATCAATTAAATCGTCTATGGATACTTTTTTTTTTGGCCGGACATATATATATATATAGTTTAGAACATCGCATTTGTCAGCAAAAAATAATGAACATGCCACACAGAATTAATAAGAGGATGACGACACGTAAGATATTATAATATATGGAGAAAATGAACACTTTCTGAAGCCGAAGGTAATGCTTAATGCTTAAGAATGAAATTTAACTGATGGATTGAGATTCGAGTATAAATACTTTTCCCCCTAGTTGATATATGACAAAAATTTAAACATTATATAATATTTAATATTTTAATTTTATTTTAATATATATTTAATATTTTAATTTTATCTGTGATATAATTTTATTCACAATTTTTTTAATTTTATATAATTTTATCTATAATATTTTTAATTTAGTACAATTTTTAATACTTGAAAAATAAAATTATGTCAAAAGAAAATTTTTTTGGGTAAAATTATATTAAATTAAATAAATTATAGATAAAATTATATTATAATATTAAATATATATGAGAAGTAAAATCAGAATATTTAGTACTATATAACCTATAATTTGATGGAAGAGTTAATCTTTCACTTAAATATAATATCTATTTTTTATATTTATCAATTTTTTAAATTATTCATATTGATATTTATTAACAATAATTAAATAAAAAAATGAGTTAAAAAATGATTAAGATATTTTTAACAAATATCATATTAATTAATTTTATTAATTTTATTAATCTAATTAAATTAATTAAATATGTATTATATTAAGAATTGGAGGAATATACTAAAATTTAAAAAAAAAAGAGACTAGAATCCAATTTCTATTATTTTTCTTTTCAGCTAGAATTATGATATGCATTCAAAAAAAAAAACTCCCCTTTATTTCTGCCTTCCTTGAGGAATCATCCTATTTGTATGCCTCCATGCCTGTCTCATCTATAATTACGTTAAGAAATCATTTATCGTCCGATGTAATTGATGATCTGTATAGGTATATATATAAAAATACCCTTACTTTATATACTTCTATATAAAATCAAGACTATATTAGAATACAAACTCAATAATTATTACTCAATCTGATTCGTAATGTAAAAATTAATTTAAATAGATTAAATTAATTATTTATGATTAAATTTATTTTTTAAAATTAATTTATTTTTATATTAATTATAATTAATTTTTTTAATTTATTTAAATATATTAATTAATTTTTATATTAAGGATATAACATTGAATGAATGTGTGAGTGATGATTGTGCATATGCATACGTCTAATTAAGTAGGGAGAGGTAGCGTAAGGGGAAGGAGTGGGAGAAGTGAAGAGAAGAAGCAAGCGAGAGTATAGACATAGGTCATGTTTGGTACACTGACTTTCATTTTGATGGATAGGGAATAGGTTTGGGATAGGGAATGGGCTTAGGATTGAGAGTGGTATTAGAGAATATTAGAGGATTGTGGTATTGGACAATCCTATTTAAGTGGTATTGGGCAATCCCAAGTATTGTTTAGTCCATCATACCAAATATATTAAAATATCTAATCCCAATACTAATATCAATTCTAACCTTCTCAATATTGTGTACCAAACGTGGCTATAGGGTGCAAGGCATAGCGTAGCCCAAGTGGGAGGATTTCTCTTTCCATCGCTGCCAGCAACCTTCTCTCTGTATTTGGGAGGTATCCCAATTCCCATTTATATAAAATCCCAACAACCACTCTTTTACTTACTACCTTCACTCACACACCAACTACACCTTTCCCCATCTCCATATCACTCCTTCAACTCCCTATCACTATCCATCACAATCACATCCAAACATTTATACTACTTTTCTGGCCTATTCCCTTCTTCCTCCTCACCTCTTAATAGTTTTATATTATGGGATTCACAATATTTCTTATCCTTTGATTTTTGCTCTCTCTAATGCTTGTGTCTATTGAAAAATATATTCATTAGAAAAAATAAAAATTAATTTTCTCTCTAAAAGGAATTTACTTTGATCAATTCAAAAAAAAATGGACGTACTGCATCATACTTTCATATTTTGACCCTTTCACACAATTATTTACTTACGCTACTTTCAATATTTATATTATAATTTTTAACTCAAAATTTTCAATTTATAAAACCTTATACTTTTTTATTTAAAAAATACCACATATATACATATATAAAATACTATATTTTTATTTTTTTTAGTATAATTTTTTTTGAAAGGATTTTAGTTCACACGTAATATAAAAGTAGAGTAAAATCTCTTTTATTTCTAAAAAATATAAATATTAGGTAGGATAAACTATCAATTACCCTCAAATATAAATTTAGATACTTATAAATTATAATGTCTCTTTAAAAAGTGATGACTAAAATTATATTTTTAATTGAGAAAAGGTCCATTAGACCAATCCAATTTTGCCCATTACGGCCCGTTTAAGTAGAAAGCCTGCTAGCCCGATTTAGCACACATAAACTGGGCCTTTTTCTATGGGTTGGGCCATTATAACATACGATAAGATCTAGGTAGATAATTTACGCGGTTTTGTTTATTTTTGTTTGACTTAGCTCCAACTGATAAAAATATAATGGATTTAAATCTATTAGCTCCGATAGAATTATGACCAATACAATAAAATAATGTCTATATTTATAAAAATACATATATAATTTCTCCTCCAATTTGTTTTGGCCAAGGGTGGGGGCCATTGGAAGGCTACTAGTAATTGAAATACTAGTTTTTTTTATACAAGGGAAAATATCGAAATATAAGTATTGTAATGGGATTTGTATCTAAATAATTTTTGAAAAAATCTATTTGATAAAAGTTGTTCAAAAACTAAAAATAACTCTAATTAAGCACTGACTCACTAGAAACAAATATGAATATCTCTTTGAGGCTGAATCTATTGTGTCATAATACACTTCTAGTCATGCTAATGAATCTGATTTAGAACAGTCAAACCCTGAGTCATCTACTCATGAAGAACCTTTTATACCAGGAGAATTCGAGATAGTAATACCCAAACAAGGTTTGGCAGATGCTAGTTCTCAAGAAGAACTTTTGACAGTTCAAAAGTTGAATTGAATCGCAACCAAAATCTAGAATCAGTGATGGTTCATTGAAGAGCCTCACGAGACGAAGGTGAATGGATATTTGGTCACATGCATGCATGAAAGCATTAAACCCCAATAAGTTATAATGAAAAAGGTGCCTCTTCTTTTCCTAAACTTGATCTTCCCTTTTTGCATTCCTTCATTCTTTTTTGGGTTTGGTGTCTTCGTTTACACAGGTCATTGGTTGGACGGATAAGAATGCCCTGCAGTTCAAAAAATCTCATGCATGCATACTTGCTTGCATGCCTAACACTGAAGATAATCAACATTTAATCGGAGAAATTAACCTTGTCACGGTCAAATTGTGATCACTAATCAAAAAGCATCTTGTATTAGTCAACAACATCAATAGTTGAACCTTCGCCATCACCCTTCATTATCAAGTCCTCCCACTAGATCGAACACTAGGATCAACACATGATATCATTACTAGACTTCTTCTTCTTGTTTTTTTTTAATGTCCCGTGAGAAATACCTTTTTTACATTAACTTATGGACGATAGCATATAAAAATCTAATAACACGATTTTTGCAAAAAATAACAGACGTAAATATAATTTTCTACGTCGGATACAACTAAGTAATCAACGTCTAACGAAAGTATCTCCTAAAAAATCATTTAATTTGACATAAAAGATCTATAATATTATGGACTCATAGCAATCAACCAATTATGTTGTAACACATCATGCTTACTTGTTAATTAAAATATAGCGAAGTCCATGCCGATCAACGAATCACATTTTAACATATCATCTGACTTTTTTAATTAGAATATTTAATTAATAAAAATACAGTGAGACCCATGCCTTCACAAAGTTGAAATTTGCAAGTTAATTATCTTCCTTATTCTATAGGTGATCTACTTCCCTATTCTGCGGTCGGCAATTGATTTTCTATATTCAAAAAATTGATCTTCTGTTTTTTATGGTAAAAAAAATCATGATTCAAGTATTCATTAGAAAGTTAATCAATAAAAATAATAAAATTAATCTCTTGCTCTTGAAGAAATACTAAATCTGTTTTCGAAAAGATGGAACTAACTCAATAAATGCATATCATACCATATCTTATTTGTTAATATGTATCAGATTACATGGATCTGCGTAGTTTCACAAGCAATAGCTTCAATAAATGTTGTAGGGCTAATTTTCAGAGACTGTCATAAGCTGTCAATAAATTCAATTCGGACGAGTGTTCCACCTTCACATGCAATCACATGAACCTATTCACAAAGTAAGTGCTTTTTATCTTTGCTTCCTCTCAGCATATCTGACTTCTCATCTATTGCTTATCTACATCTTCACGTCCCAAATAATATATATATATTAATGGGAAAAAATTCATATATCCGTACCTCCATTTACAATTCCATTTCAATTTCCACGAAAATCACCAATTGCATTCCCCTAATGTTAGTGTAATTAGTAATTCATAACAAAGATTATGATAGACTCTATATGTATTTAATAGAGAAGTTATTTAAATAATTTGAACAAATTTATGAAAGAAAATAAAATAATTAAATTAAAAATAACTCTTATATTTAAAATTGGAGGAGTATAGGTTATTAAAAAAAGAATAAAGCAGTCTTTCTTGTATTTTACTCCTCCAACACACGTGCTGATTGGATGTTGTCATGTTTAGGAGTGATCGAATTCAGTAATTGACTTAAATAGAACAAGAAGCGATGAGGGCAATTGAGGTCATTCATGCATGTGAGGGTAATCCCTCTCATTATCCCAGTACATGTATGTACACTTATTTATTTTTTAGGCCATTGTTGCGTACGGTGCTTCATTACCTTCCCTTTTTTTTTTATCCACACAAGGCGTATGTCAATGGACCATTGTATGAAATTTGAAAAATATTGAATCACCATATTGTTTGAGAATTATGTATAGTACAGTACTAGTGTTATCTTGGATTACACTTGATATTAACAAGTGATTGTGTATGAAATTGAGAAAAGTGTGAGTGGATTATGAATTTATGATTATTTTGTGGGGAGAGGAAGAGAGAAAGAACAAGTCAAAGGGGGGAGACGAAGTGGTACGGTGAATAAGGTACGGTGCGACCAGCCCAAACAAATACAGAAGCGACGACCGTGGAGTGAACACCTAATTCCCATGTTCTTTATATAATTATAAACTCTAATTCGCCACGCGCTCCCTGATTGGTTTAGTGCAAAAGTAAAACTAAGTAAAAAATCCTATCCAGCTTTCTCCAATCCCATCTCCCTTCTTCTTCTTCGTTGACCCAATCATTACTCCACTTCTTCCCCTATCTCTTTCTTTATTACTCCCCCGCAAACCAAATCCCCACGTAGTTGCCTCGAAACCTCCCTTTCTCTCTCCCAGTCTTACCTGTCAATTTGAAATTTGCCACGGCCGTATTTCTTGACCAATAACAAAACTCCCCATATTCTTCCTCGGAATACTGGGTCTTCTACGTTCCTTTCTAGTTCCCCCCAGATAGTGAAATCTGCCCATCAACCAGATAAGGTATAGCAGTAATTTCCTTGTCATTTTTCACACGGCGTTCCATTTCAGAATCAGACTTTTTTAGTTTATTACCTGAATATATATATCCGGTACACAAGTGTGGAGTGTAATGGATGGTACTGATATTAAAATAGTAATTGCTAAAATTGATGGTACAAGATACAAACATACATAGCTACCGTGTGTTCTTTTCTTCCTGCCTATTTACTCGTGCAATTCTAATGATACCCAGTTATTCAAATATATCAAATAACAAAGAAAGAATGGGACTTCCCTGTACTAATTACCCTCCTCCCTTACTAGACACGGAAAAATATTGAAAGAAGAAAAACAAAATATGAACATTTTTAAATTTCATTTCGTTCTCCCCCAGCTCCCCCAAAAGTATGAAAGAAGTAACAAATTTGCGAATAACCAAAAAGACAAAGCTTTCTAGTGATTCCCTGAGAAACTGCTGATTGTGGTGCCACTGGGGATGTTGGGATTGCCACTGCTATTGGCTTTGTTGTTGCTCGGGGGAACACCGCCGCCATTAATGATGGAGGAGATGGCCGCCGCGAGTGCTGCTGTGAAGTTTGGGTCGGCGGTGATGGCTGCAGTGGCCGCGCTGACGGTGTCTGCCAACGACGGCTGCGGCGGTTGGCTTGGCTGCACCGGCCTGGGAGGTTGCTGGTTGGCTAATTGGGAAGAAGATGAAGACGACGAACCCATATCCTGAGACAAGTGAAGGCCGGAAAACTTGGATTGATTGTAAAGTGCTTGTGAAAATGCCTGAGCCAACTGATGCTGACCCGACGCGGTTGGTTGTTGAACTTGAGCCTGCCCTTGGAAATTAGGTACCTGAAACGGTGGTCTCTGGAACTGCATAGGGTTGTTCATGTTACCGTTTGAAATGTGAGTGAGGTCCAATGTTATGGTAGGAAACGGAGCTGAAGCCGAAAGCGTAGCCATGCTAGTCGACGAACAAGGAAGAATAGCTCTGGCCAGCAAATTCGGATTCATTATTCCGTCTGCACTTGACATTGAACCCGACAACAACATGCTAGCAGCTGCCGTGGTTGTTGATGCCATCGCCATCGCCGCCGGTGGCAACGGATGGTTATGGCTTCCTTCATAGGTAGTTATCAAAATCGTCCTGTCCTCCGCGCAACGCTGTACCTAAACAAATCGAAGGAGCCATGACCTCGTTAGCCTTCCACCATTAATACTGAGATATACTATTAGTTATATATTATAAGACACAAGAAGATGAAAAGGCTTACTTGTTTGCGAACTGGGCAACCGACCGCCATGGTGCATCTATAGTAAGCACGAGGGCATGGGTTTCCCTTCGCCATTTTCTGTCCGTATTTTCGCCATTGACACCCGTCACTGATCTGCAAGAGTCAAACAGAGATCAATCTCAGCTATTACTATGGAATTGTGATGAGTGTTTTAGCAAACACGGGCAATTCAGTTGTTGATAATATAATGAACAGAATACACACCATGGGTGCTTCTGATCTGGCACGAACTGAGACGCGAGCTTTTCTCATGGTGGCTTCTGCGGTGGTGGTACTGGCTGATGGGTCGGCGGAGTTCGGTGAGGGGTTCGGCTTCTGAAGCTTGTTAGGACCAGTGCCCCATCCTTGGGGCTGAACATCTGACTCGTCTGGACTCTCTTCTCTTTCATTTTTACCATTGATGTTGTTAAGAGGAGGGGTGGTGGATCGTGTTCTTTCATCGGAAGTTGAATTGGAGACCTCGTTATCTACTTCAGCTGTTCCACTACTAGGCCCCAAATCCAGAAGCGGCATCGGCACAATTTCTCTCTTGTCATCAGGTTTTGATCGAACAGCCTAAATTAAACCAGATTAAGTAAGCATACAGTGCACCAGGAGAGTTTCTTAATATATAGAAATGGGCCATTTATACAAATTATAATTACCTCATTTGCTGTCCTCTGAGTACGTTGTTGAATCTGCTGCTGCATTAATGATACGAGATGCATTTGCAGAGCCGAGTAATTACTGCTCACGTGGCTCAACATGTCCCTCAGCTTCAGGTTTTCCTCATTCATACGCTGAAGCTCCTCTTTCAGCTGCGCCAACTGAAACACATGCATATATATATATGAATTAACAAGGATAAAATAGTAGTATCTAAAATTGTAATAAACGGGAATAAGACCGCGATCGGGAAATATATGATAGATCTTTAAAGAATTATTAACTAAGACCATAATAGCGCACCTCAGTTGAACTCTTGGCTCGCTTGATTTCAGCATCCGATGAAACTCCGTCGTCCACGGTAGACTGATCGCTCCCAGTATGAGCAGTAAGAAGTTGCAGGCCCGTCTATAGATAAAGAACACAGAGAGCGGAATTAGCATCATACATACATACACACACACACACACACACACACACACACACATATATATATATATAACCACCAAATCACGGGATTAATAAATCAGAAAACAGAATCTGGAAATTAAGAGAGACATACATGGACACGGAAAGAGGGAGATTGGGGGGGAGGATTGTCCTCCTTCTTGACGGGTTTAAGAGGGGAAGGGGTGTTGCGATCGGAGAATAAGTCGAGCTCGCCGAGGGGGAGGCGGGAGTCGGCGGAGGGGCGAGTGAGGTTGATGGGGAAGCCTAAGGAGGGAAGCATGGCGTGGGGGGGAGTAGAATCAAGAGCGAGACCCCATGATTTGTCCATAAAAGAGGAGAGGAGAAGTGGAGAAGGAAGAAGAAGACGAGGCGGAGAAGAGGAGGAAGGAGGTAATGAAGTGAGAAGTCTTCAAATGAGGGAAAGAAGTGAGGGTTATAAACAAGGGGAAGAGAGGAAGAAACGTCAGAAGGTGCGTCAGGGGTTGAAAAGATGGGGGAAGAGGAAGGAGGTTTCGTGAGGAAAAGAGTTTGACTGCTTCTTATCAAGAGGAGGAGGAGGAGAAGAATGGCACCGCCCGCCCCGAATAGTGCGGCGCCTTCCACGTGACCAAAATCAATCAAAGTAAACATCTTTGACCAACATCCTCCCTTCCCCACCTTTTCTAACATTTCTCCCCATTTTTTAATATTCCATAATTTAAATCGTTATCTAATAATTCCTCTAAACAAATCTCATTCGTCAATTCTCCCTTACCATCATATTTTAAGAATTTCACTTGCACTGCACAGCATAAAGTTTGTGGTGGGATGATTATATAGCACGAAGTTTTAAGTAAATCACACTGAATACTATATTAAAAATAGAGCCATAGGAATATAAATTAATGGCAACAACTATTTGAATTAAAAAAGAAATTGATCTTCATGAATTATCTGTAAATAAATGATTAAAAAATTAATTAGTGGTATAAAATTTGGCCCAAATATTTTAGTTTGGATTTTCCAAAAATCATACACATTGTTACAACTAAAAAAAATAAAAGGAACAATATTTTATACCATCCTTACAAAAATTGTGACTAGTTAATTATTAATAAATAATAAATTAAAAGAAAAAGGGAAAAGAGAGGGGGTGAAACAGGTGAGGAAAGGGCCCACCCACCCCTCGGATCTGCTTCCCCGGGAACCTTGTTGACTCTTTACTCCTGGGTCCCACCCCCTCTTCTCCTTTCCTTCCTTTTCCTTCTTTCCCCATTTTCTATTATTTTTTGTATTTTAATTATTCACATCACAATCAATTTTTTTTTTCAAAAAAAAAAAACACCTATAACAAAATTTATTATTAATAAAATATCTAAAATTTGTTAAAAGTTCTTGTGTAACCTATATTTATTGGGTATAATTTATTTTTAATTATGTATAAACTATGTTTAAGTGACTATATATCTTTTTTTTACTTAATTTAATTTCTTTCATGTGCAAATAATTATTACCTATGTGTATGGTGACATTTCAACTATATATATACATTATTGTGCCCATAATATTAAAACTACGTCGTCCTCTTTTGCCAATGACTTGGAACAAAACAATACTATTACATAGAAATATATACTAAAATACCACACACACACACATATGTATATTAATTTACTCCTATTCTCTTTTAATTTTTTAAAATTGATATCTCGAGCGGCATCCTAATTAATTTTTAATGAACTAATATTACAAAACCAGGTGTTAATCCAAGAATCAAACAAGTTAATAAATGGTAATGACTCATAACCACTACCGATAGAAACAACTTAACAGACACCTACGTTAGACTATAAACACACACAAAATTAATTATCTGTTTTTGTCATCACTTTGACAAACGAAGCAGTGAAGCATATTATAATACTATGCATGATGTGATATATTTTTCTCCTATGAATAGTAACTAATTAATTCCCTATAAAGTTAAAATTATTCCCACAAAACCTCCAAGGCAAAGTGTTCTTATCAATCTTGTTAGTTCGTACGCACTTAAAGTGTTTTATTTTTACTATATATATCACTTGGCACACTTTTTATTTGATTATTATTTAAGCATTTTTACGTGTGAATGAATATAGATACATAAAAGAAAAACACAACATCATGATGTAAAATCAATGTGGGAAAAGGTATTTGTATATTTCAGTCCAAGCATTGTCAAAAGGTGACAAGCAAGAGTACGGGGGAAAAAAATAGGGAAAGCATAATGATAATGGCCTACACGAGAGAAAAAGAGATTAACTAATTAATTAATTAATTAATTAAGAAGTAAACAGAAATTATGCACACGGAGGTAATTATCTAATCCCTGTACATACTACTTTTAATCTCTTTCCATGCAATTGAGGAACCAAAATTCAAATTCTTGCGACGTTCTACGTTGGCTTTTGGTCTCTTTAATGTCGTCTTTCAATGCTACTTTTGGAAAAAAAGAAAAGAAAGATTAAAACGGGACCAGATTTGAGAGGAAAAAGGTGCTCCTTGGTGTGCCTTACCAAACAAAGAAAAACCCAAGGATTCCATGCACGAGCTTCCCTTTGTTTACCATTGACTAGTGAAGGAGGCTTTCTTTGAAACGAACACTTTCATTAATTGAACATGGCCCATCACAGTAAAAGCCAACGTCGGCTTAACTTTAACTATCTTTCTTCTTCTTCTTTTTTTATTACGTCAATGTTTTTAATGAAATCGTTACAGACCGTGGAATTGGTACCACATGGGAGTGGAGAGTGTAACACTATTATTAATTCTCATTTATGGTGATCAACTGCTTTCCCTGCCATAGTTAATTCGTCATTTGACAGATTGTTCAGAGAGAATAAATTTTAGTTTCAATTTTCAATTTTGATTAAAATTGAAAAAGCTTCACAAACGAAAGTTTCAAATTATGACTATAAACCATTTGGATAAAAGTTTGTAAAAAAAATTATAAAAAAAGAATTTTTAGATAGCTTTTAAAAAATAACTTTTGAAAAAGAGTATGAAAAATAAATGGTTATGAATAAATAATTATTTTGATAGTTATTATCGGATTTTTATAATTAAAAATTTATTAGAAATAACATAATTTTATTAAAAATAAGAAAGATGAGAGAAGAAAGAGGGTGAAGAAAAAAGAGAGAAAGAGAGAGGGAGAGGGAGAGGGTGAAGAAAATAGAAGAGAGAAAGTGGAGAAGAAAGAAGACAAATGATAGAAAATAAAGAGGAGAAAGGAAATATAGTATAAAAAAATAAAGATAAAATAATAATTAGATAGTTTATAAATTTTTTTATTGTTCTAGAAATTAGTCTCAATAATTTCTCTAAAATATTAATTTTAAATTATAATTTGATCTAAAAGAATTTTTAAACAAATACAATTATTTATTTTAAATTTTTTTAAAATTAAAGTTTGACTAAAAACCTTTTTAAATCTATAATTTACATAGTTTTCGAACACACTGTATATAATACAATGATCACGTTATAAGAGATACAACCATATTCACGGGATTGATCGGCCGGCGATAATTACGACCATGAAGATGAACTTTCAAACAGTGTGTGTATTAAGGTCTTGCCGTTCGTGCATGAGAGATGAAGGTGGTCGAAATCAGAGATGTTAATTAATTTCTGCTTTCATATATACTTGCGGCGCCCAAAGAAAATGGAAGAGAACAATTAAAACAAAAGGCAGAGAGAGAGAGAGAGAGATGTAACTTTTTGCAAAAGCTAGCGAAAATGAAACTCTTAATTAAGGTAACGAAAAAAGCCTCCATTGTCTTGTTAACAAAACCGCAGGTTTAGAACGTGGTTTACTAGATTAATTCCCTTTCTGAGATATATCTGCTTCTTATAACTGTGTATCCTGGGAATTAAGCTTATTCAGTTTCAAAGCACAAGTTCTAACGATCACATCCCAGCAGCCGCGGCCTGAAGATGGTGAACAATCTTATTGATGTAAACCTTATAATTATGAATTATGATGCATTTAAAAGTTCATATGGATATCACAGCTTGATTGATTCATTTTTTTTTATTGTTATTGTTTGATAACTTTCTTAAAACATCATTTTCACATTCGTATGTATACTTATCATCGGAGTCGGTATTTTGTTTTCAAATTATGTACGCAACTCCGTCTCTTGGAGCCATTATTGTCGGTAATATTATAGGCAGCAGCACGCCTTTCTCCTCTGTTTTCTTAATATTTTTATTACTAAACGAGATTATTTGCAAAAATTAGAGTTTTTATATATTTATTGGAGGAGATAAAAATACTTTACACTTAAGTCTTAAAAGGGATTATGCTATTAATAACAAAAAAAAAAAAATAGAGCCTTTTATAATCTTTTTAGCTAAACAAAAGGTGAATACATTTTTCATCAATATCAATAGCTAATTGCTTAGTATTTATGCAATTATTTTTGTTAAATTCTAAGTACTAATTAGTATACTGATGATAAAAATAATTAAAAAATAGTAAATAATATACTTTTTGTTAATTTTGAAGTAAACTACATGAGACAGATTGCAATTATACTTTTCCCCTTCGTCATGACGTATTTCTTCATGTGGGGTTACCTAGTTTAGTCAACAAATGCAGGTAATATCTAGAAATTTCAAAACTCATAGACATTGATAAAATTCAGAAAAAAAGAAGAAGAAGAAAGAGAGTCAATTGAAGACAAACACTTGCATTACGCTATTTATTTGTTTATAAATATACTTTTCTTTCGTTATTATTCAGTCCCTACCTCACCGTCAGATCAAGAAATTAACCTGAAATGGAAAATGAAGGTTACGGATGTAATCCAAGATTTTTCAAAGTAAATGACACAGACTAATGGAGTTTTTAAATAAATAGAGAGGTTACCATTATTTTAACACTTAATTTATTTGAATTATTGGAGATGGACCCGTTTAACAAAAGGACATAATCAATGGCACCACAAGAGGGGACCTAGACCTTTGAATGAGAGAGAGAGAGAGAAGAAGAAGAAGAAAAAGGGTTTAGGGTTGACTGGGATTTACGTTGACCAGAGGATCCTACCCCACGTGGCTTACTTGCATGACGTAGAATTTTGGGATTATAGAAAGAGGTTAGGTTGAGAAACTAAACCAAGTGAGCCACTGAACGGCATAGTTACAGCTTGCGTTGCGTACGCTCTCAAGCTTCTCACAGATACTTTTCACATTGAAATTCATGAGTTATTATTTTGTGACTTTGCGAATGCGTGGGGAACCGACAAGTCGTATATGGGCCTTCTCTTTTGTCGTTTCAACAACTCTTCGTAGTTTCTGCCTTTGTTTAATGACGCCCTTCAAACCTATTTCTTTTAATTTAAAACCTTAACATTAGTGTAAATAAATTAAACCTCCCTAATCAGGGGTTAGCGAAAGTCACCTGCGTATATATTTGGGCATATCAAACCAAAATTTCTTCACTTTTCCTTTTCTCTGGTTATCCCCCCTCTTCCACTTCTTCCAAGGCATGTGTATGCGTTTAAGAGAAAATTCAATTTTCAATATTCTTTTTACAAAAAAATTATATTTTAAAAATTTCTTAGAGAGTTACCCTCTTTAATTGGGTTTAAAAAATACTTAAATTTAAGTCAATAAAAATAATTATTAAATTGTACCAGCTAAATTTAGAGAAAAAATTTAATTCTTTATAACGTGCCAAATTAATATTTGAATTTATATTAAAAAAATACTTATATTTAATATATAATAGTACTATAATTATCTTCAATAGAATGATATTTATGTATTAAAAAAAACAGCTATTAGGTTTCTAACCTGCTATATAAAAGAAAATACATTTATGGTCTCAAACATTAATTGTATTTTAAATGAAAGTTCTATGAAATTAGAATTATTTCTAACAGCTAAATTAACTTGTTAAGGTTTAAAAATCTATCGTTAATTTTTAGTGAAGTTATAGTTTCAAATAATTTGATTGTAATTAAAAAGGTCTGTGAAATGCTGAAAAGATTAATATTTACTATAAATAATTATATGGTAAAAAATTCGTAATTAAATAAATTTTAACGTCCACGCCTTCAGATGTAATTAAATAAATTTTAGAGTATTAGATGGTGTGTCACCTCTGATTTTGTTTTATCCTCTGGCTCCTTACAGTCTTTCTTTGTTAATGTTATCTTTTTCGTTTAGAGTGCATCATAAAAAATAAATTAAAAGATTAATAAAACTGGCATAATTACATGCGTACACAAAACTGTGAAAGCTACAAGAATTATATAAATATCTGCTTTTCTTCGTTGTGTTTTATTTTTCTTATTTGATGGTGCCATCTGTGTTGTATTGTTGTATTTCAATTTCCAAGCAAGCAAGAATGGAAAACCGTAGATGAAAACAACATGCTGAAAACTACTAAAATTAATTTCTTTCATAAAGTCAAAGGAAAAATTTATAGGCAACGAAAAATTGGGACCAGATACATATGGACATCATATTTATATTCGATATTTCTGTGGAAATTGAATTGTACTACACAGTAGTACAAATGGGAAGATGTGCCTCTTTTTTCTCATTTCAATTCAACTAAATAGTTATCATCATATTAATGTTATTGTAGTATATGTCTAAGTAAATGGATAAATAATCAGGTTCTTTAAATATGATACCTTAAATTTAAATTAAAAAGTTATATGAAAAATATTTTATTAAGAGAAGTTAAACTAATTTTAATAATCTCTATATCTTAAAATGATTAGTCTCTAATTATTAATAAGGATATCACCTGTTCTTTTCTTTTGTTTTCAATATATATATATATATATATATATATATATATTACAATTATGTAGCATATGATATCACTGAGTTATACATAACGATCGACATTCATGAGAGAATGGAAAACAAAGTTCAAAGAATCAACCGTGTATGCGTGTGTGTGAGAGAGAGAGGCTTGGATATTCTTATTTCGGTTCCAACTTGGAAAACTAGTGGCGATTGCTTTCAACCCAACGAGGTATTGGAAAATCTCAGAGGGACCAATTACGTTTGGAAATCTAAAAGAAGAGATGCATGGAAAGTAAAAGTATTTTTGCGAAAAATTTCTCTAAATTTTGTCGGAAGCAGAATGAAGTTGTAGAGTTCAAATATGGCGATCCCTTACAAGACCATCCACTGAATTAGGAATTTCAAATGTTAGATATGAACGGATAAAATAGAAGATAAGAAACAACTGCTTTTATAGTTTTATGGATTATGACCAGCAATGATAGGATAGAGAACGCCATATGGGATACATACGATATATCTCCTTATCATCATCGGTCATGTTCTCAACAATTAATTCCCACAAATCGTTTTATCATTATCGGCTTTAAAATTTGGGTACCCAACGTGGAAACCCCTCCTACTTAGCTCAACTCCATTAATTACTTTCATTTTTTTTAACTATAGTTATTTAAATAGATTAGATTAGTATCGCTTAAGAAGAAGTTAGACTTTATCCTATCCTTAGATCATGAATGAGTCTAACTATTTTTTAAAAAATTTTATACAAAAAAAAGGATCAAATTGTGGTATATCTATTACATAAACTTAAGATATTGCGTTTAAATGTTTAAAACTCTTTATACTAAGGTACTTCCACTAACTTTTTTTTTTTTACAAAAATATTTAGGTGAGTTTAATACCGATCTCCCATAAAATTAGGGTTGAGTTTATAGAGCATTTATATAGGACTTATAAGATCACCTATTAAAAAATTCTCACAATAATAATAAAAATTAAACTAGTATTTTTATAGAATAAAAATTTATTTTTTATCATATATATTAACTCACCTAGTAACTTAATATAGAATAATATTAGAAGCCCAGACGTACGGACGTAGGCCTTACATGATTTTGTTTTTGTACAAAGAAAGTTTCCATTCAAATATTTATGATTGGGCTCTTGGCTTGCACTTCAGAGATTACTTCATTTAAATATGGGATTGGATTATAGTTTAATTAGTTATTTTAATTTTAGACTCCGCTCTCTCTTGTATCAAAAAAAATATGGGATTGGACCAATGTATCCAGCACAACAAAGCATTGGGCTAGTCGCCTTCTCTTCATTTTCCACAAACACATGTTACCTAATGTTCAACTCCGATATAAAAAATTAATAGAGATTTATTTGAGTAATAAGTATCTTAATATCATTTAAGTGAGATTTTAAATTTAAACCTTAGCGTATACAGAAAATTCTCATTGGGAGACTCACCCATCTTAGCCAAGTGCACGACGCGAGTCAGATTTAAATGTAATCGGGGCAAAACAAACTCTAATAAATTGGATGGGTAACTAAAAAAAATTTCAATATAAAAATAACTAGATTTATAAGAAAAATATTAATGTGGAAGAAACCAGTATTTTTCTAAAAAAATTTATATAAAAAAATATTAATATATAAATTTAAAATATTAGTTGGCAAAAAAATCTAAAATATCAAAACTCCAACAAACATTTGACCTCTTCAATCAATGAAGTCTTATGCTCCAATTTTATGGTAAAAATATCTAGAGAATTATCTTTGATTTCACTATAAACTACCCAGCAATACCAAATAATAAATAATTGCAAAAAATGCCACCTAAAATTTAATTTGAAATTATTAGGAGAATACCACTTAAGTCTCACAAGAGAAAATTAATGACAGTTAAATCCGTATAATTTTTAAATGAATTATAAAACAATAACTTATCTACAATTCAAACTCTTAAGTTTGTAGTTATTTGAATCTTTATTTAAAACTTATTTTTTAAAAAATATTTGTTGAGACCTAACTGTTATATTAATTTCTTGTTTGTCATTCTTCATATTATTAATTTATTTATCATTGCACCGAAAAACATTTACTAGTCGGTGTAGTTTAGTTTGTGTATAGTTTGTTGAGTAAGCAAAGTGTGGCCCAGCCCTTTCCAGATTCCAGAGAGAAGAGCTACAATATATTCCTAACCGCAACTTCACTTCACTCTTACCCTGTTCTGTCTTAGTCTTCCCCAAAACAAAATAAAATCGGAATATGAAGTCCTCACTAATCATGAACTTTCGACTCGGTTCCCTAATTCGCTTTACTCTCAATATTCTGTCCCCAGCTTCAGAACCCAGAAAGCAAAAGCAACATCTAAAGAGAAACAAGCCATGCATTAAAGCAAGCAAAAGCCAACAAAAGCAAAACGCTTAGGCAGATTCCTTCTTTCTTTATTGGCTCTTTTACACTTCACTTTACTTACTCCTTCCTCTGCCTATGATTCAAAACGCATTTAATTTTCTCTTCTCTTGTCTCCCTCCTGGATTTTCTTCTTCAAACCCCCAACCCCATTCCCAAAATGATATCTTTCATCACTCAGCTCACACTTTTGTCATCATTCTTCTTCACCTTCGCAACACCTCAATCCAGCACTTGCAGAACCTCTTGTGGTGGAATTCCCATTAACTACCCTTTCGGCATCGACGATGGATGTGGAAGCCCATATTACAGACACATTCTGGTTTGCTCCGATTCTGGGAAACTCGAGCTAAGAACCCCATCTGGCAGATACCCAGTTCGTAACTTGAGCTATTCTGATCCACACGTTCTGGTCTCAGATCCACTCATGTGGAGCTGTGAAGATGGTGAGCATTTTCGACCCACTAGGCCATTTAGCTTAGACACAAGCACCCATTTCAAGCTTTCCACACAAAACGAATACTTATTCTTCAATTGCAGTGAAGATCATGTGATCATGGAACCAAAGCCTGCATTCTGTGAGCATTTCCCTGAGCATTGTGATTCTTCCTGTGATAGTGCTAGCTATCTTTGTAGGCACCTTCCTGGGTGTGCTTTTGCTTTAAGTGCGAGTTCTTGCTGTTCTTACTATCCAAAAGCCACTGAATCTTTGAGGTTGATGCTTAAGTATTGTACCGGTTATACTACTGTGTATTGGAGAAATGTGGGTGCTCCTCAACCGTATGATCAAGTGCCTGAGTATGGAATCAGAGTTGATTTTGATATACCAGTCACCACTAGATGCCTTCAATGTCAGGATCCCATGAAAGGAGGTGGAATTTGTGGGTTTGATACACAGACCCAGAATTTCTTGTGCCTCTGCAAGGGTGGAAATTCCACCACCCATTGCAAAGGTACTACAAACCAATTCCTCTGTTTTCTTAATTTGTGAGTATATTGTTTTGTTTGTGCACACCTCAATAGATTGGAAATTCAATAACATTGATTGAGTGGATTTTTGTGTGGCAGATCATGACATTGCAAGGCAGAATAAGATGGTTCATGTGATTGCAGGTAAAAGAAATGAAACTGTGAGAATAGATGGGGAATTTAAGTAGAGGATTATGCATGTGAGTCTAATTTGTGGTTTTGTCTGTTGAAATTATGGATTCAGGGACAGTTAGTGGGGTTTCAGCTGCAGGGGCATTTGGAGTTGGAGCTGCAATTTGGTACTTGAAGAAAGTGAGAGCCAAAGTACCTGTAACTTGTGGAGTTCAAAGCAATGAGAACAGGCTTTTCTGAATATGGACCAACCAAACGCTGAGAATCATAAACATATAATCATATACCTTCTTTCATTTAGTTTTTTGATTGAGCTATATATATATACAACACTTATGTACGTAGGGTCCATTATATTGTTTCTTATGGAGTTTCTTCCCAAGTTTCCTCACTTTCTGATTGGCATCTTTGTTACTCTAATGGTGATGCTTGTTATTTTCTCTCTGTCTATTGAAAAGAGAAGACTCTGTCGAACAATATCTTTCACATTTATATCAACAACTTCATTTTCTCAAGAAAAACGTAAGCCACTATCACAACTCACAAGACCTAGTCTTCTGCAAAGCAGGTTATAGGCTTGTCTTATACAAAATCCTCTAAACATATCATTGCAGGGGAAGTTGGCCCTTCTAACTATAATATGTAGGTCTCTCCCTACCTCTAAAATTAGCAAAAGATAAAAGAGAGACGCAAATATAGGAGGCCAAATTACTTAACAAGCTTTCCCAAGAATACAAGTGAGAGGACCAGCATGAAGGGTTATTAATGCAGGCACCAAGGATGCTGAAGCAGCAACAAAAGATTGAGCACTTGAATAATAAGGGGCACAACTTCCATACCTAGATGGCACAAAATAGGCTTCATTCACAAATGCATCCTTGTATGTCCTCCATTTCCAATTCTTCCACTCTTTCTTCACTATCCTCTTGGTAACCTGTAAATAGTCAATAGCCTGTCATACTTGTAATCTTCTGCATTACTGGTTTATCACACAAGAATATGTAACGAGCACAAATTCTTAAGAGAACTACACTCTAAAAGTTAACTTATAGAATTGGAGAACCCAATGCCTTATAAAGTCTTGTTTACAAGGTCACCCTCCCAATATAGAACTCATGACAGAATATTTAGTATAATGCAATGAATTTAGGTTTAAATGACTATCTAATGTTCTTTCATACCCACAAACAAGTTTATATACCTGTTTCCCATTGAGGTTACTTGGAGCTATATAGTAGTTCCTTTCACTCAGAATGGTTGGATCTGCACTGCCACCAATGGCATACATCTTCCAGCCATCATATCTGTTGTTGACCACATGCGCGTACCCAAATCTCACCCTTCACAAGTTCATCACTACGTCAATATGTATAAACTCTCTTCAACTGGTTCTAGACTCAAGAAACTACGATTATTTCTCTAATTACCTCGGCAATCCTTTCATCTAGGCCGCTAGCAAAATGGTTGAAAGCTATTATCACTTTCATTATTTTATCTGCTTGGTATTTATCGCTATGTCCTAACAGCATCACCTGCAGAAACATGAGTTCAGTCAATTTCAAAGGTATCAATGAGAGAGGAAAAGAAACTGAGGTATATATTCACTTTATCGTGCTGTGTGAAGTAATTGTTAGAAATGGTGATGGAAGTTGAGGCGTGAATAATATCAATGAGACCGTCGGCACAACGAGCAAGGAAACAATGGTCAACCCAAAAATTTAAAGAACCAAACATGCTAATGGCATCTCCATCTGAACCTAGACGATGTCCTACATGATCACTGCTGCTTCTCACAACCCCAGCTTTTCCTGCTCGATCGTGCAAAACAAGCCAACTCATGATTAAACGAATAAGATCAATTAAAATTAAACTATGAGACACAAAAGGAATAAATTATCGTAATACACTTCCTGAATTATTACCTGGTTTACAATCGTGGATGATAATTCCATGTATAATGAGGCGATTAACAGCTTGAATGGTAATGCAGGGTCCACAAGCAATCTCCACTTTGGCTCCTCTACCATCAATTGTCTTGTAGCTATTCACTATAAGCTCGTTCTTTAGACTAATAACCATGTCCGTGGCGAATGTTATCCAAAGAGGCCGTGTTTGGATCACACCATAACGAAGTGTGCCTGATTTAGGGTTGACAGGGTCATCGGAGGCATCAGTAACCTCATATATAGCTCCATACTTACCTCCAGTGGCATCTTTGCCAAACCCAACAGTACAGCATAATCAGCTAGGGTTTGGCGATACGATGGCCAGTTTAAGTTGGATCTCCAGCAAGAATCTATGGTGTTGAGGATGAGGTTCTGAGGAGTTTTGGGAGTAGTGTAGGCATATGATGAGCTTATTGAAGCTATAAGTGATAGGGAAGATATTGCTGAGAGGAAGAAGCATAGTGGTGTGAAGGTGGCCATGCTTGTGAGCTTGAGGCTCCATTATGGAATATTTGATGAATTTATAGGTGATTTTGCAGAGGTTGGTCCACTCAATTTTTGGGGTTGACTTCAGAAAAATGTTTTGGTCATTTGTTAATTTAGAATTTTGAACTCAAAAGTGGTTGAACGAGCTTATTGAGTTATTGGTTGACTTGTTGGTTATTATTAATTGATTGATTATGTTTATATAGCGTTATCTAGATAGAAGCACAAAGCTAGTTACACTACAAATTCGAATAAATTCTCCTGCACATAGCCTGTAACTACTAATTAACTACACATGCAGTGAAAGATTTGTTGATTGAAACTGTATATTGGCACGTATAATTTTCATCAATAGATCCAATATTATAAGTTTAACTCCTAAAAGATCAATTTAATGATATTTTAATTCTCGACAAAATATTTTAAAAATGAGTTACGAATATCAATTTAATCAATTACAAATTCAGAAATCTCAATTAATTGAAAATAAGAAAATAAGTTTTAAATGCAACTATTTGAATCGATATTTACGACTCAATTTTTTTTTTTATAAAAACAATCCTCACGACTTAACTATTGTTAAATCGATCTTTTTAAGACTTAAATCTCATTTCCCCCAATGCATGTGTACAAATATTTTAAAATTAAACTCATATGAGGATATATAACAACGTACATGGGTGTAAGATTAGCATTAGACCTGTTTAATTAATACAGTGGGATTAAAATTACGCAGGACAAGAGGACCCCAGTGGGAAATAAATGAATGAATAAGCTGGAGAAGATTGGCGAAGGAATTAGGACAGATATACGAAGACGAACAGAGGGAGGATACAGCAAAGGATGAAGGAGAGAGCTTTCGATTTAGTAATTATACACTATATATACGTAAAGAAATTGCATTTCAATACGTTTGAATATATCATGGACGTCATCTAGAAGGTGTATTTTTCTTTTTAAAAAATATACTAACAATTTAGCCTGCCAATAACTTTTTAAACCCATTTAATAATAAGCATTGATCCCACGTTTTTGATAGTGTTCAAATGAATCCCTATAAAAACATTTATATAAAAATTACGGATAAATTAGTTGTCCTTTTTCCAACGTTACTGTTCTTATCCAAAATTATTCCGTCATTTTTAACTGATAAAGTGGTGAAATATGCAATCACTTGGAGTATATTCAATCCCTAAGAGTACCATTTTATTGTGACGGTTCACCTTATCTGATATTGATATCGCCTAGAATAAATGAGATTTTGCCCTACTTTTAAATTATAAGTGAACACAACTAATTTTTAAAAATTTTTATATAAAAAAAGTATCATTTGTTTTTTTTAAAAAAAATTGTACTATTTATAAACTATAAATAGTATGACTTATTCCTCATATCTTCTATAACACTCATTCCAGTCCTTATCACCTCTCAAGAACTAACAAGAACTAATGAGAGGTGATTAACTCATTCATTTTGTCTGGAAATGATTTTTTCTCCAATTTTATCTATATTTAAGAGTATAAAGAAACAGTACATTATGTTAAGTCTTTTACTAGTAAATTGTAATTAATAAGAATAATACCTAGGAAAAAAAGTTAATTAATGGCCCACCAAGGGATTTATATTATAGACCACCGATTCCTTCTAGGAGGCACCCAATAGGAACCCGATGGAGTACACAAACAAATATCTGGTTATAAAGATATCTTAAATTTGCTTGATTTTAATTTGCATATAAATATTAGTAAGAGAAATATAAGCACACATTTAATATCTAAAAAGTGGCAAATTAAGTTCGTAAAACATATGACTATCCATTGCGTTTGAGCATTTTGCTGATCTCCCCAATAAGTGTCTGTAAATATTCTTCAGGAATGTATCCTCAAGAGTAGCATCATAAATCAACTAGCTTTCCGCAAACAGGGTAAATAGCCGTGGAATACAAATGTCCTCGCAATTTTACTCTATGACTTTTTCCAAGATCCCATTTCGGGCTTCACAAAAAAAGAGAAAAAAAGAAAGATGAAAATGCATCAAGTAGAAAAGAGGCCAAATATATATAATTTTATGAACAAGCTTTGCCAAGAACACAGGGAAGAGGACCAGCATGCAGAGTTAAGTGAGGGACCAAGAAGGCAGAAGCAGCGACAAAAGATTGTGAAGCAGAATAATGAGGAGCACAACTCCCATAGCCTGATGGAACAAAGTATGCTCCATTCATGAATTTATCCTTGTATGTCCTCCATTTCCACTTACTCCAGCTTTTATCACTTGCTTCCCTCTTCGTAACCTGTTATACACACACAATGGAATTAATTAAGGAAATAATTAAACTATATATAATGTTTGAATCTGTTAATTAGTTTGTAGATTGACCTGTTTTGCAGCAGCATTGTTTGGAGCGATGAAGTAATTGGCTTCACTTAAAATGGTAGGGTCGGCACTGCCTCCAATGGCGTACTGAATCCACTCTTCATATTGGTTGTTCACAACATGCGCATACCCAAATCTCACCCTGCCATGTTCCCTCTCTCTTATCACACATTCATTTATAATGCATTCCAAAACTAACATATATCTATATATATATATATCTAAAACATGCATATTTAGACTTTGGAGAAAATAAAACACTCTGATCCATCTCTTACGTACCTTGGCATTCTCTCAATGAGCCCGCTTGCAAAGCGATTGAAGGCCACTGTCACTTCCATTATTCTATCGGCTGTATATTCATCGTTGTGCCCTAGAAGCATTACCTGCGATGGAGGGGACATTATATTCTTCATGCAGCTAGCTGGCTATATATATATATATATATATATATATATATATATAGCTTAATTATCATTTATAAATACAAGATGGTGTGCATTTAGCTTAATTAATTACTTTGTCATGGTGGGTGAAGTAATTGTTAGAGATAGTGACAGAAGTTGAGGCATGAATAACATCAATAAGACCATCCGTACAACGAGCCAAGAAGCAATGATCTATCCAAATATTTGACGAACCAAATATGCTAATTCCATCTCCATCTGACCCTCCCCTATGCCCCACATGCTCTTCACTGCTCCTCACCATCCCTGCTTTTCCTGCACATATATACATATGTCAATCTCAAGATTATATATATATATCAGATTATTATTAGATAAAAGAAGGATATATGCATTACCTGGTTTACAATCGTGGATGCTAATGCCATGTATAATGACGTGATTAACATCTTGGATGGTAATGCAAGGTCCATAAGCAATATCCACTTTGGCTCCTCTGCCATCAATGGTTTTATAGCTATTCACTACAAGCTCGTTGTTCAGACTAATAACCATGTCCTTAGCGAATATTATCCAAAGAGGCCGTGTTTGGATCACACCATAACGAAGTGTGCCTGGTTTGGGGTTGACTGGGTCATCGGAGTTATCAGTGACCTCATATATAGTCCCAAACTTACCTCCAATGGCATCTTTTCCAAAGCCAACGGCACAATCAGCTAGGGCTTGCCGATTTGATGCCCAGTTTGAGTTGGATCTCCAGCAAGAGTCTATGGCATTGAGGATAAGGTTCCTAGGAATTTCGGGAATATAGCTTGAATTGATGAGCTCGGGAGTACTGAGGTAACTGCCTGTGGAATCTGCGTACGAGATTGTGGTCAAGTATGGAAGAAGAAGGCATGAAAGGAGCAGGATTCTTGGGGTTAAGGTGGCCATGGATTGATTGATGGTGATGGTGATGGTGATTGTCTGTTGATTAAATAGGAAATAGGTGACTTGTAGGTGGGGCACACGACTTAGGAGTCGAGTTCGTTGGGATTTTGTCTCTGCATAAATTAAAGGACGTGGTCGCACGAGCTTCGTCGGTTCATTACTTAATCATATTTTCTTATTGGGTTCAATAGAATGAATTACAAGAAGGAAAAAAGAAAAAAAAAACAGAATGAAATTACAGATTTAAAAATACATTAATTAAATAATCCCCAAGATGGGATTAAAACCAACACGATATTCCATATTAAATAAGGTTATTGGTAAAATGTCAAAATCTAATAATATTAATTTACGGTGACCTAATTAGAGTTTTTCCCCTTGACAAAAAAGTTTTTTTTTTAGTTTAAAGATTTTGTTTTACCAGAAATTTCATTGTGATTTTGTCCTTTTGTTATTGGTTCCTGTCATAAAATACTATAACTTCTACTGTTGATTGCACTTCCTCAATAAAAATAGCTTAATGTATATATAGTCAACTATAATATAAAATGCTTCCCTTTGACGGCATTCAATGAAAGACACACCCACATGTTAGCGTTGAGTTGGAAATATAAAGTTATATATGAATAGCTAAATAATCTAAAAATTAGGGTGGGGCCTTGATCTCCTACTTGAAAAGAACAAAACAAATGGGTGCTTGTGTGAAGAGAATGGTTTCACTGATGGAGATGTCAATTAATCACGACGCCCAAATCAATCCATTGTGTTCAAGAAAAGCTAATTAAAATAATGTCAGTTACCCGCACTCGCAAAGCTCATCAAGGGTGTGATGAGCAGTTGAGCACTTGCTCTTTTATTAGTCATAATAAGCTAACAAATTTATATTGACTAACTTAGAAGAAAATCAGCGATACTGAGATCATGTTTAAGAATTTGAATGAGATCGGTCATCATCATGTTCAGGTTTAACTGATTTAGGCGTAGCTGTTATTCCATAGACGCAGGAATCGCCATTGTTGCACTTGTTGCCACATGTTCCATAGTGATTATTGTTGAGCATGGGGTTCACACACTTGCCTCTGCAACATATCTGCGAGTACTTGCACTTCCTACCACACTTTCCACAGTTGTTTCTGTCTCTTGACACGTCCACACATTTCTTCTTGCAGCAGTCCGGCCGCTGGCTCCTGGCCGCCCGGCAAATCCTCGGATATTAAACAAGTCACCGCCTGGTGGTGGTGCCGGCGGTAGTGGTCATGTCTCTGGCGAAGGAGTCGACTTGGTTCTTGTTCGAATAACGGCGGTGTTGTTTTTGAAAGAGCAATGGGCAAAGCTGCCACCAGCAAGGCCAGAAGGAAGAGTGCCTTAAGGGACTTCATATCTTTGTTATAATATAGAGTATTAAGAACCGTGAAAGTGAATATGAATGGTTTTGATGGATGAAGATGAAGCAGGGTCATGGTATATATATAGAGGGAATAGTCTGATTCAAAGGTCAAATAAGTGGTTAAGTAACCGAGTTATGCTTGTTTGGCAGTATAATAAAACTTGTAATTCCGTGGGAATGTCCTACAATGTTAGAATATTCCAATAGCTGCGAGTAGGTGACAGTGTGTAGGGAAATGAAGAAGCAGGCAAAAAAGTTGGTTGTGTTCATATTTTTGCTTAGTAGTTCAAAAGTTTCAAGTAAAAAATATTGTTTTTCAATTTCATAAGCCAAAAAGTGTCAGTTACAGAAGAAGCACTGACCTTTCCCTTTGTATTCTCTTTATGTAGTTTGACAATTTTAATTCTTTGTCCTAACGATTATTGGCCATTTGATGATGGTTCATACCGTAATTGATTGAAGAAAATTGGTCAATACTTGGATTTAATATATATATATATATATAGGGTTATGCTTATACCAAATGCATAGCCAACTTAAAAAAAAATATATCTATAAATAATAACTAATTCCTACTTGCACAGAGCATTTTATATGTTTTTATACTAGGTTATATTTCATTTATAATTTTAAGTTGTTAATATTTGTCCCTCTAATTAAAACAAAAAAGAGTGACGACCAGAGAAGATAGAATTAAGTCAATGCCCCCTACAAAATTAATATAGTCGGCAATATGTTGGGTACATTCCACCAAAACTACATTTAGCAAGCTAATACATTTCCTTGTATTGATTGACAAAAAAATCCCTTTATAAAATAAACAATAAATACACACACACACACACACACATTGACACACAGACGCACGCATATATCCCGTATGGTCAAGTGACAGACATATGCGAATGAAACAACGATTCTTTATCTGATGAATATGATCGATAAATTAATGAAGCCAAGTCGTATCCAAAGTCTAAAGTAATTTAATGGATGGGATCAGTCACTCGTTGAAGTCCAATGAACCAGAAAACCGTTACAAAGACATCGTCCGTTATGTTTCAAAAGCCTTTTATATTATTATATTCTTAATATTTAGCGTTTTCTGTGTATAAAAGCAAATGAAAAGGTGCAGAAGATGCTAATCAAAATTAAAACAACTTCTGTTTCTATACGTAGAACAAAATGTTGAGCATAAATATCTCTCTGGTTGAATTCGTAATTTTTGACTCCATATTAAGGAAAAAAAGAAAATATTAAAAAAGTAGTTAACATGCTGAGATCTACGCTGAACAAGCCATACAATTTTTAACATTTTGTTGGGGCCAGCTTTTTTTTATTTTCTATATTTTTAATTAAACTAACAGGTTCTTTAAACTGTTATTTTGTTGGTCTTTTAAAAGGATTAAATTTATTTTGCTATATGTATATATAGATTTATTCCTGTTATATTATATTATGTATATATACGAGGATATTAAAGTATTTTTCTTAACCGGAGAACTCAAATATTCTTTTTATTGTTATTTATAGTATCAATGTGTCTAATTAAAATTTAGAAAATACCATATATCAATTTTATGTAAATGAATATATTTGTAAGAAAATGTTTAGAAAGAGTGTCTCGAGTCTATGGGCATGTTTGGATATACTTTTGGAAAAATACTTATGGAAAAATAAATAGTTTTTGGTCAGTTTTTGAAAGATGGCTTTTGGAGAAAAATTTATGAAAAAAAGTGATTCTAGATAAATGAGTGTTTGGATAGATATTACTAAAATGACTTTTGTGATTAGAAAATTACTTTATAATTTTATAAAAAATATAATTATATTTATTTTTTCTCTCTCCTATGCTTTCTACCATCAGCGACCTGGGAAAAAATAACAACAATGGAGGAAGAAAGTGATGCAGGAAGAAGATCAATGTTGACCAGCGACAGAGGAGAGTTGGCAAAGACTAGTGACGGCGAGTTCTAGTGAAGACTAGCGACAACGAGCTCCAGCGACCCAGTTACCTGATGACAGAGGAAGAAAATGACTGACAGACGATGACAACACAAAGACCGTGAAGAAGAATCGTAAAAGAGAGAAGCGAAGAGAGAGAAGGAGGAGGAGAAAGATTGTTAAAAAAATAATAGTAAAATAGTAATTGGGTAATCTATAAGTCATTTACTATTCTAGAAGCTACTCCATAACCATTGTTTTAAACTATAGTCTTGTCAAAAAACCGTTTTAAATAAATATGACTGTTTTTTTTTTAAATTTTGTTAAAACCAAAATTTTATCCAAAAGAGCTTCTAAAATCATAATTTATATGATTTCCAAACAGGCCCTACATATTAATCAGTGATGGATCCGTTAAGGAAGTGAAAAGTTAATTAAAGATAAGAAACCAAACATTAGCCTAAATACGTTAAACCTAAAATTTTTGATACAATACCTGGAAGCCCCACACAAGGTTAACATTGTTTTTTTACCCCAATCAAGTTAACATTGATTTTAACAAAATAATACGTTGTCAATCTTACTCGCTACCTAATTAATGAGTTACCCCTCCCTCCACCCCAAAAAAAAAATTAAATTAATGATAGAAAGTGAAGCAATTGGAGAAAGATCAATAGGCTACACACAAAAACTAAAAACAAACAATACTGATTTATTTATTTATTCATATTCATGCTTACATATGCATGCCTATATGGCATATATCTCCATTATAACAAATAAAAATTAACGTATTAGCAGCACTCATAAACCAAGCTAATTAACAGCTGGTTGATGGCTGCACCTTATGAATCATCATCATCATAATCATCTTCTTTATTCTTAATAAAATTAATATAAATGAATCTGTTTTCAAGCATAGCTGCACATCCCGTACAAGCAGGAGCTGGTTTCTTCACACTTGTTACCACATTTGCCACAGTGCTTCTCGTTACTCATGGGATTCACACACCTTCCCTCACAACATATCTTCTGGTGTCCACATTTCTTCCCACATCTTCCACAGTTTGATGAATCTGTCTCCAGATTCACACACTTGTTATTGCAGCATTCTGGACCAGCGTTGCCTTCTGCAAGACAAACCTTAGGGTTTATCTTGCAGTAGGTTATACCAGCTAGGAACCGACTTGTGAACCCACGTTCAGAGTTGGGCTCTTGTTCTGCTTTGGAAAGAGCAATGGCGGAAGCTGCAAGAATAGGAACGAGAAGGAACAGAATCCTCATGGACTTGTTCATGTTTCAGAGTGTTAGGGCTTTGAGAGAAGAACTTGGGGAAGGGTTGAAGGAAGAAGACGGTGATATAGGAATGCTTTGGTTTTGGCTGAGACGAAAGAAAGGACATAGATGGATTTATATATGGGAGGAACAAGTGATGAAGGGAATCAGGGAACATTTCAGATTAATTTGGTTATCCTATAGTTCATTTTATTTTATTCATTTTAAGATGTCGTGGTCCAATCTATGGTTCAAGTTCAAATCAAGTTAGGCTTACCGCAACAAAATTGAAAGAGTGGAAAAAAAACTGAAGAATGCGTGATGATTACGAAAACTATTGCCCAAGCCAACAACTTCGAACGTTGAAGATCTCACACTTGCACGTAGTTACGTTGCTCACATGAGAAAAAAAAGATGGAAGAAAGATACGCTATTCACAGGTGATAATGATTTAAGATTTTATCCAATTAAGCCTAGTAAAAAAAAAGCAAAATGAGTAGAGTTAGAACCAGCAAACGTAAGCTCCAATCTTTTATTTAGTGTGCGGATTTTATTTTCACGTTTTTTTGCAATTTAGTGGACAAGTTTGTAGTTTTATTTAATTGGACAACTCAACTATTTTTTCATCAATATAATTAATCTATATAGCTAGTAAAATGCATTACAAGTTAAATAAAACTAATCCAATTGAATAAGTCAATTTTTATAATTCAAAAATTACCTTGGAGTCCATTCTTAATCATTTTTCTATTAACCGAGAAGGTCAGTTTAATCTATATCACAACGATTCTGATCAGATGAACATAAGCCATATAGATGTAAGTTTATATATAATGAAGCCACCAAGTCGTATGCATTGTCTCTCAAGTAATGAAGCAGTCTTTGTTGAAGTCTTATGAAACCAGAAAAACCGTTACAAAGCCACGGTTAAGTTTCACAAAGCCTTTTATTTTGACATTTTTGAAATAGAAAGACGAGACTTCACTATTTGACTCCATATTAAAAACAAGTTAAAATTCAATTTCAATCCTAAACTTTGTTTCAAAGCCTGCTAGACATTTTAAAGTTAAAGGTTTCAATTAATGTTTCTTCCATTAAGTGTACGTTAATTTGGCCATTAGTTGACTGAGAAAATTACAAAAAATCCCCGAAAATTAAAAATAAGCAACCTATAAGAAATTAATAATTACGAATAATTTTAAAAAAATTTATGTTATTTATTACTCATATAAAAAACTAAAATACCTGTTTTGGAAACTACTTTGGCTATCAAGTGATTATCATAGAAGTATTTCATGAAGCCTATTTCTAATTCAAATAAACTTGAAATATTGTCTCAAACTCAAACAAAAACTAAATAACAAGGTTACGCCTGAGGCTCGCTTAGGTGGTAAAGGTGGGGCGGGGTATGAGTAGAGGAAGTTTCAAACATTTTTTATGTATTTAAAAAATAAATCTATATGCCACTAAAGTATTACAAATAAAATTTATAACAAATTTTATTATTTACCAATCGTAAATTAAATAACTCCCTTTTTTAAGTTCATTACACGAGAGCCCCACCGAATTAACATTAATTTAAACCAAAAAATGTGTTAGAAAATTTACTTCTCACTCGGTACGTAATTAATGAGTTCGTTAGAGAAAAAAACTTCAATAGAAAGTGAAGTAGTTAGAGAAAGAACAAGACAACCACAAACATAAATAAATATCACTTATGTTTTTATTCATATATATATATATATATATTTAATCATGCATGCATTTGCAAATGCCCATATATCTCGGATACAACAAATGAAATAACAAGAACAAATAACAATTAACTGTATTGGCAGCACTCATCAAGCTAACAGGTTGATGATGTGCACTTTATTAGTAATCATAATCATCATCATTATTCTTAATTAATGAAATTAATATAAACGAATATGTGTATCAAGCATAGCTACACATCCCATACAAGCAGGAGCTGGATTCATCACAGTTGTTACCACATTTGCCACAGTGCTTCTCGTTACTCATGGGATTCACACACTTTCCCTCACAGCATATCTTCTGGTGTCCACATTTCTTCCCACATCTTCCACAGTTAGATGAATCTGTCTCCAGATTCACACACTTGTTGTTGCAGCATTCTGGGCCTGCACTTCCTTCCACGAGACAAACCTTAGGGTTTATCTTGCAGTAGGTTATACCAGCTAGGAACCGACTTGTGAACCCACCACGTTCAGAGTTGGGTTCTTCTTGTGCTTTGGAAAGAACAACGGCGGAAACTGCAAGTATCGCAATGAGAAGGAAAAGAATCCTCATGGACTTGTTTATGTTTGGAAGTGAGTTAGGGTTCTGAAAGAAGAATTTGGGAAAGGCTTGAATAGAGAAGAAGGTGATATAGGAATGATATGAAACAAGGGACGTAGAGGGATTTATATAGAGGAGGAACAAGTAAAGGAATCGTGGAGAGTTCAGATTTGGTTATTAGGATTTCATTATATTTTATTCATTTCCACATTTCATAGTCCAATCTATGGATTCAAGTTTATATCAAAGTTAGGCTTACCAGAATAAAACTGAGGAGTGGAAATAAACCTGAAGTCTGCGTCTGATAATAACTAAAACTACTGCCCCGAAACTTCATATATAGTTTGAAAATTCCACTTGCGTTGTTACGGCGTTCACTTGCTCTCTCTAGTTATAACCAAAACAAAAAGAGATGAGAGAACCTGCAAAAATTACCTACAATTTTCAAATGCCTGTCACTAACGTTCCTATATAAAATTTAATTATAATATGGGATTTTTTGTAGGAAAAATTGCTGAAAATTTTATGTTTAAAAATTTTATTGGTGAGAAGGAACTCTCTGTACAAATCTTTAGAGTATTAATACTTTTTATGCATAAAAAAAAATATATATTTCTATTTAATAAAACTTCTAAGACCTACTTTCTCATTTTTATTACAAATGTAATAATATCAAGCCTCATCTTGCTTCTAGTTCACTAGAAGAGGACAATGTTCGTGCGTGTGTGACATCGAATTCTGGGCGTGTCCAAGGTATTATCTATTTGTCAACTAAATTTATAATAAACAATTTTATTCAAAAAATTATGAACAATATAAATCATAATTATTATTTCTAGAATCTAATGGGCATATATCCACCTCTCGAGAGCTTAGAAGTCGCTACTAGAACAACCTTTTTATATATGTAATTGTAAAATTAGTCCTATCAAGTCTAATTATTTTAGTCCTAATTAGAAGAGTTAATTGATTTTTTTAGACAGAATTAATAAATTAATTAATTATAATTTAATATTTTAAAATAAATTTATATTATATACTATTCAATATACTTCAATTAGTCAATTAATTCTTACATTAATTATAATTAATTGATTTATTTAATTTTCTAAATCTATCTAAAAAAGTTATCTATAAGTGAATGCCTGGTGACATTTTATGTCGTTAAATAAACCATTTCATAAATTCATTAAATTTGAGCATTTCCCCCAATTATTAAACACATTTTTGTTGAATAATAATTAGTTTATTATAAATAAAATTATCGCGTTCGATTAGATATCAGGGATTAGGTGGAGGGTTCGGTCCAGAACTAGAGTTAATTTCAATAGATGATGGTCCATCTAATTGCGAAGAGAGTTTGATGATCGAACAATTCAAAATTCAACCCAAAAGAATAGTTTAATTCCCAAAAAGTAAAAATGTTAATCGGAATTTTTGTTAACAAGATCTGATTTCTTGATTCATTTACTTGAAATTTGAAAATATATATTATCCAAACAATATATTTTATGTTACTAGAGTCTCAGAGATTCTCTTCTCTCTGTTTATCCCAGCAAAATTATCACACCATATTGAAGCTTGTTACTATATATTAGGGTCTCATGTAATTAAAAAGTTGCCAACAGAAAAAAGAAAATCTTCAATCGAAAGTGAAGTGATTGAAGAGCGAAATTAATAAACAGCCACAAAAGTAAATAAACAACACTGATTTATTCATTAATTTATTCATGCGTACATATGCATATGCTCTTTAATACTCAATACAACAAATGAAAAAAAAGAACGAAACAATTAATGCATTAATTGGCAGGGCTCATCAAGCTAACTGCTTGGAGGCTGCCCTTTATTATTACTTATTATTTTCATTTAACATGATTATTATTAATTAATGAAGAAATTAATTGGTATAAAGAAAAGTGTTTAAGCATAGCTGCACATCCCATACACACAGGAGCTGGATTCATCACACTTGTTACCACATTTTCCACAGTGCTTCTCGTTCCTCATGGGATTCACACACTTTCCCTCGCAACATATCTTCTGGTGTCCACATTTCTTCCCACATCTTCCACAGTTTGATGAATCTATCTCCAGATTCACACACTTGTTATTGCAGCAATCTGGGCCTGCACTTCCTTCTGCAAGACAAACCCTAGGGTTTATCTTGCAGTTCATTATGCTCCCATAGGGTATACCAGAGAGAAAGCGACTTGAGAGCCGACGTCCAGAGATGAATTGTTCTTCTTCTGCTTTGGAAAGAGTAATGGCGGAAGCTGCAAGTATGGTGATGAGAAGCAGGAAGAGAATCTTCATTGACTTGTTCATGTTTGGAAGTGTGTTAGGGTTCTCAGAGAAGAAATTGGGGAAGAAGTTGATCTATTTGGATGAGACGAAAGAAGGGACGTAGAGGGGTTTATATATAGAGGAGGGAACAAGTACCTGTTCAGTTCCAGATTTCATGGTCCAATCTATGGGTTCAAGTTTAGTTCGAGTTAGGCTTACCAGAATTAATTGAAAGTTGGCAGAGTTTGAACGGGATCGAGATCAAAGCAAAGAGGCAAGTCAAAGACGCAAATCGGATTATGAAGCATTAGGGTCGTCTTAAAATTCTTTAGATGCAGTTGCATTATTAATCCTTATTATATACACATACACGAGTAATCTGGGGATATAACACGTACGTCGCTGTTTAATATATCATTCTAGCTTAGCCTACTCGTCTAATTTATTAACATAGGTTTATAACATTTGTGTGACTTAATGAGAACGCGATTTTATTCTCAACATGCTTTTTAATTACAACTAAATTAATGTTAAACTATATAACATATGAGATTGTACTTTTATTCTTAAATATTCTTATAATAGCTAATACAACTGTAAAGACAAGTATAAATAATTAACTTTAGATCTGAAATAGTATATATCTCTTTATTTGTCAAGTTATTGGAATAATTTTTCTTTTGCTAGTGACAAAAAAGGGAAAATAATCTTTGCAATAGCTGATAACGCTCTATTATGAGTGGATTGCAAGCCGAAGAGAAAAAAAGGAATTAAGGAAGTGATGATTCAATTAACATTCTCGGAAAAAAATCCTTTTTAATTAAATTGTGAAGTTCCATTAATATATATTGGCGAATACTTCAAGTTCTTGTTGAAACTGTACGGAAGTAGACGAAAAAGGGGAAAGATATTAAGCAGTAAAAGATGTCTGGAGGAATAATATCTGATTGTGTTTTGCTATTATTAAATCAAGCCAGGCATAATTCCTTAGTCTGATAAGAAAATCACATATTCCCTACAGCTACCTAATTTCCACACTGTAGCATCTTCAAAATCATATCTTTTTTACCTTTAAACATGGCAAGTTATAAGTACTGTTTGAATTAAGTTTGAGGATGAACCCATATATTAGAATAATAACAATTCTCTGGGATTTTGACCTTAAAATAAAAGGCATAGATGCCAGAAAATCCTCTGCAGACTCCAGATCATGCTACTAAAACAACACATTTGATATCATCCAGAGGCCATTCTATCACCCAGAATCATCAGCATCTTCTTGCAACTGTAAGCTCGTTAATATCTAGTTGAAAGACATGCATCATATATTTGATTAATATTTGTTATTTACTTTCATGGGAATTTTATTTCTGCTGAACTGTCCAAACAAGATATTTTCTTACCAGACTGACTCTTATCTGCTGGATAAAGCCCAGCCAAATGAAGCTTGCTATTCAAAATCTGAGAAATAGAAGGGACATAATATTGACGATATGGTTGGAATGCATGAATTTGTCAGGCTCAAGGGATTCTAATAGTGATAGGATGGGGTACTTTGCTGCCAATTGGGGTGATGATTGCAAGATTCTGCAGAAAAGTTCGCATGAAATGCAATGAATGGTACTCAACACACATAGCATGACAGCTTCTGGGATGCATTCTGGGCAGCATTGGCTGGTCCATTGGCATATGGCTTGCAACTTCTTCTGCAACTCAACGCACTCTCGGTATCATTGCTTTCACTTTCAGCACCCTACAAGTAAAGTCTCCATATAATTCTTTCTTCCTTCACTTTGCTGCTAAATATACTTCGTATAATGTAAATATATGTTTCAGATGTTTTTTATTTTTATGGTGCCAAAGAAAGATCAGGGTTACTGCAGGAGCTGGAACATATGCCACCATGTTGTTAGGCATGCCATAGTTGTGATAGTTATATAAACATATTCGGAGGTATCAACACATTCATGAGTGATGAAGCTGAAAAGTTGAAGTGGGCCTATTTGGGAATACTTTGTTTTGGCTCTCATATTTGCAGCATTGGAAGTCTTCAGATGCATCAAGTTAAAAGTGTCGTCACAATCTGTGGAATCAGCTGCCCCCAATATGTGCAACAGTTCACCAGAAATCAGATGAAGTGCATTTGTAATGTGTATGCTTTTGTTTATCCTTTTTCAAGACCATGATACAGCTAGGAGGAAATCTTTTTAATAGATAGTTTCCAATATGACAAGTCCTACTATTTATAAGTATGACTTCATATAAAATTTGTTAGATTTATATTGATATAGAGATTTTAAAGTAAAACAGACATAGCTATAAGTGTGTTTTAAGTAGATGGTTATCCAAAATAAAATAAGAAAGCTGCAAATAAAGTCTAAATAAAACAAGTATACGATTTTGTCTAAAATTAAAAAGATTATCAGGGAATTAAAAAAAAAGGAAATAGGAAAGTTATATGAATGAATTACAACATGTGTGACTTATGAATCATGTAATTTGCTATAAGTTTATTCAATTGATATATTGAAGAATGATTAAAATAAGGATTTTAAAATAAATTTCATAAGAAAACCCTTTATTTAAATCTTAATTTGTGTCCTCTAGTCATATAGAGGGACAATTGAGATTTAGTTTGATTTTTATTCTTTTGATAGATGTATAATATAGAATAAAATAATTTTATAACTATTAAAATTTAAAATAATGATATTTTAATATAGATGTATCTAGGGGTGTTCAATTAATTCCTGTCCCGAAGGACCCGTCCCGATCCCAGTGATATCGAGACGGATCTATCCCGTCCCGATAAAGACTAGGACAGGAAAATTTCGGGACGGGAACAAATAATTTTTGGGACGGGATGGGTTTCGGCTCGACCTTCGGGTCGTCCCGTCCCGATATATTTATATATTTTTTTAAATAATAATTTTCAGTTCTCCCTCATCCTCCCTCGCTTTACTTTCTGTCCTTCACAGTTTCACTCTTAGTTTCAACCCTAGCATAATCTTCCTTCCTCGGTTCCTCCCCCCATCGCTAGTTTACTTTCAGGTTTCAGCTCTTACTACACTCTAGAGCAGCTTCATCTTCAATTTGCACCTATCGCCCACTGCTACCCATAACCTCTAACTATCTCTCCTCTCGACTTCAGTACATCGTTGTTGTTTGCCTCGGTAAGTGACCTTCCTTCTTATTACTCCTTCAGTTGTTGGCTTTTCTTATAGTTGTATTTATCAATATGTATTACTCTCTGTTTTTTTTGTATCGTTCATCATACAACTGGCATGAGTTGCTAGTGTGACTTAGCCAGAGGGTGGGGTTAGAGAGTGAGATTGGAAATTGTGATCATTGTCTAGAGAAGTGAAGGCCTTAAGGGTTTAGTCTTAAACAAAAAATGTTTATGAATTCATGAATCTCGTCCAATCCTTTGTATTTGTATGTAGTAAGTTGAGGGGAACCTGTATGCGTTGAGCCCTTGGATTGTATTGGATGTCGTATGTGTGTGTGATGACCTTAAGGAAGTGGCTTGACACAAATTATAGGATGGGGAGATTTTTATTTTATTTGACTGTTGATATTTAATACCAGGAAAAAGAGTTCAACACATACTGGGACAAAACAAGGTTATTGTCCATATGTGGGTTTCTAAAATGATTTGTTGTATGAAGGACTTTGTGAATGATATGTTTGAGTTGTCTTAGAGTTAGAAGTGAATTTTAAGAAACTGTGTTTGGAAGACTTTTCTTGAGTGCCTTATGTTCTCATTAATGCTTGTCATTAATTCTTTTTAATCCATGATACTCAACATGAGACTAGACTCCCATGCTAGATGTAAGTTGTAAAAAAATTCCTTTAGTTTCTGTAAAGGTTGCAACTGTCGTAGCTCATGAAATGGCTCATCAATGGTTTGGTAATCTTGTTACAATGGAGTGGTGGACACATTTATGGCTGAATGAAGGTTTTACAACATGGGTAAGATATATAGTTCATATATTCTTGTATCATTGCTATCATAGTGTCTCATTCTTGAAACAGAGTCATTCATCAAAAAATGAAGCTCAAGTCTTATTCCATACATAAAAAAAATCTAGATTATAATAATATCGTATCAGTTTGTTTCTCTTGCTAACTTTTGCCTCCATATCTATATCTTTCCTCTTGCATTTTAAATTTAAGCCCTTGATGAATATTATTGGATGAAATATAATCTTATTAGTTATGTATGTTTTCTGCAGGGATCTTTTGGTGAAATTTTGAAAGCACATTGGCAGGGAACACCTTTGAAATTTTGAAAGCAGATTGGTGATGTAAGATTCATTCTTCTTGCTTTTTAAGCCTATGAAGAGGGAGTTCCTATGTTTTCTCTCTAAAATGGCTTAAAATGGAGTCTTTGCTAAGATTTTAGATGTAGATGTGTACAAGTATTACTCTGATAGCGCATGGAAGAAATCTTCTTCTTCAAAAACTATTTCCATCATCAATCCTACCACCAAAAAGACTTAGTACAAAGTTCAGGTTAATTTATATACGATATAGATGTTAGCTTCTTCTTTTTCCTTAATTTCTAGCTCTGTCATGCATTTCAAGTCTCAAATTCAGTTCACTTTTTATAACTTTTTTCTTCATCTTGGAATGCCATTGTATGCTTAAGTAGTCTGCGACTAGCTTGCATGTTATTAAATGTACTAAGAAATAGTTTACATTATGTATATGACAGGGTATGAAGATAGTGGAATTAGCCCCAAGGTATAACCAACAGTATAAACATGATGACTAAAGTATAATTTTTTAAAAATATATAAAAAATTTGGGAATTCTCGTCCCATCCCGAACCCGTCCCGATCCTAATCAGGATCGGGATAAGGTCAGGAAGGGATACGGGACGCAAAATACATCCCGTGTTCATCCTCAGGATAGGGGTATCCTAATTGTGACCCGTCCCATGAACTTCCCTAGATGTATCTTTGGTAGGAGGGAGGGTTTAATATAGATATTTTGATATTTTAAAATAACGAGAATACGATATGTCGTTTTGTTATCTTTCTCCCCCCACCCCCTTCAACTTCCGCCCCCACCTCACGACTAACTTTCAGGATGCCGTTTTGAAGATGCATCTTCGAAGTTTAGTTTTTTGTGGAGGATCGGGAGCTCCGTGCCGATTGCTGAGAACAACGAAGGGGTTTCCTCGTACTTGGTGAACAAGCTCAATCAAAACCATAAATCCATCTATGGCCACTTCAGCCTCCATAGACGGCGTCGCTGCAGCGTCGTTCAGGTCTGCCCTACAACGAGTTCAACAGGCCGCTGAGCGGTCCGGCCGAACTGCCCAGCAGGTCCGACTCGTTGCCGTCAGCAAGACTAAGCCAGTTTCTATGCTCCGCGAGGTCTATGATGCTGGCCATCGATGCTTTGGCGAGAACTACGTTCAGGAGCTTGTTGAGAAAGCTCCTCAGGTCCTTCGTCTTGCTTTTCTACTCAGCTTGTTTGATTTGATTCCGTAATATCTCCTTTTCGTTTCTCTGTTTGGATGAAAAATGATTAAACGTTTCTAATCTACTTGATTTTTCTTACTTCCGAATGCAATCCGTAATAGAGAAGACTGTGATTGAATAATTTTTTCTCTTGCAGCTTCCAGATGATATCGAGTGGCATTTCATTGGGAATTTGCAGAGCAATAAAGTGAAGCCTCTTTTGGGTATGAGTAGTGTAATCCTTGAATTTGTATTGAATAGGGCTTCTTAGGAATTGTTCTTTTAGCCCCTGAACTGAAGTCATGGCATCTTTATCCTGTTCAATTCTATGCTGACATGCGATGAATTCCAAACTGGAAATTGTGACGAATCTTAGTGTTGTTCTTAGGAACCTGGACCTATGAGATTCAGAGGAGAATTTTATGATACAGATTAGTAGTAAAATTATACTTAATCTTTTGTGTTATTACTTATTGGAGTGACTATTTTTTAATACAGACGAGCTATTTTGTTCCCTCCTCCCTGAAAGGTTTCCATTGAATGTTTGGGTTGTTTGTGCATTCATTTTATATCACTAGCTTGTGCATATTATCGAAATATGCTCATTTTTGCTCCAGGCATTTATCTGATTTTAACATGGTTCCATTTTACAGCCGGTGTTCCAAATCTGGCATATGTAGAGACTGTAGATGATGCGAAGGTATGATATTCATGCGTGTTTTTGCTTGCTCTAGGAAGACTGGTGCATTAAGGGTTTTGAGCCCATAAAATTTTGTTTGCTAAATTTTTGGGGAATGGGAATCTTGGTTTTTATACTAAAATGAAGAGATTTTTGGGGCTTTTCCTTGGAAGGTAAATTTCTTACTACTGGGTCTATATAATGTTTATAATGTATACTATATAGTCTCAACTTTAGAAGTTCTTCTAGTGTTCTAAGTTCTAAGAAGGACATCATCATAGTTAGCTGCAGACTTCACTATTTCACTTATCTCAACCGCTGTATGAGGTTGCCACTCTATCAATGAGTGTAATTTCTCGATGTACACGAACAAATCTCTCCTAAATCTTTTTTGAAGTTCAATTCTTATCCAATGGAGTTACACAAGCAATTCTTGTTTGCTGGCAGATAGCAAATCAGCTTGACCGTGCAGTAGCAAACATTGGCAGAAAGCCTTTGAAAGTTTTTGTTCAAGTGAATACTAGTGGAGAAACAGGTAAGGTACACTGGATTATCTTAATTTTTTCAGTTTATACAGTGTATTAATAAAATGACTCCTGTAAATATTATTGGGTTTATGTCCCACAGATCACTCCTGTAAATAGACTAAACCTATACTATATTTAATGTTTATCAGACTAAAAACCATATTGATGGGCTGCTTGATGGAGTAGCTTGCTGGTTTACAGTTTGTACCGTGAATCTTGGTGTACATTTCTGTTTCTTAGTATTATAAATCATATGACCAATCTTATCCTCGAACATAATGTTTCCAATTTGGTTCCAAGATGATAAATGATTTGCTATCTTCGTGCAGCAAAATCTGGTGTTGAACCTTCTAGATGCGTTGACCTTGTAAGGCATGTCTGGAGCTGCCCTAACCTTGAGTTTTGTGGTTTAATGACAATTGGTATGGCAGATTATACAGCTACACCAGAAAATTTTAAGGTTGTGGCCGGTGCCCTAAATTTTCAACTCGTATTTCTCCTCCTGTGCTGGTGAATTTCCTTGAAACTTTTTTCCCCCCTATTCTCCAGACATTATCTGATTGTAGAAGCGAAGTTTGTAAAGAACTTGGAATATCGGAAGAGCAATGTGAGCTATCGATGGGCATGTCTTCCGACTTTGAACTAGCTGTAAGAAATCTGCTTGTGATTTACTTGCCTTGAGCCGAAACGACAAGTAATGTCTAAAGATTGTTTAATCAGCCAACTTTATATTTTTGCAGATTGAGATGGGAAGTACGAATGTGAGGGCTGGATCTACCATATTTGGCGCCAGAGAGTATCCCAAGAAACAGAACCAGTAGATCTTGCAGCCTCGTTCGAGTTCCCAACTCCTCATGCGGCAAAATTGTGGGTGATCATGAACGAAGTTTTTGGAATTACAAAGAGTCAATGTCAGAGAAACCTGCACAAATAAATTGACGTTGAACATAAAATAAATTCACTTACTGAATGGGATGTGTATTGTTTTTCTTTTCTTTTCCTTCTCTCTTTGGTACCTCACGATTGTTGTCCCAACAAGGGATTAGGGATGGGGGACAATGTAACTCTTGATTTATCGGCCACAAATCCTTGAATGTCAAAAACAGCAATGCGAAGAAAAGTCACTTGTTTTAATATGTAAAGCATATTACGGAAAACTAATGGTTAATTATTTATTTCTAATAAAAAAAAGTACATTTGATATTCTTTTTTATTTTGTTACAATACATTTGATATGCTTCGATTGAAATTTTAGGCAAAAAGATATTAATTACCCTTATAATTTCATAAAATGCCTAGCATGCTTCATACGACTAAGAAAACCTCTTGTATTTAAAACGGAGAAAGTATCTTTAAAAATTCATAATGTAAATTTTTTTACTATAGTCATGTTACTGCTCAAAATTTTTTAATTACAATTTTTGCGACATTCTTAAATTACTCCATAAAATTATTAATATACAATAATTTTATATTTAATATTTTGTTAACACGCAATAATTTCTGGAAGGCTATAAGATTTTAGCATTTGAAAGATTAAACTATTAATTCCTGAATTCAAATAAGAATGTATGGTTCTGTATATCTCTTGTTTCCACTACGACGTCGTTAAGTCCCAAACTTTGTCAGCAGTTTTTGGAGCTGGAGGAGAAACTATATATAGGACACTACACAGAAATAGATGCACGTAGAAGGTGGGGCGGTTTATTTGCTGAGAGAAATTTCGAAACACCTCAGAGACGAAGATCCTTTTTCTCAGTGGAAATCCAGAGATGAACAGGAAGCAACAAAAGGCGTTCAAGTTGTTCTTGTGGATACTGGCACTCACTCTCGCGCTTTTCATCGCCGGACGACCCTTATTTTGGCACCTCAGCGAAGGTTTTGCCGCCGTCCGCCGCGACGCCTCTCCTTCTTCTTGCCCTCCTTGCCCCTGCGATTGCTCTCTTGAACCCCTTCTTTCTCTTCCCGACGGTGCTTCTCTTTTCTTTCCTTCAAATTATCAATACACAACGCATTGTCATTTTCTCTTGCCTTCTCTTTTCTTCTCTGATGAGTGATGGCGCTTGATTGACAAGTTGGAGTTTATTTCTGATCCTTGGCCTAATGGCGAATTCAGGAAACTCCATTCTTATTCAAATGTTCATACTCTGCATTGTAGTGTTGATCAGGTCAAAACACAATTTGAAAGAATTCAGACATCATAACTAAAAATCAATACTGAACTGTGTCTGAATCTGACGCAACAGGTAGTGCGGAATTGGATTGTGTTAGATATAAGAAAAAATGGATACTTTAGTGACAACATTTCTTTGTTGCTAGCGTGGTTAGTTAATTTCCAAAGGAAAAGAAAAGAAGATCACTCTCGCCACATCACTCCTGACTCTTACCGCCCATTACAATGGAAAATATGAACATGATAATCTTTTAGCAAATGTTGTTTATACATCTTACTGAGATATTAATTGCTGATTAGATTGCTTTTTTTCTCAGTTTCATTTAGACCTTGATCTTGCTTATTGATTGTGCAAGCTTAACGCAGTTTCTCTGCCTGTTTTTCAACTGCAGGATTAAGTAACAACTCCATTATAGGTAAGTCTTTCCACCTTCACTACACTTAAAGTTACAGAAAGCAGTCATTATGAACTTAGATGGCAATCACGAGGCAGGGGTTAGATATTCTTTAAGTATCCAAAGTGTCTAAATATGACCTAGGCCGAGGCATTCCTAGATGGATAAATTCAATTCTGAATGTGGGTTAATATATATGATTTCCTAAACAACCAAAGTGGTCATCAGTCCTATATTTGTCACATATAATTGTGTTCTAAAAAATGTCAAAGATAACCTTAACTCATCACTGAAGATCTTACTTCAGTATCATCTGGTGTGGGGGCAACTAATAGAATGTCTGCGGGACAATAAGGCACGTTAGGGATTGAGGGATAAGGACAATAGACAAGGAAAGCCAGGGAAATGTTTGGTTTAGATAAAAAACTTGTCTTTCATTTTTCTGAATCCAAATATCTCTCAGAAGTTCAAATTGTGTCACCTTTCATGTATAGACAATTGTTCAAATTGTATTTAGCATATATGCAGATTGCATGAGACAAGATCCAGAGGTGAGCGAAGAGATGCAGAAGGGTTTTTTGGATCTATTGTCAGAAGAAGTGAAGTTAAAGGAAGCTGAAGCTCTGGAAAAACATCAGCGAGCCGACGTGGGTCTTTTAGAGGCCAAGAAAGTGGCATCGCAGTATCAAAAGGAGGCTGACAAGTGCAATTCAGGGATGGAGACATGTGAGGAGGCAAGGGAAAAAGCAGAAGAAGCACTTGAAGATCAGAGGAAAATAACTGCCTTGTGGGAGCTCAGGGCTCGCCAAAGAGGATGGAGTCCACAGACGCAGTGAGCTCTTGTCCCCACATTAGAATAGGGCGGTGCCCTTTTTATGTGAGTAAAAGCATCATTATCTAACATCTTCATCGTTAGTTTTTTCATTGTTATCGTATGCATTGATTCTTTGTTGTGGTTACTCGGTATTAGTTACTAAGAAGTAAATTCCCATGAAAATTCCAGTTTCAGACTGGTTATCTCCCATCTCTTGGGTTTAGAGTTCACGAAGCACTTTTCTACATCTACCTGATGATGCTTGAACCTCAACTTGCACTTCCATGACCATACTTTAAGATTGGAGTTGAAAAATAATAGAAGTGAACGTGTCTGCGGACAGAGGATGTTTGCCTACACTATGTTTATGGAAAACTTCTGTTTAGGTCACATGCTAAAGTGAGATAATTTATCATAGACTACTTTATTTGGAGAAAGAAGGGAATTGAAACTACAATTCCTTTTTCCCTCCTTCCTAAACAACAATAAAACGGGTACCTTTTCCTTTAATTCTCTTCCTTCTCTCTCGTTCATTTTCCCACCAAACATGTGGCTATGGAAATATCTTTTTTGGCCCCCTTCTGTGGAGAATGTACACACCAAAAGAATTATAACTTGGACAGTCAACGGTGGGGTATAAACACACTTCGAAGACAATCCAAGAATATTATTCATCTGGAAGGTCGGAACTTGAAGCCTACAAAGCAAGTATTCTTTTCTTTTTTTTAAGCAAATTATTAGCAACCATATTTTATGAAATGTCTGAAATATGAGCCCATCAATCTAAACTAACTTAATCTACTCTGTTTCCCAAAACTACATTTATTTCTTATTTTCAGATAGTGAAACGAAATCAAACAGTCCCCAAGTTTTCAGAAATAATCGCAGCTCTTAGAAGCCTTTTTTACATTATAAATTAATAACTCATATACCAGATCGCTGTTCTACAACTGAGGTATTTGTATGAAGCCTCTCTACAAGGCAAGATCAAATTATCTTTATCAGCTTGTTACTACTAACCATACCTACATAATGCCGAATTAAACTATTTCAGTTGCAAATGATCTTCATCAGCTTGTTACTATTAACCGGATCTACTTTTACTTCTGAACTGAACTATTCTCAGCTGCGGCTATATCTCATCCCTTTTCATCTGCAAAATCTGGGGCAGTGTAAGCTGTCTTTAAAACTTGAAGTAGCCCCTAGCCCCACATGGCGTTCGAGCTTCGAAGTATATATTGCATGAGTTAGTATATGGATAGAGTGCTTCATGAACATATGCATCATGTCATTGATGACCGTCTAACGATGAAGATACTGCAGAGTGGCGGCCGACCGAGTCATCACTGTCATCACTCAACAGGCGCATTGCAGCTCCCTGAGAGAATTTCCGAGCAAACAAAAAACAAGGAACGGATGTTGAATTGTTACGACACCATTCTGTCCGGTACTCAGTCTCATAATATATATGATTGATGCCCTGTTGAAAAAGAAAATCTTCACATGTTAAGCATGTAGTTGCAGTAGCAAGATCAAAAATTAAATCTAATTATAATGATTGAAGCTAATACTACAAATCAACAAGCGCTAGATATGATTGAAAGAAGAAGAATCTCTCACATCGATGGAGCAGAGAAACAGAAATAAGCACTCAAGAAGCTTATATTAAAACAAGTATAGCAGATGAAAATCATAAGTAATTATTATATCAGTAGAGCTTTCTTTATCTTTCCAACAAAACCATTTTTTATTTCCAACCCAGCAAACTTCATATCTACAGTCATAAGGGGAAGCATATGAATTATAGCAACGCATAGGATGATTTAAGACCAGCACAGATTTCAAGAAGTTATGTCCCCTCCACATTATGTGCCGCAGCAGTAGAAACATCAATTTTTCATTAGTATAAATTGGAAATCATCTTTGTATTTGCTTTCCTTTTTGGGGAGAGGATATGAGGCTTTAAGCAATGTTTGTCAACTAATACGGCAAGTGAGACGACAAAAAATAACCTTTATTTCCCTTATTCTTTCGGGGCTAACATTTGCATGGCCGAAGGTCATAGGATGCCACCCTTTATTCTCCATTTTTGTTGCAGACTCGTTCCACACTGTATAGGTTAATGTTCTTCTTTCAAGCTCACCTTCGAGGCAATGCATCTGAAACAAGAGCACAAAAATAAGAATGGAAATCACGACTTCTAACAAAAATTATGATCAAGGTCATTAATGAATAAAGTGGAAGGGAAAAATAGTGTAAATTGATTTGATCATGCATTTTATGAATATTTAATATAGAAATTGGAGAAGGAAAAAACTATCTCAGCATCTTACCGCAAGCAATGTCTGCACATAGTGTTCATCTGGGATACAGTTGTGCTGCTTCTGAAGTTTCTGTGCTTGCACCAAAATTATTCAAAATTATCACACATTAAAAAATAAAATGATAGCACCACAATATTTTCTGATTATTCTACAATCTGATCAAGTCTTCTTCATCCATCCAATATGCGCCATGTTACTAGGATCTATAAACTTATTTCTCTTGAATTTTTCATGAGATTAACTATATGTGTTTCACAGCAGATGTGCTTTACAATTATTCCTAGATCCTAGATACCTAGAGCAGGAATTTTGACCATACAAAAAGCCCCCCTCTTCCCCCCACACCCCAAAAAACATCATCAATATTAATATAAAGGAAACCAAATTATCACCACTTACAAGATTGAGCTTTCCCTTTCTGGCATCCACCAGTGGGCGTCGCTGCCAAGCAAGAAGAAAATTAAAAGGTTTTGTATAGATAACCATACAATGCTTATTTACAGGTTAGCCAGTAATGAACAGTAATCTATACTAAATAATTTAATTTTGAATAGATTTTGAGGGTAACCTGATTTTCATATAATATCGAATTAAACCAACTTTAGCAAAAGTGTAAAGTGTAGACAAGAATTTATTCAACTATAGATTAACTAAATACCTTGCAATATTTTTTAAAAACTGGAAAGACAACTTCATCATCCGCAATCACTTCAGCATGGCTACGAATCAAGGTGATCCACTGGAATTCCAAAATAAGTTCCAATTAATGCATAATTCTAGAAAGACATTGGCCAAAACTGCCATTCTCTGTACCAAATGAAAATTTAAAGTTGATATGTACAAATGAATTTGTGGCTAAAAACTATCCTGGTTTTTCAAATTGGAAATATTGGTTCCTTCATGCAGTGAGTAGAGCCTTCAGATTATATATGGCTAGTTATGAAAGTCAAATCAGTTCTATAGAATACCAGTGACTTGATTTTCGAATCAAGCATGAAGAAACATTTTTCCTCCATTCAACTTGGAAAAATGACATGCTTGCCTCTGTATTTCACACCATTTTTACCTCAATGATATGAATAATTAGAATATCTGAATTATGTTATTGTTTAGGATTGTTTCCCTGGTTCCTGATCTATCACTGCATCCCTCCTCAACTAATATCATGGAAAGTTAATTGCTCAAAAGATCCTGTAAAGTATACCTAACCCATAGGCTCTAAGACTGCGAAGAAAAGCATCCAACAAAATACAACTCAGACAGCAAAGAAACCCAAGCAACAGACAAAACAATTTTCTTTTAAAGGTCATAGGTTCTCATAAACAGAAAATTGATAGATGCTGTAAAAATACGTTTTAGCTACGACAAATAACCTGGGACCCTTTACGCCATCTTTCTCTTGGTATTTTAGGTGACATTTTTGGGTTGTAGCGGCCCTCCTTCACATCGAGAAAGCTGCAATACAAACAAAATATAAGTTGCAGCTTCAAAACTTCTGCATTACACAAAAGGGTAATAAATTGCATTATGAAGTCATTTTGATAGACCCGGTATAAAATGAATTAGTGCTAAGCACCTCCAGAATCAAAGTCGTCTTCTACCTGTCCACGAAACTCCTCGGTGAACCCATGACATAATTGTACACATAGTTAAAGTTGTAAAGAGGGACACAACTGCACATAGGAAACAGGAAACGAAGATTGAGTAAGTTCGCACATGTATATCCCTGGCCTCAACCCTCCTCTTCCTCAGAAAAAGAATTGATAGGATGGAGAAAGTAATATGAAAACTAGTCCTGAATAAACAGAGGTGACTACTGAATGTGTTATTTGAAGGAGCGCAAAACTCGAAATTTGATCAAGCGAGTATAAACCAAACATTTACAGTAGTATTTGGCGATAGGGATGAAAAAATCATGCATGCACGGAATCAACATCAACACCAACCTGTCAGAGAGAAGAACGAATCTTTGATTTGCTGGGTCTTCCAAAGCTGCATCCAGTAACAACCTTTCAGCCTGAATCATACTCGATTCGCCCCATAAAACCTAAAATAGGCAACGCCAAATAAGTAAATTCTTAATCCAAATTAAAAAAGTAATAATATTAACATGAAACACCGGCCATAAATTGTATACGTTTTTCTTTTTCTTTCCTCCCTTAAACTTAACAAGAGCTTTCCAACTTTCACAATCGTTTCAAGGAGAAGAAACTTTTTTGGTTGAGCTGCTTTTTTAACTACTTTCTCAGCAAAGTAACCACTTCACCTGAATGCTATTACTCAGTTGTCGACCGTAAAAGTAGCGCGACCTCGTGGTAGATTCATCGAACACAAACCCAGGCGCCGAATGAACATAAATGGAGAAATTAGCTGCGTCACCGTTCTGCAAACACAGAAAAAGCCCAAATAAGAACACCATCAAAGCCGATCACTTCGTCAATAAAACGCGATCGCAGCGAACCTCGAAGAAGGTTTCCCAGAGAAAATCGAGAGGGAGCTCGCGGCGGGCGAGGAACATGAAGGCAATCTTGGGAGGGCCATCGAATGTCTCCAGAGAATTTCGGGATCTCCTCCGAGAATAAGAAGTGGACGAAGTGAGTTCTGATTGGGAATGAAGCTTGAAGAAAGCAAAGGCGCAGAGGGAGAGAGAGACGCAGAAGATTATCAAAAGCTTGAAGCTAAACCGGTTGGCTTGGCGTCTCGCTAATGGAGGCGCCTTCTTCGTCATGCCTAACCCTGCTATTCCCAAAATGGGGAAGTTGAACTTGATGTGAAAAGAGTTGAACAAACATTTCAAAATCGAATTGCTGATCACCATTACCGTGTTGGAGGTGAGGTTGAAGCTGGGCTGTCAGCTGTGCCTGTGCGCGCAGGCAGTGAACTCCAAAGCTGAAGGCTTTCACGATTCTTCAGCAACCGTATGAATACGTCGCCGTTGGAAATCTCGTGAATCTACCGAACTCGATGCAATGGTCATACCATACAGGGAAGCAAGACACCCGCGTGGCCGACGTGGACGTTTTGCGGTGACCGAAGGCTAAAAACTCGGAAACTGCAGTAGATGCCAAACAAAGTATCACTTTTTCTTTGTGTCGGCCGAATTTTGTATAAAAGTATAATTGACGAAATCTGAAAATCATTATCGTTAAAGAAATGGAACAAAGTTTTATGGAACAAGTATATCGCTTGAAAGTAATTCTCCCAATGTATTTTTTTATTTACAAATTTTAAACTTTTTAATCATATTTTTAAGAGATTTGGGCAAATTTTTATGTGCACAACAATGCACGACGGGCCGCATCTGAAAAGTATTTTCTTCGATGATATTGACGATCATACACACAGACACACAATTCGCTATGGTAATGAACAATAATTTTAATAGAGAAATGATTAAAATGATAGTACCACCAGTCCAAGACGATAACTGTAATTTAAGATTCAAGATTCAAAGTCTTATTTCATGAGAGAAGAAGAAGAAGAAGAAAAGATGAAAATTTCAAATCCTTCTCCGCCTAATTTCTCTAAATGGGTCACCCAAAGCACATTGATGTAAGAACCTTCTATTGAGTGTTCATGTTCTTCCTTTATTTTTGAAATTTCTCCTTATGCTGTTGGTGGCAATAATATTCGCATGATGTTTTTGTGGATCCTTCATTCCCAAGTTTGGGGTAACTTATTCGATAATTGAATATTAGAATACAACCTATGCCTCACATGGCCATGTGTGAAAGAGTCCATGGTTGTCGGAGCGTGCTTTCGGGTTGACAGATATATACAATCAAAGAAAAATTTCAACACCCCTGTACACAATTTATTTTTAATTGCTTTTAAAAATTTCTATGATTTTACTGTACCATAGACCAAAATGAAATTAAATTTCATAGGTAAACAGATATCGATAGTCTTAGTATTCTTTTAATAAAAAGAGGTTAATATTCGTTGTAGCTCCAGTCACCAGAAGTCTAACAAGTGATCAGAATTCCAGTGATCAGAGAATAAATTTATAAAGAATGTGGCTGATGGGGGGTTTGTACCCATGACTCCTTTGCACACCAAAAAGAAGTGACCACCAAGTCATCTAAGACTCCTAATTGCATAGAGCAAAAGGTAATATAACTAACAAAACGAATACAAGTGACCAAATCTATATTAATAAATGAAATAAGAGGATTTTTAACCAAAACTAGGTGACTAACAACAAAGAACAAAAAAATTAACAACTCTCACATATGCAATTGTTTATATATGTATTAACAAATGAAATAGTAGGGTTTATAATAGAAATTGGGTGACTAACAATAAATATAAAGAAACTAACAATTCTCATATATATAAATGTGTAGATCTTTATTAACAAGTAAATAAGAGTGTGTAAATCTATATTAACGAGTAATATAAAAAGATTTACAATATAAATTAGGTGATTACCAATAAACATAAAGGAACTAATGGCTCTCATATATATAAGTGTCTAAATCTTGTTAACAAGGAAAGTAGATGGATTTACAATGAAAATTAGGAATCTAGAACCAACATAAAAGAAGTAACATATCACACACACAAACGAAATTGTTAGATCTTCATTAATAAATAAAATAGGGGGATTTACAATAGAGATTAAGGGATTTAGAACAAACATTGAAATCCAATTGAATTGAATTCAAATTAATAAAATTAATATAATAAATACTAAGAAAAGAACGTAATTTTACATTAATAAGTGACACAAAGGAGTTTAAAATAAATAAATATCTTGATATTTGTATTTGTGGAAGTTGTTACTTGCCTTATGTTTGTTGTTAATTGTCTAAATTTTGTTGTAAATCCCCCTATTTCTCGTCTATGAGGATCTTGACACTTACATTTGTAGGAGTTGTAACTTCTCTTATGTTTGTTCTAAATCCCCTAATTTTCATTATTAGCTCCCTTGTGTTTGTTGGTACTAGTATAATTTATATTATAAATCCTCTTATTTTACTTGTTAATATAGATATAAACACTAGAATATATACGAGTTAGTTCTTTTATATTTATTTTTAATTGTCTAATTTCTATTATAAATTCTTTTACTGTACTTGTTAATGTATATATTAACACTTGTATATATAAGTTGTTAGTTTCTTTATCTTTGTTATTAATCACCTAATTTTTATTATAAATACCCTTATTTCATTTATTAATATAGATATGAACACTTACATATATGAGAATTGTTAATTCATTTATATTTATGGTTAATCACTTAATCTTTATTATAAACCCTCTTATTTAATTTATAAGCGGTCTGAACACTTGAATTTGTTTTGCTACTTATATTATTTTTTGCTCTTTATAATTAAATGGTTTGGATAGTTTGGTGGTCATCTTTCTTTTAGTGTGCCAAGGGTCAAAGGTTGACACCCCCTTGGCCACATTATTTGCAAATTTATTCTCCAATTACCGTAGCTCACCGTCGCTGGAGGTTGACCTCTTTTTATATAATAAAAAATACTAAGAGTATCAATATCTTTTCACCTATAAGATTTAATTTCATTTTGATTCAAAGGTGCAGTGAAGTTTCATAAAGTTTTGGAGACAAATGGAAATAAATTGTGTAGTGTAGCGAAAATTTCCCTACAATCAATGACAATTCACATTGCAGCATCATTGGATCAAGCCCATTACCTCATGGCTACCCTTTCCCTCCTAAAGCACAAGATTGAAAATTCATTGCAAATATTCAAATCGTCATTACATAATACAACACATGATATCTGTAGCAAATAGCTTTAACACAAACCTTGAGGCACGTGTTGTCACTCTTCTACTTTAACTCCCACGCCTCTTATTTGGCTGGCCCTCGCTTTCTTATTACCCCATTAAAGCTCCCTTCTTTTAGCCAAATTCAACCTTCTTTGAATGAAATATTCTCTGGGGAGTTGCCAGCTTGGCCCCCATGATGAGGACTAAAGTTTGCTGTTGCTACTTGCTTCCAGTACATGCACCATTCTGGACAAAGCTGACTACTATACGCCTACCTTGGTCTTTTTACGGTCCAAAACAACATTCAAGATCTTGCCAGGAACGTAAATTCTTTTCTTCACAGGGTTACCTTCCAAAAACTTAGATAGTTTTTCATCCCTGCATGCAAATTCAAAGGCATCCTCCTCTGTACATGTTTCTTCTACCTGGATGGTGCCCCTTGTCTTGCCATTGATCTGAACTGGGAGGACTATCGTGGAATCTTTCAAGTATGCAGGATTTGCCTGCAATGACATGAAACACATGACCACAATTTGCTACCAAATATGATATCCAAAATCTAAAATAGTACGAAGACTGAACCTCAAAAATATCTACTTAGCCTGACAATTTGCAAGGAAAAATAATGAGAGAAGTTTATGGAAAAAATAAAGTCATAAAAGAGTGTGAATTATTTATTTTCGGTTCATAAATTGTGACACATAATGAAAAGCAGTCAAGAACTAACATGATAAGCAATGAAAAAGCGGTTTGATTTGGACACCAATTCATACCTTAGGGAAAGGCTCATACGCTAAGGAAGTAGTGTGTCCTAGCCGTGACCAAAGCTCCTCAGCAATATGTGGTGCGTAAGGTGAAAGCAGCAAAACAAATGCCTCAATAACCGATCTTGGATGTTTGTCCCACTGAAAATATAAGCCAAGAAAAACTTTATATAATCTAATGAGTCAAAGAATGCCGTAGTCAAGTACCAAAGAGTGGGGAAAGTAATCAAAAGGAAATGGGGATAGAAGGAAGTGAAAGGAACCCTTTGACAACCAAGAATAAGGAAGCAGCACGAACATGACGAGGGACACAGGAATTGATTGTAATCCATGTAGATAGGAATAAGGCTTATTGTTAGTTTTAGTTTTAAGTGAAATCAACAACATCAACGGCAAAACCAGAAACTAGGTCTAAAACAACCGACCTCAACACTCCTCTTGCCACAAGAAAAAAAAACCAGGGCGGGGGGGGGGGGTGCATCCAAGAAAAATGTTGAGAAAGATAACAAAGAAAAGAACTTGAAAACAAGATACCTTATAGGCCACATTTAAGAACTCCATCATTGCTGAAATTCCTGTGTTGAATCGTGTGCCATCAATTTCCTCTGTTACCTGCATGCTGAAATTGAACTTAGATCAAACGTTCAAATTGAATTGGTAAATTGAATAAAATCATTGAAAACAAATACAAAATCTATCTCAAAAAGTTAAGATGTTGACCTTAGCAATGCATTTATGAAGAGATCGAAGTTGTTCCACTGTAGGTTCCTCATCGACTGTTAAAGTTCCATCCTTGAATGTTCCATCAGCCAAAGGTGAGCCAACAATGAGCCTCCATGTTCGTCCTAAGAATCTGTGCACACCTTCAATACCACTTGTACTCCAAGTTTTTGAGTCTCTTGGAGAAGGTTGAAGAAAGAAACAATAGGAAGAATGATGTCAGATTTAAAAAAGAAGAGAAGGGTTGTATTAACTCAAGACTCAATCCCATATCATTTCAATGTCACAAGGAAAATTATATGGTCAACTCACCTTAATGGGCCCATGAACATTTCATATAAGCGGAGAGAATCTGCACCATACTCAGAAACGACATCATCAGGATTAACTACGTTTCCCCTACTTTTGCTCATTTTATAGGCACGAGCAATTAAACGAATGTGATGGTTATCTTTCAAGACAAAAGAATCGCCAGATTTCATGACCTGAGTCAGCAGAAAAAATACAGGTGTCAAAAGAAATAATTTTTGGGATTGTTACTTCAGCTACTTTGTTGAGAAATCCATTAAGATGGAACATGGAAACAGGCACGAGAAACCTTTTCCTCAGGAACTCTTGCTAAATTACTTTCACCCAATGCTGGATCAGCAGATATCAAATTCCCATCTTCATCCCTGCAAGCCATATATTGAACCTGCCAATCAAGCCATCAGAAACTAGTGATGGTGAAATTTTATCCCTCTAGTTTTCAAACAGAAATAGACTTACTTCGCCAAGGATAAGCCCCTGATTTATAACACATTGGAAGGGTTCCGTAGTGGATACAACACCAATGTCATAGAGAACCTGAAATAGAATATTTAATCAAATCTGCAAATAGTGTGGCAATATATAATACTTTAAACAGAGTGCTAGATACTTTATTTCACTCATTTATTTCATATCAGGGTAAGGGGGTAATCTTTTGGTTAACCATGTCACCAAATACTTTTTTAATTGCTAAAAGGCATACTAACTTTTCTTGTAAGATTGCACTAGTAGAAATGGTCATTTTCTCAGTTATTCAAGAGTCAGAAGATATCAGTGGTAGACAATGGTGACAGGAATGTCGATGGCTCCTCCCAACCCACTACTACCACCACAACCTATGTCAGGAGACACAAGGGAGTGACAGAGGGAAGAAAAGGGGGAACTACTGGTCCGGAAGAGAGCATAAAGGTTTATAACCGAAGAAGAAAGGAAGTAAGGAGGTAAAAAGGGGAACTCAAGATGAAGAGGTGACAGGCAGTGTGATAGTAGTTGGAAAACTGGAAAAGAGTATATGAAAGGAAGAGATTGAGGATGTAGGCAAGGATTTTGGTTGGCGAGAGCTAGCTTCTCAAAAGCTAGCACCTGGCTGCTGCCATTGTCATTTTATTCAGTTCTTTTGTTCCGTCTGTCCTGTCCTGTGTTGCACATTGGTTGCTTTACTGTCATTTCTTTTTGTGTTCTGTGTTGAGTAATCTTTAACTAACATTCATCTTTTGGTTTCTAGTTTATACTTGTGACTCGACTGGATTCATGTAGCTGAAGTGTGTTTTTGGTTGTAGTTGAGTGCTAATGTTGATACTAGTGCCTGAGTTGGGTGTTGTAACCTCCTGTATGAGGATTATGTTTCAATATCATATCTGTATTGGCAGTGTTCTTTAGGCAATTCAGCGGGATATAGCAAGGCCCCTATCAGATACAATCTACATAGAGATAAAACTTCGTGAGGCACAGAGTGTGAACAAATCACAAAGCAATCTGACATAAAATACAAACCTTGTGCCAGAATCTAGCATACAGTAAATGAAGAACTGCATGCTCAGCACCACCAACATACACATCAACTGGGCTCCAGTACCTTTAGAAATGGTAAGTTTGAAAAGCTAAGTGATCTAATCATTAAGAAAATGTAGAAGTCTACAAAGAAACAAGGAGCAAACGGAAAAACCAAACACGAACAACTGAAGACTTACATTTATTTTGTCTTGTCAACCAATTCTTTGGAGTTCTTAGGGTCCATAAATCTCAAATAGTACCTGGACAAGATAAAAGAAAACTGACATACAAACACAGAAATATAATTCATAACATGAAGGTCAACAAGATCCCATATAAAATGAAGCCCAACCCACAGTAAAGTATGTTTTAAATCAACAGAAAATAAAACTAGTCAAGATTAAATGCGAAACCAGCATGAACCAGCCCACTGTGGCATAGTGTTTGTTTCTCGAGTAGCTGGTCTTCTAGATAAAGTATCTGTAGTCTTAACCTGAAGCAATATGATAAGAGTAGATTCAGTCTCTGTTAATATCTGGCAAATTGAAAGTGGCTGGACTGTTTACATGCATGGCCTAAACAACAAGACATTAAGCATAATTATCTTTTCATTATGTATTATTCTTAATTTTATACGCTTTAAGTATCAGACTATTTTAATTTGTAACAAGTGACCTTCTAAATAATAAAATTTAGAAGTCTTAAACTGCCATGATAAAGACATAACAAGGGCGGAATATAAAAATACCACAAAAAAAGAAAGAAAAATTGGAATACAGACAAAAAAGCATTTATTGGTTTTATGCATACCCAAGAAGTAGCCTTAGACAGTGGAGGATCCCCTGTTCCAGTTGGAGTGAAGTCATCCAATTCAGGCAGCACAAGAGGCAGTTCAGTCTCGTTAAGTGGAACTGTCTCCCCACTATCATCTAAGAAAATGACAGGGATAGGTTCACCCCAATAACGTTGCCGAGCAAAAAGCCAGTCCCTTAACTTGTAGTTTACCTATAAAGGAGAAATAACATAATTTATACTTTAAATGACATAAAAAATACCCCATTTCAAACAAACACGTAAAGATTAAATTGAGATTAACCTTTCTCTTTCCGTTTCCAGTTTTCTCTGCCCATTTGATGACTTTCAAAGCAGCATTTTTGCTGGATAAGCCATTAATGTCAAGTCCCACCATCGCATTTGATGAATTTACAATAGTTCCTTCACCTGAAAAAGCCTTTCCAGATTCAACGATAATTTTATCATCTGGTGTTACAACCCAATGAACTGGAACACCATGTTTCAAAGCAAAGTCATAATCCCGAGAGTCATGTGCAGGCACGGCCATAATTGCTCCAGTTCCATAACTGTACCAGTGAAAACATTTATATGTTGGTGTCATATGAATTTGCCAAGTATAATTCATGAATCTTACGTGCATAGCATGATGAGGAGTCAATAAATGCATTATGCAAAGTTTTATGCACAAATTGGCATCATAAGGATATGAACTTGTCAAATGGAACTTCATCAAGAATATTATAAAAAGGGGTTTTCAAGAAACAAATACCTCCCCAATACATAATCTGCCACCCATATCGGAATGGCTTCCCCATTTGCTGGATTTCTTGCATAACAACCTGTAAAGACACCAGTTTTCTCCTTCTGAAGCTCAGTCCTCTCAAGGTCACTTTTCCTTGAGGCAAGGTCCTTATACTCCTCCACCTGTAGCCAATGAATTTCCATCTTATAGATACCCATAGTGAAAAACTCTGATACGAGTGGAAAATGAGAGAAGAGTGGCTTACATATTTGCTCTGGGCTGTGGAAACTAATGATGACAAGAAAGAATACTCTGGTGCAACAACCAAGTAGCTGAACACAACCAATAAGGACATGAAATATTTAAAAGTTACTATGCAGAGTTTTTCAGATTTCAGCTAATATTTAAAATTTATATAAATCATCAGAAGATTGAATAGAAAGATACGTTGCTCCAAAGATTGTATCTGGCCTCGTAGTATATACAATAATCTTTATGTCTCTCTCCTTTACATCACTATCCAGAACACAAAATTCCAGCTCAGCCCCTTCGGACCTCCCTATCCAATTTCTTTGCATTTCCTTTACACTTTCAGGCCAATCAAGGTTATCTAAGTCTTGAAGAAGACGATCCGCATAAGCAGTGATCTTGAGCATCCATTGCCGCATAGGCTGCTTGTTAATAAACAACGACACTGTATAGATTATGAAACCATTCAAACAAGGAAGACAAAAGATAATCACCAAAGGATTCAGCAACAAAGATAGGTATGCCAGCAAACGCACCTTTCTTATAACAGGATGACCCCCCCTCTCACTAACACCATCCACCACCTCCTCGTTGGCTAACACGGTTCCTAGAGCAGGGCACCAATTGACAGGAACTTCAGCCTGTATATATGATAGGAACACCATTAGATCTTCATTGGTTAGGATTATAGACAGCACAGTTTTATAAGCTATCCTAGACTCAACCTGATATGCTAGTCCTCTCTTTAACAGCTGAAGAAAGATCCATTGAGTCCATTTGTAATAATCAGGGTCTGTGGTAGATATTTCACGATCCCAGTCGTATGAAAAGCCTAATGATCTCAGCTGTAAAGACAAAAGAAGACATATTATGAAGGAAAAATCAGCAATGCTTATCATCAGAGTAGAGCTTAAGACTATTTGAATGGTGATACTGATCATTTCAATCAATAGCATTTAGTCAGACCCAGGTGAGGAAGGGGGAAAAGAAAAAAAAACTTAAAACCAAACATATGGGAAGCTATTCTCCTCACTTCAACTGAAGTACCGTCACAACTCTTTCTAGTAATTAGAAATTTTTTGACCAAATATACCATGCAACGATGCCCAGATAGAAGCTAAAAAGGTAAACCATAAAAAACAAATTTGAAGAGGTCGACAGTGTACTGGTTACTTTAATTCACCCATCTTCTTAATAAATCTTTTATTGTAAAATTAAAAGCATAGCTTTTCTTTGTGAGAGCTGACACTGCCTCATCATCATTCATTCATATGATCAAATCACCTGAGAACGAAAGCGATCAATGTTCCTCAACGTAGTGATCTTTGGGTGCGTTCCCGTCTGAAATAGCGACAGACACTTAAACCAAAAATAAGTATTGTCACGATATCTCAAAACAACATAAGTCAGAGGCCAGACAAAAAACAAACCTGAATAGCAAATTGTTCCGCAGGCAGCCCAAAGGCATCCCATCCCATAGGATGCAACACATTGTATCCCTGCATGCGTTTATATCTAGCTAGAATATCCGTGGCAGTATATCCCAGAGGATGCCCAACGTGTAGCCCAGCCCCGCTACAAAAAATAGTTCAATAAAATTATGAACAGCGATTAAATGGGTCAAACCAATTATGGACACGAAAAGAAACTCGACGCTCGTATCCTGTTACATTAGACAATGCTGACAACATAAATAGAAATTTGATAGCAGAAACTGTTAGTAAAGGTAATTGAAATGATGAGTAGGAGAGGAACCTGGGATAAGGGAACATGTCAAGTACATAGTATTTAGGTTTAGAGGTATCGATATCATGATCTGGGGTTCGAAAAGTTTTGTTCTCCTCCCAAAAACGCTGCCACTTAGGCTCAACCTCATGGAAAGGGTAAGGCCTATTCACCACTTGCTGGTTCGGCTTCTGATAGTCCACTTCACTGGCTCCCCTTGTCGAAGAGTTCCTAACACCAGTGCTATAGCTCCTACTGCACAATCTAAGCCCAAATTGACCATTTTTAGTCGTTGAAACGGTGGAATTTCCAGAACGAAGCCGCTTTGTAGGCAAAGGAAATGTGAGTGAGTGAAGCGAAAGTGGCTGAAATTGAAGCAACTGAAGCTGTGTATGAGCGTGCATGAGCTGTGCGTTCATTTGGCGTGAGATGCAAAGGGTAAGATAACCAGTGGCCGAGAACTCAAGATAACAAGATGATGGCGCTGGCGCTAACTTCCAGCAAAAGAAGTTTTTTGTTTTTTGCCCTTTAAATTTGGGATTGGGCTGAATCATGAGAGTTTGGGTGAGCTGGTGTTTAGAAATATTAGTGGGAGAGGCTTCTACCCATTGTCCGTTGGTTAAAGGTAAGATATATGTCAATTTAAAGTGTCTTGAATGTAAAAAGAATATTATTTTATTATGATTTTAATTATAATATTTAAAAAAATATTTTAATTTTTAGTTATTTAAATTTATATTTAAAGATAATAGATAATTCGCTCTATCTAATATTAGTATCGCCTAGAAGAAATGGAGATTCGTCCTATCCCTAGATTGTAAGTGAATCTAACTCTTTTTTAAAAAAAATTATATCAAAAAAAGTTTAAATATCTACTATAATATAAATGCCTACAATCTCCAATGGATTGCTTTTAGTATATGGATTAGTGTCTCACAAGGTAATAAATTAAAGTTTAAATATTTGTTGAGAGAAATATATATATCTAGTGCCTAATAGTACCTTAAATATGATTATCTATAATAGAAATAATACATATACTTAGTAAAAAATAAATACCTATAGTCACCTATGGGGTTTGAGTCTAATAGAATAAGTTGATATTTCATAACATGGTGAATCAAAATTTAAATCTCTACTAAAAAAGGTATCTCACATTTTATTCTTGATATTATCTCAAATATAATTACCTTCGATAGGTTATTAGAAAAGTCCTCATATCCTTCTCACCTCCTCCCACTCTTTCTCATCCTCTCATCCTAGAGTTTTTTTTAGTACGAAAAAATTTAAGTTAGTTAGGCATTGCTCTTCTATCAAAACTAAGGTATAGTCCTATAGATTAGAGAGTATTTACAGATAATTTATAAAATTGTCTACTAAAAAAGCTCTAACAATAGTAACAGGAATCCAACTTGCATCCTTATAAGATATAAATTTATTCCTCACTATATTGACTCCTATCAGTCTCCCACCCTGAAGTTTTTTTTTCCACCCGATTTATCGGAATTTTACCCCGACTACATTCGGTTTTGACTCGGGTCATGCACCTAGCTATAGTGGGTGAGTCTCCTAATAGAGATTTTTTACATAAATCAAGTCTCAAACTCAAGACCTCACTTAAATGATATCGAATCGTTTATCACTCAAATTAATCCTGTTGATCTAAGTTAAAAATATATAAATATCCCTATTTATATTCTATCATTGCTTTTCGGGTGTTCACTGGACAAAATAGGACTGAGACAACCTCTTGTGACCAATCTCGATAAATGATACAGGCTGACTTTTTCAGCACATGCCCTGGCCTAAGGATGTTCGGGTTCCAGATGGGACAGAACTGGAACAAGGCGAACGGCCCATCTTGTAAAAGCTAGAGAAAATATGGAGAGATGGAGAGGCATTTTCATTTGTTACATAATTCTAAAATAATATTCATCCATGACATTAAATACAAACCAAGACAACCACAATACAATTTATTCAATCAAAATAACAAACAACACTAGTCAACAATTCAACATTTACTAATTCTTCAGTTCAACCCAGCAAATTTTATTCAATATAAGAAAAACATACATGTCCAGTTGAGAAGATGATATAACACAAAGATAGATTAAATAAAAGGCTTAGTGGTTCTCTAAATAAATAATCAATGGGGTTGAGAGGATTTCGCAAGGAAGTGAAGAAGGGAAGCAAGAGGGAATTGATGAGTGAATAAGGAAAGGGTCGAAGAAATATGACTTGGAGAGAATGCAAGCGATGAGGCTCTCACTCATTCTCATATCCAAACCATCTGATGCTGCCTCTGCTATCATCTTCGTTGCTAAATATAACGATTCCTATTTACCACTCAACAACACCAACCACATATCTATGAACAACACAACCTGTTCTTCAAAATTTGAAAATTAGGGAAGCAAATATATCGGGACAACAAGATGTCTTGAAAATTATGTGCATTTCGCCCACGTTTATATCTGATAGAGATGAGTTCTTCGTGCATAAACCCATTCTCTAGATAGAATTTCTAAATAATCAAACATTTCATTCTATCCTATCTCATTCCCAAACATAACTCAACAAAATGAGTAGGTATGATTATTATATTAATTTATTTTTTATTTAAACAATTAATTTAATTTCCCAAAATTTATGTGGTTGGAAAAAGATTTTGTATCCATACCATTTAAACCCCATATTTTTGTGGCCTTTGGATTTGGGCACACTAATGAGCAGATAAGGAGAAGAATGCATAATTCCCTTTTCTATGAAGAGGTGTTTTGGGGTTCTCATATCTTGTGTTCATTGTTGATTGTTGATTTCACTTATGTCTTGCAAAATCTCCAAGATGAGGATACTAGTATAGCCTGATCCTAGGTAAATTGATTATGACTCTTTTCATAATTTCTTTTATTTTGATTTTATATATTTGAATTGAAATTTCATTTATACTTATTCTCTTTGCAATATTTGTTCACTATATGAATGATTATCCCTAATATAATCTTATGTCTTCCATGATTTAACTGTGCTGCTTTCCCACTTGTTAAGTTGTTCGGAGTTTGAATTATATACTTGATTTCTTATATTATATTATATATATTTATACTGGTCCCTTAACTTGCAATTCTTGTCTATATTTCATCTTTTAGAATTATTTCTGAATTAGACTATCTAAATTTACATCTATAATTTTATATTGAACTTATGCTTCTGTAATTTTATTTCTCGCGTAAAATTTATTATTACTAGGCTGTTGCCATATATACATGGGTAAAAACAAGTAAACTTGCCTGCTTTATCAACCTCCATTTTCTTGTTATCATGAACACTTGGTTTTTGGGGAAGAGTTAAATTTATTCGTAATAAATGGAAAATTACAACTCGAAGAAACTGTTTCCTAAAATATACACTCGTTCCATTGAGGGAACAATCAGTAATTACGCTCCGGAAACATTCCTACTGTACAAAATGTTTTGGCCAATGGAAAAACAGAGCACTTTGGTTGCTGCAGCATCCAAGCCAATCAAGTAAGGGTGAGCAAGGATTCAAAATCTCTGAGGATTTGGTCAGCAGCATACACTATCATCTTCTTTATCTGTTCCATCAAACAAAAACAGCATTACATTTTTTGTTTAGATTGATTTAGTCTTCATAGTAAATCTAAGAATTCTTGGGCATATTTCATAAAAGAGGAGATAGGCAAAAAAGAAACATGAAACAAAAATTGGAAGCACGCATTACCTCCAGTTTATCTTCTCTGGCCCTGTGGTTCTTGGGAAGCTGCCGGAACTGGTTAGTTAAACGCAGACACTCATCGAGGTTTTCTGGTGACACGAAGTCCACAGCAACTTTTGTGCATGACTGCAGAAAAACAAAGTTTTAGAAAAGTTTCATGTGAGTTACACAATCCAATGAGTTCACAGATAGGAATCCAATGAGTTCACAGATAGGAAGCATGGAAACTGATAAGTGTAGTGATTCAGGTATTTATTATTTGAATTGTTCTGTATTAAGATGATATAATTGAATATAATATATACATAGAGAACAAGGAATTTGGTGCCTAATTAATTACAAAATATTCTCATGTCAATTTGCTAAAAAGTCCTCCAAATGTTTGGTGTGGCAAATCTTAGTGAGGATATCTCTTGTTTATTCTTTTACCCTCAGTGCCAATATGTCCTATGAATAACTTCTCCCACTTTTTCTTTAAGCAATCAACCTCCACATGCTTAATCCTATACGATCACAATATATCTTGAAGGTAAAGTCATGTTTATTTGTAGGTCTTCCAATAGCTTCTATAGCTAGGGTCCTCCACATATTCCTCTTAGTTACAGCTCTAAACTCTCTTCTGCATTGCTTCTAGCCACAATATTTTGTTCTTTGCTTCTACATGTTGCTAGATTCCCCCACACAAATATACAAAGTATTGTTGTAAAAGAGACGATCCATTTTATGCTAGTTCTATTAGGTATTTATAAGAAAACCCACACATCATTGTGAATACTAGTTGCTTTGGAGAATTCATGTTCTTCCTTCGAGCCTAATTAGCGTATCACTAGGTTTGCATCCCAGCATATTAAGTGTAAATTTTCTCCATGAGACAGGATCTTTTTTCTTGATCTTGCAAGATCTTGCAATCTCCATTCACAAGAAGCAATTTAACTGACCTAAGCTCTTTACTTAAAACTTGATGGCCATTAATGCAAAGATTTCAATAAATCTACATACTAAAAGATATCAGCATGTTCTAAGGAAAGCACTCCACGTATGATTGAAAAACTCAATACCATTTTTTGTATGCAAGTTTGGATACTAGCATTGAATTGAGTTTTAACCATTGTAAGGAAATAGGTGAACACAAAAGGAACCTCATATCTATCTTTTAATAGATATACCCAACTAAGACATGTCGTCATCAATAAACGACAACTAGTTTTATACGAGTTCTATTGGGTATTTATAAGAAATCCCACACATCATTGTGAATAACGGATGCTTTGGAAAATCCATGTTCTTCCTTCGAGCCTAATCAGCGTATCACTAAGTTTGCATCCCTACATATTAAGTGTATATTTTCTACGTGAGACACAATCCTTTTTCTAGATCTTGTAATTTCCATCCACAAGAAGCACCTTAACTGACCTAAGCTCTTTACTTCAAACTTGATGGCCATTAGTGCAAAGATTTCAATAAATCTATGCCGTATTAAAAGATCTCCTCGTGTTCTAAGAAATACACCCTGCGTATGATTGAAAAATTTAGTACCATTTTTTATATGCAAGATTTGGATATTAGCATTGAATTGAGAACTATTGTATGGAAATAGGTGAACACATAAGGAACCTCATATCTATCTTTTAATAGATATAACCAACAAAGACGTGTCGTCATCAATAAACGACAACTTATTTTATGCGAGTTCTATTGGGTATTTATGAGAAATCCCACACATCATTGTGAATACTAGATACTTATCCATGTTCTTCCTTCGAGTTTGATCAGTGCATCACTAAGTTTGTATCCATGCATATTAAGTGTACATTTTCTCCGTGAGACACGATCCTTTTTCTTGATCTTGCAAGATCTTGCAATCTCCATTCACAAGAAGCAATTTAACTGACCTAAGCTCTTTACTTAAAACTTGATGGCCATTAATGCAAAGATTTCAATAAATCTACATACTAAAAGATATCAGCATGTTCTAAGGAAAGCACTCCACGTATGATTGAAAAACTCAATACCATTTTTTGTATGCAAGTTTGGATACTAGCATTGAATTGAGTTTTAACCATTGTAAGGAAATAGGTGAACACAAAAGGAACCTCATATCTATCTTTTAATAGATATACCCAACTAAGGCATGTCGTCATCAATAAATGACAACTAGTTTTATACGAGTTCTATTGGGTATTTATGAGAAATCCCACACATCATTGTGAATAACGGATGCTTTGGAAAATCCATGTTCTTCCTTCGAGCCTAATCAGCGTATCACTAAGTTTGCATCCCTACATATTAAGTGTATATTTTCTACGTGAGACACAATCCTTTTTCTTGATCTTGTAATTTCCATCCACAAGAAGCACCTTAACTGACCTAAGCTCTTTACTTCAAACTTGATGGCCATTAGTGCAAAGATTTCAATAAATCTATGCCGTGTTAAAAGATCTCCGCGTGTTCTAAGAAATACACCCTGCGTATGATTGAAAAATTTAGTACCATTTTTTATATGCAAGATTTGGATATTAGCATTGAATTGAGAACTATTGTATGGAAATAGGTGAACACATAAGGAACCTCATATCTATCTTTTAATAGATATAACCAACAAAGACGTGTCGTCATCAATAAACGACAACTTATTTTATGCGAGTTCTATTGGGTATTTATGAGAAATCCCACACATCATTGTGAATACCAGATACTTATCTATGTTCTTCCTTCGAGTTTGATCAGTGCATCACTAAGTTTGTATCCATGCATATTAAGTGTACATTTTCTCCGTGAGACACGATCCTTTTTCTTGATCTTGCAAGATCTTGCAATCTCCATCCATAATAAGCACCTTAACTAACCTAAGCTCTTTACTTAAAACTTGATGGCCATTAATGCAAAGATTTCAATAAATCTACATGCTAAAAGATATTAGCGTTTTCTAAGGAAAGTACCCCAATTATGATTGAAAAATTCAATACCCTTTTTTGTATGCAAGATTTGGATACTAGCATTGAATTGAGTTTTAACCATTGTACGGAAATAGGTTAACACATAAGGAACCTTGTATCTATCTTTCAATAGATATACCCAACTAAGACGTGTCGTCATCAATAAACGACAACTTGTTTTATGCGAGTTATATTGAGTATTTATGAGAAATCCCACCCATCATTGTGAATACTAGATGCTTTGGAAAATCCATGTTTTTCCTTCGAGCCTAATCCGCGTATCACTAAGTTTGCATCCCTACATATTAAGTGTATATTTTCTACGTGAGACACGATCCTTTTTCTTGATCTTGTAATTTCCATCCACAAGAAGCACCTTAACTGACCTAAGCTCTTTACTTCAAACTTGATGGCCATTAGTGCAAAGATTTCAATAAATCTATGTTGTATTAAAGATCTCCGCGTGTTCTAAGGAAAACACCCTGCGTATGATTGAAAAATTTAGTACCATTTTTTATATGAAAGATTTGGATATTAGCATTGAATTGAGAATCATTGTATGGAAATAGGTGAACACATAAGGAACCTCATATCTATCTTTTAATAGATATAACCAACTAAGACGTGTCGTCATCAATAAACGACAACTTATTTTATGCAAGTTCTATTGGGTATTTATGAGAAATCCCACACATCATTGTGAATACCGGATGCTTTGGAAAATCCATGTTTTTCCTTCAAGTTTGATAAGTGCATCACTAAGTTTGCATCCCTGCATATTAAGTGTATATTTTCTCTGTGAGACAATCCTTTTTCTTGATCTTGCAATCTCCATCCACAAGAAGTACCTTAACTGATTTAAGCTCTTTACTTCAAACTTGATGGCCATTAGTGCAAAGATTTTAACAAATATATGCCATATTAAAAGATATCAGTGTGTTCTAAGGAAAGTACCCTTTGTATGATTGAAAAACTCAGTACCATTTTTTGTATGCAAGATTTGGGTATTAATATTGAATTGAGTTTTAACCAATGTATGGAAATAGGTGAACACATAAGGAACCTCATATCTATCTACCCAACTAAGACGTGTCGTCATCAATAAATGACAACTTGTTTTATGTGAGTTTTATTGGGTATTTATGAGAAATCCCACACATCATTGTGAATACCGGATGCTTTGGGAAATCCATGTCCTTCCTTCGAGCCTGATCAGTGTATCACTAAGTCTGCATCCCTGCATATTAAGTGTTTATTTTCTCTGTGAGACACAATCCTTTTTCTTGATCTTGTAATCTCTATCCACAAGAAGCACCTTAATTGACCTAAGCTCTTTACTTCAAACTTGATAGCCATTAGTGCAAAGATTTCAATAAATATATGCCATCTTAAAAGATATTCACATGTTCCAAGGAAAGTAACCCGCGTGATTGAAAAATTCAGTACTACTTTTGCATGCAAGGTTTAGATATTAGCATTGAATTGAGTTTTAACCATTGTATGGAAATAGATGAACACATATGGAAACCTCATTTCTATCTTTTAATAGTTATACCCAACTAAAACGTGTCATCATCAATAAATGACAACTTGTTTTATGCGAGTTCGATTGGGTATTTATGAGAAATCCCCCACATCTTTGTGAATAACAGTTGCTTTGGAAAATCCATGTTCTTCCTTCGAGCTAGATCGGTGTATCGCTAAGTTTGCATCCTACATATTAAGTGTATATTTTCTCTGTGAGATGTAAATCCTTTTTCTTGATCTCACAATCCCCATTCACAAGAAGCGCCTTAACTAACCTAGGCCCCTTAATTCACACTTGGTGACCATTAGTGCAAAGATTTCAATAAATCTATGCCATATTAAGAGATATCCATGTGTTATAAGGAAAACACTATGTGTTTGATTGATAAATCCAATATCATTTTCTATATGCAAGATTTGGATATTAGCTTTAAATTGAGTTTTAACCATTGTATAGAAATTAGTGAACACATATGGAACTTGTAGATCTTTTAATAGATATACCTAACTAAGACGTGTCGTCATCAATAAACGAGACAAACTTTTATATGTGAATTCTATTTGGTATTTATTAGAAAACCCCACGCATCATTATGAATACCTGTTGTTTTGGAAAATCCATGTTCTTTCTTCAAGCCAGATCAATGTATCACTAGGTTTGCATTCTTGCATATTAAGTGTATATTTTCTCTGGGACACTAATCCTTTTTCTTGATCTTGCAATCTCTATGCACAAGTACTTTAATTAACCCAGGACCTTTACTTCAAACTTTTAATGCAAAGACTTCAATAAAAAGTATGCCATATTAAAAGATATCCATGTGTTCTAAGGAAAGTATCTGATGTGGTATTGAAAAATTCAGTACCATTGTCTGTATGCAAGATTCGCAATATTGATAATAACATTGCCTTTTACTTTTTTGGGCTACCAAATTGCTAGCTTTTAATGAACTTTCCAACACGTCTCTCTTGTGTGGCCTATTTTTCCAAAATGCTCACAAAACATTCAAGCCCTCTATTGCTCTTTCTAATTTAGTTCATAACATTTTGAGTTAGTAAACCTTACTCATCTAGAGCATTTTTCTCCTCTTTCAGCATCACCTTTCATTGAAGCCTCATCCATCCTTCTACAAATGCTTTACAAATCATAGGGAGAGGAGTTCGAGCCACTAACATTGTCAAGGTCCTTGTTTAAGACAAGGACAAATTTGAATAGCCTATCCTTGTTTCAATTCTTGAACAAGAAGTTATCCTTAGAGCATCACCATTCTACTTCCAAGTTGATGTCAAGTTCTTGCCAAAGAGTCATCATCTCAAGGTAATACCTGTTGACCCTTTATTGCCTTGATTGGTCTACCATTACCAAGTCTTGATTTAGAAGATCAAGACCAAGTTTTCACTTATCGGATATGCCTCTTTCATCACATCCCAAATTTCTTTCAGACTGCTCAAAAACATAAACGTGTTTTATCAATGGGATCATTAAGATCATTAGCCAAGACATCACAAGGGAGTTCTCTGATTGCCATTGTACAAGAGATGTCGCATCATCAACAGTTTGTGTTCGAGCTTCTCTAATGAAGTATATGATATTTCCTCCACCTTCAATGGCCAAGCAAATTACTCTTGGCTTTCTCTATAGTTTTCTCTATCAAGCTTGGCAACGGTTAGGAGAAAGGAGAATTCATCTGAACCCGAGGCTCTACCACCATCGGTAGAGCCTCAGTTGAAGTTCGGTTTGAATCCTAGGCATTTTTAGAGCTTTCTAATGAGTTGCCCATGAGAAATCAAGCTACTAGGAAATCTGGCCTGCCATGTGGTAATTTAGGCATGTATTATTTTCATATTGTTCTGTAATGAGATGATACAATTGAATATAATATATACAACGAGAGAACAAATAATCTGGCTGCATAACTAATTATAGAATATTCTCTCTTAAATTATCATAAAACACAACACTAACATGCCTAATAAATCAAGATCATTTAATCCCTAGAAGCTACAGACTTTGACAATAAGAGACACATATTACCATGAACATGGCCAAGAAAACTTTGAATTACCCTATATAACAAGTAAAGAGTTTATCGTTACCATGAGATTTCTGACTTGGTGAGGGCATCCAGCAGGAATAAACACAGCCTCCCCAAGTTTCTGCTCAAATGTCCATGGTTCAATACCTTAAAATTTTGAAGGGTTTGTGTTAGTAACAAGTATCAACTATTAAAGAACAAAGGTATGTATTAGTTTATGGTGCTAACCGAACTCCTGCTTCAGCTTCTTCTTGTGCTCCATTGTTAAATAAAAACATTGATCATGAATGGGATGGAAAACCTTCAACAACAAAATGGAGATTCAAGTAGAATAAAAGTTAAGGATAATCAAAAGCCTAGATAAAGCGGAAGGAATTGTACCTGTTCAACTGGAGAACAAAAAATATGCCTGAACTCTCTTGAGTGTTTCATTAAATATTTTTCTAACTTCTCCGTATCTTCTCTTCTGAAAATATCCCAAATAGCAGCACCTGCTTCTCTTGTCTCATTTTCTGCAGGGACATCAAAAAATGTGATCCCTTTAGGCACATCATTTGGAGAGAGATCTCCATTGATTTCAGCACAGCACTTCTCTTTTTCATCTTGGACCTTATGTGCTATTTTCAACCTTGAAATAGTCAAGCTTTGCTCATCATTTAACTTTACTTCTGCTGTATGGGTCAAAATATTCACCTGTGAAAATATTATACAGTACTATAGTGTTAATATATTTAAGAACAAGAATCATAGTATTTACATAATAAAAACACTGAAGAAGCATACCGCATCTGACATGTCACAATGAAGCTTTGTTACAGAATCTCCTCTGCCAAGTTCTTCTTTTATTCCATAAGCAATGTATGTTTTTGGACCCATGTCAGGTTTCAAGACATGCATTGGCAACTTGACAGCAAGATTGAGGATTCCAGCCCGAGGATCAGTGTATTCTTGGAAAGGCAAGGACCGGATAAACTCATCACAGTGACGAGGCAAAAGATCTTCAAACTTATCAGAGGGAGGCCAGTCTTTTAGCTTTAGCATCTCTGGCCAGAGATTTCTATATGTTCTTCCCTCCATATAACCTTTAAAGAACTTATGAGTGCTGATTTCAACCTGCAATATTTGAAAGAACCAACACGGGTCAACCATGCAGAAAACTATACCATAACTCAGAAGATAAGACTCCAAGACGTGGAATCTAAAGCACAAGGAAAATGGAATTGCGTTTATGAATATATACAAAATGGCCTAAACATTGTCTTTGGTCAAATGTTCAAACAAAGCACCAGAAAAGATACCGGAAATTTACCTCACAACCAGCGAGACAATCAATAGTCTTAACTTCTGACATTTTGGGGTTGATTTTTGAATCTGAAGCCGCACATACTGCCCTCCAAATAACCATGGGCTCCCAGCTCAAACCTGTTGCTTGTTGAAGAACATCACGAACTATAACAGGTTCACCACTAATCCAATGCTTTTGAAATATGGATAACCCCTCATTTACAATCTCCCTCCAAGAAGGGCAGTATATGTCATTGTCATAACTGCCTTCTCTAGAAGCAGCTCTTCTTACAGAGTAGTTGCAGCTTGATGCTGCTGCTGCTTTGTGCTTCAGAAGAGTTTGTCCAGTCACGCAGTATCTCAACAAATCCCCAGCTTTAGCTTCCAGTTCAGATATCCAGCCCCGTGGAAGAATATGCTTGAGCTCCAACATGCAGTTTCCACATCCCCCAAACTCCTTAGGGGCACAAAAAACACTTCCATTGCTTTCTGCAGTCCACTCAATAGATTGCTCAATAGAAGGATCATCTGAGGTCTTGGAATCCCAAGACTCCACCACAGGATCACCACCATGCATGTAATCATAACCCTTATTCACATACTGAAACCTCATTTCAGCTCGAGGCAAAATAGTTCCATTGCGAACTTCTTGGCAACATTGGAGGCAGAGTTCATAGGAACACTCAGGACAGCTTCGGTGAAGGTCCACAATTGAAGTAGCACAATGATTGCTACTCCAAGATGAAAAGGATAAATTAAACCTTGCCAAAAATGAAAAAGATTTATGTAGGTGAATTAAAAAAAAAAAACTTACCAATAGACACGTTCATCATCACTACATGGAGTTTGCAGTATCTTAATCTCAGAACGTGATGTCCCTGACATAAGAGTTAATTGTTAATAATGCTTTTAAAGTTAAAAAGCAAACCCAAAGCTGAAGTTTACCAAAAACTTAAAACTGTTTCCTTTTTTTCCTGATATGATAGGTTACTGTTGCTGATGTCTTGAAGAAAATATTACCACTATAATACCTTGTATTCTAGCTTCAATCTCTTCCTCTAGAGCTTCTTCTTCACAAATTTGTTTCAGAAATGGACGAACTAAGTTGATACAATAGTGCAGACACTGACACTTCTCATTATCAGAGATATCCCTGATAGATGTCTGGCAGGCAGATAAAAAATTAATTAATGAGAAAATTGAAAGGAGTAAACTTCTAATCTTCATTAAAGAAAGAAAGTGTCAAAATTTTCCACAGGATAACATAGTAAATCATACCTTAATCATCCCACTTGCGCGCAAGCAGGCATTGCAATTGCAAGTTTTACGGCAAAATGGGCAACACTCTGCAATTTCTGCTATTGTCATATCAGGATACCTATGTGAATAAATAGTAAACACGGTTAAATTTTGTAAAGACACCTTATCAATTACAACTACAAGAACAAAAAAATGAAACCACTAACAGGTAAAATTGTGCAGATATAAAACAACTCACCATTGCTTGATGCACTTATCACAGTACATTTTTTGTTCGCATTTAGTGCAAGGGGCATAACTTAATCTATCCCTTTTCATGCACTGATGACATATCCAGTACCTTCGTTTAGTATCCTGTTTAACATAAGAAGTATAGAATTCGTCAGTTTATGAGGCAATGGACAGTACATAGTAAAGTTCCTCTCTAATAAAAATATAAGCACACGTTGCAACACATTATTGACTCCTTAGCAGATAAGGCTTTAAAATTGCAATTTAAATCTTTTCCTAAAGAAATATGAATTGAGAAAGGCGATTACCCTTCTACTTGTTGCAATGTGATCGTCCTTAGTATAGTTTGTTGAATCCGAAGTAGGCAATGTGGATGCTGGTGCAGAATGCGATGAGGTAATGCTCGAGGATGGACTCTCTCCACTTGATTCTGAGCCTGTTTTATCCATCATGGGGTCCATTGTATGGGCTCTTCTCCTGGACCTTATCTTGGCAACCACGGTTTCCTCATCAGCTTCCAAATCGTCAACCAAAAAATCATTTTGCGGATTTCTTTTCCTTTTCAAGGAAGTAATAGATTTCTTTGGTCGATCCTCTCTCTCGCATGGAAAACCAGGCCTCCTCTTTGAGGAGCATAGAATGTCTCCTTCATCTTCAGAGGTTGGAGTATACTTATGACTCTCTCGAACCTTTCTCCTCGTTGAAACTTCAAAAAGGTTTGAGCAAAACACCTCCATTCTCACCGCCTTCAGTATAGCTTAAACCTATGTAACAGTTAGTGTTAGTGACACACTGATCAAGAAAGCATATTTCTGAAAAACTGCAATACAACATGAAAAGATTAAACCCTTTTCTTTCGATTGTCTGATGCGCTCCAGGTCGAACCAAAACAGTAAACCAGCCGGGTAAGTCAACCCAATACGAGAAAACCCCCCAAAAGAAAAATGGCCCTCATGGGGAAAAACAATGTAAGAAGAAGGAATTGCAATTGCATTCAATTATAGGCACGATACCTTTATAGCACCTTCGAGATCAAAAACAAGATTCAGACCATAACCCACGCAATTCAATGATCAATGAACCCGCTCGGCAAATCAACTGAGCATCAAAGGTTTAAACGATGATCCCCAAAGAAAAATGCCCGTAATCGAAAGAAAAATAACAGGAATTGCATTTTACATTCCACCTAAAAAACAAATTCGAAATTAACGTCGTTCAAGATTCAAGCATCAACCTGTTATTGAACCGCAAAAGCGAAACAGAGGGGAAGCAGAGAATCCAGATAAAAACCACGCAAAATACAGGGAATTAAACATTAAAAGTAAAAATTTATGGAGAAGTGAAATCGGATGCAACCTTGTGGGCGGCTTCTGATCTGTGGGTAGGATAAGACCAAAACAGAAAACGGGTAATTTCCAATTTCCAATTTCCAAAGAAATTACTTTCTCAGTGTTCGTCAAACAGGCGTAAATAAGAAGTTTTTCCCTAGAGCAGTGTATAATTTATACCGTGCGATTAGATCGATACCGTTTGTTTTTTAATTTGAAAAAACTTATCATAATCTGCACACTCAATCTTATTTTATCTTATTTTTCAATTTTCACAGTTTAAATATCTTTATTTTGATGAGATTAAAATATAAAACAAAAATTATCTTTTAATTAATTATCACATTTGATAAAACAAAATATCCCTCAAAAATAAAAAATAAAGCGCATTAAACAGATTCGTACGTGATTGTCTCTGTCATAAGCTACTAATCTTCACAAAGTTGAAATATCAGACTTTATTTTTTTTTCCTTTTAAATTTAAATCAAAACAGTGGGTAATATGACTCCTGGTAATATTAGGAAAAGAAAAAGCCAAGCTATGCTAGGAAAAGTAGGACCACGCTCTGTTTGATGGTTAAGTGGATCACTTCCCACTTTTCTGCTAACACGTGTTTATCATTTTGGGTTTATGAGATTTTTAAAAACATTTTGGGATATTCGCTTGAGTAAAAAATTGTATAGTCAGATATTAATTTGAAATTATTATAAGATTCTGATACGGTTCCCTCACAATTAAAATCTTAATTAGAATTGAATGTATGATATCTTTGATGTTTAAAATATAGCATATAAATCCTTATTATATTGGGTATATTTAAATAGATTTTTAAAAAATAATTTATAAAAAAATTAATAGCTTTTAAAAAAAGAATTTTAAAAAAAAAATTATGAAAAAAAATTATTTTAAATAAATACGTGTGTTTAGATAGTTATTATTAAAATAATTTTTATAATTTAAAAATTAATAAAAAGAGTATAATTTTATTAAAAATATGAGAGGGGGTAAAAAAGAGAGAAGAGATATAATAGAAAATATAGATAAAAAATGAGAGATGAGAGATAATTAAAAATATATAAGAGAGATGAAAGATAGTAGAAGAAATAGAGGAAAGAGAGTATAAGAAAAAATAAAGATAAAATAGTAATTGAGTAGTATATAAATTCTTTTATTGTTTCAAAAGTTATTATGACTAATTTATTTAAAATTATAGTTTTAAATTATAATTTAATTTTAAAAAAATTAGATAAATATAATTTTTTATTTTAAAATTTTTTAAAATGGATATTTGAATCACAAGTTTTTTTAAAATTTAAGTTTAGAAGTTTTTAAAAAGAATTATTATTTTTTTTTCTTTTTTGATATGCAAAATTAGGGTAATTAGTAAATAGTAAACGGTTGATGTTTGCCTCGTGGATAGCAGAACACAGCAAATAGGTCCCAGTAATTTATTGTTTTCCTCCTATCTATTTTATAAAATCATTTTTCTAACTAAGTCACTTTTTATAAGATCATGACATCTGTTTATTTTTGTCTGAATAATAAATATTTTTTTTATTTTTTCTATTCTTAATAAAAATATCCGTTCTTTCAAATAATTATTCTCCTATTTAACTACAGTAAATAAGAATATATTTAAAAAATATATTTTACTTTTTATTAATTTTAGTTATTTTTTAAAAGAACAAATTAATTAAATAATCTTATAAATAGAAAGAGAACGAGTATTTTTTAAAAGAAGCTATTGTTTTCTTAGTGAACTCGTGGGATTTATGGATAAGTTTTTAAGTAATTAAAATTTGGTGGGATGGGAACATTCTGAGATGTGTTTTGAGAAAGAAATATAATAAAAATATATTTGAAAATAAATAAATAGTGAGCAATTAGTTAGCTAATGATCTCATAAACTAATATTATAAAATTTTCTTTTAGTAAGTAATAGATGATGGGTTCAATCCGTATATAACTTTAAACTGTTAATTTTTTGTAATTTAAAAATAAAAATAAATCAAATTGGTGACAGTAATTGGCAATGGAAGTCGCGTGGGGGTTTCAATCCTTGGAGGGGAAGTTAAAGCAGTTAGAGGCGCAGACCCATGCGCCCTAGTCAATATTTAGCCCGGCAGGAACACTCTTATCGATCCCATTCAATCAATCATCATTAAATATTTAATAATTTTGTTATTCCAATTCTAGAGAGTCTTCTTTCATATATATATATATATATATATATATATATATAATTTTAAAAAAATTATACATATCTATTATCTAGAAATATAGTAAAAAAATTTAAAATAATATTAATATTAAATAAAATAAATTATTTATTATTTTTATATAAAAAACTAGATATTTAAATGTTAAGATATTTTTTTAAATATCATGATTCAAATTATAAAAATATAATATTTTTTAAAAATTAATATATTTTAAATAATTATATTTTTTTTCTCTGGTCAGTTGAACCTATTTTAATCTTCAAGGTATTATTTTAATCTCTTTATTTTAGTTTTTATAATTTTTTTCATAATTTTTCATTTTTTTTCATTTGAAATGTTTTTCCTTTTTATTTGACAAATACTCAAAATGACTTAATATGAACTAGCAAAAATGGTGTTAATTTTACTCAAGTCCAATATCCTAATGCTTTTCAGTAGGAGTAGATATTGGGATAACTCCATTCTAATCCTATTATGAGATAAGACATAAGATATAAATTTGTGTATGGCCGAGTTCCTTAGGATAAGTTTGAGAATTCTTGAACCCTATTTAAAAAAAATTAGACTACTAGATATTTTATGTATATCCTATCTATTAATAACATATAATCAGTATACAAAAAAATAATATAAAAAATTAAATTCTCTTTATTATGATTACCAATTTAAAACAATAAGTACATTTAATTATACTACAAATATTATTATTTTTTTAAGTTTTTCACTTCACTAACTGAAATTATTACTTTATTTATAAAGAAACAAGCACATATAAGGAAGAGAAAAATACAATCATTTAATAAATATTATAATATAAATAATATTATTTTCTATTTCTATTTTTTATAAAAACTAAATAAAATAAAAATATTTTTTATTTTTTAAAAAAATATTTAAGATAGGACGAAAATTTCAAATGTTAGACCGAGAACCGTCCATCCTAACCTTTACCCCCATTTTATCTTGAGTTATCACATCCTGACGTTTCACATGATAAGATAAATCTGTCTCAAATTGTTTGGATTGAGACAGGAAAATTTGCATAGCACTACTTTTAGGATGCCCTAATCCTTCTCGCTCCCACGCTCTAGATTTTAAGGATGTGGAATTCCTTTTTTTCTGATTTTTAATTAGAAAAAATTATAATTTTGTTTAGGTGAACATGTCTTTCCAATGACATATGATGGATTCAATGGTGTTAAATTAACCTTAAAAGGATCCAACTAGGCCAACACCTAGGAGAAAATAAATATAAACACACACATCTTATCTGTAAAAAAAAAAAAAACTGAAGCATAAATATCATCATATTAGAGACAAGATTTGCTTCCGCTAGATCAAACTTTAAAATTGCAAGCTTATGAGTCATTCTACTCATATATCAAAGTATTAAGCCCAACTTTATTTAATGTTAGACTTCCATGTAACTCAAATTTTACTCACTTATCATCCTTACGGTAGATCTGTGCTTTTGGATAATTTACAGCATTCCCTTTATAATCTATATATATATATATATATACTCAATACAATCTGAAATATTATAGAATCCTCCATTAGAGCCTAGACGTGGCTCAATCTCATCAAAGTACCCTTTCAAGGAAGGCATTAGCAAAATTCCCCATTTTCCCCCTCAGATTAAGAACTTTTGGCTGCACAGGAAGATCCCAAACTGCCTTGATCAATGCTGATGACAACATCAAATTTACAGCGACTGATGCCTCCATTCAAGGCTCCGGCTGATTTTGGATACCATCAGGAAGAGACCGTGGAGACGAGGCACCACTCATTTTGCTCGGCAACGGCGTGTTCCTCCGGGACTGGCGCTTCGTTGCCACGAGCGCGCTCTCGTTTTCCCACTTGTCACTGACTATCTCCTCATCATCAGAACTATCATTCTCGGTGCTGGCCTTGAAAACCGGATGAATATAGGCTTGCTGAAGGTAACCTTTCACGTTCAGGTAAGGATCAGTCGCTTTCTCCAGTGTATCTTTCATCACTGCTTCCTGTATAAGCAGCCCACAAAGTGTCGTATTTTTCAGTAACAGATTAAAGGGACGATATGCTATGATGATACGAATACGCATTTTCCAGTGTATCTTCAAAGTTTTGTCATTAGCAACGCAAAAAATCAAATGAGTGACGTACATACCTGTAGGGGATATCTAATGAAGGCAGGTTCGAAACGGCCTTTGCAGTACCTATGGAACCATATGGTAAGTACTGGGAGCACGATGAGAAATGGCGTTGATGAAGCAGCTTCTTTGGTGCTCAAGAGTCCTAATAAAACTATTTGGGAAAATATCAGCGCGATCACAACACGCAGATGAACGTCGGGCCAGAATGCCGCCGCACTCTCGTATTCCTGATTATACACGTTAATGATCTGCAGTGGGAAGATTCATCTTGTATCAAGCAAACAGCAGATAATATGATACCTTTGTAGAATGACATGTGAAGGGTATAATTCAGAAAGATTGATTTTGGCCAACCAACAGAAAATGTAAACATGAATATAAATCGAATTGTCCTAGAATTTTTATATTATGGGTCAACAAATTTGTACCTGATGACGAAACACGAGATAAGCCAGCCCAAAGAAAATTATTATGAAAGGAAGAACAGCAGGGGTCACTGAAGCATAGACCAGACCCAGCAGAAAGTACAACTGAATACGAGGTTCTCCCGTGTTGAAACCGATACTCCCGGCATCCATGGCCTCTTCCCTATCTTTTTCGGTCTTAACCAAGAAGAAATTCTTCAAGTGATAAATTATCAGCGGTTTTAACATCAAAATCTCTCCAGCTATACCAGCCCATCCATCGACCATTATATAAGTAATGAAGAAAGTTGCTTTCAAAGGAATTGCTGTGCCAATTGTTTCAGGATATCTGCCAAAAGTATTACACAAAAAATACTTAGTCTAATCAACTTCAAAATTAAATTAAAGGACCAAGTTAATAATCAAGCAAATATGAAAAAGAATACTGAGTTTGATTTCAAATGACATACTGATTGGCTGGTTGGTGAATAAAAGATTGCAGCTGTTCAAATGCTGATCCCGTAAGTATGCTCCCAAGAAACACATTAATGAAATTGAAAATATAATATCTAGAAGCCGATCTTCTCTCAAGAGACGACAAAGATGAAAAGCCTTCGAATTTTGACATGATCATCAGTATTGATGGCAAGAAAATAAGAAAGAGCTTCAGAGCAAGACCAGGAAGAAATCCTTGAATAAATGACTTGATTACTTTGCTGCACAATAGCACGAGTTTGGATAAGTTATCTTCCAATATTGAAGAAAAAACGCTGGCTTTAAGAGTCCAACAATGAGATGAACTTACGAATCGATAAGTGGCTTCAGCCATGGCGCAGCTTTCTGGATTCCCTCAATACTCGCAAGCGATTGTACAAATGCAATGGGGATCATGAAAAAGAAAGTGAGGAAAAAGAATGCAACGGCTACGATTAACCTCCTGACTGTGAGAGAAACATACGGAATCGCCAAGTTTGGCCAATAAACATCTCTTGGCTCTGGAGCCCACTCAGTCAACCAAAGCGTTGGATTTCTGGTTTGCTGAGTCTGAGCACAGACAGCAGCGCCCCATCGACTTTTGAAGGAAACAAACGAAGCAGGCATAATACACTTGGGTTCAGTTGTAACCTTTTCCCGCTCTAAAGCTATCTGCAAGAAGTGACCAGTTTAGTTTGAATTACTATGAAACCACAGTAAAAATACGTAATATAAAAATAAAAAATAGTTTGAAGATGCCAAAATCTACTACAAATTTGGCATTTGATTCACCAGAGCCAAATTGTTTTATTTCTTTATACTACTACAATCATGGGGTGGAAATAAAATTTCCAAGTCAGAAGTTGATAAAGGTGCTTACTTCTTTTGTCATCTTCTGAATTTCAGTTGTGTGATGATCAATAGCATCGACTTTTTTCCCCCAAAGACCAAGGAAACCAGTCTGGCAAATGCAAATAAGAGGATAAGTTTTGCAGTAACCTAAATACAGTATAGTAATGCCACACTTGAATGCACATCAGATTAAACTTAAGCACCTTCATTTCGGGTCTCATTGAAGTTCTTTCAAATTTATTTTGATAATAGACGAGCCAATTCTGCAACTTCTTCTTCTTCTTGACCAGCTTAGCAAGTTTGTTTGCATTATAAACAACCTGTATAATGATTCAATAAGAAGTCAAAAAATGTGCTTTTGACTAATGGACTATTGCCGAACTGAAAACCAAACACACACTTAAAATTCTAGTAACACAAAAGTTTAAAGAAGGGACTGACCTGATTAGTGAGATAGTGATCTGGATGATTGACAAGAAAAAAGTGTTCAACAAGCTCACTGACAGATTCATCTGGGTCTGGAGGAATATTCCGTACGAGCACCTGAGGAAAACAATGTATCTCTGAGAAAAATCCCTATGCAAAATATCTCTAGTGCTACGGCTATCTGAGTCCCAGCTCAATGCAATTTGGTCTATAACCCTAAATTCATTGGATTTGTCAAGCATAAACATGAAAAGGAATTGAATTAGTATAGTCAAAAATTATTCCTCAATGTTAAATTTGAATGAATAATCAAGTTTACCGTAAATTGATCAGGTCGACGTTTTTCTCCTGCAACAAATTGCAATCTCATCACGGCAACTTTCTCATATTCCTTGAGCAAAACATAACATGTCCAAAAAGTAAAGGAATAAGCCACAACTATGTGGCCCCAAAACCTGAAATAGAGTGAAAAAGAAAAATCTTGTATAAGTGGGACAAAATGCAAGGATCAAAATCACTAGAAAGGGGAATTGAGCTTTGACATGTCAGACCTAAAAATAAGTATTCTAATGAGAATAAAACTAAGCTGAAATGTCACCAAAGAGAAGAAATGCAATCAGTTGAAAATTGTGCTGTAGCTTAAAATTGTAATCAGAAAATATTTTTTTCTTAAAAGTCCCCAACTTATTAAATGATGTCCAGAAGTAGAAAAAAAATGCAATAACACAGATTGGGGAGTCTGAAACCTCTGAGATTTTTCATGGACGTTCGAAATCGAGAGTTTATCAATGTCACTAGAAGTTACATTGGTTATCTTCGCTCCTTCTAGGCCAGAACTCGTGAAGTTGACAGGAACTAGCACAGCCCATGCTATAAATGCTATAGGAACAAAGATTTTAAGCCTGCACCAAAAGAGAAAGTATAATTAACTGAATCCAACTTAATAACCAAGAAAGCCAACTCTTTTGAGTAACTTTTACATTCAAATATCACAAATATGCCTTGCAGATGCATTATTAATAATGATTTCTTACATACCCTATTAAGTAAATCCGCAAGTACACAGCAGAATCCAATCCAGCGTGTTCAATAAGCTCAGGTTCTGGCATCTTAAGTGCTTCTGGCATCCAATTCAGAAACCGAATATATGATTTCCAGTCTAAATTTACAAACTTCCGCACAAATGCCCCTCCATGTGCAGGATCCGTTCTTAAACCTTTCAAATACCATTTTGGAAAGTAAACCCTATCATTGAAAGGTTGAAGCCTCAAAACGGCAAATGCCACAAAGAAAATGAAAGCACTGAGAATATTGATGGCGGCTGCAAGCCCGATATCTCCTAGTGTAGCCATTTATTCCTGCAAAAGGATTGAGGAGAAATGAATAAAGAGGTTTCCAATTATACGCAGGAAATTTGAACAAGAAGAAGATTATGCCTTTTCCGGTAAGATTTAGGATTAATCAGTTAAGCATGAAAACAAACAGAAGCACTTACCTAAACAATGTAATGTACAAGCATAACTTGGTTTCAAGAAGAATTAGAGATTTTCATTTATACAAAGCAAATTACGTTTTTTTGAGGCACTTTCGCACTCTCAGAAACCAAACCCGAATATATAAATTAATAGAGGAAGGAACGCCACACCAAATTATATAACAAAGGGCTTTCTGATCGCCGTAATCGTCAAGCGAGATCAAAAAAGTTTGTCCGGAATATACAAAGCGAATTTTCAAAGTTCAACCGCAATTCAAAAACAGAACTGAGGAGTAAGTGAGAGGGAGAAAAATGATAATCTCTCTCTCCCAAAACCTGCTATTAGTATTACGCAGCTTTAATTGAGCATGAACAGAGCCAGAGCAAACTAGAAAGTTCAATTTTTCAGAGAAAGAAGAATAAATCATTGACACCCAAAATCAATCCCACAAGATTTTCACAAACGGAAGTCATTAAAACATCCAAAGAAGCCATCAACAGTGGAAAAACAAGGGTAGAAAAAAGGCTCGTCATTTAAGCGTGTTACTCACAATTTAACCGCAGAAATGAAATCCCAGGTACAGAAATAATCATTCAATGACAGAAAACCGAAGTTCAATATAAACAACTTTCAAAGGAAGAGAGAGAAAGAGGATGTCTTCGAAGGCGAACTAAGCAACAAGATTCGAACCCCTCTTTCCAGTGAGATGGACGTAGAACACACGCCAGTCAGCCTTTTCCTCCTTGAGAAACCAAGTAATTGAAGGCAATTATTTCCAGAAAGATAAATTAACAAGAAAGGAGAAAAGCTTATGGGTGTGAGAGGATTCACAGAAAGAACAAATGCAGTGTTGGCTCTTCGATTTCCGGCAGGTGAGGCACACCAACAGGGTGGGGTGAAGTAGATCGATGGATATGCTTTCTGTTGGGTGTATACACTAGAGGTTTCGTTTCTTTTTGAGGCCTATTGGCCATACTCTTAAATTTATAAAATCTAAATATAAATTACGAATGAAAAATAAACAAAAAATTATAGAAAAAAATCACAAAACATCTTGTCGCGTACTCTCATTTGGTAAAAGAAAATAGTTTTATGTCGGCAAAATGCCACGCGGAATTATGCAACGGCTACTTATTTATTTTGCGGTTACAGGAGTAAAAGAGGACAACTAGGATTTACTTCGGACTGAGATTAGGAGAGGTTAGGGGCACGGGCGGGCATGGCGCGTGAGTAGAACGACCAATGGAATGATGAGAGAGAGGGAAACGTCAGAAGGATGAGCTGGAGACGGGGAAGGGGGTGTAGTGGGCGTGGGATGAAGGCGTGGGTTACGTAGGAGAGTGCCACGTGGGCTTAGGACCAGTATCGAATTATTTTACCGTTTTGTTGGTTTTCAAAGAGTTTCTTTTCTTTTACAGAAATTTTTAGAAAAGTAGAGCTAATCGGCAAAGTTTTCTTTTTTTTTTAATAATATTAATATTAAATAAAATAAATTATCAATTACTTTATATTTTAATTTAAATATTTAAAAATTAAGATATTTTTTTAAATATTATGATATCAAAATTATATTTTTTAAAAATTAAATATATTTTAAATAATTATATATATTATCTTTCTAGAATTTATAACTAATAGATTTAAAAGAGCATTTTCTCTTTCCTCCATATTTCTTTTAACATTTTAAAATTACAATTAAAAAAATGTATTAAAATTTCAAATAATTAATCTAAATTTAAAGAATAAAATATTTAAATATTTAATATTTTAAAATATTTTATAGTTTCTTTAACACTTTAAAATATTTTTTTATATTTTTATAACACTTTAAAATATTTTATAATATAATTTTTCTCTTGATAATTTAGGATATTTTTGTATTTAAAAAATATTTTAAAATATTAAATAAATTTAAATATTTTAAAATATAAGTGTAGTAAAAAATATTTTAAAATATTAAATAAACAAATAAATAACTCTACAACTTGGCAGCATTAATCATCAGAGCAGCAATAGCTTCTGTAATTATTGCATTTGTGACTGGAAAATTGAATTTAATGGAATTGCGTTGATAAGGTGGGAGTGGCTATCCAAATTTCAAATAAACGTATCTGTTAGAAAATTTCAACCTAATACATGATGGCATCAAGGTGATATCCTGACATCGACTGATTGACCTTTCATTTAATTATCTTTTTTTTTTTTTTTTGACAACTTCCTCTAAGAGTTATTTTTAGCAAAGCCGAAATCCAACCTAGTTCTTCCTATAATTCAATTTATGATCTAATTTACCCACAACTAAGCCAGCAACCCTTAAATTATAAGACATAATTAATGTCTTCATACACGGTTCTAAAAAAAAAACGTAGTTAACGTTCTTAAACTCATTAAAAAACAGGTAACTTTCAAAATTTTCCCTTCATTAAAATTAATGTGCTTGATAAAAGTGACGTATTGGAATTAGTGACTATATAGTTGTATGGTTAAAAAATTAATTTTAAATAAAATTTTAATTTGAAAAAAATTAAAATAAATAATTATTTTTGTCTAGAATTAATTTTGACCAAAACTATAGTTTGAATAAACTATTGAAAATAGCTTTTAAAACAGTAAAAGATCTTATGGACTATCTAATTATTATTTTACCCTTATTTTTTCTTATATTATATCTCCTCTCTCATCTCTATTTTCTCTCATCTCTCCTCTTTACCTTATCTCCACTTTCCTGTATCTTCTCTACACTCTCTCATCTCTCTTATTTCTTCTTTATCCTCTCTTCTCTCTCCTATTTATTCTATACCCTCTCTACTCTCTCATACTTTAATTAAATCATACACTTTTTTTTATAATTTATCAATATAAAAAGTGATTATACTATTAATTATCTAAATATCTCTATTTTTAAAATATATTCTTCCTATAATTTATTTTTCTCAAAATCTATTATCCATAATTTATTCTTCCCAAAATATATTCTCTAAAAACTAATCCAAACACACCCTTAAAAAAAACATATATGAAAAATAATAAGAACAACAATAAATGAAGGGCCCGAGGAATAAACTAATGATTGATATATTAAGCAACTTATTTTATAAAAAATATAATATAAATTTAAATATCTGATTTTTTTATATTCTAAATTTTAAAAAGGATAAATCTTAAACCTAAGTAATTTAAGAAAGTCTTTGATTAAATTAAAAAAAATGAAGGGGTATGACTGGAAAAGAATATTAACTCTATATAATTAGCATATACTTTAGACTAAGCTAATTTACCTTAACCTAGGAAGTAGTTAAGCTAACAAAAATCTATAATCTTAGTTCAAACCTACAACAACTCAAAGTTCCTACCGAAAGGAATGGGAATGAAAGCTCAAGCCTCTAGATTAATCTTGAGAAAAGTTCAACTTTTTTTTAAAAAAAAAACGTAGTGTTATTTTCAAAATAAGAGGCTTAGTTGACCCAATATAAATGAGGCTTAGCTTTAACTAAAGGACAAGTCAATTCCACACGTCTTAATTACAGGACAAGTCCATCCAACATGTCCTTGTTATTATTGTATAGAATCCCTTAAAATTCAATTCACGTGCAAATAATTATTCTAGCTTCCAAAATTTGGCAATATTTTTATTCTAGATTTTTTTAAATCAGTTATTATATATTTGTTAGAAAATTAACGACTCATTAATAGTGCTAAAATTTGATGAATATAGCTTATTTTTAATTTGGCTAACAGATTATTGTGTTTGTTGTATTTTTTAAAATATTTAATTTATTGATTATTGTAATCTGTCATATTATAGTATTTTTAAACGCGTCTTGCAATTGTACAACATATGAGTCTATTATTGCTGTGAGAATTTCTTAAAGTTTGAAGTTTAAGGAGTTATTATCCAAAATGAAATATAAAGCAATTCATCTTAATATATCACGTTTCATTAATGAGCAAAATAATATTAATTATTATTATTATTAAGGGAATCATTTGGACAAGTTTGAAAAGTTAAAAGACTTCATGTATTATTTATGTATGACCTTAAGTTGATCTAAGAGAATAATTGTGATTTTCCATTTGATTAAAATATTGTGATCTTTTTCATCTAAAAAAAAAAAGAATCTGATCTGCCAACACCATAAATCATGCCCCTAAGAAAGAATTAGACAAAAAACAGTAAGAGTGGACGTGGAGTAAATTCTTTAATGGGTTTTTTTTCACTTTTTACTCAATTATATGAAGAATATATTTGGATTTTTAATTTCTTAAGGTTAAATGTTTTAAGCGTAAACAAAATTTATGTCAAGTTACTTCTATTTATTAAGTTAACTTTTTTTAATCATACTTATTATTTTAATATTATTAATTGTTAAAATATTTATATACAATTATAAATCTATATATAAATACTTATAAATTTTAATATAAGTTTTTATAATATAAATATTTATTATTTTGCTATTAGTAGTTATTAAAATGTCTAGGTATATTTAAAAATTTACTTATAAATTTGACTTAATCAATATATGTAAACTTAATTTTTTATTTTATTTTTTGATATGGGGCGTGGCCTTCTTGTTGTAAATATGTGTTCGTTTCTTGGGTATCTTTTATAGAAAAGTTTCTCTGTTTTTTTACAGGTACTTTTTGTATATAAGTTTTATGAATTCAACCAATAAAATGTGAAATATATTATTATTTAAAATATATTTTATCTATAAAAAATATTATTTTATTATAATTTTAGTTATGACGTTTAAAGATATATTTTAATTTTTAGATGTCTAAATTTATATTTAAAAATAATTAACAACTCATCTTATTTATCATATAAAAGAAAATAAGATTTTATCCTATCATTAAATTATAGGGGAGCTTAATTCTTTTTAAAAAAATTTATACTAAACAATAAAAAAAATCACTTTCAAGCCTTTCTAATGGATAAAAAAGTCCTTAAAACATTTAACAAAAAGAAAATATTAAAGTAGAGTTTTTTGATTAAGTATATATAATATTTTATTATTATTTAAGATAATTTTATTTAAAATACTATTAAATATTAAAAGAAAGCACATCTTAATGGGATACAAAATCTTATTCATCACGTCATGAGAAATTAATTAGTTCCTTCTACTAAAAAGAATCAATTAAGTATTTTTTTTAACCAAATAATGGATACTTGGAAGTGGACATTGATAATATGTATATGGCAATTAATAAATGTAGGAGTCATTTTCACAAATAAATAGGGGAATGGGACATATACACGTGGAATGGGACTAAATTTTAAGTAACTTATCTATCAGCTTGAATTTAACTTATGCCCACACTTAGTATGGCCCTACATAATGTTCCTTTTCTAATTGGTCCCCATTTCACTCAATGAAGACTTTAATGAAATATGACTCCTTCAAGTTCCAACACGTACGTAAAATGCTATCTAAATATATTTGTTCTTAGCAATTTATCCATCTACGAATTGTACTGAAAGATTTGCATATATTCAGGTTTTATCTTGTATGAATCCATTTATTAGTAATATATATTTAATATTTTATAAGAAAAGTTCAATTATCGCAATTAATTGTAGTGTAATAATGGAGTGTTTGAGCAATTATTCCTAATTCTATTTTTTTTATATTTTTATAATCTATTTTTTTATACATATCACACATGTTTTAACCAAAATATACTTTTATTTGTTTATTTGTATATTTTATATAGATTGTGGACTCTGTGTTTTGCATGGATCTTAAAATTATATATAATATATATGGTACACTGTTATATTATATAGAATTCAGAATTTGCGGGTTTAACTCACCAACCTGCCATTTTATGGCGGGTTAATAACCCATTTTAGTACGGATCTTTTTGACCCATACCTGCGGCGGGTTAGCCTGCTTTTTTTTTTTTTAATTTTTATTATTTATATTACACTTTATTAATTTTAGAGTTTTAACCAAATTAAAGTTTACATTATACTTAATTTATGATAACTTTATCTTATTGAGTCATTTCTTTAAATATATATTTTATTTTATTATTATTTTACTTGTGACATATTTATATACGGATAGCGATAAAGTTAAAGAAATAAATATTTTGATAATTTTAGATTATGCTTTAAATCCAATTAATATTGATACATATAAATTATTTTTTTAAAAAATATATATGAAAATATTTTTTTAAAATAAATAAATAATTAATTTTTAAAAAAAAAGCCCACCAACCCACCATAGCGGTCATGGGTTAGAATAATTCCAACTCGCAAAAGCTTATTTTTAACCCAACCTGTCACAAGTTAGCCCGTATCCAGCGGACTAACTCGCATTGTGAGCTCTAATATTGTATATAATATAGACTATACATATATAAAATAAAACTTACATAACTGGAAAAATGATAGATTATCTTTTTAAAAAAAAAATTAATATGACATGAACAGTTGAAATATGCCAAAAATAAGTATTGTTCGCACACAAGAGTATTAAAATTGAATATTTTGGAAGGTTGTACACCTATGGAGAAATGCCAAATGACCAATTGTCTTTGTCCTCGTGTTACATATGGCTGGAGGAGCATAAATCATGTAATTTGGCCTCAGAAGATTCAATTTATTCAGATATATAATTGTAATTGGAGTATAATTATAATCTAAATTGGTAGACAAAAAGAAATTTAGTCCAGAAAATGGATATAAATGGAAATTTCTATTTTTTTAAAAAAAAAAATCACAGTGAATACTTGTCACCGAGAGTGGGTTTAACAAGTTTACGAAGTTCTTCTTCTGGGATTTGCTGATTCAGAACCTCTTCAAACTGCATTTCATCAAGTGAATGCAAAAACTTGAGAGAATAACTATTGGGGGGAATAATTCTGAGACCTATCATTGATCTTTTTAGAGAGCTAAAAGAAGGCCAGGAAAAATAACCAAGGAAACAAGTCCCTTTGATTCATTCACAAGCTCTTTTGTAGTATTCACAATAGCTTCCTTTGCGGATATGAGTTCATAGTGAACAACTCCAAATGCATATACATCTGTTTTGAGAGAAAAGTCTCCATATTGTGCATATCTGCACAGCAACGTGGATCTTGGTCAAAATTATTAATTAAAGATTATAATAACAGTGAACTTTGTCTGAAACTAAAGAGACTGGAAAGTTGTTAAAGTGATTTTAAAAAAGCAATCACAATGCAAAACGATTGCTGAAAAACATAAGTTCAGCAAACCCTTTTTACTCTGTCAGAAATTCAGTGTAATAATTGGTTGACACCAAGTAAAGCAGAAAAGCTATGGTGGCCGACATGTTAACCCCATTTTCTTTGTACTTTTGAAAGAATTACTGTACCTGAATATATGCAATCCTAATCAGAAGCAATCATGAATGCTGACTGGCTCAACTTGTCTGTATTCCAATGCAATTATTGGCCCTGGACTATCTTCTTCCACAACGATACTATTCTAGAAAAGTAGAAAAGAATTAGAAAATCCCTTCTAATTGATTTGTAATAATTAAATTAGACTTGCAGACAAACTATCACTGGAACGTTGTTGAGAAAAGATGACAACAATAAAAGGAGGAGTTTTCAGCTCCCTACCTATCAGTGGCCAAGAGGTTGAAAGAGAAAAAAAAAACCCACCAATCATGTCTTCAAAAGGCTTCAAAGGCACTTACTTCAGAATAGGAGCTGTTCATATGTTTCTTCGTGGTATGGGATGTTTGTATTGAAGTCAATGTGACACTTAATCTAAATTATTCATAAAAATTTAAAATACTGGTATGTTATGGAATGGCCCTGTTTATGTACCTGCTTCTTAGCTAGTCTACTGTGCTGAGTGTCCCAAGTCAGATATACATCCCATGTATTTTCAATGGGTTATTACACATGAAATTTGACTTTTCTGCATCGTAGGGGATTTTTTCTCAAGAAGATAAGATCACAGAAACAAATGCTACAGAACAAATTTTGTGGTACAGAATCAAGGCATCAGCACCCTAGAGCAACACAAACATCATACGGATTGAGTATGGTAACATGACTGTAGGTTCAAAAAGCTAAGAAAATCGTAACCCCAAAAGGGTTCATTTGAATCCTTAATTGAACTTTAATATCCAAATCAAATATCTTGACTTATAAAATCAAATAAAAGAACTTATTGGAAGAGGCATTTGCATCAGTTAACCAACAAACTAAGAAAGTGATCAGTAAATCAAATTCTTACTCTGGAGGCATATAGCCAAAAGTACCCACAAGATGTGATGGCATTGAAGAACTTCCATATTCTATCAAATTTGTCTGACCAAAATCTGCAAACTGTGATGTTAGCCTCAGAATTTCTAATTTCATTATATATTTAATCAAAACTCCAAAAAAGAAACAGTATTTGCAAACCTTTCCACGGAAGTTTTTGTCAATCAATATGTTTGGAGATTTAATGTCTCCATGGATGTAGACAGGAACTGTTTGCTCATGGATGTATGCTAGCTTCTTGCTGCATCCGAGGTATTTGCACTCTACTTGGCCATGATAATTGCTCCCTCTCTAAAAGCAACAAAATTAATAGTCTTTAAGTCAAAATGAAGCTATCATTTTTGAAGCAGAGACAAGAATGTAAGACAAGCTACAAGAAGTTTTAGTACAATTTAAACTATCATGATGTTGTGGTTGATACTAATGTCAGATATGTATGCAATACAATACAAATTCAAATATCTGTGAACATAATGGAGTGAGAGAGTAGGTCCAATATTTTTACCTGAGCCACGTAAATGTTGGTTTAGATTGCCATTCCCAATGTACTCATAGACCAAAACTAATGAGTTCTTCACACAATATCCAATCAAACGTATCTGCAAAGAGCATATATACAAGGAATAATCATTGTGGATGTTTAGGTAACGAATATCAAGTACCTTGGCATGGCAAGTAACTAGAATTCTAGGCATAGAATATCTATTCTCCATTGAGTAGGGTCAGGACGAGAGAGAGAGAATAGCTATAGAATTTTTTTGTTTTGAATTGGTAAGGCAGACACTAATAGTCTAAAGTTACAGGCGGGATCGAACTTGCAATCTTCCACTTGCAGGGACTTTTCATGCCACTAAATTATAAGGTCATTGGCAATAGCTATAAAATTTAGTGTTCGGTTTTACTGCTTTAGCCTATAGCCGTGATGAAAGGTGGAGAGAGAACTTCACTTCCAAAAATAAATGGAGATAGAAAAGATGCACTGTGGAAGCATTATTGGAGGTTTTCTCAGGTGATTGCTTTATCTAAATAACACCTGGTATTTAAATTTTGATCATTGATTAATCCAAATAACATAGCTATTAAACCCTCATACAACATCACAAGCTGTTGTGGAAAAATCTGTACAAATCAATAGGCATGAAGATGAGATAATAACAAGAGGGGAAATCATACCAAGTTTAGGTGATGGACATGGATAAGAACCTTCAGTTCAGTAAGGAATTCTTTTGATGATTGCATGTCCATCTTCTTAATCGCCACTTTCTGTAGGAAATTGTCAATGTCTAGCAATTATTAGAATTTCTGATTCAATTTTAAGATCATCCTTAGACCTTTTTTTTTATTAAAAAAAGTTGTGAGCCTTAATATATATAAGTTTTAGAATCTATCTTTGCTGAAGACGAACCTCATTTCGAAGTTCTGTAAAGTAAACAGATCCAAAGCCTCCTTGTCCAATCTTATTAGCTATACTAAAGCCATTAGTAGCTTCAGCAAGCTCCTCATATGAGAATTCCACTGACTTGTCCACGGTAATACATGTCAATCTAGGAGAAGCACCGCCAACCAATTCTGTTAGCTTCTCTGAGCAGCTTCCAAAACCTGAATCCAAGAAACACGTCAACCTCAACTTATGAAAACTTAAATATAACGTTCAAATTCTAGAATAAACATAGAAAGAGACAAAAATGGATGTTGTTGCACGATCTGCTTCTTAGATCTTGCTTTGTTCTTGTCTGACTTTTATTAAGGATTTGAGTTTTAATCATGCGTCTGCTCTTCATTACCTCAGTTGTTCCTTGTTTCTCTGAGAAATTCATAAATCTAGTTTGCCTCATTAAACTAGTTGTTTTTATGAGATTTGAGTCCCATTTTCTTCTTTAGCTATTTGTCTCCTAATATGACGACACAAATAATCGGTCAATGCCAAGAGATCAACGTAGAAGCTATGCATAAGAATAAATTGACTTACAATACTTATCTTCAACTACTAGTGGATTTGTGAAAAGGGATGCATCTGCCACTCTCTTTCTTCTATATAGCCCGAAATATAGTAGTCCCAAGAGTAAGGTCCCAGAAATACTTCCAACAACTATACCAGCAACAGTTTCACCAGAAATTCCTACTTAAAATGGCACAACAATGTCAGAATACCATAATATTAATAACACACTGGTGTGTTTTTTCATGTATAAGCTGTCAACTTGAATAGAGCAGTTCAGTATCCTTATCATCATCACCTGATCTGCAAATGGGTATAGATAACAGACATAGATGTTGGAGTTAGAGGACTTGAGCAACTTCCAAAAGAGCGCGTTGAACTTACAATGAAGAATAAATTATCTAGTTTGTTCTTGAAAGATGGGTCAAATACTTGTTCGGTCCCTCATTTATTTCTGACAAAATTTGAATGTACAAATTGCTATCTTTATATTAAATCAGTAAACGTGTGCACGTGAGACAAAGCATTATCCAGTCTAACAGCAGAGTGAGAAAGGCTGATTTAATGCACAAATCACCATTTATGTGTGTAAGAAATTACTGAGGAACCAAAATGTTGTACAAGCCAAATTGATATCAGGATCAGGCGGCAGTATAAACAACTTACCTCAACTTCAATGGTGGATAGATTCCATTTTCATCTGCAAAATAGGATGTAAAACATCATCATTAGGAACGCATAGCTCTTTGGCAACTTTTATCAAACATGTGAGGTGCATGTGAAACAGGGAAGGACACCCCCCTGAGGAGTACTGGATTGGACTCTTGTTATTTAATAGATCATAAGATATTTTCGTAACCCCACGCCTAGATTAGTTTTTCGAGCTTCTGATGAGCTAATGATGATTAATTAATTGTAAAGTTTTATTACTAGTTTTGGATATTAGATGAAAAAAATCAATATTTTAAATAAAATATACTCATATGTTACTTAACATAGAATCTAATTAAAGAGTTAATATTGATATAAGACATATTTTTTATATTTATCAATTTTTTTTAAATTATTCTTATAAATATTCTCTCAAAAATAATCAAATAAAAGAGGGAGGGATGGAGTTAAAAATATTATTAGAATATTTTAGAAAAAACATATTATATATTAATTAATTTTTTATTATAATTAAATTAATTAAATAAATTTTATACGAGAGTATTATATTGTGACTGATGCAAGGAAATCCTTATAATAAGCTCTGAGAAGGGCAGTTGTATTTTTTTATAATTAAAAAAATTTATTTAAAATCTCATGAGACTTGAAATTAATTATGTTATTTATTAGAATTTTTTTTTGTTATTTAATTACTTTCATAGGACTAAGATATTATTTTCCCTACGTTTAAGGTATTATCAAAATATGACCTGCGGTTTAACGAATTATTTTGGTATAGATAAAAATCTCAAAAGAAGCCATATGCATATCATTCAAAAAGATATTTACACATCAAGTTATGAAGATTTAGTGTCATTCATGCATCTCCTTTCGTTAATAAAAATATCAAATAGTTTACTACTAAAATTATATATACAAATTGAAAATTTTAAGAAATTTATTATCTTGTTTTAACGTTCAAAAACAATTTGTAAAGACTAACTTAAATATTACAATAGAAAAATAATATTTATAATATTCTTAACAAGACATGCAATTATATTACAATATATCAATTTACAACTCATAAATAAATAAACTTGTGTCACTGTCAGTCCGTTAGCAGTTAGGACCAACCTCTAGCCGGCACAAGCACCAGGCCGGCGCTGAAATCGGACCCAGGATTGTACCTCTGAAGCAACTCGGCCGGAACACCATTCTCCACCGCAACCTTCGACAATCCCTCGCCGGACCGAATTGCATCCGTCAAGAACAGCCGTAATTCGAGGACACGTGTGCATCGCCGCAGGAGCAATTCACAGTAACACTGAACCCTGGTCCCCGTGGGTATCTGGTTAGGGTGGAGAAGGTTGAATCTGCTCACCCATTGCTCGTAGGTGAGACTGGCGAAAGTCTTATAACCAATCGACGTATAGGTGTCGCCGCGTTGCATGGTGTAAGAGAAGGTGTGACCTAAGAACTCTTCGTTCAATCAGAGGCACGTGAAGGGCACGCGGAGTCGAATCTGGGTTGGGAGGCGGTATAGTAGTGTTAGGGTTTCGAAGAGTGGCATTGAATTTGAGAATGTCTGGAATTTTCTGACCGAAGAGGTCGCTGATTCGAGTGAAGTTGGCGTTTTCTCCGACAACGTAGTAGGAAGCTAAGGCTAGCTCGCATAGCCTGCACTTGGCTTCGATTGTGAATACTCATAACTGAAAGGGAAGAAGAAGATGAAGAAGGAAGAATAGTAGGCTAGGGTTTCGTCGTGTGGCCATTTTGAGGAGGACGATGAAAGATGATAATGAGAAGAACATCATTGTTGCTTGAGCAAAGCAAGAGCTCGCTCCATTTCGTATGTATATTCTTTCCTTTTCAAGTAGTTTTGTTTAGCGACTATCTTATAAAAAGTATTATATTCTCAGATTTGACTTTAGCTTATTCCCAAAGTTTCTTCGAAAAATTTAAACACGTTCATTTGTATGTATGTATGTATGTATGTCGAAAACACATTATTGTTTCTTGCTGGCTGTACTCAGTTTTCCTTTGCCTTATATGATTGCTAGGGCCGTCAACGGTAATTAAGTTTGAAGCATTCTTCCTTTCTCACTTGTCTTTTGTTGTGATTTTTTCCCATTAGAAATAGAAATGTCAACCAGATTGATCTCCTCCGGGTGGATCGAAGATTATTGCACTGAGCTTATCTGCAAATCTGTTACTTTGTCTGTAGATATGGGTAAATTCGACCAACCAGTCTCGTGTTAAACCAAGTTCCATGGATGAGTCCAGTTTTGGAGTATCAATTGGCCTTAAATCAATGGATATATTCTAAAAATGAATGAATGACTCGGCATTATTCATAAAATGTAAATAGTGCAACTTGTTAGTTTGAGCTACGTAGTTAATGGATGGATTTGCCAGCAAAAGAGAAGTGTAGTATTTAATAAGAATAAATTAATTTTCTTTTTTTAAAACAGCATCGATAGTTTAAATGCCTTATATTATTGGTTGGGGTAAGGCAGTTAAAAAAAAGTCACTTCGAGTAGAAAGGAATATGCCTTTAGCACAAAGTCCACGTACAAGTCTCACTTAAAGTGGACTTGAGAATTTGATGCCATCATTTAATGATTGGCTATGATTTATGACACTGTCCCTCCCCACCGCTCCTCTTGTCCACCCTTACCATTATTATCAAACTCTCCATTCCAACCCAATATTACCTTCCACATCTAACTATAACAAAAAGTGATTAAGTCAATAATCTTATTTTGAAAATTAAAAAAAAAATCATGAATCCCGTCCTAAAAAAGACAAAGCGGTACATATATATATATATGTTAGTATGTTGTGATATTATGAAGAAGGAAGCATAAAAATGGAGGCCTTGTTCACAAAGCATATATACCAAACTATAACGAGTGTGACCTTTTATATGAATTGCACTTATAAATGTATACCTGCCAGCCCTCGCCCGTTTATAAGATTCTCTCCACCTTCAGTGCTTTGCATGTGCCTTCGAGGCTTCGTCAACCCTCCCATGCACGCACGCACGCACGCACGCAACTAAAGTTGCCCACTCTCTCACACCAACCCTTTCATAATGGGACGTTTATATATATATATATATATATATATATATATATATATTCCACTTTGCTTTTGCCTTGGTGGGAATTACTATGTATATATATATAGATAGTAATTCCCACCAAGGCAAAAACAAAGTGGAAGCTTTCCTTTCATGGTGCTGCTAACACCTTCAACGCCCACGTCATGCCTTGTTCTTACATTTATATCTATATACCACACACACGCACACACATATAGTGGCATGCTTTATATCTTAAAACCCACAAATCATGCTTATTCTTGCCATGGTAAACCCAATCAAAGTGCGCGCGCGCGCGCGCACACACATATATATATGTGTGTTATACGCACGTATATATGTGTCGATCTGTGAGCGATAAAAACCACTACGCTGACGTCAACATATCTTGTCCCTATATATGTGTTTTCCCCCCCTTTCTTCTTGTTTCTTTGTTTTGCTCTCTCATTTCCCACTTAATTTTTTACTGGATTATATATATAATTACGTTAAGAATAATTCTAACTTGATAACGATAGGGGTTACTGATCTTTTCCTTATAGAAATTTAGATTAATATGTAATATGATGACTTCACTTCATCCCCGCATTAAACAACAAAACTTCCTAGTCAAAACTGCAACTACGATCGACCTAACAATGTTAGAAAAAGTTGTTCTTCCCTTTTTTGGTTCAAATAATGGGAACGCATGAAGGAAAATCATGGCAAGACATGATATATATCGGGTTATCAAGTCCGACCCGAATGATTAAAAACGCTAAATAGAAAATAAAGATCATATTACGCAGGATAAACGCACGTTTTTGGTCGGCACAGAACCCAGAAAACAATAGTGAATGGCTATGGACAAACAAGAAACAGTGAATTTTAAACTTGGGGTGGCAATTTCTTGTTACGCCAATGTTTCAAGGGTTTAATGTTATCTCTAAGAGAAATGATCACTTTCTGGACAGAAAGGGAAACATATCAAATCTCATGGGATCTAAATAAACACAGATACATACATAAGAGAGTCAAATACATAACATGTTTCGTAGCCTCTGGTCGAAGCTTTACAACACACTCACAACAGCAGCAGCAGTCATGTCTTCTGACAGTCTTGTCCCTACAACGGTCATCTCTTCCGCCGCTTGGGCTCCACCTGCCAGTTCATATCAATTTGAGCAATTAGTAATAACCTCATGCTAAAAAGCACATGATAGACCTGATTAAAAGAAATTAACCTCCCCAAGATATTTCCTCTTCAATGCCATCAAGATAAGTAAGGGTAACAAAAGAAGAGAACTTTAGTATCATATCTCATAAACACATGAACTGTGGTTATTTTCCTCACAATTCAGCAGGCCCACATAATTCTTTCAGAAGCTTTAATGTTTTCTAATAAAACACTTGAGATATCTAAATTCAGGCTATTTAAAACGTTAAGTAAGCATCAGATAGAATAAAGAATAAAACAAGCACGTAGTGATTATTATCTCAAGCATCATGAATAGATAGATACGCTGAAGGATGCGGTGCAATAACAAAATTACAAGTATGGCAATCCATGTCACCTTAAGCAATGCCCAAATTGGCAATCCAAAAAAAGAAACTTTGAGATCCTTTTATACGCCCAAAAACAATGGGCATAATAAATGGGAATTTTAAATCCAGACACTTAGTTTAGGAGGAGGTAAAGCGGAATGAATGATTTTGAGAAGAAAGGATTTTATCTCCACATATTTCAAAGGGTGCAAGACTGCACAGATGGGTGGAATTTATGTCCTCGAAGGAAAAAGCTTCTACAGAAAGAACTTAGACAATTCAATTTACCAAAATAAGCAGTGTTATGTACTGAACGATGCATCCAGAAAGGAGGTCAATTCAAGGTGTTATAACCACCATACTACCTTAAACATTCAAACTCTCATCTTATAAAAATAAAGCAACACGTGACATAATTGAAATTCAATGCTGCACTTTAATAATGTGCATAAACATATTAAGCCCATTCATACTATAAACTAACCTATTGAAGGAATGCCACTCAATTAATGCAATGGCACCAGAAATGATCAAGCTTAATTAGGCTAAATAACACCAAGAACAAAGTTGATCGATTTATCATACCTCCAATAACACATTTTTTCATTTATTTTATCAAAGGCACAAGAAGGGTACTCACCAATCTAACGTCCTATAAATTTCAGCCTATCTCCATAAAACAAGCGTGACATGGATCATTCTACACATTTGAACATCAATAACATATGGTTTCAACTATTTAAAGATAATTCATGAAAAATCATGACTATTGAAGAACGTGCATGTAAAATCACGGATTATGAAAAAGTTCATTAAAAACACTAGCGGCAACTGAATCCAAAATTAGAGGAATAAGTGTTTGCCCAGGAGAAAATTGCTTGACCAGGTTTTTCCCATTTAGGAATTGGTAAATAAGACTAGATCATGGAAAACCTAACAAATTTGTTTAGGTCCACTAAGTGAAAGAACAACTTGTGCAAGATAAAAATGTATTCCTGGCGTGACAAATAGCAACAACGAGTGAAAAGCTCATAAGGACAAAAGCATCCGTACACCTACCTGTATCTCAAGCAATAATTGCAGCTATCTATGTATAGTCACATTCAAAATTAATCATGAAAGGCAGCTACAACTGCCACACATGTTTCAAGACAAAAAAACATACTTCAACAGTTTAAAGGAATCATGGGTATCCCCATTCATTTGTTTAATTTGAACCAATACACAGCCCTAACTAATTACAATTTTCCCATTCCAAATAGGAAAACAAAACTAAAAGATTCAGTTTACCATTCGTATTCAACTGAAAAATATGACGGCTATTAATTTGGCACTTTATTGAGAATACAAGCATGTTAAAGCAAAATATGATTGGCTAATGAATTAGTGTTCAAGTTTGGTAAATTCTTGTTTTTACCATTTTTTTTGTGTCTTCGAAACATGTTCCCTGAAATAAATAGCTAAAATGACATGAAAATTTCACTTTCCATACAAGACCCAATCCAGCACTCTAATCTTATAAATGCAGCAGAGACCAGCTGTGCTATATTGTTCATTTCAAGACCAACAGTCCTGAGGGCTCAACAATGGAAGAAAATGTTCATCAATCTCCACATGATACACCAAACATTGAAACAGCCATCTGTTCCTTGCCAATGTTTTCACCACCTTTCTATACTTCTCCTGGGGTGGTAGTGTGAGGAATACGTTGGAGAAACAGAATCAATAGAAGCAAAAGTAAAGAGCATATAGAATCATTAGGGACGGGATGCAGGCAAGTTTCACCTTGCCATCGGATGCTGGTGATGCAGAAAATGTAGTTTGCGGTTTTTTCATGTCATCATCAGAAGAACATTCAGAACATACAAAATGGTCCAGCTTTTTTGCTTCTTCGATAGTCATGCCTACACAAGCAGGATGATACCTGAAAGAAACCTACAAAGATTGGAATATGTATTTGATAAAGCATAGAGATATTAAAAATATATCAAAACTATAATAATAATAATAATATTTCTAGGACATCCGAGAAATCTAACGATTTGGCAATGTATCAAATTATCATGTCATAAAACACAGTGTCAATTAATGCACTATATCTACATCCCCAACCTCGCATGGATTTACCAAACTTATCCAAGCAAACTTTACAACAATAACACCAAACCAATCATTTTAAAGAATAAGCAAATGCATAATTCAATTTATGTTGGCTAACTTTTATTTGGGAAAAGAAAGTTCACAGAATTCAGAGTGGTAGTACGAAGGTAATAGATAGGAGATATAGAATCCGTAGTTCCAACATGCAAAACATTTGCATGCCAAAATAAAGGATAAACAGTCAAAATTAATATACCATAGGACTTACTCAAGCATCTTTTAAAATCTTTTTACAATAGAAGTTTAGTTCTTAAATCTTCATCATTTTCTACAATGTTTTAGGGTAAATATTGACCTTACAGCTTGTTAGAACTCCAGGCTCCTTCTGCAGGTACGGAAAATTATATCTAATTACTTTATCCAAGTAAATAACATATCTTAATACTCAAAAGATCGGAACATCTAAAAAGCACACGCAAGTACATTAATAGTGAGCAAAGTGAAGCAGAATACAATGATTTTACCAATCCTTGCACCCCTCACATTGCACCATGAGGTCGTCCGGGTTATAAGGCATCTCGCATTTGCAATACCTTCAATATGCAAACCAAATCAACAGAAACCCATTGGTTATTGGAATCCAATTCTCCAAACGTCATAATTGCATCAACAAGAAAGCAAAAGAAACTCACACAGCAACACGGTCTGGCGTGAAAGCACCGGTAGCAGCCTTGTATTCAAATCTACAGTAGTAATCTTCAGCTCCTACATTCTCAAGCTTAGTGTAGTTCTTGAAAGAGTGTACAATACACTTCCCTTCAATGGTGTGAGCACTCTGGATGTCATAATGGTCCGACAAGAACAGCTCTTTCGCTCCATGGAATTGCCTGCGTCCTCCAATCGACTCTTCCGGCCGATAATACCATCTCACACGGACTTTAACGTTGTTCCTATTATCTTGTTCGATCTTCTCCACGCGAGCAACGTACGGAGGCTTGCTGGTGTCGGAAGGTCGCATCAGTACACAGTCTCCAGCTGCAAAAAAAGAGCAGAAACGCACATCTTTCGAAATCGAAACCCAAAAAATCACAAAAGGAACGATTTTTAACATAGAAATAGAACTGGGTATTTTGTGAGAAGAAATAGATAGCGATTTACCTCTGACGACCTTGTTTGTACCTCTGATGGTATATGAGTCCAAGTCCTTTCTGCCCGGTCTAGTTTTCGCCATAAGATTGGAAATGTATGAATTGTAGGCCCTAAGATTTTGGCGAGAAGAAGAACAGAGGAACCCTAAGGTTGAAGCTGAGGACTGTGTTGTGACGCTTCGCCTGAGTTTACCAGTGATTCGAGAATCGATACAGTACGGTCTTAAGGTTCATTATCAAGAGTGTTACAAGATTTTTGGCGTTAAGCAAGCCTTATTTTCCTTGGCATATATGTCCATTGCCAAGTTTATTCCTTTAATGATGATATTTTTTTTTTCGCTTAACTTTTCGCCAAAATACACCGCATGTTCTTGAAGATTTGAGGATGTTTCCCCAATTTAGAGACAAAAAATACAAACAAATCTTTACTCTTGAAACTAATTATTATAAAAGAAATCCTTAATTTGACAAAATGAGAAGATATACAATCCATCAACTAATAATACGTAAATTAATATTATTTTATTATAATTTTAATTATAATATTTAAGAAAATATTCTAATTTTTAAATAATTAATTTTACATATAAAAATAATTAATAACTCATATTATTTAATATTAATATTATTTTAAAAAAATATTTTATTTTTTAATTATACGTAAACCTAATTATTTTTTACAAATTTTTGTAAAAAGAAAAAACAAGAATACGTCAACAAATCGTTAGTTCATTTTTGGTATATTACTAAGAATATAATTAAAAAAATCTCAAAATTAAAATTCCTTGTTATAAAGAACATAAAAATTGTTTTTTTATATAATAAGATTTAAGCTTTTTTTGGCCAAAGTGCTGAAAGTGTAATTTACCGTCTAATATTTTTTCAAAAAAATTGGCACGGCCATTCTGTTTCTGTAGATGTTACTTATTCCTGGGTGTAAAATGTAAATAAATAGGAAAACTGGTAGTAAGAAGCACAAGAACAGGATGGGAAGGGGACGAGGAACAGTGAAGGTCGCAATAAAGAAACAATGGTGTTTCTGCGATTTATCATCTTTGAGTAGCCATGCTTTGTGCCAACATGTTTGCTCAATCATTGCAAGCCAAAGACAAATTATGTTCGTCAAATCCGCAAACAAGGTTCACGTGCAAGGCCAAAAAAAAGTCTAATTAAGTTTGGCATATGGAGGATAACAAGATGAAATTAATAGCAGATAGGCATGAGCATCTAAAATCCTTGGCTAATCAGATATAGTGCATTATAAATTTTAGAAAGAGAGAGAGAGATTCACAACTCTGGTGTGTATCTTTGGGGCATAGATTGATGGGAATGAAGATGTCACCATTAGAAACCTTGAGAAACCTGAACACTCCAATTAAACTTCATCAAAATTCAACCAAAGTTCCTAAAATTACAAGCTTGGAAACAGAAACTTTGGCATTCCTTGCCCAACTTTTGATTAACTAAAATCAGCATATAACTTGGTCTCCTCATGTTGTACAGAAGAGAGGAACAAGGAGGGTGGGGTGAACCATTCCTAATTCTGAGTAAGGAGATAACCGAAAACGCCTCAACGGTTTATTGGAGTGTGCATACGCTCAACAATTCTGTTAACAGCATCACGGGACATCACCAATGTATCATGCAGTAAAATACTGTAGACATTCAAACCCTGCAAGAACATGTGAAACATAAATCAGCAAAGGAAACTTCCAAAACATCTGATGAGTCTCTCAGAAGTCTGTAATTTCTGAGCAGAAAACACGCATTGACTCAAGGAAGCTGATTTATAAATTATGCTCCTATCTATATAGAAACAAGGATGAAAAATGTAACTTACAATGGAAGGAAGTACGTTAACATAATGTAGATTTTGCGTAGCCAGATTCAACTTTTCCTCTATGGGACCACCATCTACGAGCAAAAGTTTCTTGGTGTTCTCCAGTTGATTGACATAGTTCACAATGTTCTTGGTTTTGTGGGTGGGAACCTCCAAATTGTCAAATACAAGAAGCTGTGTATATATGCCGTCGTCCATAATTAGGTTCATGTAAAGTGAAAGTACAAGCTCTAGGAACTACTAACAAGGAAAAAGTATGCATACGGTACAAATGAGTTAAATTATGGGATGAAAGAAGCTAAAGGACACTGTCATGCATAATGATAGTACCATCAAGAGAGAGATTTCCATAAAAACTTCACACCCCCAAGAGTAGTTCTCAAGTCCTTATAAGTTGATGGGACCGTAGTTTTCTAACTCCCTCAACTTCCACGTTTTAGTTTTCTCACTCCCTCAACTTCCACATTTTGCGCCTGATCCTCGTACTTTTTCGTATGGTGGGGCCCTCCATATTTGTAGTGAAGAATAGCCCATTTGACTCATTCTCTTCTGTGTACGTGGTCACCAATGCATAATGATAGTGACCACGTACGTAGAGAAGAGAACGAGTCAAATGGGTTATTCTTCACTACAAACATGGAGGGCCCCACCATAAGAAAGAGTATGAGGAACAGGCGCAAAACGTGGAAGTTGAAGGAGTTAGAAAACTAAAACATTAAAGTTGAGGGAGTTAGAAAACTATGGTCCCATCAACTTATAAGGACTTGAGAACTACTCTTGGGGGTGTGAATTTTTTATGGAAATTTCTCTCTCTCTCTTGATGCACTTCTCTTCCCTTTGGACTGTTCCAAATTTCAGTTTTTTTTCATCTTTCTGCGATTTTATCAGGCTCTATTACTCAGTAATATATAGTCCACCTTGTTTGCCATTACAATTGGTGCTTTCATTGAGAGGCAACTAAACCTAGGACAATGGCAAACAACACACAGCATGAAGGAGATGTATGTAGAGATTAAAAAGGTGAGTGAATTTATGGAGTATGCTAAGGAACGCTTTCAACAAGTCGAACAACTCAGTGGAGTGCTCCAGAACCTCACGAAGTCAATGGATTCGCTTCACATCAAACTTGAACGAACCAAAGACGACCCCATGACATCATCACCCAAGTTTCCGACCCACAACAATCCCCACTTTAATGGTTTCAAGACTGTCAAACTGGATTTCCCTCGGTTTGATGGTAGTGAAGCATTAGAGTGAATCTTTAAGGCTGATCAGTATTTCAAATATTACGAGATTCCAGATGCTCAGAAGCTTATCATTGCATCGGTGCACTTTGACGGAGAAACACTCCCTTGGTTTCAGATGCTTGAGAAAGCAGGACGTATCCCAACTTGGCAAACCTTGACCAAAGCTGTGGAACTACAATACGGACAATCCCACTTTGATTTTGCCCGCTCACAGTTATTTAAACTGACGCAAAGTACAGCAAGAGGAGCATTAGATGACTATAACACCAAGTTCCTATCATTGGCAAATAGAGCAAAGGAGTTACCCGAGAGTGCCCTGTTGGATTGTTATCTAGGAGGTCTCAAACCCGAACTAAAACGTGACGTACTAGTTCACCAGCCCACAACCGTGATAAATGCTATGACTTGCCCGACTCTTCGATCATCCCACCATCTCAACCACCAACAACACCCAAAAGATAGAACCTCCACCAAAACACGTTACACCACACCAATCTTGAACCCAAACCGAGCTGTCATCTCATACAACAACCCAAACACCAATACCACCCCTACAACTTCTGGTGGCGGTAAGACCAACCTTCCCCCAATACTGCCTACACTAACCATGCCACCCATTAAACGAATGACTGCTACTGAAATGCAAATTCAGAGGGAGAAGGGGATGTGTTACACCTGCGATGCTAAGTTTTCTCCGGCTCACCAATGCCCAAACAAACAACTTATGCTCTTACAGTATGAGGAAGAAAACAAGGGGGTGGAGGAAGAGAAGGAAGAGGCAGACCCTGAAGCTACACTACATCATTTGTCCCTACATGCATTAAGGGAGACACAAGGGGCAGCCACCATACGTTTTGAAGGGAATATACAAGGAACCAAGGTGCAAATTCTTCTTGACGGAGGGAGCTCCGACAATTTCCTACACCCAAGGTTGGTCAAACACATTGGACTACCAGTAGAGTACACTCCAAAGGTGCGAGTATTGGGAGGTACAGGAAAGGTATTAAGTAGCAATGAGAAGGTTGTCGACGTGCTGATACAGACTAGCGAGTACACTATACTAGTCACCATGTTTGTACTGCCGATGGCTGGTGTTGATGTGGTAATCAGGGCTGCCTGGTTAGAGACTTTAGGACCACATGTCGCCAACTACAGCGTTGCTAGTGAGATTCTTGTCAGGAGACACGTTCATTACCTTACAGGGACACCGATGGTCAACAACAGCCATAGCCCAACACCACAGCTTGATGCGGCTAGCACAGACCAATGCCATAGCCGAATGATAGTGACCACGTGCACAGAGAAAAGAACGAGTCAAATGGGTTATTCTTCACTACAAACATGGAAGGCCCCATCACACGGAAGAGTACGAGGAATAGGCACAAAACGTGGAAGTTGAGGGAGTTAGAAAACTATAGTCCCATCAACTTATAAGGACCCGAGAACTACTCTTGGGGGTGTGAAGTTTTTATGGAAATCTCTCTCTCTTGATGTACTTCTCTTCCCTCTGGACTGTTCCAAATTTCAGTTTTTTTCATTTTTTTGCGATTGTATCAAGCTCAATTACTCAGTAATATATATTACGCCTTGTTTGCCATTACAAACACAATATGCACAACTGAGTCATGAAAAAGCAGCTTGGTAAAGTAAACTATGGAATATGGTATTCAATCATAAGAGAGCTTGGTACATACCAAAAAGAGCAGTGAAACTTAAAAAAAAGAAAAGAAAGAAAAGGCAATCCTTTGGCATGAAATACAGGGTTAACCAAGAATGTGAATTTACATCTTTACCCTTCAAATTTTAGAATTTAGACCTCCTTGTGTCAAGGGATTCTTACAAATAAGAATGGCATTTGAATGCAGAAACAGATCCGTGGAAAATCAACATAAAAGTTAGAAAATAACAAATGAGAAGTCCAGATTTATAAGCAGAAAAAGCCACATGCACATACTGTAAAATCAAGGCACATGTCACAGCTATTTCTGCACAATCGTTTATTTGTTTTGTGCCAACACCGTTTTAGCTCCATAGGAAACTCATGATACATAAAAATTACAAAGATGAATTTTTGGTCCCTTTTGCTTTTGGAGAGAGAGCATCTTATTGCATAAAGGCAGCAGAGGTAGTCGTATTACAGACATATATAAACGCTAAATTAACATCAGGGGGCATAGCAATGCCTATCAAGCTAATAGTTAAGCAGAAATATTATTTCAGAAAGGAAAAAGGAAGGTCATATAATCAAGCCTTGGTAAGCAACGATAATTTACCTAATATATAAAAGGTAAAAATAAAATGTTTCTGACATGAAAAATCAAACTAAATTGAGCATAAGCAAAATTCTTAAGAGAAACAGAGAAACAGCAGAAGGATGCATTGTGTCTCAATGATGAAAGAGAAACAGAACGATGAAGAGTACAGCTCCGTAAATTTTAGAGGGTGAGGAAGAGACTTGCCTTTCCTTCTGCTGCACGTGCTGACAGAGCAATCTTCAGCCCCAAACGGCGGACCTTCTTATTGAGCTTGAAGGCATGACTTCTGGGCTTAGGGCCATGCATGGTAGCACCACCCCTGAACTGTTACCCATTCATTGATTTATTAGATTCAACTACCAAAAATGTTAATAATGCAGCAAAATTCTGAAGGAAGGAAGGAAAAATATGGGCAGTTGACCAATAAGCAGAGTGCTATGTTACCTGAGGCCCACGTAAAGATCCATGTCTTGCTCGACCAGTTCCCTTTTGTCGCCAAGGCTTTCTCCCAGTTCCACTGACCTCACTGATAGTTTTTGTTGAGTGCGTTCCCTGATCCACTCAATTAGCAGATTCCTAAGTTTCCTATGTAGAATATCCAGAGCTAAAACTTTGCACCCCCACTCCTAAGTAATTTATGCATCTAATACCAGATTGTCCAAGTGCAAGACAATATAAATATATTAAGACAGTTCAACTAATCACTGACAAAGGACAAGAAAATTTCATCCTCAAACTTCACTGCAAACATGCAAAACCATAGTTATTGTTCAAATACATATTCTTCTTACATGCTCCTCTATTGAACCCTTTCCCCCAAGAAATTGTCAATGCATCAATAAAAGTGATGAAAGAAAATGATTTGGAAGTTCATCATAAAATCACCCCAATTATTGTTTCGTCAATTTTATAAAATCACAGTCAGCAGTGTCCCCTAACTCATCTATAGAATTTCCCCTGGATAACATGTAACTTTTATAGAATCAAGCTTTGGATTTGAAAGCATTATGAACAGTTACTACCTGCTGTCGTTTTGCAAGTTGCCACCTTACAACACGATGGATAATATCCTTCCTAATTGGAAGGTCAAAAACATCACCAGCTAAAACCATTAAGCCCTTGTCTTCATTATAAAAATTGGTAACTGGAATCAAAAGATCTTGGCAAAGCCCTACACCATCATAAAACACGTTAGTTACAAGCTCAAAAATATCATTTAAAACAAAGAAGGCCACACACAAATACATCAACTCTTCCATGCTGATCAAGACTTAACAGGTGATATGATAGATGATGGATAGTGAAAAGACCATACATAATCATGGCACACTTCAGTTTTAATCAAGTAAGATAACATGCCACAGCATTCATAACCCTTAAACAATACAACCCCTTCCTTAAGCCCAATGCAAGCATGGAAAAATGTGTCTAGCTCATTATAAATTATAATCATTAATCATGAATTATTTAAATATCACCATCATCCTTATTTTTAAAAGAGATAGCTGCAAAATTAAAGCAAATAACTTGAACCCTTAGACTTTAAGACTACAAAAAACACAGCATACTAATAAGAAAAATGTGAAATGCATGACTTTTGAAAGAGGATGCGAGATATAAAAGTGAAATCCAAACAAATTCATATTTCTGAGTGGAATCAGATCATTAAACATGCATATAATACTTGATCCTCCATGATTGAGAAATAAGTGTCACATAGTGTATACAAGTGATTAATTATCTGAAATTGAACAGATTTAAGATCATAGGATCAATTATATTATTTTGCCTTGAGAATGCAAACAGTAAGCTCTCCCAATAAAGGTATGTTTATTCTATGACTTGAATATGACCTTCACCTTTTAATAAAAATACAAAATGAAAAAGGAACTTCAAAAATATCCTACTTATCTTGAGTCACATGGGAATTCTTCCGGGAAGGCTAATTTCCTATTGTTTAAGAATATATCGATTTCGGAGGACTATGAAGCATTATGAAATTCAGGTAGAAGATGTAAGAATATCATACCTATAGTACGCTCAGAAGCAGCCCCTGGCACTTTAGACAACAAATCAGAGGGAAACGTACTATCACCAGACCGAGGAGTTAAAAAAGAAGTTGAAAACTGCCGATGAGAACGGATCAATGACCTGACCTACATTTAAATATATAGTCGTACATTATAAAGCTATGAACACAAAACCATAATCATAAGATAATTCTTCATTGATTAAGTATTCATCCTTAGAAAATAAATGCTATGTCAACATACAGAGAGAAGGCCGGAACGCTCTGCAGAAAACAGTCTCTCCCCGGCTAAACTGTTGCATACATCTGCAGAAGCAAATAATTGGGAAATCGTGAAGCCAATAATTAGCAAAATTAGATTTAGAATTTGAAGTAAGCCGTAACATTGAAGAATGTATATACCATTTGATCTGATTAATGGCGGATGACTAGGATTTGGTGAATAACAACGATGGCCTATTGAATACAAGGAACCAAAAGAACGTTGGAGCCTTCTGGAGATTAAAGCGGCCATATGCTTCATTAAACAAACTACATCAATAATTTAGCCCCAACTACGCATTCCCGCAAGCGGATTTGTACCTGATAATTTGAAGTTTCAGAAACTCAAGCTTCACAAACAGAACAACACATAAACTAACCGGAGCCCAATGCAAAATATACCGTAATCCCAAGAGTAGACGGCGAGGAAAAGGCAGTCTAAGTCCAATCAAGAAGAGAGGGGGAAAACGCACCTGAGAACGACGGCGCTGGGGAAGAGAGGGCGAGAGACAGTGAGAGAGCGTCGTAGATGAGCTAGTGAGGGTAGAAAGGTTAGCTGTGCGTCCGGGCGGCGGGCCACGAAGGGAGAGCGAAGGCGAGACTGCAACGCTTAAAATAAGTAGGGATATCAAGTGCAAACACAGGTTGGACGGGTCTGAAATAACATCGGGTTAGAAAAATTCGCACATAGCCTCGGCTGATCCGAACATAACCTGAGCATTATCAAAACCACACTAGACAGGTTGTACCGGACTTCTGGGCTTACTTTGGACAAAAAGATAACTGAGCAAACATTAAAAAACTTGAGGAAAATATTCAAACATTCTTTCTTTTTAAGGATACGTATCTTCTTATAGGTAAATTATATTTTTTATTTCAATTACACAAATGATTGAGTATAAACCAATAACTTCATTAAGAATATTGTGAATAGATACTTTTTAATTAAAAAATGTTTAACTTCATTAACGGGAGGGATACCATTATGCTTAAAAAATGTTCCTTGAAGTGACTGTCCGACGAGAAAAAATAGAAGGGAACGAAAAGAATAGCTCAGCATTCAGCACCATAAGTCACCATATAAAACATTTGTCTGTTTATCTATTTGGGATTCGTTCAAATTCTGAGGTGGGTAATCCGTAAGTAGAGAAACATATACGTACAAACAATGGCTAAAAGGGACACATTTGTACTAAAAGATCAGAAAGATGAGATTCAAACTTCTACACTCAGTAATTTCTACCAAACCCGAATCTGGAAATTTATCAAATGCCACAAATGAATCCAGAATAAGGGTATGAGATGAAATAGTACATGCTCTCAGATAGGATCAGCGATTGAGTGGCAGCTCCCAGTAAGTTGTTCCGATTTCGGAACGGAGGCGAGGGATACGCCGGGAAATGGAACTAAGACCCCCGTTTTATTCTAGTTGGATCCACGGAAGCCCATTCAATTTTTAGTCCACAGAAGAATAATTCTCCATTTGCCCAAACTAAAAGCCCAATAATATGGTATGTGTTTGGATAAAATTTTAGAAATTGGCTTATGAAAAAATAAGTTTTTGGGCAGTTTATAGAAAAGGGTTTTTAGGGAAGAGTTTATGAAAAAAAATAATTTTAAATAAATAAGTATTTGGATAGTTATTTTCAGAAATACTTTTATTATTGATAAATTATAAAAAACTGATATAAATATTAGATGAGGAGAGATAAAATATAAAAGGAGAGAGTGTATAAGAAAAGAAAAGAGATAAGGTGTAAGAAAAAGTAGGAGAGATGAGAGAGGATGTAAGAAAAAGTATGAGAGAAAGTGTAAGAAAAAGTAGGGGTAATATAGTAATTTGTTAACTAAATTCTTTTACTGTTCTATAAGTTACTTTGATCAGCTTATCTGAAACCTTAGTTTTAAACTATAATTTAATTCAAAAATTCGTTTGAACAAATATAACTGTTTATTTTAAAATTTCTTTAAACTTAAATTTTATTAAAATTTAGGATTAAAATCTAAATTTTGAGTATTTCCAAACACATCCGATATATACCAAAAATCTCCACTAGTTTTACAAATCAGTCTTGTGCCACATTTTGGTATGAAACATTTAAGCCTTATTTATCAAACCCATAAAGTCTATTTGATCTTTTGCATGCCTGTAAACAATAATTGGACCGAAGATAAAGTTAAAAAAATAAAAATAAAGGTAGGTAGGTCCTCCATTTTTCTTTTTTTTTTTAGAGAAAAAAGCAAATTAAAAGGACGTCAACACTTGCGCTGACATCAGGACGTCTTTTCGAACTTGTGTCATTACGAAAAGAAGATTACTGTTGGACCGCGTTTTCAAAATAACTTCCCTTGTTTAATGGTCACAGATTTTGTCGTAGCTAGGTAATATCTCATTTGCAACTCTCCCTTATCTAATTTGTAAGTTAATTTTGATAGGCCAAAATCTTAATATCAAATTTAGAGGAGAACAACTGCTCTAAGCGTGACCAGATCTGAGCAATGGTAGTAAATCCGACGAGTTCAAAAAGAACTGATGAAACTATCGACGAAAGCAACCCCAAAGCTAATGACGAATCTTGAACTTCGAACTCTAGATGATATGGATTTTGGACAATCTGGCCATCGTCTGTCTAAATCTTGGCTAGAGATACTTGGGTGGATCCATTGGGCGAATCCAAAAGCTGAAGTTGCCTCACCATTAGTAGAACCTGCTGTTGTTTCCACATTAGATAATTGTCATCATCCAGCTTCACCATGATTTTTTTGTTCATGAAGAACCGGGAAGCAACAGCAGTACTTTGAGGCTCATCTTGTATCATACTATTGCCGACTAAAATAATCTTCATGTAAATCTAAAGTAAACAACTCAGATCTCGAGCAAACTTGTTAGGATTGATGAGCTGTGCTAATAATGAACAACAGCCCTGATGCGATAAGTATATAGAGCTCTGATACTGAGTATATGGAGTCAGACAGGTGATGTAAAAAATATTGAGTAACAACTCGTTTAGCCATCGATTACAACCAATGAGTTCAGTCTTTTATACACAAGTCAAGGCATTGATCTTATAACTAACTGACACTTAGTTCTGCCAACTAACTTAACTGCAACTGGTTATACCTTAGCATTGTACAGCTGGACTATAGCCCAATGGGCCTAATACTCTAGCACTTCATCAAAACGCCCATATACATGTAATATTCCATATAACAATCCGGGATTACAGAAAACATTATAATAATCTCTACACAAACTAGAATACATATTACCATTAAAGGTTTAGGGTTTAATAGTAAACATGTGAAGTTGTGAACTTATGAATATAACGCCATGATTCTTGACACGACTACGTACCATAGATTACATAATAAGAATCATTGTAATAATAATATAAGCCTCGTGCACATTAAATATTTTGATCAGAGCATAGTTTGAGAGAAATCCATGGGATATGGAGTTCCAAGAACGTTGTCCATGAAGTGGTGATGAGGGTGCACTGGATCAACCACCAGGAACTGCACGTCTTCTGAAGGCTTCCAGTGACGTTTCCTCTGATTAATGAACCAGTTGTTTATTTGCTTCTGATCGAGCCCTGTTGATTCTGCAAGTGCCAACTTTTGTGATTCCTGCAAATTCATTCAAACGCTATTAATTTAAATTATTCTTAAGAGGACCCAAATACAAGAAAACCAACAAGAAGCAACATATCACTAGGTAAATGCAAGAAGAATGGAGGTGCGCCTACTTCGCTTAGCCTCCTACCGGTCAAAATCTCTGTGGATAGCCTTTATTGAGGTCATCTGGTTCCATTGCCCTAAGGCTGGCTTGTAGGGTGGGAGATCTCTTTGAACATATAAACCCCACTTAGGGATCCCGTGGAGGGACTCATGACAAAGAATCTCTAAGGTGTATTAAATTTTAATAGAGGAAAATAGAAAAAAAAAAAGAATAGATGATGAGAGATTTTATTATTATTTTATTTAAATTAATATTAAGGGAACCTTATTTAGTTTAAAAAGAAAAATGAGAGAAAATATTTTTATATAAATAAATTTATTTTATAAAATATTTTAATAAAATATAATATATAAGTAATATTATAATATTAAAAAAATTATAGTTATATTAATAGTACAAAATAAAAATATTACTCCCCCCTCCAAATTCTCTCCAAATTCCCCCAATTTTGGAGGGGAGGTAAACCTTAAGAGGAGAGGTAAAATTTTTTTAAAAAAAAAATCCTTTCCCTCCTAAAAAATTTATATACCCAAATATGGGGAAGGGAGCCAAATCCCTCCCCTCCTTCCCCCCAAAATCATTCATGCCAAACATAGTGTTAGAAAATTGACAAACCCACCAAATAAGCACGCACATGAGTTGAGACAGAAATAAGATTCATTGAACCTAGTTGGGTAATTGGCATATTATCTCTCTTGACCTGAGTTGTACAGCATCAATTATAGGCATGCTGACATTTTTCAAGATTAAGAGGTTAATTGGAATATATGGGCATAACTTGTATAGCTGTACATAAACATGACACTCTTAATCTAACAAACTAATGATGTTGTAGCCTAATGACATATAAGTTTCTTTACAAAGAGAATGTCTTAGTTCGATCCTACTTATAACCTCATGTCATTATACTGGTGTCTGCCCTTCTAATTAAAAAAGAACAATGAATAGTTATAAAATAAGCTCATGAGAAAGAACATACAGAAGGGTAAGGCCATTTATAGTGTCCGTTCCACCAATCAAGTAATTGTTGCCTTGCTTCTTTAGGCAGCTTCCCCCTTTTCCTCTTCTTCATGAACTCCTGCTTCAGACTGCCCAAGTATCCACTGTACTTCCTCAGAAGCTGGTCCTTCAGTTCCTTATCCTCCACCTGCGGATCCACCATGCTACCGCCGCTCTGGAGAGCCATGTCATCTTCAGATGATTCTGTCCTATCAGTATTCTCATTACAAGCTGATGATAAGACAAATGAATTAATCATCATTAGCTACATAACCGACAATCATCACAACATATATAATCACAATCACATTGCACTTTAAGCATGTATATTAGACAAAGTATCAAATTTCAAATTAAAGCAAACAATTGATCCATAGCTCACATCAAATTACAGATAGATAACCTAAAGGTCTCAGTTTCCATCATTGAGGTGATCTTGACGTTTTGGGTTTAAGTGAACTTAAAGCAAGCAAAGCATCGAAGAAACCACCGCAAAAGAAAAATTTGTACGTTATTATATGTTACCCAATACAAATTAGACAATAGTAAGCTACAAGTACAAACATGAAATCATTAGGATGCAAATGGCTCAAACCAACGACGGTTTGTATTTGAAAATGCAGCAAACATGGTTAAAGAGTCTTAATTATATCGGTAGAACCGTATTCTAGTGTAAGACTAGCTCTTTTGATAGATTTGAAACAGTAGAAACCACGTATAAATCTTCATTTTCATAATGTCTACTTCCAAAATAACTTGTAGGGCTACTTTATCAAAACAAAGAGCCCATATCTCCAAAGCTTAATGGGAGCTCCTTTCGATGAAGAAATGACAACCAACAAGAGACTTAGCTATCATAGCTAGAGAGATTAAAAAAAAGGTACAAATTAGCGAATTACAAGAAGCACAAAAGTTATTTGAAACTACAAATTAGTGAAATAACATGGAAGTTTTATTGTCACAATCAGCATGATATGAGGCCCAAGTAGGAAAAGGCATGGTCATGTATCATACAAAAGACAAGTTTGAAAAGTAATAATTCAAACTATCAAGTAATAACAGTGTTTGATCATATTGAAAATTAAAGCCCTAAAAGATTTTATTTTTCCGAGAGACCAAATTGAAAAATTATGCCTACAAAATAATTAAAACCTTCAATTTTATTTATGAGACCAGCCTAGTATACAAAGGAATTGTCATTTGTCACAAAAAAGTTTTAAAAAGTAATAATTAAAGCCTTCAAGCAACAATGGATATATTTATCCTCTAACAAATTTTTCATTGGAAAAAAGTGCTTGATCAAAAGAGCAAAAGATTATAAGTTAATTGTACGTCTAGAAACATATGAAAAACCTGTTTTTTTTATTGAACAATAAAGGACAAAAGCAGCTGGGAGAACAAAGAACTTATCAGAACATGATCTATAAGCTGATTTTTCTCCTTATACAATGAATGTGGCGTGCTTTTATAACACTCAAAAGAACAATACTTCTTCTTTTGTACCATAAAAGGTCAAAAGTCACAGATAATTGATTCACTTAAAGCTAGGTTATGTTTATATCCAAGATAGCATGGGATAAGCTTCTTACATATCCTAAATTATGGCCATTTTGACTGGCAAAAAAGTTTGAACACAAACATTGAAGCTGGTCACATTCTATTGTAGATGTATAACAATTAGCACAACTTGGATTTGTCAATGTCGATCCAATTCTAGTTAAAGACAAGGAAATATATACAATATATATATATATATATATCATAATATCATGGGCACAACATTAAAAAGATGTATTCCTCTCGAAGATACAAACATATGAAAAACGATGAGAAGATGACACCTAACAACGGTCATAAAATGATTGTGGTTAAACTTGGATGATTATCATGACAACAACAAAAATTGGATAATTATAAATAACCCCAGAAATTAAAATAATAGCTAATGGGAAAGTAGCCAACAAAAACCTATATCTGCACCAATGAAAAAATTAACATCGTGCAAAATATAAACGATATTGTGCAAATTCATTCTGGATATGACCAACTATCAAATATATTTCAGACTTTGTTCAACTATATCTATTCATCATCAATATAAATAAAAACGTAAAAAAAACAAGTAGAAGGAGCTGCTTTGTTCAAAAAGGATAATTTAGCTAGCTCACCTTAAGCTTCATGCAATTTATAAGACCCACTCCAATTTTTTCCAAATCTTAAAAGAGTATATTACTCTTCACTAGGTTAGGTATATATGTAACAAAATACTCGATAAAAACAAGAGATTAAGTTGGCTGAAATATTATCATGAACAAATTGTAATCAATAAATGATTATCTAATTGTTAGATTCCTAAGTTCATTCCTACAAATAGCTTTTTCTCCTTGACCAAGTCTTGTGTTGTACTGGTCCCAGATGTGTTCATCTCTCTATACACACTAATGTCGGCAAATTCACATTTACCAAACACAGCGAAAATTGTGCCCCTGAACAACCTCACAATTGCCATTACCGGATACAAGGTCTAAAGAAACCCTAGGATACCTCAAAACCTAAATTTCTTCCTTCCTCTGCCAATAGTTTCGTTTCTAGCGGAATATCTTCCCTTGTGTTAAGGTAAGTTCAAACCCAAAGAACTTGTCCGTATCGGTAAAAAAATGCATTAAGAGCTCTAAACCAAACGCCCTCAAAGACAAACGAGAATATAACGATACGATATTGCACCCATACCGAGAAGAGACTTAAACAATGATTTTATTTGTGTGTAATTACTAATTAACATGCCCATGAGGAAAAATGAATACCAGACCTTCCTACTCGGTTCCCCAAAAGGAAAGATCTGATTAAAAAGTTAAAAATACCAGTGATAACCCACTTTCAGTTTAGGTTCATATTGTTCTGCTTCATTACATTATTGTTTTACCAAACCTACTTCCTGCTGGAACCATGAACATTTTTCTATATGCATGGCCAATGAAAAAACTTGGCCTCAAAAATACCCGACCAAATTGGGAAAAAATAAACAAAAGAAAGATAAGAGTTTAAAAGTTTGAGAGAGATGTGATCACCAAAGTTGATCGGAAAATCAATGGTTAGAGCTTTGAATTGACGTTCGACGTTCTGAAGGAAGAACATAGCTTCGTTGAAGGGTTTGGAAAGCTCTTGCTCGTACTTTGTCAACATCTCACAGTATGCCTCCATGAACTGATCCAGCGCCGGATCTTCGCCCGTGCAGCCTGACCCACCTCCGTTTCCGCCCATTGCCGCCACCGCCGCCACATATGCTTCATCCAGCCTCGCCACCATTTCCGGCGGTGCGCCCACCTGTTACGGGCAAACCAACATTACGACCATTGATTTCGGAGTCAGTAATACCTGTCATGTCTCAGGATTTAAGGATCTGAATTCAAATCCCACTCAAATGAACCCATAGATATACGGATATTTACATACACAAAAACACATATAATGACAAATATGTAGTTGCCATGAAGATATTTGAACTGTAAAAGCACTCAGGTAGCAAGGAACTGTCGTTATCAATTCAACTTCAAAGGGTTTTGAATTTTTTCGACTTCTTACCTCACTTCTGTTTTCTCTTGATGTAACATATAATAATTCGGCAAAATTGAAGCATTTTTAAATAGTAGCGACAATGATAACGCCACAGTCAGAGATATGAAGTTCCCGAATACTCAGATCCGAACTTGACACACAGAATCTGAGAGAGTATGAACTATGAAGATGAAGGTATTAAATATACAAAATTCTAAAGCGAAAAAAAAAATGAGACAAACGTCCAGTCAAAATTAAGCTTTTCTAGCTTCCTGTCTATTTTTTCATTTTTTTTAGCTGTCATCAATATCTCACCTTTTGACAATTGACGTAAGCAGCGAGGAGACGAAGGTAGTGAGGATGAGCCATGATCTTGGCCTTCACTGAAGAACAAGAAGAGGAACTACCATCGTTGTTGCTGCTGTTAACGTTGTGGTCGAAGACGATGTCCATGAAACAACAGCCAAAGCTTAAACCAGTGTTGTTGCCGCCGTAGTTTAAGTTGTTGTTTTGAAGCATAATAAAGGAGGAAGAGGCAGAGGTACTATTAATAGTGCAAGGTGTGGGGAAGAAAAGAGTATTACTAGTAGGGTTTAAATTAGTGTGCTGTGTATTAGCATTAGGATTAATTAATGGATGATGATGACCACTTGGATGATGAGATGTCACTATAGGCATATTCATCATCATCTGAGAACATACTAGACCACTATCCCCACCACTAATGTTCTCTCCCACAAAAGCCATCCCTTGACCTTGAGAATTCTCCTCCATTTTCTTCTCCAAACACTCTCTTATAATTCTCTCTAACATTCATGCTACATATACACACACATACTTAGACATATACATACATGTACACAGAGCCCTTCTCTCTTATTTTGTCTCTCTAGTCTCTATCTTTTTGACAGGTCTTTTTTGCCGTGATGAATATAGGGTTTATTCAGGTCTCTCCCGGGTTTGATGCGAAAAAGTTCCAGGCTTTTTACAGGAAAATCCTAAATAATACTAGAGTGGAGGTTTTTTCTGGCAAAGTCACCCCTGCACAGATAGTCTTTCCCTTTACAAACTAAGTGTTAATAGTTTTTGCAGCATTAGTAACTATCTGTCACAGAAATCAGCCTTACTGTTAATATATTGGGAATATATATAGATTCTGAAGATTTCAATTAAATTATTGTCTGCTCTTCGAGATCGAGAGAGAGAGAGAGAGAGGGAAGAAGAGGAAGAAGGAACCAAGGGCGTTGAGTGACGTTGCAAGGCAAGGGCAAATAAAGCTTTACCTTTCCGATGAAAACTCTCTCTCGCTCTTTATTTGCAGTGACAGTGGTGCTCTGTCAAAACTGGCAAACAAAAGAGGGGAGCGAGAGAGAGGAACGATGTGATCGAGGAAGCGCCAACGGGGGGTTACTTGAAATAGAGCAGAGGGATGATGTACTGAAGGAGAGAAGGGAGAGGTTTAATGGGGCACGGAATCAGACCTTTTTTGAATTAATAATAACAGTAATAGCACTCTCTCTTTCCTTGTTACCATTGGGGCTGATAGGCGTCTGTACTCTGTACACATTTAATATTCCCACTTTGCCTTGTCCCTTCTTCCCCTCACAATGCCCACCCCACCCCACCCCACCCCACCCCACCTAGAGGTGGGAAAACGGGCTGGCCCGCCAAAAACGGGCCAGCCCGCTTTAGGGGCGGGCTGGGACGGGGCGGGCTGTGCAGCCCGCCCCAAAACGGGCTGGCATTTTGCCAGCCCGAGCCCGCCCCGTTTTAGGGGCGGGCCAGCCCGCGGCCCGCCCCTCTTTTTTTTTTTTTTTTAATTTTTAATATTTTTAAAAAATTATTTTTAAACTTTTAGAATACTAATACAAAATTTCTAATGTTATATTAGTATAATTAAAATATAGTTAATGTTATACTCTTAAAAATTTTTACTTTTTATAAAAAATATCAAATTTTATAGCTATAAATCTAAATAAATATTAACATAATATTAATCAATTATAATATGTCAACACATATTAACAAATAGGTAATTATCTTTACTAGTATTCAATACTAAAAGTATTCAAAGTAATATTTAGGTAAAATAAATAATAATATTAAAAATTAAAAATTAAAAAAAAAAAAAAAACGGGCTGGCGGGCCAGCCCGCTTAAAAAACGGGCCAGCCCGCCAGCACTGGCGGGCTGGGCGGGGCGGGCTGTGCAGCCCGCCCCAAAACGGGCTGGCAAAATGCCAGCCCGAGCCCGCCCCATTTTGCTGGAAAACGGGCCCAGCCCGCGGGCTGGGCCCGTTTTACCAGCTCTAACCCCACCCCATCTCCAAGTCTTTTATCACATCAAGTTCTATAATCAATGTTGTTCTATTTTTAATTGAGAATATTACATCATAGTATCATACCCCCATTGGAACTTATTATAGTGCTTGATGCATTTTTACTTAATTCTCACCTATCAAATAAAATAATTTAAAAAATTAAAATTATCTTAACATTTAAATAATTTATAACATTCTCACTATTAACTACACTAATCTTTATTATTATATTAATTTTTAATTTCACTCACTATTCTTATTAAATAGAAATATGCATACAAAAGAATAATTAATGTACCCTTAAAGCCAAGCCAATTATTTATAAAAAGATTAACAGAATAATTAATATCACTCTAATCTTTATTTCAAGTCAATTTTAACTCATTCACATATAATATAATTTAATATATATTAAATTAATAAAATTATTTAAGTTTAACCTTATTTTTATTATTTTTCTATGTCTCCAAATTATTATCATATCTCTCTTATTTTTCTCTCTTTTCAACAAAAATTAAATAACAGTGAAATTTAAAAAATAATAAAATAATTTATTTATTTATTTATTTATTTATTTATACATAGATGTTAAAGCCAAGGCATATAGGCATATCAATATTTTTATGACTAAGAGGTATAAATTTTTTTTATAAATATAGGTCATATATAAATTAGATATAACTTATAATCTCAAATAATTAGTGTTTATCTTTTGATTCAAAAGGAAAAATATTTGCCTAAGTGTTGATAGATCGTCTAATGTGAAATTTAAACGTACGTTTTTTTTTTTGATACAGAGATCAAAGAGTCCTTGTTGAGTAATACAAAAGCTCATTTGATAAATTAGCGTTAACTTGTAACTCTCATATCGTAACATTGACCTGAGAAAAAGGGATACTTTTGTAGGTAATTCGTTGATTAATGGAGGTTTGGTGGTCCATCTATCCCCACAATTACCTGATTTTGAAAGTACTCCTCTGAGCCTCCTGTATCTAAGTTACCACAATAACTTAGATAATTTCATCAAGATCATCTTATGTAAGAATGATTGCAAAAATAGGACTCATAATCTCTCATTAGTCTTAATACCTACTAATGATTGGTATCAAAGATATTGGTCTTCATAAAAGTTACAGAGAGACAATAAAAACTACAAACCAAATATCAAACTCATCATCCGTATGCTTTATTTAAAGTCAGCTCATTATATTCTCCTCACACGATGCTCCATCAGGCTCCAATAGCACAATCCTTCATAAACTGATCACTCTCACTTTAGTCACAAAAGTAAAATAGTATTTACATTTACCCAAAAAAATGTAACGCACAATCCTTTCGCGCCGCATCTTTTAAAATAATGATCAATAACTTAACATTTTGCTATTATCAAGCCAACAAGAAATTCCCTTCCCACATTAAAATGAACCCCAGAAAATGTACGAAGGTAGACGGTGCTCATCTCCTCATCTCATCCCATACTTTGAATCAATTCAAAACAAGTGGGAAGAATCCAAATATATATATTCGACTGATGTGATCTTTTGAATTTTCAAGTGGGGGTTTTGTCGATAAATCCTAGCGCCATGGCTTTAAATTAATTAATTTTACTTTTATGACTTTCATAAAATCTCATAAATTAATTATATAATTTATTGTTTACAAATAATAATATATTTTATTATAAATCGTATATTATACATAGGGGAAGATATATATTATTAAAAATATAAGACTCTCCAAGAAAAGTTATAAAATCTAATTTTACTATAGATATTTTTACCTAAGTGTCATGGGTATTTATAATTCTTTTAGTTAATATTATTTTAGAAGTGTTAAAGAATAAATATAACCATTATAATTGTTAAAAAAAGTTAAGTTGATAATTAAAAAATTGATGTTAATTATTAATATTTTTATGTAACATTCTTGTTAACACTCATAGGATAGTATTAATATAAAAAAACTTTTAAAACTCATAGATCATATATATTTTTTTAAAAAAATAAGATTAGATATTAACCAAGGTATCAGAAAAAAAATCAAATGTAAGGAACAAAACACAATGTATGCACACGAAATTATATTTTGGCATATGGCTTGGCTGGGGCTCTGTTGTCTATAATTGAAAAGGAGAAAGTATTTGGAGTGTTGTACTTTTGCCATTATTGATGAGAAGCTTTACACTTTTTATAGGAACAGAGCATCTTGCGAGTAGTCGAGGACGACGATGGTATAACGGTGCTTTTATGTATTTCCCTGTCTTATGAGAACAGAAAAAAACGCTTTTTCTTTTTTTTTTCAATAGAGCTCGGTCCAAAGAAGATGATTCTTATAAAAACAGAGCAATTACAATATTTGCAGGCATACAGTTAAAGTGAGGGGGACAGTCAGAATGTCTCTCTTCAGTATTTTGGCCAATTAATAAATTAAGGAGGATACAATCTTTCTTGCCGGTTAATTATTACTACTGCGTTGTCGTCTCTCCCCCTGGCTCTATCATCCCTCCTCGTTTCCGCTCTCATCTTCCTAAAGCATGTTAGGCTATAATATTAATAATTAAATAAATAGTTATCAAAGAAATATTTTAAAATTAAACTATAATTTTAAGGTATAAAATTATAAATTTAAATAAATTTATAAGATTAATTTTTAAATGAATAAATATATTTTTAGACTATATAATAATTATTTTATCTTGATATTTTCTCTCTATTATTTTATTATATGTCATATTTAATAATTTACTTATTAAAAAACAATTATAATAATTATCTAAATATTTATCTATTCATAATTATTTTTTTAAATAATTTTAAGAATCTATTATCCATAAATTAAAGTACTACAACCATACTCCATCTCATGTTTATTATACTCCCTCCAATGTGTTTTTATTATCAGTATATTATTAGCAATTAACTAGTCTAATTTATAAAAGTGAGATCTATAATTTGACAATTTTATTACCTCCAACTGACTATGACTACTGTATACTTAATACTTAAACATAAGATCAACGGTTAAGTTGAAACAAATTATAATCAATCGATCCAAACACTTTAAAATTATGTCAATTAGAGTGGCCGTTAAAACTAATTAAAGATAATAAATATATAGGAGATGTAATGATTATTTGGGAGTAAAATATAAAAAGTATACTAATTTTGTTGATAAAAACAACTTATCTCCCACTTATATGTAGAATCAATCAAATGTAGGAGGATTTTACTTATAAAAAAATTGGAGAGAGCAAGACACTTCTAACACTTCATTAGGATTAAGAAAAGATGATTAAGGATTTGTTTGGATTGAGTTTTGTAATCATTAATAAAACGAGTTTAAAAACTCAAGTATATTCAAGATAAACAATTATGTTTAAATTGACATTTGAGTCAAAAGATTTTTTTGAAATAAACATCAAATTAAACCTAAAATCATATTTTGTAGCTTTTGAAATTATAAAAATTAAACTGGTATTCAAATTGAATTGTTTTTTTACAGAAACATGTTCAGATATAATCACTTTATACTAATTTATTTTTACCCAAACTCAACTTACAAAATGTAGTGGATTGAAAGTATTTTTGCTACCATTAACCCAAACTAGCTTTCGTCGACAAATGAAATAAAGTCTGTTTTGATCATGAAAAATTTTAGATTTGTATTATATCCTTTCTCATTAATTGATGTTAAAAAAACTCAATTAAGACTTGGTCAAATAACTTATAATAAAAACTATTTATATATGTGTGTGTGTGTGTGTGAAGGTAGGTTATGGTCATGTTTAGAAATTTTTAAAATTATAATTTTAAAAAGGTTTCTATATAAATTATAATTTGAAAAAATTAAAAAAAATAATTATATTTATTTATAAATATTTTTAAATTAAATTATAGTTTAAAATTAAAATTTTAGATAAATTAGTGAAACTAACTAATTTATAAACTATGTAATTATTATTTTACTATTATTTTTTTATACCACATCTTCTCTCATTTTTTTATCCTCTATCATCTCTCTTATTTATTTTCTCTTTTTCACCCTTTTTATTTTATTATTTTTTATATTTTTAATAAAATCATATAATTTTTAATAATTTTATAATTATAAAAATCGTTATAGTAATAATTATATAAATATTTATTTATCTAAAATCATATTTTTTTATAAATTTTTCTTAAAAAATTATTTATTTATTTTTTATATATATATTTTTTAAATTTTATCTTAATACACTATAATGATAAGCACATAAAAGAGTATATGTTCTTTCTAATCTAATCTATGATTATTTTTCTTTTAAATAAAAGGCATATAGTAGTAATCTGATCTTGCTCAATGTGTCTACGGAATCAGAAAGCTGGCAGTGCTAGCTTGGCCTAGGAATCTGCCTACTTGGCCACTGCATATTTCCTTTCAGAATTCGGAATAATGGTCTCTTCTCACATCTCCCTGTCTCCGTCCCCTCTTATTTCTCTCACATTGTAGCTGGCACCCAGCCCTCCGTTGTTCTCGTTGAATTTATTTTTTATGAGATTTTGTATATTTATTAAAGTTTTAATTGCTTAATTTTCATATAGAAAATCATATAAAATTTTAAAAAATAAATATAATTACTAAAAAAAACTCTTTATGATAAGTAAACATTATAGATTATTATTTCTTTTATATCAGAACTTATTATATAATATTTTATTTATTATAGAATTTTTCAGTAATTATATTATTATCTTAAAACTTTATCAGAATTTTTCTCTATAAATATCATCTATTGTGTATGTGGCGAGGTAAGAGTACATTAGTGTAATCAACTTGATTGAAGAGAAATGATGTTAAAACATAATTAAAAAATATAAACATATTTATTGAGAATAATCACTTTTTAACTAATTTTATTGAGGTAAAAGTCGTCAAAAATATCAGACAAGGAAGGTAGTTGTCTTCCATTAAATTCAAACAGACAAATGAGCTAATGGCGTTTTCTTAGGTGTGCCAAAGTGTCGTGATCGAGTCTATTCAGATTTGATTTGAGGGAGACGAGTATTTTTTCCATGGCCACGCTTTACTTGTTGTAATGATATGTTCTTGCTTGGCCAAACAGGAAGAAAATTTGCAATTCCAAGATTCCGCACTCTACACATGATGTTTCATACTCAAAAGATTTGATTTTGATGGGTTTGGATTGGATATTTCTGCTCCTTTATGATTCTTTGCCCCCTTCACTGCTGCTCCAGCAGGCTTCCTTGCTTTAGCTTGAAACTTGAATCCACGTTATGGAAAAAAGCAATGACCCAATCACAAACCAGCACCACAGAAGAAGAAGGAATTGAATTCAACTTGAATGACGATTCCTCAGGACCAAGGAGTTAGACCTCACTGTAAAAGCAACCCTAGCTGTTATAAAGAAGAAATGAGAGTGCGATGAAGTCACAAAGCGTACTCCTACTAATTTCTGCTAGATTATTCAAAATAATAGTAATAATTTGAAAAGACAACGTGCAGATTGAATAGCAGAAAGTGGCAGAAGGGGTAGACTTTTAACACAGGAGAGGGAGAGATTCTGCGATTCAACCGCGAGGGTGAAAAACCCTAATAACGAAAAAGAGCCAAAAACCAAATAATTGTTTCAACACGAAGACAATCGACAAGATTAGACTCTCCACGTTCCATCCAATCAGTGGGGTCCTAACCTACATATCTTCTCAGATTTTCTTCCTACTTCCAACCTTCCCCCGCCAAATTTCATTAATTAACCCTTCTCCCTCATTCATCCACTTAATATCTCCATAAATTTCACTTACAAGCTGTTCTCACCCAAAAGATTAATTACGTACCCTTTGGTAACTAAATTCTTTCATACTCACAATTTCCTGCTTATAAAAGAAATTTCAGACTATAAAATATTATGAATACGAGTTACGCCGCCGTTAACTAAATCAACTTTTATTTAGGGAAAAGTTACCGGGAAATACTGAAATGACACAGAAGTCTTGAAGTACTGATCTGTGATTACTAGCTACATGCCCTTCCAACTTCTCTCCACCTACCGAAATCCCTTTCAGCCTCTCTTCCATCTCCTTCCCCCATGTCCTCGTCGTTGTCGAGCTTGAGATCGCCGTTCGCCGGAAGGACCATCGGAACCGGTGACTTAGTACGGGCCCTTAGTCGGTTGTGAGTGTGGTCCGGTGCAGGGGGCGTTGTTGGTTAGGAAATGACTCGGAGGGAAAGGGATCGTTCTGATGGGTCAAACCAGGTCTGTTTCTGTAAATCGACCATTTTGTAAAAAACAAAAACAAAGCCATCTGATCTAACTGGTTTTGTATTTTCGATTTTCAGCTCTTTGATTATTATGCCATCGGAAAGGATGTCCCGGTAATGAAAGCTGTGGTTGGAGAAGATGCATTTTCATCTGAGGATCTGGTCTCTGACATTTTTATAACTGTCCTTTCCTCTAATTAGTAATGTTTTTCCCTTCAAGTGGTATTAATGGGAATATATTTTGGGGTTTACAGCTGTATCTGGAATGTTTGGACAAGTTTAAAAGGAAGTTCGTTTGTCACCCAAGGAGCTTATGCCTACGTGAATTTCATGAGGAGTTCAAGACGAATGGAAGTAGACAATATTATCTATCTCCTGGTATTTGAGGAGTTTCTGGAAAAATTTGCAATATGCAAATACCAATTCTAACAATGCCAAATGATAGTGACGAATTTACTAGACTCTAATGCTGAATTGGTCATCTTTCTTGAACTTCTATTGTACAGATATTACACATTCACTTTCTGTAAAATCCTATTACCATATATTCTATTCTAGCAATCAACTAACTCGGAGTCTCAGATCGATGTTTGCGATTAGTATACCTCCCCCGGGGTCTTTCCTAACAATGTAGAAATAGAGCATTGGTTCTCTCACTTTGTGATATAGATTACACACACCAAATAGCCTTGGGTAGATATACGGTTTGGTTTCACGAATATCTGCAACATATTGGATCAGTCCTGTAGATTGAAGTAAAGGATGAGATTTGGTGTAGAATGCTATTTAGCCCTGAATGTTATGACATACTATTATTAATGCTATAGGAATAACTAGCCTCTTATTATTGTTATTGAAAGAAGCTAGTAATTTAGTGCTTTAATGGGAAATTCAAATTACAATTTAAAAAAAAATTAGTTTATTTTTTTAAAATAAATAATTATATTTATTTAATAAGATTTTTAGATTAAATTATAATTTAAATTTAAAATTTTAAACTATTAAGATTAATTTTTAAAATAATAAAAGAATTACATATTATATAATTATTAATTTATTTTTATTTTTTTTATATTCTATATTTTTATTTTATTTTTTTTCATATTCTCTTTTTTCTCTTTTCTATTTTTTTTCCTATTTCTAATAAAATTATATTCTTTTTAATAATTTTTTAATTATAGTTTTTTAATACTAAATATCTATTTATTTAAAATTATTTTTTTATAAACTCCTATCTTTTTTTTTTTTAAAAGCTATTAAAGAGTTTTTTTTTCAAATTCTTATCTAAGTATACCCTCCTTCCTTAGTATTCTTTATGGGAGAAGTTTGTCAGTTTTTCCCGCTTATAATTTTTCTTTCTAACCTTTGACGGCTTCGGTGACTTTTTTGAGGTTTTGTAGTTAGACGTCTTTAGGGGGAATGGTGTCACTTGCTTAGATTGGCATTGTTCATTTTGTTGACTGAATCTTTCCTTCTAAAATCCAAACATTAAAATTCTTTTGAATTGGCCAGATTTAGCCACCGATAAGGTTAATTTTATGGATGTATGATTTCAAGTCTAATGATCATTTTGCCGTTTAATAAACTAGGATAATTTTACAGACTATTTGATTTCAAGCCCAGTAACTCCTTTTACCGTCAAAATTATGAATAATTAGTAAATAGTTAAATTTTTTAAATATAATATATTATATTTGAATCGAGTCATGTATATAAAAAATATTTTATTGAATAATATAAAATTTATTTCTATCTATATTTATGAAAGACTAATATGCTGTTTTATAATTAAAATACATGTGTGATTCACACTCTAATGGTATGGCATTGGTGAGGGAAGGACTCCAAGGGATCATTCTGATCTGTCATCCATGGGAAAGGATGTCCAGGCAAACATGGCCCCCATTGTTGAGTTGTTCATGAGAGTCAAGAAGAGCCTATTGTGCATTGCAATAATTATTATGATGTAAAAGGGTCCATTGTAGAGAACTCTACTGCAATGTTGTATATAAATCTATATATAAAATGTGCAAGATAATCCAATATAAAAAAAAAAATCTGTATATGAGAACAATGAAATGAATAAAAAATTTTTTTTTTTGCAACCTCCTTGAACTTGTCATGTCACATGCTAAAATTTTCATCACACACTTGCTTTGTTCATATCATTTCTGAAGTTAAATTTGTTTTCCCTTGAGTTGTGACTTGTGATTTACATGTAACACCGTAATTTAAAACTTGTCAGTGAATGGAAAAGAGCAAAATAATACCTTAGTGAATAACTAGTCCTGCACAACAAATACTAAGAACAAGTTAGCACTCATAACTGGTCATTTGCTAAGCTATTCCTATAATTTATTATGTAAAATTTGTTATTTGTTAGACATTTCAATGATTATCCGCCAAATTAAGTAATCCAAAATCAGTATAACGGGATTTGTCTGTCATTTCAGCAATTTAGAGTACTGGTTTAGATTTTCCCTATTTGAGGAAAATTTATATGTCTATTTCCCTTTTATTTATCCCCACTTAGCAACACCCATCAATAATATAAGTTCATATCCACCATGCTCTTATAATATAGCTTAACTCTAACTAATCTACTAATTTTAAGAAAAAATAATTTTCTTTTACCATTTCAAAAGATTTCAGTTGTTTAAAGTGGTTTAGAAGCTATATTCTATATATTGTTTAACAATATAAAATAACCTATATTTTATATTAAGCATTACTCTTAGAACTATTTAGTGTAAGAAGGAAATATGTGTTTAGAGAGAGAGAGAGTAAAGCAGCGTAAATCAAAGGGACATGACTGGCTGCAACTGTGGTGGTGGGAGAGCTAACCTAAGAGATAAACAATGGTGGGACAGGGAAACCCTAAGCCCTAACCCTAGCTGATACTCCAAAATGTTCTATCTTGTTCTCTTAAAAAAAATAAATAAAAATTAAAGAAACAAATCAATAAACATATTCCACTTTTTTCACTTTACGTCACGTCTCTTCACTGTTGCATGAGGGATTATATTACTTTAGATCAATGTTAAATCTAATTAAGTCATGATTATACCCTTTTACCTGCATCATAGAGATAAGAGTTAAAACTAAAAACAAAAACAGGCTTATCCAGAAAGCAATCCATCTTTTTCTTCCTTATCATCACTCGAGTTTCATGTGTGCCTTTAATGCTACCATGCTTCCCTTTTTTGATTTTTCACCTCTCTTATCAGCTTCAGCAAATCGAGTAATGATTTAGCTTACCGACAATATTGAATCACCAAATAATATAGGATTATGTAGCCCAAAAAATAACAAATAATTAAAGTTATGCATAATACCAATGTGATTCAAATTAATTAATTAATTATATCTAATTTGTTAGACTTCTTTAATCAGAAGCGGTTCCCTGCAACGGAAGTTGCTCACCTAATGTCGGCACACTTTTTCGACAAAAAAATTAGTTAATTTAGTCATTGAAAAAGTGAGTCATTTAATTTTTTTAATTAATTATTTTAGTTCATTGGAATTATACTAGCCTAATAGAATTCTGATGCAAATATTAAACCAATGAAATGGGCTGTAATTAGTCAACAAAAACTCTTTAATATGGAGCGATTTATTCACCTAATTCATGGATTTTCTCTATTGCATTCGGCATTTTTTTCAAAGAAAAAAGCACTTGATCGCTTCATAAAATGTCATGGAGGGGTTTAAATCAATCTCATGCTTAATCTTTTGGAAAAGAAAAGGCACCAACAACCCACCAACTAGACTAAAAATCTAGGCTCTGAATAGACGCTCCACGCGATATCATCTCCAACATAATAATATCCAATAAGATAAGGCTTATATGATCTTGACTTTGTAGAAATTCAATATCAACGCTGGGAATCACATTTGCACAGTTCACTAGATATGGCACTCGCTACATTTGGACAAGTGAAACAAGAGAGTTCAATAGAAATATATAAAACCACTCTTGTGCTACGAGAAAATACAGTACAAATGTCAATTATGCTCACTTTGCTCCAAACAAAGGCATTAGGTTCAAACCTTCCATCCAACTGATCCTGAAGCAACAAAAATACATATGATAAAACTAGAATAACACCAATTAGGTCGTCCAAAAGCTAAAACCCCTCAAAGAAATTGTCATCAAACCCTGTCAAGTTTGAAACTAAGTTCACTTTATAAAGACCGCAATTAAACCAGTACTGAGCGGCAAGCAGCAGGTTTTGTGCAGTTTATCAGAATTTCTGGATGACCACCGAATTTGCCAGTCCTTCCTGCTCTATGGTCCGAGTTTCATCGGTCAGAAGCTTTGGGGGAAACCCCATCACCTGAAGTTGATAATTTGGCGCACCCCCGGGTCTCGATGCATCTATAAATGCACGGATATCACTAATTGTGTGATGATAATTAAAGTGAGATATCAAGCGGGTTCCATCAGCTAGCCTAATCTGTATCGAAGTTGATGGCAGTGACTGATCCACAACCAGTCCTGCAGAAGGGGTAGGAACATTGGATGGAGCTGACACAACCGTTGTCTCGGGTGCCGCTGAAATAGAGCTGCTTCCTAGAGTTCTTCCCACTCCCTGGAATGCAACATGGTGCTTTTCGGGTTCCTGCAGATGTAACAAAAGTGCACATGTAATTTATTGAACGGGCCCACAAATTCCAGGTCAGAGTTGTACTTGAAAAATACTGGGAATATTCAAAAGCTACAGACAGGAACAAAGAAAAAACAACCAATTTTACGCTGGTTTCATATAAAATTGGAGAAGGGACAAACATAACAGAGAACTCACTGGATATTTTTCAGTCCTCCTTATGAGGTTAACATTAACTGATGATCTCCTGTCCGCAGGTTCAAGCTCTTTTGGACACTCAGACTTTTTGATACTCTGCATTGAAACATAGTAAATATGATTATCAATTAATCATTAGAAGCAAATCTATCACTGTAACCAAGAAGAAAGTAGTACTCCAGATTCCATAAAGATATTAAAATAATCTTTCGACAGTCTCATGGCTCATTTTAAGAGCAGCTTTCAGAGCACTCCAAACAATATGCTTTGGATATAGTTCTCTAGCTACCCATGCGGTTTTCAGTAAAGGGAATTCTTAATTGAGGTTTTCACTAAGTAGAGATAAAACAAAAATCCCGGAAATATTTCATTCTTCTGTCATTCTGTGAATAATAAATATAAAAATCACAATCTTCCAATACTGATGAATTCTTTATTTGGTCTGCACAAAACCATGTAGCTTCTAACATTGTGAATATAAACAGTTTACCTCTAGGAATGAGGCATTCTCAGGATCATCCAACCTCCTCAAAGGTCCATCATTTACAGTGAAGCCATCACTCCAAAAAACAATGTTGTGAACAAAAGACTCAGGTTGTTGAGAAGTCGATTGTACAGTTTCTCCTGAGAGTAGTCTTGCAGTTCCAGTAAAGGTTGTTGACCTTGGAGGATCCTGTAGTTGATCAAGAGGCCTTTCTATAGCTCCAAGTTGCCTTGCTTGATTGAAAATTGCATCCACATCATTGCCCTTTGAAGGATCTTGGACAAGCATTCCACTGGAGATATAACAAATCATAGTATCAGCTGAAGAAAGATAGGCGTCTATCAATAAATCCTCATGATGTACATCTAGATGCATCAGGGAAAGCATATGCATATTAAATGTACAGTTCAGAAAGCTTGACTGCTAATCTCTAAGAGGGAAGAAACATCATCTGCTATACCTATGCAGTCTACAAGAGTGGCTGGATAAAGGAACGATTTAATCTAGACTAAAAGTATTCGGGGAGAAGGAAAAAATATTAATTTTGGAAGGCAGTAAAGTGAACTGAAAGTTTCATGTAAGAAGGGATATAGCCATCAATTATCACACATCAAAGTCTTCTTTGTTTTTTCTTTTGGAAGGGTCACAGGTTAAAATCTAATAGAAAGATAAGCTAAATAATACAGGCACCTAGTAATAAGAAGATAAGAAAGCTCTCATCCCATTTATAATTTTTTTTGCACAACAAAATAAGAAATAGTATCGAGACATGGTAAAAAGAATACAGAGTTTGAAGATAAGAAATCATCAAAGAAAACAAGTGGAAACTCAGGGCTGAGAAACCAAAGAAAAACTCAAACAAAACTAGCCACTGAATAAAATCAACCTAGCAACTAAAATGGTCTTATATCTACATGATTTAAATTAACTCCTATCATTGCAAGAGTAATAATTGGTAAACTACCCGTATATATTTAAGCATACCAAGATATATGAAGTACATCGAAGCTAAGAGGTTCTAATTGGTAAAAATATGGTCTATGCATTGCCCGGAGATCAACAATAAAGTGGTCTATTTTTTTATGAGCAGATTGATATGGCATCGCTAGAAATATATCACAGACAAAGCTGCTTATAATACCAAGGGGGGGAAAACCCGGGGGGTATGCTCATATCCTGCTAATTATAATTATGAATAGTCCCAAAATAATGGCTTCCTGTGCTAATTCAATATTATATTTCAATGCCCAAGCACTAACTTAAGCCCTATACTCCAGCTCTTAAATCACTGCATCAAGCTATTCAAGTCAGCTCTCTCTTTCCGGCTCTAGGTTGCTCAATTAGCGCCCAGGGAAAGGACACACCAGTACCAATCCAATGGAATGTAGGTCAAGAATCTAAAGAATTTAATAACAGGAAACAGGTTTAATTCAGAACAAAAAAATGAAATTGAACTCCAGCTTCCTCTTCCCAACACGTCCCCCATTTTTATTCGAACAAATAAGTCATTGAACATTTGAAATAGGAAAAACAACAGATAGATGAAAGTGAAAAGAGCTGTCGGTAAATACTCGATGCAATAAGAATCAAATACCAAAAACGAATTTCAAGAAATTGAGATTTTTAGGTCGAACAAACAGGAGGGGATGGAGAAAAGAAACCTCTTCTCGCCACCGGTGTAGTACTCCTGCGGCCCATCAGAGTCGCTGTCCGAGTCGGCCGACGGCCGGTTCAGATCCGATAGTGTGCGGATTCTTCCTGCGCGACTGCTCGATGCCTTCGATGCTTTCCTGTCTCCCGATGCCATTGAATTTTTCTGTTTCTACCTTCGCAACTCGCGCAAGAGGGAAAGACTAGAAGAGGGAGAGAGAGAGAGAGACAATATATCCTGCCACACGAATCTCTGACAATCACGCTCCACCAAAGCGCGTAGAAGCTAGAATAGATATAACGCCGTTAATCGGTATCCTTTGCCCCGTTTGGCCATGTGTTCCCTTTTTAAATTTCTTCATTATCTGATAAAAAGTAGAGTCATTAACGAAATACAAGGTTGTTCAGCCCGGGATTTAGTATAGTAATCATTATCATTAATAAAATATTAGTAGTTTTTAAAACCTGCAATTATAATTTAATTTGCCGAGATAAGTTATTTTATATTCAAAAAATGTAAGATTGTCAACCTGTAATTTTAAGTTAATTCATAAGGATAATTTTATTTAATTTAAACTCGGATTTTAAGAAGATTTCATCCTTTAATTTCTTTATATTTGGATCAGATTACACAAAATATAATCTTCATTGACGTATGGAGGACGCACTTTTGGGGTGGCAACACATGATTTTAACATGAATTCGTTTCATACCCGTATAAGAATTGATTTTTATTAATAAATTAATAAACAGGCAATAAAAAGTGTGTTTCTCACGACGGAAATGAGATGAAATTTTAATGAGTTTGATTTTAAAAGATTGGAGAAGTGGGATAACAAATTTTATTTTTTTTAAATTTTATAATTCTATTCATCTATTTTTTTAAAATAAAAATTATTAAAATTTTCTCTTTATTCCCCTCCGTTCCCTTGTACCAAATAGAGTCTAAACATTATTTTAAGATATTTTAAATGATATTAATTAAATAGTATAAATAAAAGTAAAAGATAATGGTAACACTGATAGAAATTAAAATTTAAATTCTTCCTATATATTTTGTAATATTTATTATTATTTTTAACTATTTCTTATAAGTAGAGGTGGAAATGCAGATTAATATGCTAAATACAGGTTGATTTGGAAGCGAGTCAAGCTTAATCAACTTGATTCTAGGTGGGTTGATATAATACTAACCCGAATATGCCATAACCTACCAACGCACTAGTTTTTTTTAATTATTTATATATATATTTTTTAAAAAAAATATTATTTTCATATATATTTTTTTAAAAAATAATTTGTATATATCAATATTAATTGGATTTAAAGTATGATATGAAATTGTTAAAAATATTTATTTTTTTAATTTTATCACTATCCGTAGATAAATTTATTACAAGTAAAATACTAATAGAATAAAATATATATAAAGAAATGATCTAATAAGATAAAATTAATATAAATTAAGTATAATGTAAAATTTAACTTAGTTAAAATTTTAAAATTAATAAAATATAATATAAATAATAAAAATTAAAAAAAAATTAAGTTAACCTGTGAATCCGACGAGTTAAGATACTGTAGATACGGGTCAAAAAGATCCACGCCTAAATTGACAACTCAAACCGCCAGAATGGCAGGTCTAACTCAAATTTACATCTCTATTTACGAGTAAAGGAGGCGTTGATGAGAATGATGCTGTAGTAGAGACTTGGGGGAAGGGCGTTTTAGGAATTTCGAAAGACATTGAGAGATTGGAATAAAATGTTGAGACGCGAACCAAACATATGCGCAATGGGAATCCAACACTTTATTCTTTCTCGTACAGTAAAAATTGCTTTCAACCAAAGAGTACCGGTAGATTCTTGGAATCCTGATGGTAGTTTTGCCGTAATACACACAACTCCAACGTTATTCCATCGAATTTGTCCAATTTATAAGTGAGTTTGCCCAACTCGACGCTACTAGACCCCGATATGACAGCAAAGGGTTTCCAAATCTTTAACAGCTCATGTTTTTTATTTGGGCTGCTTTCCTCAAAACTACGTTCCCAAAATCTTTTACCATATATTTTGATAGAAAAAGTTTAGGAAGAAAAAAAATACTAACCCAGAAAACTCCAAAAAAATAATTTTTTACTATTTTAAAAAAAATCTTTATGGTATTTCCTATCACTATTTTCTCTCACTTTTCTCTTCATCAAATATAACCTTAATACAGTTGTCCTAATACAGAAAAACAGCGTTATAGCCTTAGTATGCTTTTAAAGGCCAGTATTTTTTATTTTTTTTTATACAAAAGGCTAGCATGTTTTAAAGGCTAAGACTATGACAGAAATGAAAATGGTGATCCCTGGGTTTTATTTGGAAAGCAAGAAAAATGGCTACTTTTATGAATGGGGCTCTCTTTGTATGGGTTGGGCCATACTATATTACCTACTTTGTTTGGGTTGGGCCTAGGAATGGGCCCAAGCATATTTCTTTATTCCCTCGTGCTCATTAAAAATGAACAACAAGCAACAACACTTAAAACAGAAGTTAGATAACTGTCCTTGGTATATCAACTCGTGAAAAAAATGATATATGTAATTATTTGTATTATATTTAATTCTTAAAAAATATTATTTTATTGTATTTTCAGGTATAACATTTAAAAAGACATCATAGCTTCTTAGTATATAAGTTTATGTCTCAGGGTAATAGATAGCATGTCATACTTGATATTGATATCATTTAGGAGGAAAAGAAATTTTATCATACTTTCAGAGTGAGCTTAATTCCTTTTTAAAAATTTTTATAAAAAAAATTGATAAATGACTATGTTCTTTAACTATAATATATTGTGTTTAAATTAGACTATATATATAAAAGAATTTTTGTTAAAAGATATAAAACTCACATGGTGACCATTACGTAAAGCTATGAGAGAATTAGTCTATAATCTATTGATTTGGGGATACTATTTAATTTTAAGAAAAATGAAAAGCATGACACAAGATCTCCAGTGCTCGCTCGTGAACTACATCAGGCTCACGGCTCAAGGCGTTTCAACTCTGATGATATTTTGAGCACTTCTCAGCAATTTGCTGCTTCTGATGTACTTTCGAGATTTTGAGTATTGCTTTCCTTTTCCCATTGCACAACATTAATTTGCCTTTTTCAGTTTTCAGAATCAATATATTCAGAGCCTGCTAGTCTGGCCGCAGCATTTGGATGTGAGCTTTAATGTTACAACCCACTAACAGCTTTTTCTTGCACACATTTTTGTTGTATACTAATACCATTCAATTAGTCATTCTTTAGGGCTTGTTTGCCTCTTGGCTTCTTCTTACAATAGAATGGATTAAAGCAACTCCATAGGTATGAAATACTCTTTTGTTATGTCCCAAGATTAATACTCATTTGGTGTTTATCGCAACAATGAGCACAAATGCTCCTCTTTTTTATGAGCATGGAAGGTGCTCCCTTCCTTTGTATATGTGCTGATATTGATGCTGTGTGAATGGAAAAGATCATGAAAAATTATGTTGATTCCCGTTCCTTTTAAACTAAAGAAACGGGTACCAAAATTATAAATAGGATAGAATCTGTAACTACAAAAATTATATTACTAGATTATAAAATTTTTAAAATACTGATTTATATTGAACATAGAAAATTCCAAGTTTCCAACGGGAAACTAGACTCCAATTTGATGGGACCTGTGTTGGTGCTAATTAGGGTGTTTCAGGACCTACGGGGTCTAAGAGTGATGGTCCTTAAAGGACCAGTGAATTCGGCTTTATCTGGAAATGCCTGCTCTATCATAAATGATATGGTACTCCTATTCTTTACTATAATCAATCATCAATTAAACCCTATTACATATATTTTCAACTTTATAAAACATCTCATGTCAAGGGAAAAAAAAAAAATTGGTAAAGAATCCTTTTTCTTTTTTGTCATTCCATAAAAGATTCATTTGGCTTTGGAAATAGTCACATTAGTTGCAGTTAATAATACTGCTCATCTCAATCATGTCAAATTTCATGTAAATATATGGTAACCCATGATTATTTTTAATAGGAAAAGAAAATACATCTGCGAATAAAAAGTGCAAGTCATAGGTAAGACGGTGAAAGAGGAAGGGAGAAAGAAACCCCCAGAAAGTGAAGATAACATGTTGGTGATGCCTTTGAGAGAATGCAATACACAACATTCCTCTCTAATGGCGACCATGAGCCTATCACAATCACCAGCTATTTCTAGCTTTTCACCCGTAATTCAGACACATAACTTTTTCCCTTGCATACAAATCCAATATCCACATTACCACCGCAAAGCTCTCTTTACAAACATAATAAACAGGAGAGAAACAACAGGTTAATCTGAGTAGAGAATAAAAACTTAGGCGCAAATATTTTACTGTATACGGTAGTTAAATTAGAGGTTACTAGTGCGATGTTACCATGCTCTTTTTAGTGAAAAGGCTCCTCAAATTGAAAAGATTACCACCACCACCGCTTCCTGCAGTGTTACCAACACCTCCGTTATCAGCAACGCTACAGGCGGCGGTACCACCAGCTCCCGCGCCAGCGCCAGATTTGTTGTCGCTTCTGCAACTCAAATGGTGCCTATAACCAATGCACATGGGAACGTTTAAATTCAAAACTCTGGCCTTCGCGCTACCGCTGGCGGCGGCGCTTGTGGTGGTGCTCGTTTTACTCCGGCGATTCGTGGGGGTTTCTCTTCTTGACACCTTGGCTTTTAGAACCATGGGTTCGGAGTTCTTCGGGGTGGATCCTGCACGGCGTACCTGCCAAACCGGGCTGCTCCGACCCACGTGGACCCCAGCCCGACCGGGACTGCGGGGCCATTTTCCTGATTTGGACTGCCCGGCTGAATTGCTCCGAGAGCAAGGCGCGCTGTTCACCTTCCGGGTTACGGGAGCTCCGGGAAATAATTTGGGGCGGGTACTAGAATTTCCGGCGGACCTGCTCCGTGAGAACGGCCATATGTTGATGTTTAACTCCGCCGAACTCGTACCGTTCGCACTTTTTCTCTTCTCTTTCTTCTGTTTCTTCCCTTTATCATCCGATGAGACCCTATTCTCTTGGCTCTTCTTCTCGCTCTTTTTGAAAATGTCTTTCCACCTCTTCGACGACGAAAACGACGTCGTCGCGGTCGAATCTGTTATGGCCGCCGATGGCTCCGGTGGGGGCTCTGGATCCGGTGGCTCCGAGACGAGCGTTTCGTGGTCCGGAGGTGGGGTCGCGTCTAATAAGTCAGCTATGCTGTAGTGGCGAAGGAGGTGGAGCGGGAGGAGGACGCCGTCGACGAAGAGCTCATCGGCGGAGTGGAGATTGGGTTGAGGGAAAGACGGGTTTCGGACCATCCAGAACTCAAATTCGGGGGAATTGCAAACGTTTCTTCTTCGTCTTCCACTGCAGGATGGAGAAAGAGATTGAGGTTGAGGTTGTGGGTTTTGTGCCTTGTTGGTATCCATGGAGGATTTCAGAGAAAGATGAACAAGAAGAAGGGGGGTGAGTTTCAATGTCGTTAGGAAGAAGGCCGGGAGTTTCGGAAGGAGCTTGTGGAGAATTCAGAGCTCATAATGAGCCAACAAAGCATTAAAAGCAAGTGGAGTGAAATGAAGTCATTTAAAAACTTCTCTAGCATATGCCCTTTTGTTTTAGCAACAGTATTTTTTGGGTCTAATTAAAGATAAAATTACAAACTCGTATCCCTCAATTTATCCCTATTTACTAATGGCCCTAGAATATGACACATTGTATTGTTAGTAATTTTTAGAAATATACTGCTCTTTTTTTTTTAAATTTTAATGGACCAAAATTGATAAATAATTGCATTTAATGGAAAACAATTAGGGTGGGAGGTTGGAGGGTGAGTATATTTATGCCTTTGCATTGCATGGAAGGAGCATCTGCCATACAAAGCCTATAATTTGGCAAAATATAAATGGTCCAAATTAAAGGATGAATCAATATAGGGAAAAAAATAGGAATTTTTAAATAAAAATATTTATTAATTTTAGTCATTTTCTAACAATTGACTTAAAACAATATTAAAAAAATATTTATTATCACGACCAAAAAAATAGTGCATCTCCTTATATATATGAATAATTTATTTTTTTGGTTGTTGCATCGTATATATATAATTTATTAAAAATATATAAAAGTGTTTACACCAGAACAATTATTTTGTTATGGGAAAACCTTTTTCTTAGGAAAGGGATCTATATAGCTTAGAGGTCGAAGAAAATACAAGTATTAAGTTATGGAAAGAAATCTCATTGTGTGTGGGGTGTGTGTATATGAAGTAGTGTGCCATAAAGTTAAAAGAAATATGAACAGGATAATATAATTATAAACTCCATGTGCAGCAGAGAGAGTACCAAAAAAGCTGTTATCACCTATTTTCTTAATATTAGATAGTTATGTAACTTCATATATGTGTGTGTGTATATATATCCTTATGGAGAATTTTGGGTTGAGGATTGACTGAACCAACATTTTTTTAGGTTAAAATATAACTTTAGGAACCGATATGCTGCAGGACCAACATATGTAGGTGTGCCATTTATATTATAGAGTGAATCCTAAGAATTATATATATATATATATATAAAAGATTTTTGTGTTTGTGAATGTGAATGTTTGTACACGTAGAAATTGAGTATTTTGTAAGGGAAGGAGGAAAGAGGGTTTAATTCACATCACCCAACGAGTTGGAATTTGGAACCCACTTTCCATGGTTGCATGCATGTTACTACTTCTCTCATTACCAGTCACGTTCTGTTCTCAATTTCATCTGTTTTAATAATAATAATATAAATTTATGAAATTGTGAGTTGTTGGAAAAAACTTTATTTTAGTTTTTGCCTTTGACTTTAAAAACATTCACATGACCTCCTCAATTCCTTTGCGATCTCAATCATATTGTCACGTGTCGGTCATACACTATTCCTTTCTAACAATACTATTCGTTGAAGTTACTCACTCCTGGGAATCCCACAATTTATAGTATTTTTATTTTTCTTTATGTCCATACGATTTGAAAGATTCCGGCGCTTTCTATTTCAATTCAATATAGGATTGGTGTTATTCTTCCAATTTCTTACCAACTTCTTACCTATAGAACTCATTCATCGGCTAATCGTTCATCTTTAGCAAGTTTCCTCCCACCCCCTACATCCCCCGTTTTTTCAATTATTCCACTGGCAAAACAATTAATAGTAACTCTAATTAATAATAAAAATGTCTAAAATTGAATTTAAAGGAAAAACTCCTAAGTGAATTTCAAAGAGATTTGATCTGGTCATAATGCTCTTATAATCTTATTTATAAAATATAAAAAAGATATATTTTTTATTTTATTTATAAGTTATATTATTAATTTTTTATATTTTTTTTAAATTATATTTCTATATTAGTGTATAATTTTTACCTTTCATTTGTTAGACTTTATTTTTATTAACTATAATATATATTAAATAAAAATAAAATTAGATAGTTGTTAAATTTTAAATTAAAAAAAAATGAGGTTAAATGTTTCTCGTATAAACAGTACGAGGAGAGTGTATATTATACACACACTTGGTTCAAGAGGTGACATGCTGATAGTGATAGGCTCATGGGAAAACGATGTTCTAAATACAAGTAGTGTGGTTGAGAATAAAACCTTGTGAACAGAAAAATAAATGGTTAAATGTGCTAGGAGTGACAGAGGGTAGACTAACGGACACGTGTCGGCGAAGGATACCGAGGAGGAGGAGGAGGATGAAAGGCCACGATAACAAATACGTGTCATCAGATCAGGAAAGATTGAAATGTAACACTTCAACATCAAACGGTTATTACCGTTGGCACGTACTAACCCTTCCTCCCCACAACCGGTTGTGTAATTGTAAGATCAGAGGTGGGACCCCCTCTAGATACTAGTTGACATGCTCAGTGGATCCCGCCGGATGGATATGACATGCATGTGGGCTGGATCCAAGAGTGCTGTGGTGACGGATGAATGATATTTTAACCAGAGGTTACATTTTTATGTAGAGGATTGCTCACGTTTAATATTTAATAATATTTTAAAATAATTATCTCTTAATATAAAAAGGTTTTATGTTTAATTATGTGATTTATTTTATATAAATTTTAAATAAACTATATATTGATATATTAATATCATTAATTAGTGATATGGTATTTTTATAAATCATATAAATATGAATAAAACATGGGTTATAAATCATTTATAGATATTGTATTTGTTAACAAAATTCACACAAATATTGAAAAAATTACTAAACTATTCCTTCTTAAAAATTTTTATTGTATAAAAATAGATGGAATTTGGGACTAGCAAGTGCAACGCTTCATCAATTATATATAATATATTTTTAGTTGTGTATAAATATCTTTTATTTACTTTTAAAATAGAATATATGTAACTCTTCTTTAATTATGTATAATATATTTAGTATGTTTGGAAAGAAAAAAATAAATATTTTAAAATGAATTTTTTGCCTAAATTTTAGTTTAAATAAATTTTAAAATAAACAATCATATTTATTTAAAAGAATTTTTAAACTAAATTATAATTTAAATCAAAATTTTGGATAAACTACTTAAACTAATTTATAAAATAGTAAAAAAATTTATGAATTACTCAATTATTATTTTACTCTTACTTTTTTCTTACACTATCTATCATCTCTCTTCTCCATCATCTCTCATTTCTTATATTTTTAATAAAATTATACCTTTTTTAATAATTTTTTAATTACAAAAATTTCCTAGTAATAACTATCAAATCATTTATTTATTTATAATTATTTTTTTCTATTAACTCTCCTTCAAAATTCTTTTTTTAATAAAATATTTTTTAAACTTTTATTCAAATAGATCATCTTTAACCATGTATTAATCTATTTAAAATATAAAATATTTATACGTAGTTAGAGATAAATTATTTCTAGTCAATAATTATGGCCTTACACAAATTCCAAGTCCCTTCTGGTCATAAGAATGGATTGAGAATGCCAATAGACCCTAGTATGATAGTATGAAGCTTTTTTATGAGTGGAATTTTGAGAAGTCATAGGTTTGATGTTGCATATAACCTCATCATTAATATATATCCCTATAGATTGAGAATTGATTAGAGACATCATGATTGACAGAAAGGGTTTAGGAAATGGCTTCCCTCTATTTAATAGAGAGATGATTGTGAAAAGAATTTTGTTGGGAGGGAAGAAGAAAATGATGAGAAAGAAAACAAACAAGATAAGTTAAGATGATAATGAAAACACATAGAGGAGACTTGGGAGGAGAGATGTTTGCGCCTTATTTCCTTCTTTCTTTCTATTTACCTCTTTCCCTTCCTGCTCTCCCTAGCTTGTCCTCAGTTGATTATTTCCTTGCCCTTTTCCCCTACATAAATTTATGCATCCAATTCAGAGGGGCAAATGGGTAAAAATTCTTTCACATTATTCCCTAATAAAAAAAGAACAGTTTTACCACGTGTCTTTTACACCCGTTGTTGCCATGATAGTGTAAAAAGCTATGAATAGTTAAATTTTTATAAAAATGATATGAGACTGCTAACTTTCTACACAGCAGTTGCTAATGAAATCAATGTTAAAAACATTTTGTGTTTCTTAACCTTTTAATCACTGGGTAAAATCTGTTGGTGTAGAAAGTCCGAAATTTTCTACACTAGCCAGTGCCTATGTTGGTGCAGAATGATTTTTTATCGCTGTAAAAAGGCCTTTTGTTTGGCATTAGTGATTAATGTTTAGGAACTAAATTAAAAGACTAACTAGTTGTGAAAAATGAAGTAGAGAAATAAGAAGGAAGGAGGTAAGTTGAGGAGAACAGAGAGAGAGAGACCAAAACTCAGAAAGCAAAGATACAAAAGTTGTTGTTTGCCTGGCATGGCGTGATTTGTCTCTTTCTCTGCAAACCCTATGTTCGTGCCTGCTATTCTATTTAGATATATGTCTCTCACTCTGAGTTGGCCTTATACATACATCTCTGAATCATCGCTTTGATTAAACACCCCTCTCTCTCTCTATGTACGTTCATGGAATTTCAAACTCTGCTGGATCCTTGTCATATTTCTTATTTCATCGTTTTCCCTTCATCTTGTTCTTATCCTCTTATCTCTTTCTTTCTTTCTTTTGCTGTTCATATAAAGCCACTCCCATACCAACAACCCCCTCGTGTAGCGTTCATCTGTAACTTTCATGGAGTCAGATGAAGCTTAACACAGGAAGCTAGTAAATCACATGTTAAATAAAATTATGGGTTAATATAATATCTTATTCTTATAGTTTATCCTATCTAAATTTTAATTTTTATAGTTTTAAATTATAAATTTTAGTTATTTAAGAATAAAATAATCTAAATTTTTATTAAAATATAGATATTTATATTTTAGATAACAAAAATTTGAAAAATTAAAACATAATTTAAAATTATATAGATTAAAACTAAAACAAAACCTAATGACTAGATATTATATATTTTTCTAGGAACTGCATGATCATCCGTACAAGTAGGTTTTCATTAGAAGAATAATTAGAGCATGAGTTTTTTTTTTTGTTTTAAAAAAAATCATAGAAGGAAGGAGCCAATGAGCAGTGAGTGAGAAAGATATATTATTGGTAAATGAAGATTCCGGCCGAAGAATTGAAATAAGATGTCCGTTGACTTCTTGGAAGAAATTGTGACTTGTAAATATTGGTTTTTTGAGTGAAACTAATTTTGACACCGACACTTTTAAATAATAATAAGTTAGTAATAATTATATATATTATTTGTCAAACGTAACTGAGTCGGCCAATTTGGAAGAAATGCGAGGGAAGAAAAACTAATTAATAATTTAATTCAAAAATTAACTTGAAGGGGAATTTTGAATCTTGTCGTCGACAAGTTTTGATAACATCAAAAGAGAAAGACAACAAAAAAAATGTTGCTTTCTATATCTAAATCTAAAGTACGATGTCCTCGTCATGTTAATGCACTGATACTTTTCCCCTCCAGCTGTTCATGACAAACAAAGTGGATTTAAATGGCATGCAAACAACTGTAATATATAATCGCATAAAATACACACACACATGTATATATGTTCTGATATATTAAATCGGGAGTATTGTCAGGTAAAAATATAGACATCTTGTTCAATTGGGACTAAAATTTTAGTTTATTATATTGTAATGAATTAACCTATTATAATCCTAACCCTTAACTAAGTAATAACTGAGTTGGGAATATCGTGAGTTTTTTTGGAGAACTATAAAAATATAGTTTTATAAAGATTTTTAGTATAAATTTTAATTTATTTTTTTTAAATAAATAATTATATTTATTTAAAAGAATTTTTAGATCAAACTATATTTTAAAATTAAGGTTTTTAATAAATTACTGAGGTTAGTTTCTAAAATAGTAAAATAACTTATAAACTATCAAATTATTATTTTACCCTTATTTTTTCTTATACATTCTCTCATCTCTCTTCTCTTTTCTATACTATATTTTATGCGATTGTTTGGTTTCTGTAAAACCAAGATTTTAAAAGCCCTTTTGGGGCAAAACCTTAGTTTGTGGAAATTTCAAAACAAACAGCCATATTTGTTTAAACGGGCTTTTGAACTAAACTATGGTTTAAAACTAAAATTTCAGATAAGCTGGTCAGAGCAGCTTATGGAACAGAAAACCACTTATGAACTAACCAATTACTATATTACCCCTACTTTTTCTTACACCTTCTCTCCTCTCTCCTACTTTTTCTCTCTTTTCTCTCTTACACCCTATCTCCTCTCTCCTTTCATCTCTTATCTCTCCTCATTTAATACTCACACCCCTTTTTGTAATTTACCAATAACAAAAGTACTTTTAGAAATAACTATCCAAAAACTCATTTATTCAAAACCACTTTTTTTTTCATAATCTCTTCTCCAAAAGCCCTTTTCTATAAGCTATTCAAAAGCCCTTTTTTTTTATAAGTTCGTTTTTAAAATTCTATCCAAACGGGTCCTATATCTACTATGTCACTTCTACCATCTCTCCTCTATATTATTTTACATAAAATCATATATTTTTAGTAATTTTTTAATTATAAAAATCTTTTTAATAATAAATATTCAAATACTCATTTATTTAGAACTATTTTTTCTATAATTTTTCTCCAAATCTCTTTTTAAAAAACTGTTCAAAAAATCTTTTTTTTACAAGTCTTTTATAAACTTTAATCTAAATAGGTTCATCATGAAGGATATTATTTTGTTTATCTATTTATTTGTATCACAACTCATATATTCTTTATAAAATAAGAATTTACAATCTCACATTTAAAAAGGTTTTAAGAAATTTGTTTAGTGTCAGTTGGGGACTTTGTGAATAAAGTATACTTATAACTAAAAAAGAATAACAGCAGCTATATATAAAAAACAATAAAAGCACTCGTCTCATTTTCCCGTTCTTTTAAATAAACATAGCGAGTACACCTAGGAGCATACTCGAGACAAGAAAAAAACAAATGTTGTTGGAATTTAGTTGCCAGAAGCATATGAAAGAGAGAATTTTTAATAATTAATGTAACATCATATAATAAAATAGGATAATGGAAATGAAAAATACAGAGGCACACGTACACTGATCATGGAATCCATATACAGTAAACTTGGCAGCCTGTCAACACCTAATAAACGAATATTCACCACTTACTTATAAACATATAATTAATTAAACCACATAATTAACAATTAAATAGAGAAATATATAAAAAATTCTTATTTAAAATTTTTATTAGCTATAAGAATTCAATTTTTTTTATATATGGGAAGTACTTCTAAAAACTTTATACACAGATAATATCAATAATTGAATTCATGATTTACTGATAATATAATTTTTAAACACTAATTTTTCACCTATTTTTCTTAAACATAACGTGTGTTTGAATAACTCCTAAATTTATATTTTAAAAGGATCTATAGTCTAAATTTTAGTTTAGAGAAATTTTAAAATAAATAATCATATTTATTGAAAGATGCTTATAGACCAAATTATAATTTTAAATAAGTTTCTATAAATAATTTATAGAATAATAAAAAAATTTATAAATTATTCAATTAATATTTTACATTTTTTTTACATTCTCTCTTCTTTTATCCCTCTTCTCTTTTTTTTCTTATCTCTTCTCTACTAATGATGAATACACTAACATCTCTCTTTGTAGTAATTTTTAGTCTCTAGTCTTCACTTCTCTGGTGGTCTTCTTTGTCATCGGTGGTTGTCACTAGTCTTTAGAGGTCATTGTTGGTCTACAACAGAGTGCTAAGATCTATAGTAATGGTCGTTGGTGGTGTTTGTAGATATGTAAGAGAAGGATGAAGATGATTTGGTCGCTGTTCACTTTTGATGGGATGATGAACACTAAATACAAATTATTTCTTTATTCAATTTTTTATCCCATATATTTTCTAATAATTTATGAATCACAAAAATTATTATGGTAATAACTATTCAAATACTCATTTATTCATAACAATTTTTTTCTATAAACTCTTCTCTCTAAACTATTTTTTAAAATTTGTCTAAATTTTTTTTTATAGATCTTTTTTAAAATATCTATCCAAACAAACCTATATAATGATACAATTATCTGCTCCCATATCAAACCATTTTTTATACACACTAAATCTATCACATTTTTCAACAAAGATACATTACACTAATAATTAGGGACATTAATTATTAGCGTGTGTACAACTACAAACCAAGTATATGTTTAATCATTAAAATAAACAAAGTTTCTTTATACATTAAATTACTATTATATGTTATATATATATATATTGACTTGAAGTTCTTATTACTTTCCCTCGTGTTTCCCTCCCACCCCTCAATTAGGTTCCAATCAAAGTGATTAATTACGAAATAATCATCAACTTTTTGGTAAGCAAATCAGCCATAATCTGTACCTTCAACTTTCGGTTTTTGATTGGTGTTTTGAATTTGATACGCACAGCAGATTGATGAATAAATCAAATAGAAAACAACAACAACAAAGAGAACAGCGATACTTTCTCACACAGAAAACATTAAAATAAGTATATATATAATTATTTAATAAAAGAATTCAAAAAATGTCTCTAATAATTGAACTTCATAATTCATAGGGTTCTTCCACGAAGTTTCAGAGATACAGAACTCCTTTCTTAGATTGGAGCTTCGTGGGGTGAGCTTTTGTCGCAACATGCGTTGACAACTAAATATCAACCGAGTAAACTTTATTTACCCAAATTTCATTTTCTCTATCTTTTGTCAATAAAGTGATTTTGATAGGAAACAAACAAGTTCAAGGGGATTGAATTGGGTTTTTAAACTTACAATTTAAAGATTGTAAAATTTACGTATAAAAGAAGATATGAAATCTAAGATTTTAAAAAAATTAAATAAAGTTCTAATTAGCGTTATTAGAAAAAGAAGATTTAAGTAAAAAATTAGGGTAAGAATTAATTATAAAAAATTGTATTTAGATTTTTTTATTATAAATTATATTCACGAAATCATTGATCTTTTACCATCCAAGTAAGAAATCAGCCCATGAAGGGCCTATAACAAGAATGATCCATGAGGGAAAATGTCAAATTGAGCTTGAAAAAGTTCATGAACACCATAGCAAAGAAACAAGCAGATGGATCCAAATAAAATAATTATAAAATAATAATAATAATAGCTCACATATGTCAATTTAGCCACCCTCTATTATTACGATCTCGACCTTTGATGTTTCTTCAAACTACCATCTCACCAACAATTTAATAATATTTATTTTCTAAAAAAAATAAAGATGAGTAATAAATATTGATTCATGATCAGTTGTAAACATAAAAATCTTAAATGCGAATTAATGGCCTATACTAGCAAATTATTTTTCAGCAAAAAATTTTGGGACTTGTTTATAAAAAAAAAATTGGGAGTTGAATGTTATTAAATTAAATTTTAGGATTTAATTGTCATTTTTTTATATGAGATATTTGGCTTTGGATGAGTACAATAACATGATTAGCTATAACATCAAGAAGGAAAAGAATATCACATGACATAAATCAAACAGACAAGCTCAAAAGAAAGCAACACGTATCATTGATTCTTGAAAGAAATGTTGCGTAAATGATGATCAAAGAAACCCTCCACAGAGAAGAATCATAGGGAAGATGAAGGGCAAAAGCAAAAAGATAACATTCCCTTTTGGGATTTTACCATTTGGTGGGGAGTGAAACATACTTTGAAGCCCCTTTCACTTTCAGAAACTGATGCGACATTGATTTGCTACAGTCATCCAATCAATCATAAGCTATAACCACTTTTGTTTTCACTCTGTGCTATGCTGTTCACATAAAATTCTTTTTTGGTGTAAGCTTACATTATCTTTAAGTTATTTGACTTGAGCCTAATCTTTGTCAAATCAGGAGTAATATTAACATCAAAGCTCTCTGTTTTTTAAATTTTCTTTTTTCATTTTGAGGAGATAAGATTTCTTATTGTCTCAACTAACTAATAAATCGTTGTTACTTCACATGTGATTCTATCATCTATCTCTTTAAAAAATAGGCTTGTTTTTTAAAGAGCTTAAGCGGAGATGGTGATATTTTTTTTTATTACCTACCCAATTTATTAAAATTTTACCTCAATTATATTTAGATCTGATCTGCGTCACGCATCTAGTTATAGTAGATAAGTTTTTTAACGAGTATTTTCTATATACATTAAAACTCAAACTTAAAATTTTATTTAAATGATATCAAAACAACTATTACTCATATCAAGACACGTTGGTTGAAGATAGCGATGTTAATAGTGGGAGATATTGACGGGTTGAGGGCACATGCGGTGTTTCATAGAGTGGCCAGGAACAGTTGAAAAGGCAAATTGTAAGAAGTAGTTGAGAGGTAATGAGGAAGCAAGATTTTTTGCATGCAAAAAGCATTTATGCTTTTCATACTCTTTAGCCAAAAACGAAAGGAATCCCATGTCTGCACCCCGGAAGTGGATCCTCTTTTTGATTCCGAAAAAAAAAAATCATAACCATTTTGGATAATTAAGATTTAATATGATATTCAAGGTTCTCATAATATTTGAAATTATATCTAATAAGTACTTTGGGACAATTAATTAATAATAAGAAAGGAGTACAGCAAGCTCTATAATTTTCTCTAAGCCTCTCATCAACAGCCAACTCGTTCAAATGAAATGTGATTTAATCATTAATGAGATAATCAGCACAATAATTATTATCTGGACAAGAAAAATTAACGCGGACACCCCACTCTTTTGCGGGGGCAATTTTCACTTCTTCAATGATGTCGCCATGGGATGGTCCTTTGGAGAATCTCATAAGAAAGTTGCATGAGTCAACCAGAGTTAAATATAGTAGGAGGAATTAGCTCCTTACAATGAGGTTCAAATTTTTATTAGAAAAAATATATATTTTTTTAATACTAAATATTAGTTTGAATGAGTATCTCTAATATAAAGATACCCACACATTATATATATAAAAAAAGATTGTATGCATGAAATGCTATTATTGATTTTTCTTTTGTATAAAAATTTTAAAAAAGGTAGGGTTCACCCATGATTAAAGTGTAGGGTGAAGTCTCCTTTTTTTTAAGCGATATTAATGTCGAGTAGGGCCAATTGTCAATTACTTTCAGGAGTAAATCTAAACATTTAGGAGTTAGGATATTTTTCCAAGTAATACGACTGAAATCACAATAAAATAGTACTCCCTAAAAATTGAATACGCTATAAATAATCGTATATTTTATTTTTTTGTCAGTTGAACTATAGACTATGGGTTGCTATTATTAAATTGATAGCGACACTGATTCTCTTTATCACGATCAACCAAAACTAGCTTAAAGACAGAAGCCCCTTTCTGCATCATCAAGTTCGTTGGCAAAGATACTGCATTTCGGCAAAGGGTTGATTCCAGAAAAATTAAACGCCGTTCACATAAATGATAAAAGCCACATATTTTCTCCCTTGATAAAGTTGATACAAAAATTTATGAGAACTGGAAAAAAATCCACACTTAAAAATTTAATTGATAAGACCTGATAAATTTATGTAAAGAATATCAATACTCTTCAATTTTATACAGAGTACAATACTTTGATTTATGTCCCTCTTACTGATTAAATTTTGAATTAAGGACTTTGCCTCAATTTTCCTAAAATTTATAGTTTGACTTTAATAATTTTTTTTAAAAAAAGAGCTTACAGAAGCCAAATGTAAGCTTTCAAGTTTCTGGCCGAAATATAGCGTATCTTTGAAAGTTCCGTTGGATGCCAGTAAGTACGATAGCAGGAAGTGAATCAGAGCCGGCAACCCTCTGCCATAGGCGAGAAACGCGTTCCGAGAGCAAGACGTCAGGTCTGAATATGAAAGTTCATTTTATATTTTAAACTTCGATTCTAAAGAGTCCACATAGTCAATGTGAGATAGAGATTGTGCATTCGAAATCTTATGTATTACAAAGATTATTTAATTTTGTAAGACCTGATACTTTTACAGCAAATCGCATTGTTTATGCATCTGCAGACAATTCCAATTTTTTAAAGGACGGGGCCCCACTAACAGACCAGTACTTGAACACGAATGAAAGCTTCAACTATCAGTCCAGATCGAGAAATCTTACCCACGCTGGTTTAACACAAGATTAACCAATCAACCCATTCAACAGTTCGTAAACAAATCCGGAAAAAAAGAAGAAGCTAACTAAACCCTCATGAGTTTTATTTGCAGCACCTCGCAATTAAAAAACTACCGCCACTAAAATAAAAATCTCATAATATTATTAATCCCTAGCGTTGAGCACCAAGCTCCAAGAGCAAGGTGTGATTAGCAGCATCTGCGCCTGGGCCCTTGAATTGAATAGGACCTGCAGTGAAGATCATCATGAGCAACGAGCATCCAGTTCAAGATAAATGACGACTTAAACCTAAGTTATTCTTAATCCATTCGATTTTAATGGCGTGAAAAATTGAGGAAAAAGGATTAGATGAAGGTAGAAGCAGTAATAAATGAAAGAACAGACAATATGTACCTGGACTAATGTAGCGATTATTCAAGGCCCAATCATCCCTCAAGGAGGCAAACTTCTTGAAGGGCGCCCCTGGAAAAATTTACCGGGAAATGCAGTCACATTCAGTTAAAGTGTGTGAAATCATATATCCAAATTGATGTTGAGGAACAGAGGCTTACGATTTGGATACATCTATCAAGGTTTGGGAGATCAAATGCTCTTTTTTTTAATATTATTGGCAACTATATGGACCAATTAAGGGAAGTAAATATTACCATCTTAAACTTCATTTTTCTCCTTCCAAGCAGGGGAATAATAAAAATCATGCTATTTTACTCGTTGTTCTATCCTCAATCACCAAGCGGAGAGTTTACTTGAACCTAGAATATTGAAGTTCAGATGAATAGCATACCTTCTAGTTCCACCATTGCCTTCTTGATCACAGGTTTGAACTTACCTGCAAGGAAAAGTGAACATCAATAAAACACAGAAAGAACTGGACATAAATACACCACAGTCCAAAAAATACATAACAGATAACAATATTACTGATTTTGAATGCATTTTACTGTCAATTCCAGGTAGCATGGTCAATCAGGGGAAACATAACGATCATGAATCTAAGTTTTGCAACAAAATAGGAACAAAAACTCGTTTGACGCATGGTCAATCAGGGGAAAGCCATTGAAATGAAAAGAAAAGCTGATATGGATATTTATATGTACCATGTCTCCTTTCAACGTCCATCAGGGAGGTCAATGCAGTTCCACCAACAGTCCATTCTTCTATTGAAGCGCTCAAATTCCCAACCTAATATCAGAGAAAATTAAAGGATCCAGGAGATACCGACATTACCAGACTAACATGATTAATCATCAACATCGAACTAAGATGAAATTTGGAAGTTGATAATCAAACAAAAAAAGGTGAGGCCAAAAGGATAAGCACAAACCGATGATATTAATCCAGTTTTCCCACTGTGAAGGAGGACTCCAGCACCATAACCCAGGGCATAGCAGTACATGGCATCAAAGTTAGTTGGCAACCCACATCTCCCTTCGTAACTGCACATTATAATAAAAGATAGTGATACGCCAAGCAAATATAAGGATAATAAAAAATTTGGTGTATGCAAAAGAAAACTAGAGTAAGTTCCTGGAAAGTTTTCTTGTATCGCAGGTCGTAGCATTATATATCAAATTCAAAAGGACAATGCCCAATCACAATATCATATTGGATGAAGTACCCGAAAAAGTGTGACTGCCCTTTGAATTCACCCTTGTATGTGCCTTCTTGTTTTCTCTTCTCCAACTCCGTTTCAACCATTTGAATAAGCATTTTCTCGGTTTCTATTTTGGCAACCTATATGAGAATAAATTATCGTAAGCATCGTTCAAAGTCAAATTGCATAGGCCAAATAATTGCAACAAGAATAGCATTATAGCACCATAAAGCACCTGAACATTTCCATGTGGATCTCTTTCAAGCATCAATTGTTCTTGAATTGCTTGGGGTAAAAATTCAAAAAGCTTTAAGGACTGATCAGTAAGTTTCTTCTTCCATAGTCCGCCCTCGTCTACAACATCATGAGCCAGGATTTCGTTTAACTCTGCGATAAGCTGCTGGACCTGCATAAGGCACAATTATATACATAAATGCTTATCAGTCAATGTATGTCTATACTGACTGTACAGGATCAGAGATAAGGAAATAAAGGGGAATAAGATAGAATATATTTTTTTTATTCAAATCGATAGATACCTCAGGAATGAAATCAATTAGGCCTTCAGGGATTAAAATGACACCATAGTTATAATTAACTTTAGCTCGTTTACAAATAACATCTACAATGTAATCTGTAACATTTTTCAGTGTCAACTTCTTGGCAGCAACCTGCAATAAGATATTTCCAGGTCAATTTAATACAGAGACAGGAGGACAATCATCAACACTGAATCTCAGAAAGAAAATCATAAAAGTGTGTCTTTTGCTGGAGGAGTGTGGGTCACTACGGTGCTGAGTGTGAAGGGATGAGTGTTTAAAAGTACTAGTTACTTAAGCTTTCACCAGGTATTTCCTCAGCCTTTCTGTACTGCTATATCATAGTCCACAGATAGATGGAAATGATTATTTGCACCCAGAGGCAAGGAGATATTGCCATTATGTCTTTATTCAATTGTGTTTCCTAGGTTAATTCAAGCAAGTAATATAGCATGTATTTTCTCTAAAAAGCTTTACAACTACTTGAATGCAACCAAAATCACTTCAAATTTATAACGCAGCAATTCTGCAGTGCAGTGCCCACTGGAAATTATAATCGCTAGATCAAAATAAAAGCTTCTTAAATTTACTTTATCAATCCAGAGCACATTCAAATAGTACAAAAAGATTGGCTTTATAACAAACCTCTTCTCCAATAATAGTAATGTTTGGATGAGTTTGTAAAGCACATTCTAGTGTAATGTGTGAAGCTGCACGCCCCATGAGTCGTACAACTGCAGACAAATGTGTGAACATGTTACTAAATGTCCAGAAACCAATCAGATGATGAACAGATAGAGAAACTAAGAGGAAAATTGAAATTGACAACTAATATTTGCAATACTAAGCAAAACCCTCCTTTCTTTTCGGGCATGTGATGTACTATCTAAGCAATAATTCCAAGGCGATTCATTAAATATAGGTCATTGCAACTCTGTAAAGTCACCAATCTCTAATTGCTGAGTTCTAATTATTTGTCCACATGGATATACTTACAATGGTAATATTTTCCAGTTGATCTTGCATCAATCATGACATTTCCAATCATTTCAGCATATATCTGCAAAAATTACTATTTCAATGTGAGAAAAGGTCCGGTTCTGTGCCCATGCAAAATTTATTAAAGAGAGTATTATACGAAATTTAGCATCAATTACATGCAAGAATGAAAAATAAGCATTTCCAGTAAATAGAATACAGATAAATCACCAAAATGTGTGACAAGAATATACTCCTCGGGTTTTATGCACTACAAACTAGGTTTTATATTAAGGAACAGAGGAGTATATAAGTATCATAGCTTTGTTGTTCTGGTTTATAAATTAAAATGCACAGCAAAGGCAGGATGGATAGCTTCATTGACCTTGCAGGCAGTATCGAACCCAAAACTTGTAGGGACTTCTTTGCATTTCAAATCACCATCAATAGTTTTAGGGCATCCAATCACTCGTGTCTTCATATTTTTGCTCCTGCATCGATTCAGATTACACAGACATGAACAATTATACATTCATAAATGAATTTTGCTTCTCCTCTTGTACTTGTGCCAAATGATTAAAACAATAAACTGACAGCCAAGATGACCTTAAGGGTGCAATGTAAATCAACACCTTAAGCTGCAAATATTTCAGTATCAACAACACTTCATAGCAAAGGATCGTGGCAAATATATAACTCTGTTACAACAAACCTGAAGTTCTCAGCAAGGAGGCATGCATTGGTGTTGGAGTCATCTCCACCAATAACCACAAGCCCATCCAAGTCTAGCTTCCGAGCTGTTTCTTCAGCTTGTTTAAACTGTGCATGTCAATTATAAACTCTTCAGACGTTTTTTTTTTTTTTTTGGAAAAAAGCTCATGTAAAGTAACATATAGCAAACTTATGATCTCGCACCTGCTCTGGAGTTTCAATTTTGTCCCTTCCACTGCAAATCATGTCAAAGCCACCCTGCCAACAAATATGATTCATGTTAGATGTCAAACGTTATGATCATCATTCTTGCAGAGAGTTTAATAATAGTGGCACACTCTAACACATGAAAATGAACAACACTGCATTCGCAGGCATACCAAGTGCACCACCTTTACAACAGCAGAAATGAAGATGCATAAAACTACAAACAAAATGACCAGGTTAACATTGAATCTGTGGAACCAAATCACCACTAAAGTATTGAAAGAAATGAAGTTGGGCTTTACCAGCAGGAGACTTATTATGTAACGAGAAAATGTGTTAAATTTCAAAGATTCAACTAACTAGGAAGGGAACAATAAGAAGAAACCACATTCAAAAGCCTGCCCTTCCCGACTAAATTATGACAAGTTTGAAGCACACCTATGTTACAAAACCATATGACAGCAAAAGAATAAATGAACCTGGTTTCTATAAGGATAAATATAATCGGAATTCAGTTCAACGTATTTGCACTTCATGATGCCAGCAGGACCTCCCCTGAAACCATATAATATGCTTCCTTTGGTGCGTTGTTGCAGGTAATCTTAAACAAAGAGAAAAATAAATAATTAGCTTGGCTACGTGGCACAAGTATGCACCCCATAGATACAATATATTCACTTAATCTAGCTCACAATGGTGCTTACCAAAAATTCCAGAAATGACATTGTGACCTCCAGGTGCTTGACCTCCAGACAAAACCACACCAATCTTCAACTTCTGATCCGCCGGCAGAGTCTCTGTTTCACTCGGCACCAACATTGCCGAAGGCTGCCCGAACAAGTGTGGAAATAGCTTCGCGATCTCATCTGCAGAAATGACAAGATGTCCATCCCCAGTATTAAGAAATAAACCTCGACATAAAATCCAAATCCTAATTTTCCTTTTTCAATACCACAGTCGTCAAAGGTAAAAAAGAAGTAAACGTGAACCGCGACAAGCATTTGGCAGTCAGAAAGAAACCAAGCTCTCCAGCAAAAATGGCAGTTAATCGAGCAATGCAAATCGAAAAAACAGATCAACCAGGAGTGGAAATGGATCCAAAGGAAGCTCGACAAGTAGAGACAGACCTGGATTTCCAGCAGCAGAGCTCTGGGGACCATCAACAATCTTGAAAGGCCCTTTGAGAACGGAGGGAAGAGGAAGTTCGTGGTCGATACGGCTGTTTTGGACTTCACTGTAGACGGGGGTGAGCCGACCGGTGATAGAGGTAGGTGCAGCTTTGCCGGCGGCGAAGCCACCGTTAGGTACGAAAGATGGGGCCATGGATAATGGGAGGCAACAGGGACAGTGAAGAAGAGCAGGAGAGTGTGGGGGCGAGGGAAGCGTGGATCTACGATTCTCGTCCAATAGGGGAGGACGAAGGTTGAAAAAGGGTTTCAAAAAGTAAAAGATCCTTGAAGCCTAGCCGATTCACCTCCGTTTGATCTCAAAGGGTTACTTTGGTAAATTGGAAGTTTAAGTGTATCAGTCCCTGTCCTAAACGTTTTTTGTTTTTGGCCAATTTTTGAGGAGTATAATATATTATTATTAATTAGCTAAAAATATCACAAAAGCGAATATACCCAAAAATTCTTTGAAAAAAATCGCGGCAGAAGGGGTGGTTGGGAGGTTGAGAAATGAGATTCAAAGGCGGGTGAGTGGATCAGCATCAAAATTTGGTGACTCAAGTTAATGTCACCTAACTTTTGAATCATTAGAATCTCTTATTGTGACGGTATTCCACTTAGGTCGCGGGTTATTCAATAGTTTTCCCTCCCTGAAGAATCTATTATTAATAAAAATAAGATAAATTGTTGTTGACCTAACAATATTTATTTGATAGTGTCGAATATTAAAAAAAAACTCAATATGCTAAATTTTATATTGGTGTACTTTTAGGAAATTATGTTATGTTTATTACAATTAAGTAATGGGTAAATGTGTAAAAATACTTATAAAATTTTATTATAAGGATGCCTAGAACCGTACAGTTTTTTTTGTATAAAAGTAACTATAACAATATGAAATGAGAGTGAAAATATTAAATTTTGCTGGTTAATTATTAGAGAGAGAACTTGACAAATAATGAATGATATTAGCTAAGTCACAATTATACTATATTTTTGTCTATGCCAATATTTTTAATTAAAAATTCTTTCTTCAACTATTAACTAATGAAATTTGGTGTTTTTACACTCATTTTATATTATTATGGTTACTTTTGTACAATTAAAAAAAAATTATATAGTGTTGGATACCTTGGCAAAACTTCATGGGTGTTTTTAAACCTTTGTACTTAAATAAATTATCTTTAGATATGATATTACTCGTCTACTATCATCTATTGTTAATCGTCACAGTCAACTTCACTGAAAGTATTACACTGACACAGGAGAAGAAGTTATAGATTTGATGAAAAAAATTAAGGATCTATAAATTTTTGTCATTGAAACTCTTTAAATTCATTCTGACAAAATGATAAAGAGATTCAAACGAATATAAAATTAAAAAAGTGAAGAGAAAGATGATAAAGAGAAAAAAATCTTACAAATAATAATATCTAGATGGTAATAAAATAGATGGTGATACCAAAAATTAAAAAAAATTATTAGTCTTTAATTATTATTGAGATTTGGAGTAAGGCGAAATGAAGGACCATTATGATATAAAGTAAAAAGTAATATCATAAAACTATTAATCAAAATTTTATATTTAAAATTTAAAATTTTTTACAACGATTATTTAGTGGTTTTATAGAAAAAAAAGTTATAAAAATAACTTTTAACAACAATTATTTAAAAATAATTTTTAATAATTTAATTATAAAATTTCATTATTTTTTATAGTGTTTTATCATTTAATTATAGTAAAATAACGTGGTTAAAATTATATTTATCATTTAATATTGTTGGCTCGCCCATCAACATTCATCCGTCAATGAAATAAAAAAGAACCTTTATCATTAATTCCTCGTTGGTCTCTCTTCTGACAATACCGATTCTAACATTAAAACACCATCGTTACGTTCACACTTGAATTCTAACAACCACCGGTACATATGTATTACAAAAAACAAAACAAAAAACATTTTCTTTTCAATTTTCTCCCTTTTACTTTTGTTTTTTGCCAGAAAAAAAGAATATATAACAGTACATGCTTTTAGAATACTCTAATTAATTAGAGGGCGGACACACTTCTATTATAAGACTAAATGTCCTACAACCCTCAAATATATCGAACAATATTAAAGTCGCAACAAATTAAAGAATGATTAGCAATATCACTGAATATTTGCAAGATAACTGTTCCTCCCTTTATATTTTAACACAAGTAATTATCATATAAAATTTAAATTGGAACTTCACCATGGTTAAAAGTTAGATTGCGTGTTTTTCAAAAAGAAAACTTTAATTAGACTACGGCATTATGATATTTAAAATAAAAATTAGATTAAACGTACGACAATACGTAAGTAAAATTAAAATACAATAATCATCTTATACTGGTGGAATCGTCAAATTGAAACTGATCCATACGATAGATTTAGATACTATTGTTGTTCACATTTTATTATGTAGCTCAGTTTTGGATTGGGTTGGTTCTCTAAACTTTACAGAGCTATTATTATTCATCACTGTGTAAATATATAACAATAATATAGTATTCGATTTTCAGTGTTTACATATATAAAAATGGATAGATATATGTTGCCTAGTACGTAAGAAAGCTTGTGAGAAACTCCCTCACGCACACATATAAAGTTCAGACACACATTGAGCTCAAGCATTAGCGTGTTCGAGAGAGGAAAATGGGAGAGAAGAGTAATGAAATGTATGAACGGGAGCAGTGATCTGCTGCGGAAGACGAACAAAAGGGGTTGACTTGTCTTCAGCTTCTCGCCAGAATGCCAACTGCTTTTCGGAACCACTACCCTATGGGCTCTCTCTCCAATTTCATCTATAATAACTGTTCCTTCTCTCTCTTTCTCTCTCTACATCTCTGTGAGTGCAAATGAATGTGGATTGTAATTTGGACGATGATATATATATATAATATATATAGCGCTTCCGGATGAGAGATACGACATTGAAGATTGCAATAGCTTCGAGTTGTTTATCACGGACTTAGAAACTGGACAACAACCATGATTATGCTAAGCCACCCACTTCAGGTGCTTTTCTTTGTTATTATTTACGATAAATATCAATTAATCTCTCGTTGTCCGATAATATTTAACTGATATGTGCGCTCGCTCGTTCGCTCGCAGGTTTTTCAAGGATCAACTACGCTGTTTAGAAATATCTAGCTAAAGGTAACAACATTGTTTACAGATCAACACACGATCACAATACTAAGATGAAATAATTATTAATGCACTTGACTGACCAACATGGAAGGATTGAAGTTACATATATATATAACTATTTTGATCTGCCGTTGTCGCCTGAGAATTACTTGCAGCAAGTCATCTCTCAAGAATCAACTACGCTGTTTGGAATAATCTAGCTCAAGGTTCCAACTTATTGTTTATTATAAATCAACACACAGACAGACATTTGATCCCAATATATACAGACATGTGAAGAATTAGCAGTATTCACGGGGATTGAATCTCCCTGGAAAGATAAGAAGAAGCATCAATTAGCAAAGCGTCTGGCAGAGTTCATGATGAAGCATGACTTCTCATATATGTCAGATTTCGTATGGTAGCCTCATAGGTGATTCACAGCTCCAACTGCCACCTGTTCTTTACAACGTCGAGAAAAGGAAACAACAATTGGAACGCAAGGAACAGAGAGAAGATCTCCAAGCTAAAGATGATCAGATCAAACAACAACATTATAGCACACCATTGTTTGTCGCAACTAGCACTGGCATCGACGTGCAGCGAGTGGAAAAAGTTGTTCCCTCTCACCTACACTTGTTCTGTCACAATCAGGCACTAATTAAGCAAAAGATGTTCGGGACATGGACCACCATGAAATGCTTGAAAAGGCAAGAGAATGGATAAAGCAGACAGCCGAGTCTTGCTTCACCGTGGCCGTTCTTGTGGCGACGGTGATCTTTGCGGCTGCCTACAACATCCCTGGAGGGAGCGAGGGCGGCTCACCGGTACTCCTCAGTACAAGTCTCTCCCGCGCAGAAACTGAATCTAGGGTTTTCTTTTCTGTTCTTGGCGTTGACGACCATGATGCTCGCTTTTTGTGCGACGATTTTCCTGACAATAAAGCTTGCCGTGGAAGAAATGGACCTCGACGTTGGTGTATAGTGCTGCGTTCTTTCCGGTCACTATATTTGGGTAGATTGAATTCCCACTTTATGAGTTGATTCCAATCTTGCTCCACAAGTTATATAAGAAAGGCTAAGTAAGAAGAAGGCCATTGATCCAATTCGTCGACTCGTCAGAAGGTTTAAGAAACCAAAAAATCAATAAGCCGAAACAGTACTTAGTGCAAATTTGTGCTTTTCTCCTCAATAAACAAGTTTTCGTGTGTGTGTGAGGAAGCCTAGTTGGTGTATTCTATTAACAAGAAAATTCTAATAAACAAGAGTTCTCGTGATTTTGTCATTCTCCTAATGCAGCAAACCTTTTAATTTGAAGTTTATTTTTTTAAAAAAATACTAATATAATAAATTTATTATTTTATGTTGTTGGCTTCCAAGTGGAACTGCCATGACATATCAAGTAGTGAAAGTAATAAATTAATTAATTGACTTCTTATCGGATTAACTTTATATTTTGGTATAAAAAATTTAGGTGAGTTTGACATTGATCTTTTACTAAGGCTAAGATATAGCCTCAAATATCATAGAGCTCTTATAGAAAATGTATAAGATTGCCTATCAAAAGAGTTATTATAGTAATAACATACTATTTATGTTAACCCTTATATAATTAACTTAATAATTAAGTTGGCCCATGTATTAATGAACCCATGACCATGGGACTGGGATTGCCCATCATGGGCCAACCCAATCAAGAAGTGACATAGAAAATTCAAACCCATTCGATGGCAAATAAAGCCCATTGGGTAGACATTTTATTTGATAATGCCTACTAATAAAATCTTTAATTATACTAATAAGAGTTCACATAAATAATAAAAAATAAATTAATATTTTATTAGAATATTAGTTTAATTTCTATTATCGTTATAAATACTTCTTTAGTAGACGATCTCGTAAGTCCCCTATAAATATTCTCTAAATTTAAGAGTTATACTCTAATTTTAGTAGAGAACCGGTACTAAATCCTCTAAACTTTTTGTAACAAAAAAAAGGCTTTAATTGTGTCTATATAACTTTATTTGGAACAAGAACATGCTCAGTATTTGTTTTTAATATATTATAGATGATAATGTTGGGTCGAATACTCAAATTGACCAGCGTTCTCATCTCCATTTTCATATCAATTTCATTATCTGAAAAACATGGAGGCCACCCATTTTTCAAGCATGTACAACTATTCAGGGAGGACTTTTATGGATGATGCGCACTTTTTTTTTTGTAAATGATCATGTGAATAATCCATACAAAAAAAAAATGAATGAGCAAATTCGCTTTCCTAATGCAAAATTCGAACAAGTTTCCATTTCTGTCTTTTAAAATGAAGTTCATTGAAATCAAGTTCACCATCACTTTTGCCTTTTAAAAATTAATATAATTACAGAATCCTATCAAATAATAAAATATTAAAAAAAAACTGGAAAAAAAAAATCTAAATCATTACACAATCAAATTCTGCTCCACAGCAACGGCATCATAGAAAAGCAGCTTCGTTGGCTTACAACCTTGTAACTCCATAAGCAACATCTTTTCTCACATTTAAAAATGTGTATATGCATATATACCATAATAATTTTTTATTTTATTTAAAATATTATTATTTGAAGGAGGACCACCCAACTACGTAGGATTAGACTAAGTAGGCAAGATTAGAGTTAATAAATAAATAAATAAGGACACACGTTATGGATGGGTTGGATTCCATTGACCAACTAATTCCAATGATTGATCCAAAAAGCCTGCAATACCCATGAACGAATAATTTACTATCATGCCTCATGCTCCTCCAATTAGCAATCGACAAAGTCATTCATATATTAATTATTCAATTAATTAATTCAATCCTTACAAAAACAAAATATCTTAAATAAAAAAAAACAAAATCATCAATTATAGCTTTAATCACGGTAGGATGATTTCGAACATCATTACCCTAACATGGCCTCTCTCGCTTCGATTTAGGTCTGAACTATAGAAGGAAAAGAAAAGGAATGGTGTGCACTGTGTAGGGTGTGCCCCACCTCACCAAATTACACTCTCTTCTCTTTTATGCCCTCCCCCATGTTTCCTTCTTCTTTCCCCCCCCCCCGTATTTTGTATTATTACTGAATTTATCTTCTTAGCGCAAATTAAAATAGCAACGAATTGTCCTATTATATTCACTGATTTGGTCTAATAAAAGATGTTTTCTATCTTTGATGTATCTCACAGGAATTTTGTTCATAAGAATGTTTCTCTATATATGAAAAGAAAAATAATAAAGTAGTGATAATTATTTGTTAAGACTTTTTTTTATATATCCTTCTAATTTGTAACATAATTTTTTTTAACTATTTCATGAAGATTAAAAAAATTGAAAGTAATTTATATAATTAAAATGGTAAAAAAATTAATACTACTGTTTTTAAGGATCACCCTCTCATTCTCACACAATCTCTATTTGTAAAATATTTATAACCATAAGAACCTTCTAAAAGATGTAATATGTGAAATATAATTGATTTGATTTTTATTTTGTTAAAACCAAATAGTGGCACCCAAATTATGTAATAATTAAGATTATGTATGTTAGGGGTTGGAGATCAGGTTGAACGAACAAGTAGAAAATTGACTCTTTCATTTCTAAACCAAAATCAAGTGGACCTGAATTAATTCAACAAAATCAAATCAGTCACACCAGATCATCCCTAAATACAACTAATCAAGCAAGATTCTTACGCTTGGTGCTCATTAAAGAAACAAAATGTTCCCAATTCTGGGTGAAGGAAGGTGTATAATATACTCCCTCTTGTCTTTAATTATATTAAAAAAATTAATTAAGTTAGTTAATATTATATATTTATTTTAAAATACTATATTCATATTCTTTAACCCCTATTTCAATCTTATTTAATTATTATTAAGGGAATATTAATATGAGTAATTTAAGAAAAATAAATAAATATAAAAAATAAATCATATATTTACGATTACAATCAACTATTTAATTAGATCATATATTAATGATATGAGAAATATAAGAATAAGTAGACTAATTTAAATAAATTAAAAAAGTCAAATAAATAAATTAAGTATAACTAATATAAAAAATAATTATCTAATTTTAATAGATATACGAGTACCATTATGTTCTTTATTGTAAGTCGTTTGCACCCCAAAGTGGCATGCCCAAATAATGCATTAAATTTGATTTTTTTTCATATTTATCCATTTAAATGAAAGATGTTAAAAAATTATGGTAAATTTTTATATTAAGGATAAGATAGGGTTGTGTGTGTGTATATGTATATAAACTAAGAAGGAAGAGAATCAGGAGGGTCTCCAAGGTAATATATTATTTATATATAGGAGATAGAGTTATGCATATGTAGGTACAACTAATTAGGAGGCGTATGGGAAGCTACCATTTCCAGACCCGATCTCAGTTAAATATGCTTATTAGGTGCTTTTTTATTCCTAACTCTATAACCCTAACCAGTTTCAGAATATAATACTGATGTTTCCCTTTTGGACCTTGCGTAACAATCTCCAGTTCTCTTTGGTTAAAAATTAATTAGGAAGTGACATGAAGGTCATGTAACTTCTTGAGAATAGCGAAATAGACTAAATTCCATTATAATATTAATTTAAATATGTTTACTACTACTACTACTCTTGTTTCTTTGAATTAAAATAATATTTAAAAACATAATTGGACCAGTTTGATAACCAAAAAACATGACCCCTACTAATTAATAATGATTGGGTCACTGGGATAGATTTAAGGAGCTTTGAGCAAATGTCTGGAATTTAATTTGAACCTTTGGAAAATAGAGAAAACTGAGTGGCAGATTTCCTCATATTCTCCCATACATTTGAGGACTTAGTCAAACATTAATATTTGTCTTTTATATGAATTATGAAACCGATATAATCATTGAAAATATATGGAATTGACACGATGCGATCAGGAAGGAGCACTACAAAATGGATGTGAATAATTTAATTTGTTGAGATAAATAATTACAAATAGACAGAATTGACAAATATAAATATAAATGTATATGGTAATTTATCCTCTTATTAGTTTATAGGCGTTGAAGAGTGAGGAGCATGACATGTGGCATGAAAGGAAGAAATATGGAAAGACAAACATCACATACGATTTACAGGATTATTAAGGGGATAATTAAATCATTTATTGAACGCAGAAGAAGCTAATTTAAGTTAAATAAAGAGGTTTTATATATATTATAATGGGGATTAGAATGCAAATAAAGGAGGGAGAGGCAATTTGTACAAAGGGGAAGCGCCACCTGGCCTCAATAACTCGGTCCACGCGCCGGCTTCAGCGGCCTTTTTGACTTCCCACCCATCGCCATACATAAGCCTACAAGCAAACCAGACGCTTCACTCCAATTAAATAAATAATCAATACCACTAATAATAGGAACTTTGTTATTTTGATTCATTTTCACTCTCTTTTAAATTACTTATATTCAAATTACTTTTTGTTGTTATAATTATAATTTTATTATAATTTAATCTATAAATTTTAATTTAATATAATTTAATCTTTACAATTTTTATTAAATTATAAATCTTTATAATTTTTAATTTATGGGTTGGTCCTAATTTTTATTGTGGGGTTGGCCCTCAGATTTGTTATATTTCTTTGGATACATGCAAAATTGAATACGTTGATTTATTTTAAAAAAGGTACGAGTTGTCCCCAAAAATGAATTAAAGACGATAAATATGGGGGGCACCGCGAAGGATTCAAGAAGCTCGTGCTGGCGTTACTCTTTCCCTGCAATGGCCAAAAGAAAAGAAAAGAAAATTGGGTTTGTTCTGTTATTCAAAAGTGGAGAGACTATAAACAAGAATATTACTCCGTAAAGAAAACCCGTTTCCTCTCCCTCTTGTTTTCATTCCTTTCCCCCTCTTCTATTTTGTCCTCTCTCCCACTTTTCCCTCATTTTCTTGCTTCCAATTTCGATATCGACGGAGCTTTGCTTTGTTGTGCCACTACCCAGTGGTATTAATTAAACCTCCTGGCTCTCTGATTTCGCTTTCTTCTTTGGACCCGTCTTCTTCTCGGTTCGTTTCTGACATTTTCCCCACCTCATCCTGTGGAGTTTTAAATGTTCTTCACAATCCTCACGCGTTCTTCTCCCTACCCTTAAATTGGCTCATTCTCGTATCCCATCTTCTTCCTTGTATTCCTCAGTCTCTCCGTGAGTTGTGTTATTCTTACTGTGCCTGTTACTGCTCAGGCGCCGATATGAGTCAGCTTGGGGTAATATTGCAGGAATCGCTTCAGAGAGACCGGGAGGAAAGAACGATTCTGGGTTTGCTAACGGAGCAAATGGAATCTGTGAATAGGGATAATCATGATGATAGAGAGCCTCGAAGGAGACGGAGTTTAAAAGAGCGGCTAAGATTCACCGGAATGGGGTGTTGTGGGGCCACCTGGGGTTCCCGTCCGGCCTCCGTAAGGCACGATGAAGGAGAAGAAGATGAAGACGACGAACGGCGGCAGCTGCAGCAAAGGCTTCAAGAGACGAATCCGGGTCAAAGATCGAGCTCGTCAGACCCGGATTGCTTGAGCCCGAACCCATCGGGTTCGGGCATGAATCTTGCGGCGGCGTTGGCAGCGGAGCGTCAATTTCGGGGGACGCAAGAACCAGAAACTCAGAGGCAAGGAACCACCAGGAATAATTTCCGGCAGGGGGGAGCGGGAGAGGGAGCGGCTCCGGGGACTCCGTGGAGGGTGTCGCTGATGAGGCTGCTAGAGGATAGGGAGGGAGGCGACGCGGAGGTGACGGTAACGGTGACTGAGAACGGAGGAGGGGGCAATGATACGGTGTGCTGCGTGTGCATGGGAAGGAAGAAAGGAGCGGCATTTATCCCATGTGGGCATACTTTTTGCAGGGTGTGCTCCAGGGAGCTGTGGCTGAACCGAGGGACCTGTCCCCTCTGTAACCGTTCGATCCTCGAGATTCTCGACATCTTCTGAAATTCCTCACCATCTATTTTTATTTCCTTTTCTTTTGGGATTCGGGAGAACTCCATTTTCATCGCATGATGGAAAATTTTTTCCTCGGATTTTTCAATGAAGTTGGATATCTCACCTGTAATACTTCCACATAGTAATGAATTTGGTGGTCACGATATTTTCATTACTTTCTTCTTGTTTGGTTTTTCACATGTTCTAAATTTGTTTTCCCTAGTTTATTCTCTTCATTAGTCTCATTACCCGAGGAAGTATCGTCTCCTACTGATTGCTGACGTGATGGCTGGGGCTATTTGACGATAAAGGCAAACTTATGTACCCGGTAATTACATGCCATTGAAAAATATGTCATCCAGTTAAATTTGCTTTCTCCGTTAATAATACACTTTTTTTTAAAAAAAAAAAAACATTTGAAGAGTTTGGGAGTATTTTAACTTATTTTATGTGCGAGTGGATATGTTGGCAACGTTCTTTTTTTTATACTCTCTGCCCTAATGGTGTATTCCCTGATGTGAGGGGAGTGTTTTTAATGGAAGAGAGAAAAGAGAGAGAGAAGGAAAAAAATAATATTATTTTATTTTTATTTAATAGAGGGAATGAGAGAGGGAGAAAAAATATTTTGATATTATTTTATTTAATTAGAGAAAAAAATGGGAAAAAGTATTTTTATTTGGATAACTTTATTATTATAAAAATTAATTAGATATAATATATAATTAATATTTTAACTTCAAATAATTTGTACATGGATGAAAATCCATGTTTTTGTATCATAGGTGTGACGAATTTTCTCACGAGTGAAATTTAGCTAAACAGTAAAAGTAAAAAAAAAACACTAGAATTCAAGAATATAACAGTGAGGTGTTCATGAGGGTAAAAACTTGGGGCTAGTTTTGGTGTAGAAAATGGTTGAAGGTGAAGAAGGGCATATGGTATTTCGATGAGGGAATATCATATTAGAAAACATGCCAGAGACTCAGATTCACAGATTTAGGTCAACCAAACTTATTATCAAGAGTCCAATCATAAAGTATGTGAATATTCTATAAATTAACACTCAAATTAACAATAATATATATTAACAAAATTCATTCAATTAATAAAAAATTAATTCACAATCTAAGTGGTAAATTCAAATTTTATTATCAATATAAAATTTTTATTAATAAGTAATTTATAATATTTTTTATAAATAATTCTTGAACTTAGAAATATATTTAAGTTTAATAAATCTTTGAGACCCAACTCATTAAAAAAAATTGCATGTATACGCGGCAGAGTGATATTTTTAATTGCGTGGGACGAACAAGGGAGCAGTAGATATTTAATTTGAAGTTGGGAACCCCAATAGGTATATGATTATATAAGGAGTGATATTAAATGTTATCTTTATGTATGTGATCGATCTCTCTCTAGGCGACCATACCTAATCTGATAGTTAAGATTGGCCTATCGGCTTGGAACGATGTCCAAACCAATGACTTGGCACGAGGTTGCCTTCAATTGGTGGTTTCTCAGAATAGATGCCTTTTTCTTAAAATTCAGCCCAACCCTAACTACCCCTCATGTGATGCAATTAATATCACTAACACGTCCCAAAAAGGAAATTACCGCAAAATAAATATGAGTCTGATGTTGAATTTATTGGTACAGTACGATCAAATTATATATTATTTTCATACCCTCGAATTTATAGGGGACTTAGTCGTCATTTTCATCTAAAATTACAAGTTGTACCAATGGGACCCCATGTTGAAGTCTGATAGCTGGAGCCCAATGTTGCAATTGGAATGTTTATTTCTTCAGGGATTAAACGTGTAATGACCGACATCTTCAAAGCCCAGTATTTAGAATTGGGCTCCATGCATCGGCCCAAAAAGTGACCCACATGAATGGATGGGCCACTTCAGTTTTGGCCCAAACAGATATCTTATTCTTCTTCTTTTGCTCAAACATAGATATCTTATTATTAAAAACAATTCAATTTGCCAACAGGAGTTAATCCGAGTGGTAAGTGGCTCAGTATCATTTAAAAGAGATCTCAAGTTTGAGTCTTGGCGTATGCAGAAAATTTATATTGGGAGACTCACCCACCATAGCCAGGTGCGCGATACGGGTCGGATTCAGATGTAGTCGGGGCAAAACTCTGGTGAATTGGGTGTGTAACTAAAAAAAAGAATTCAATTCAAAACATTGCAAAACACTAAATATAAATAGTTCTTCTAGTTGATATTCAAATATTAGTTTGTTATATTGTGAAGGAGTAATCTCTTTTATTAGATCCAACTTTAATTGATAGATAATTTCTTTTGAGTCATGATATAAGTGGTCAGCTAGGACCAACTAAATGTCAAAAACTTCTATAGAAAATCAAACCTTATCTCTTGCCAAATCTTGTTGAACTGATAAACTTCCGTAAATATTCTCTCCAAAGTGGGCTTTTCAAGAAAAACAAATATGAGATAATGGTATTAATTGTAATTATTGGGTCGAGTGATTTACGCTAAGTTAAGAAGGTTATGACTATTGGTAATATGATGGAGTGATTTTCTTGTAGGCTCTTAACATCAATACAAATTATCGGTTTTTTTTTGCTACAAAATTTTTTAAAAAGAGTGGCACAGCGAAATTTCTCTTGAATACAAATCATCTTTTAATATGACTCTAACCTCTCCCCAAATTTTAGCAAGGCCCGTGTTAATTAAACGCTTTATGAAATGCTCATTTCTTGTGATAGTACAATTGAATTGCAAGAAAATTACGCAATATCGTTTTTTACTGGAAGATTTTTTTGGATCCCCCAAACACAAATTGTTCTTTTTCTTCCCACTTATCAACAAGCGAAATATTTGTATTCAACAAATACTTTCTTCAGTTCTTAATGTACCCTCTCTTCCATTCTAATTATAAAATTTAATTTTTTCTTATGTCCAATATTAAATTTTTCCTTTTCACATATATATTTATTGGAGTATTTTTATTTGTACGTATTAAATTTTAATAATTAAGTGACTAGGTTATGTTTTTTTTTTGAAAAATTGTGACGAATTACTTACATCTCAATTACAAATAATCAAGACACATACTTTTTTAGATTCTATGAATTAGTTAAATATATAGAGAATATTATATTTAGAAATAGAGGGAATAAATTATTATATATATATATATATATTATATGATATCCTCTCTATACAATGGCCAGTTATAATAATTGGTTGCGTAATCGAACTAAAGATTCTACGACACATTGTTGCGCTTATATTATACCCCTGAATTATCACTGTCATCGATATAATATAATATCAACACAATATAATATGCTCATAAACAATAATATTAAAATAAAATATCTGATGTAAGTATAAAGGAGAAAGAAAACGAGACATCATAATTGGATAAGGACGGCCTTCCCCAAGCTCATAGATGAATGATACAATTAGTAAAAAAGTAAAATATATAATTATTTAAAATATATTTAATAATATTATTTTATTATAGTTTCAATTACGGTATTTAAAGAGATATCATAACTCCATGATACTTAAATTTATGTTTAAAAATAATTGACTGTTTGTCCTGCCTGATATTAGTATTATTTAGAAAGAAAGAATATTTTATTTTATCTTTATATTGTAGATGAGTATAACTTTTTTTTTAAAAAATTTTATAGTATAGAAAAAATAAATGAGTGATACCCACATATATGATTATAATAGATCATCGACATTTTTTTTATGGGTGGGAATTGTTGGTGACCAAGCATATACGATTCCCACTGTTGAGTTTGAACTTGGAAGCATATTTTTCTCTCTCATCATTTCGTGCAAGCAATGCCTGGTTATTTTTGATAAATTTAAATAAATCTCACATACAATCAATTTTGAAAAGAAAAAAGCATTTTAATTATAGACGAATATATAAATAATTTAGTCATTTATCCTAAAGCATTTATATATACAGATAATGAACTCTCTTGAGGTTAATTAGTTTGTTATTTTGCTGACAGAACAGTAGACAACTAACAAGTTAGTAAGATTATCTACATATGATATAAGGTTTGAGAGAAATATATTATTTACTTGTGATAAAAAAATTAGGAGAACTTTTGGAGTTCCTTGTCACTTGTTTGGAGAGAAAAATATATATATATATATATATATTTTAAAAAAAAGAACTGGTGTAACTATCATAGTCATGCATCTTTCCAAAGTTAGAAGGGTCGATTTCGCAAGTATATATTAAATAATATTTTAATATCATAATTATCACAAAACTTATGAGTGCTGCCCTGAGGATTTGGTTCTTTCCTACAGTGAGAAAGCTCATTATTCACAGTGACTCACACAGTCACGTCCCTTTCCCTTAAGGTAATTTGAACGTACAAGGCAGATCAATTGAATTGCTTCTTCTAAATCAACGAAGCTCATAATTTCTTCGTAGAAACCTCAAATGTAATTTTAGCACAAAACTATGATGATGTATATGCAAATCAACGAAGGAAAACACTCAAGCCTGCCATCATATATTCTTTAATTTGATCAAGTGTTATACTCAAAACTAGTCCACGTGCCTGCTGCATGGACCAATTCAAGTGCATGCATAGATATGTTAAATTGTGGACTTGGTGAAACGGAGGAGGATTTCTTTCAGCATAAGCAATAGAAAAGTAATGTGTACACGTGTAAAATGTGAGTCCTTGAAACATGGAATAGGAGCTATTTCAAACTTCACACCAACCCACGTTACATTTAGGTATGACTATTTGACTTTTATATTGGGCCGTTAGTTTTGAGCATTGTCAAGTTTTCTTTTGAATAAATACCGAATATCATTACTCAAAAGAGATGCAAGAAGTCAAAACAAGACTAGCCGCTTTCATCAATTCTCACATCTTGTTTATTAGATGGCAGTTGATCAAGAATATATATAAAAGTTACCCTCCATATTATGGGAGCATTTTTCTAAGTAGTCAGGATGCAAGGATGAGCTTTTCTGTAAAATTGTGTCTAAGCAAAACCTGTCAGTCTCTATGCACAAGTAACCTAGTATCATCTCTATTATCACAAGGCGAAAGGTTTCTATCACATCTCCTTGTGATCGAATTAATAGCTTATATGTACAATTAAAATACATAAGAACATTCCTATAACCTTTGGACCAACTCAAATTGAGGTCCTGCTTGATCCCTATCAGTTTTGCATACGCTGAAGGAACTGCTGTTTACAGTGGTACCCATATATCCATCTATCTTGATTACGTTGTCCTAGAGAACTCCCCCACATCCACTGCTACCATTCCTGAGAATCGAACCGTCGGCCTTGAGCTTGATATCCTTCTTGTTGAAAGTCCACACTTGTGTTTGTTGAGAGATTTTTGGTATAGAAAGCACAATTTCCTAACAGATCCTCATCCAAACATGCACAAACAAATTGAATTGGGCACTAGGATGATCATCCGTTTCTCAGGGGCTATGGAGTTTGTGGCACTGTGTCACCAGTATATCTCAACAAATGTAACTAAAGAGAGTCGACCACCGAACATTCTTAGTAAAATTTTGGATCACCTCATGCATGAAGTTCAATCAACCTAGTTTGCTCCTTACAGAGAAAAAAGAAGAAGAAAGGAAATCCACATATCGGGGGAACCACAAATTTCCAACGATCAACGACATTTGAACATTCTCTAATCATATGCATTGAGTCCTCAGCATGTTCGCATCCAAACGGGCAGCTGACATTATCGAGTTTAAACAAGGTAGTTCTGTCTCAGTATGGCAACTTTTTATGCTTAATATAAATTTATCTAAGAAAAAAAGGTTATAAATCTGAAATAATAATGGGGAAGAAAGGAATTTCTTCTCTATTTTTTTCTCTCGCCAGAAGTAGTATTATTTCACAAATTTCTTCCTTGCTAAGATCATGAAGTTTCACTACTTGAAATTCGACGAAGTGGAGATAGATATTTCGCTCTTGTTTTTTTTTTAAGATCCTCCAAAGACTTGTAGCGTTGAAATTAACCTATTATTTCATCAGAAGAATTTATAAGCTTTGCTATCAAATTTTTTAATAAACGCATATAAATTATTTTTTTTAAAAAAATAACATTATATCTATCTCGTACTAATAAAAAGGTTACAGTGAAAAATGAAAGATAAACGTCGGGATAATTAAACACTGGTTAATTGCTGCATACTTCATATATCACCACCGCCCACCAACACCTCCTATGATTAAATTATACAAATAAGAATATTAATTTAAGAAGTAATATAAAGATATGCGATATTATTGTTGTCATAGGAATTAGCAAAGGAATCTACGGATAGATTTGATGGCAGCAAATTAGATTTTGTCTCTTGTCATATCGCAATAAGCAAAACTGTGTTTGTGCATAATTTGATTGTATACATATATAACTATTCATTGGCGGCGAACCTTTAGGCCTATTATAAAAGCTTCCTCTCTTTTTATTTTTTAAGTTTTATATAAAAATCCATATAAAAGAAGAATATTATTTATGTAATTTTTTTGACGAAATTACAAACGAGCCATATTTCTCAAATTATCAGCTTAATTTGTCCTAAATTAATATTGATGTTACATTAGTATTAATAACAAGGCTTGTTTGTAGACGTGGCATTACATGTGAGCAAATGAGTAAGGATCTGCTTCGGTTATATTAGATTATCATACGATTTTGAAGAAAATTAAAAATATTAATAAATTTATGAGATAAAATTGACACAAAATAAATACCTAAGACAAGATTAACTGAATTATCTCTTATGGATTATGTACGGTATATTATCTGTTTAGTATTTTCTTTGCTTTCAATTCACTCGGTTCCAATCCAAACCAATAATTCGAAGGCGATGTTTAAAGCCACATAATATCTACTTTAGGACGAAGATAATCTTTACCTAATTTTGCAGTCGATTATATTCCCTTCAATGGTGGAAAATGATATCTCATTCTTTCTGTTATATCGATGTCTGAAAGAATGACTTATTTAAAACCACACACTTTTGTACTTCACGCAAAAATTAGATTCCAAAGAGAGAAGAATGTTACCAAAAAACAAGCCTATATATATATATAGCTAGCTAGACATATGACTTCCACCCAAACCCTCTCTCAGATTCTTCATATGAATATATAAATTAATATCAATTTTCGAAAATAAAAACAGGTTTATATGCGATATGTATGCCATGTAATTTCTGTGATATTTTTCATGCCACTGAAGTTCAATCTTTCCGACGGAGTTCTTCAAAACTCAATGTAATTCGAAAGGAATTATTGTAATATATACTTGCGACGTTATTGGTATATATATAGATTTAAATTGTAAATTGTTAATGGGTCTTAGCATCTTTTCAGGAATTTTTAATTGATAGGGCCTGTTTAAAAATAGGTAAAATCGCGATTTTAAAAGGGTTTTTAGCTCAAAGTTTAGTTTAAATTTTTTTTAAAATAAACTACCATATTTATCTATAAGTGTTTTTGGGCTAAATTATAATTTTGAATAAATTACTGAGACTAACTTTTGAAACAGTAAAAAAACTTTTGGACTATCTAATTACTATTTTACCCTTATTTTTTTATACATTTTCTCCTCTCTCCTCTCTTTTCTCCACAATTTCTCTTCTCTCTTCTTTATTCTCTCTACTCTATCTTCTCTTTCTTTTCCACATCTCTCTTCTTTCTTTTATTTTCTCTACTCTCTTTCTCATCTCTCATATTTTTAATAAAATCATACTATTTTGAACAATTTACTAATATAAAAAGTCATTTGAAAAATAATTATTTAAATATTTATTTATTCATAACCATTTTTTTTTATAAACTCTTATCTAAAAGTTATTTTTCATAAACTATTTAAAAATCTTTTTTTTTATAAGCTATTTTCTAAAAGTTTATCTAAACACACACATGTTTATATTACATAAATATATATATATATATATATAATTTATAATTGTATGACGTAAAATGAGAAAAATAAAATAGGGTAGATGCATGCATGGGTGCTTATTAGAAAAGGCAGAGAATGGAATAGTGTCAGTATTATATTGTCAGCTTAAGAAATGATCGATGACGAGCAGTACAAGTGGGATATCCACCACAAATTTTCTCTAATAAATTAAAAAAAATATATTATTGGAAAAGTTCCTGTCACACATTGAATAGGAGTGAAAACTTTCAAGGAGTTTGAAAGTGATGAGAAGCATCATATATATCATTAAATTGTTTTTGGAAGAAAATTAAAGTCTTCTGAATATTTATTTATTGCTTATTTCGTATAGCGACGAGAACTCAAATAAATATTATAAAACCCGTTTATCTAACATCATTTATGATCAATATCACTTATAAAAATCATGATCATATGAAATCACATGTATTTACCGCTAATTTAAATAATCATTTAACTATTAAACAAACATACTGTCACAATATTTTTTAATTGCATCTTCTATATAGTGTGTGTTTAGAAATATATAAGATCTAGGTTTTGATAAAATCTAGTTTTAAAAAATTTTAAAATAAATAACTATATTTATTCAAATAGACTTTTAGACTAAACTATAGTTTAAAACTAAGGTTTCAGATAAGTTAATTAGAGTAGCTTATGGAATAATAAAAGAGTTTATGAACTAACTAATTACTATATTACCCTTACTTTTTCTTATACCATCTCTCATCTCTCCTACTTTTTCTTACACCCTCTCTCCTCTTATATCTTATCTCTCATCATTTAATACTCATACTATTTTTCGTAATTTGCTAATAATAAAAGTACTTCTGAAAATAACTATCCAAACACTCATTTATTCAAAACTATTTTTTTTCATAAGCTCTTCTCCAAAAGCCCATTTTTTATAAGATGTCTAAAAGTCTTTTTTTTCATAAGCCAATTTTCAAAATCCTATCCAAATAGCCCATAATCTTCTGTAACACCAACCCACTAAACTATCCATAACAAAGTTTTAGATTTGGTATAGTAGCAAGCTATTGTAGTAGTATGTATATATTTTGGTATATTTTCTTTAAAATCTCTGTACTCTAAATTTGCTTCCACATTTAGGATTGTCTAATTTGATTGGGGTGTTTAAAAAATTGAAGTGGGATTACCTTAAGCGAACATGTATAATATTTTGCCTGACCAAAGCTAAATTTTGAAAAATTAATGATATGTCCACCTCATTAGTACGATGATAATCAAGATATGGAACTTTGATATATATTCTACATATTAGAAGTAGCTAGGACTTTGATATTTTATCTAATATTAATCTCACTATTTTTTTCTTCACCTTTCTTTTTCTCTTTCTTTGACTGGCCTTGTATTTCTTTTAGTCTCAGTAGCCTCTCAAGTCACATTATCTTTAGCTTCCTCTTTCTATTGCCTCCCATATTATATGATTGTATATAAATTTTGTTCATTTTTATTTGGAAAAAAAATGATAAAACTGATCCACCCACTCGTTGATTTTTTTTCCGCTTCATTTGGCCCACCATAACTTGTCCTCTGGTTCCATCATTGATCTCGAGTTCCAAAATTTTCATCTCTGTACGTATTAATCATAGAATTCAACAAGGTAGTTTAAAATCAGAAATACTACTAGAATTATCTACTATCAAAAAATACTTAATAAAATAAAATAAAAGTTCTATCATACTCTATAAAATTAGTAATATTGTATAGTAACAAATGTTAGACTTTTAAGGGACAATAAAAATATAAAATTGACATGGTTAAGATGATGATGTTGATATGGACATATATGCCTAGAATAAAAGATAAGATTTTTAATACATATATGATAAAAGGTTAGAGTGACATCTATTGAGAAAAAAATAGTAAATAATAACTTAAAATAGTTTAAGCACATAAAAAAAAACTATTAGATGTGTCAGAGATGAAAGTAGATATTAAAAAAGTTGTGTGATTTATGTAGTCGATCTCACCTAACTAATAAGATAAGGCTTATAAATCGTCTATCAATAAGGCCTTTATATTGACAGTAGGATTTTAACCCATGAACTTATAGGTTATGAGTAACTCTTTACCAATTATAGATCAATTTTTGTTACTGAAAAACTAAATCTTTCTAAAATTATGGATATGGTAAGATTTATAAGAATTATATATATATATATATATATATATATATATATATATATATATATTCTCCATCACTCATTAACTAGCACAATAATCAACAACATATATTCGAAACGACAAGTTATGTGAAACTCAGAAAAAGTAGCTAATTGTTTAGTTGCACTTACACGGTATGTTTGTATTTTGTAAGTCCACACATGCATGATGTGTCGCTTTAATTTGTAAGAATGAAGTGGACACACACGCACGCAAAAATCTAAAGCTTTTTGGTATGAATTTGTAATAAATTGAAGAGTTCATTAGAAAGTCAGAAGATAGTGTATTGGTGGTGGCCTCACCGTCATGTTCCTGATTCATGAACGAACACAGTTCCTCTATGAATGGTGGAATGGCCACCAATTGGCAAAGCATAAATAATTAATAATAATAATGAAGTAAAAAGAACAATTCATAGAATTGAGAACATGATCCATATATAAATAATTAATACTCCAACTATATATATATATATATATATATATATATATATATGGGCATGTATTCACTTTCTGTTCTCCATTCTGCTCCCACATGTGCTGTGTGCGCTCTTCTACACAATCAAATATTATAAAACTAATCAAATGCCTCACAACCCATATTCTGAATATATGATTGGTTGCTTACATCTACAAATGTTATTTACAAAAATCTCATCCAAATTAAATTTTGACCGGATGCACTCCTTTCTATTATATATTAGGTTAAGATCTAATCTTGTCTCAAAACTTTTGTCTAGGAGCTGTGCATATCTAGAGGCTTTTCTTGAGTCAATATTATCTCGAAAATATTTAAAAAAGAATAATATCACCCTAATGAATTGTTAAAAAATTAATGTCAATCGCTAATATTTTTTTAACAATCAGAGGTAATATTGATTCAAAAAAAAATTTTCAAATATCTACAACTCTTAAAAGAATTTTTTGGCCAAAATTTCACCTTAATAACTATATATATATATATATATATTAAATGAATTGTGATGTATATAAAAGCATAATTCATATGAATTATTGATGCCTCGGAACCCTCATAGGCACTGTTTCTGTGCGCCTGACATTAAAAATATGATTTATAAAATTATTGGTCTCTTTTACTGTCTATTACTGAATTATCTTATCTAAAACACTAAACATCAAACCTCTAAAACTTTCCAGAAGTAAATAAAACAAGATCCTCAAGTTTCTAAAAACACACACAAGAGACCAAAAAAGCTGGTGAGCCCATGATATGATGTCTTTTTGAGTTATGTATAAACAATCGCCCACCGTTTAGTTACAGAAGTTGCCCACTGATTAGTAGCAACATGCATAAAGAAGCATTCATTTGTTATATCCATATGCTTCCATCTAAACCCTACAATCCCTTGTTTACGTCTTTGTCTGTCTCTCTAGTATATTTACTCACACACACACACACACACACACACACACACACACACACACACACACACACTGTTTTTTAAAGATGGAAGACGCTTAAATTAAAGAACTCTCCACTAGATCTAGGAATGCATAATAGAACTTACATTAAGGAAAGAGGAATAAGAAAAACAAAAGATGATCAGTCCCCCACTTGTCATTCTTGTTTATTTCATAATATATTTTTAATAGAACTCAATTGTTCAACTAGGTGGGTCATCTGTGTGCATTGCAATAGAGAATATATAAATTAAAGAATTACAACTTATTCTACACATATTGAATATTTTGTATATTTATTCCTAATTCGATGGAATGCTTACATATATATGGTGATATATGATAAAGTGTTTTTATTTAATGTCTAGAAATTAAAAATACCTATATTTGTTTTTCTAAATATAGAGCACAAACCATTTCAATAAATTATGTTAGGTTTCTTTTTTTGACAAACAATTATGTTAGGTTAGTTACTCAATTATTAAACCTAAGTCAGTCTGACTAACAGAGAAGTTAAGAGATCTACCTTTTTGGAAAAATAATTTTTAAATTTTTGTAATGTTTTAAAACGAAAACGTATAATTATTTGCTCAATTGAAAAAAATTATGAAATTCAAAGTGAGCTCACCCTCACCCTCACCCTCAGCACATTAAGACTATGTGTGTATTTGGATAGATTTTTAGAAAATAAATTATGAAAAAAAAAATAGACTTTTGGGTAGTTTTTAGAAAAAGATTTTTAGAGAAGAGTTTATAGAAAAAAAAGTGGTTCTAGATAAATGAGTGTTTGAATAGTTATTAACAAAAAGACTTTTGTAATTAGAAAATTACCAGAAATTGTATGATTTTATTAAAAACACGAGAGATAAGAGGGGGTGAAAAAGAGTGAATAGAGATAAGAGAGTGTGGAGAAGAGTGAATAGAGATGAGTGAATAGAGATGAGGGATTATGGAAAAGATATAAGAGAGAGAAGAGAGGAGAGAGCGTAGAGATGAGAGATGAGAGATGAGAGATGAGAGATAGTGTAAGAAAAAATAAAGGTAAAATAATAATTGAGTAGTTCATAAGCTCTTTTACTGTTCCAAAAGATACTCCTCCTACCAGTTTATCTGAAACTATAGTTTTATTTAAAAGTTCTTTTAGACAAATATGACTATTTTAAAATTTTCTCAAATCAAAATTTAAACTAAAAATCCTTTTAAAATTATAGTTTGGGATTTTCCAAACATACCTATAGAGTATATATATATAATTGAGAAGGTCTTGGAAGATATAACCTTTCCTTTCCTTCTTGGACCACTTCTTCACTCCATGTAAACAATTACCTTAGCAAATGAATTACGTACTTAGGGTGATTTAGCAAAGTTTAAACTCTTATTTTGAATATATTGAATTGTTATATCATTAATTCTATATATCTTAAAGAATATAATCTTACAATAATGTATATCTAACGAGTTGTTTTTTAACCTCTTAACATGCTAAACTCTCCAATTAAATTACTCAATAATATTATATATCCGTATATTACCATTACTAAACATTTTTTATTCTTCCCATAAAAACATGGAATTATAGATGTGGGTTGGCATAGACGCCTGTCACTTGAATTATCCAGTCCGAGGAAGTTTTAATAATTAATAACTCCTCTCATAAACTAACACGAATACATATAATTAATTGATCACAACACAAAATTATTTTCCTTACAGGGTAAAAATGAGAGGAAGCAAATGGGAAAAATTAAAATTGGTGGGTCATAGTGGTCCAAATCATTGAGGCTCTCATCATCATTTATATGTCTGTGGAAAACATCCTCCGAGATATCCGAATGCATGTCTTCAACTAGATGAGCTCCGTGAAACACCACTGATTCCTTTACTTAGTGCCCTAGGCTGTGAGATCGAATGGGATATACAGTATATTATTATTTTTCAATACTTCATAAACATAAATATAATTTATATAACAGTGGTTAGATAAATAAGTACAGAAATAGACTCAATTCTCTTTAAATAACATCGAAAATTCGAACTTTATGTGTAGAAAAAAATCACATTTAAAATTTGATATGATAATATTCAATATACTTTATTAACATATATGATTAACATGTGTATTTCCTTAATGGTAATTAATGACGGTAAGGTTGGGGAAAACCCTTTTGTATTCTTTGTCACTCATAATTAGAAAGGCTTAGTTTGCTTTATGCCACACGTTTGATCACTCCCCTTTAATGGCATGCTTTGGTTCCTTTTTCCTCCCCCGAGAGAATGATAGTGGCGTTGTGTTGCCTTTAGTTTGTCATTATTGTGAATAAAACAAAATATATACCAAAAAGGAATTGCAAAAAGAAATGAATAGATAGAAAATATTTATATATCTTATTCCTTCAAACTCACTTGCCTTTTCCATTGGTCCTTAATTCTTCAGGGTGGTTGATCGAGATTATGGTCTTCAAGGAACTGTGTTTACTTTTTATGTTGCAATCCAAAATTCCCACGTCTCTCATTTATTCTCCTCTTAAAGTGATCTGAATGAGATGTGTGATGTGTCTATATATATATATATATAAATTATAAGATTTAAATCTATTTACTTATATTTATTACAACCAATTCTTCAATCAAATCTTAATATATAATTGAGTTATAATTATATTTATGATAAAATATAATTAAGTGTTAATATTTGATTGAAAAATTGATTGTAATAGACAAATAAATGGACCTAAGTTTTTTTTCAATATGTATATATTTAACACAACTAAAAAAGCATAATTGATGTCAGAATTCAGACGCATATATTTAGGGAAAATTTAAGAATGGATGAGATATGATCATGTGTGTGTGTGTGTGTATAAAGCAAACATCTCCTATGATCAGATTAATTACTCTTTAGATAAACTAAAAATTTTATCTTTTCTGTAATAGGGCATATAATTAAGATGTCTCTGAAATCTTTTTAAGGTATCTTGCAACTTGATACATATGGTGGTGACAAATCAAACAGAGCGTCGAATGCAGACTTATAACGCATATTTATATGTTTGTAGTAAGAAAGGACTTAATTACTGTAACCCAATATATAGTTTCACTTATATATATCGAAAATGATCTTTATTAATCATAACGTAAAGAAAAGTGCATGACTAAGAATGATAGGAATTTTATCACTAATTTTTTTTTTCAATGCTCATTTTATATAATAACAAAAAAGACAACCAAATAAGTAACTTCCATATGGATTTCATATATATAGATCTCATTTTCTGTATCATCAACATATATATTAATGGAGATTTGGGTACAAAGATACATCGTATTCTTTTCAAATCTGAAGATTTATTTTTAGAAAAAGAAGGGCATTTGGTTGGGGAAGGAAATGCCTTAAATATATGTATAACTTGATATATGAAAATCTTATGTTGATTAAATATCGTTAATCAGTTAACAAGTAGGATTAATCTATTGCTAATGATAATATTTTGGAGAAGCCAGCTAGAGATTGATGCTAAAGCAACGATATATATATTAATTAAAAGGTTACATAAATATAACTGTAGATGCTATTTTCCACTATATGTTGATTATTAATAATTGTTTGATTAATGCAATTTGTTTGATTCAAAGTATGTGAGAAGGGTGCACACCCACTTCGTTTAATTAATTTTTGAGGGACAGAGACATCTCAGAGAGTGTAATTGATTTAACCATGATCATGATGTTTATGCTTTAGCTTTATGTGCCTTTCTTTCATATGCTTCTTAATGAAACTCTACCCTCCCATAGTTCCTATTTCCATCAATATGTCTACCTACGTACTTATGAAGTTTAATTTGTATCATGCATATATATATTTTGAACTAATTTAATTTTTATTTCTATGTGTAAATGTTTAAAAAATGATATTAAGTATATTTGTTTGTTTTCAACCAAAATCATAGTTTTCAATGGAAAAAAAAAATCAAAACCTAAAACTCTCCTAAAAAAATCAAAACCTAAAAATCTCCTATGATAATAATGAGTATGGTCCTCGTAAGCGTTTATATCAACATCATTCAAAATTAGATAATTAGAACAATTACAGTCTAGTTACATAAATGATGAACCATGAAATAGTACAAAGAGAATATATATAATAAATTAATAATGATTACTTTAAGATCACTAAGAAGCTCTAGAGATTTCATGTCATATACACACAAGAAAAAAAAAAGGAAAGAAAAGATTAGGGACACGTACGTAGAGGTCATAATTTATTATGTTACCAAGATTTAACTAGATTCGTGAAATTAAACTACAAAATGTTACGTACGGGTCAAATAAGCATAAGGTGCTTATCATTAATATGGATCCTCAAGATTAAATATAGATTATTGTACAAGTCCCATTTAACTTAATTTAAAGGGAAGATTAATTCTTTTTGCAGTATCTACATTTTTTTCTCAATTTTTAATTTGGTATTTACATGTTTTACTCTATTAATTAAATTATTTAATTTAAATTTTTTGTTAGTACTATTAGTATTTGTCACTTTATTTTGATAGTATTATTAGCCATATATAAATTTATTATTATTTTTTATACAGATTTTATAATATGTAATTATATTTTATTCTTTAAGATCTGATAAAGGATTTTCTCTATAAAAATTCATATACATCAACTGTAGAATATGAATCCAGTTCTTATGAATTGAATCATTCTTTATAGGGTTTTAGAGTCAGCTTTCTGAAAAGAAGAAGGCGAATCAAAACAGCGCGTGGATTCAATATTTGTGAAGAGGAAGAAGGAAGAAGGAAGAAGATGAAGAAGGAACAGAACAAACACCACCCAACTGAATAGGGGGACCCATCCCTCACCAAACATCCTGACCACATATTCCTCATACTCACCACCCCCAAGATGTCAAGCTTCCATCATATCGATGCGCCTTCTTTATTTTAATTTCATTATTCTACATTTTTCAATATACATACAAGAAAAATTATAAAAAAATTCTTTGTTTAAAATTTTTTGTCAAAAGATCTAAATTCAAATTCCCCATATATAAATTTTTTATATTATTAATATTTTTTATGTATAAAAATATATCAAATTCTTTTGATCCATAAAATTTTAAAACAACTTTTTTACTACACACACACATATATATTTACATCATCTACTCTGAAATAAAAACAAAAAATAATTATGATATATATAATCATATTAAATTATAACTAATATATATAAGGTGTGAAGCCATGGCAGCTCTCTTCCAAAAACATCTAATGTTTTCATACAAACTTGGATAAGAGTCATAATTTTTAAGTAGAACTTCAAAAATAAACTGTAATAACTAATTATTAAAATCAAGTCAGATATATTAAATTCTAATAGGCGTTTATATGTAGCTTTTTCTAAAAGCATATCTTGTTTTTACGCTAATTTAATTAAGAGTTATCATTTTTAAGTACAATCTAATCCTTTTACTAAAACCAATACCTCAATACAATTTAAGTAATTGCCTTTTTAAATACATGAATATATTAGTATCTTTGTCTTTGATGCTTTGAGATTATACTTAGATTAGATTTGGTTGCCCTTTATTTTTCTATTTTTTCTCTTTCCCTTTCCCAAGATTGGAGTTTCCCACCCAACTTTGTTTATTGCTATTCACTGCCATCGTATTCTTTTGAAGTGTGGTATTGCAATTGGCGAAAGCATCATCCTCTCTTGTCTAGCATTATTTTTTTTTCTTAAATTAATTCTCTGCTTTTATTCTCAAAAAACACCTTGTTTAATGCAAGTTTCAAAAATGACATTTTACCATTAAATTTCGACTTCAAGATATTGACACACACACACACACTTCTCTCTTATCTTTTGTGGCCTCACATGCTGTGTGTTAATTAAATTTGTTAGAAATTCCATATCAAAGTGGTAGAGTTGATAAGGATCTTATTTCTTGCGTAGATTTGATGCCTGAATTTATATATATTTTTAATATATCATAACAAAATGCATCGACAAAAATAATAAAATATTGCTGGACTCATCTCTCTCTTGAAATGACCATCATGTTCAAATCTATCTACAATGGTAACTAGGAACTTTTTAAGTACATTTAATTAATAATCTATTGATGATTATGGTTCCAAATGTTAGAAGATGTTGAAATTCAAAATCTCACCGAATGGAATTCATATATACTGATGGTATGTCTTCAAAAGATATATAAATAAACTAAGTCAATTATATATTAAAAAAAGGTTATGAGAATATTTCGTACAATTTTTATTTTTGTCAAGAATTTCTTCAAGAAGACAACATCATCATAACTTTATCTTTTCCGGGTATATTAAATTAAATTTAAAATGTTTCTTTCTTTCTAGGAAGCTCCTTGTTGGCCTATAAATTGCACCCCAAGGATACAGCAATCCTCACAAACTCACACACACACAGAGCCCATTTGCCTCTGAGAGAGAGAGAGAGACAAAATGGAGTGCTTTCCAGTTATTGACTTGGGAAAGTTGAACACTCAAGAGAGAGGAACCACCATGGAAGCCATTAAAGATGCCTGTGAGAACTGGGGTTTCTTTGAGGTACCATACTTATAACTCTTCATATATATATATATATATATATATGATATTCCTTTAGTTTCTTGTTTTTTCTTTTGTTCATCACATTTTTGAGTTCTTGAAAACTGAAACAACCTGTCCACTTATGGTGTTAAAGTTGTATATATCTATCTCTCTTCAGACCTATCACCTGGTTGAAGTTTTGTGCTGAGCCGCATTTGTTTTTTGAGTTATGGGAAAAGCTTTCTGTGCTGATACATATATATATTTATATGTTTGTTGTGATGAAGCTGGTGAACCATGGGATTCCTGTTGAGCTGATGGACAAAGTGGAGAGGCTGAGCAAAGAGCACTACAAGAAGTGTATGGAGCAGAGGTTCAAAGAAATGGTTGCTAGCAAGGGCCTTGAATCTGCTCAGTCTGAAATCAACGATCTTGACTGGGAAAGCACCTTCTTTGTTCGCCACCTCCCAACTTCTAACCTTTCAGAGATCTCTGATCTTCATGAAGATTACAGGTCCCAAATCATATATATAACCTCAATCTCATTCACATGTTGATGCAGAGTCCAAACACACTTTAATTGAAAAAACTTGAATAAGTCACTGCTTTTGAGATTTTTCTTGTGTGTCAGTGAGTTTCTTCTTTTTTGGTACAATTAGTCAGTGGCTGAATCTGACAGAAGCTAGCATGCTTGGTGTTTTTTTTCCTTGGGTGTGTCAGGAGGGCAATGAAGGAATTTGCGGGTGAATTGGAGAAGCTGGCTTTGGAGCTTCTTGATTTGCTATGTGAGAACCTTGGGCTGGAGAAAGGGTATCTGAAGAATGTGTTCTATGGCACCAAAGGTCCAAACTTTGGGACCAAAGTTAGCAACTACCCTCCTTGTCCCAAACCAGATCTCATCAAAGGTCTCAGAGCCCACACTGATGCTGGTGGCCTCATCCTTCTCTTCCAAGATGACAAGGTCAGTGGATTGCAGCTCCTCAAAGGAGATCAGTGGATCGATGTCCCACCCATGCGCCACTCCATCGTCATCAACCTCGGTGACCAACTCGAGGTAAACCATCAATCATTAAAAAAATCCTAATATTGTCATGAGTCACATAGTCTCACAAGTGAAGTGTAATTTATAAGTTCAAAAGGTTTTCCTACCTAATATACTAGTCTTTTAACATGGGTTCTCCCTCTGGATTTATGCGGTAGCAGATACTCACATCAAACACAACATAACACCTCATAATACACTTATGTCACAGTGTCCATACAACTTCACGAGTAATTATCCATTCTTTCACAGTGTCAGTTTCACGTAGGCAAAATATCGAACACCTTATGTGCAAGATTCATACCCATAGGATTATATCAACATGGAAGTTCATGATGAACAATCTAACAGTCTTTTAATTTGTTTGGGATCATGATAGGTTATAACCAATGGAAAATACAAGAGTGTGATGCACCGTGTGATTGCTCAAACAGATGGAACCAGAATGTCGCTAGCTTCATTCTACAACCCAGGAGATGACGCCATTATATCTCCAGCACCATCCTTGGTGAAGGAAGATGAAACAAGCCAAGTTTACCCAAAATTTGTGTTCAATGATTACATGAAGCTTTATGCTGGACTCAAGTTCCAGGCAAAAGAACCAAGGTTTGAAGCCATGAAGGCCGTCGCAATTATGTGAAGAACAAGTTCCAAGAAGCTAGTCATATCAAGATCAAGGTTACTACTACTGATATTTAGCAGAAAAATTAAGTTATGTTTAATTATTGGCGTAGAAGAAGTGTCTCTCGTGCATGTGTAGTATAACACTATAAAAAAAAATGCTTTTTATGGTTAGAATAAAGTATGATGAAGGCGAAGAAGAAGAAGATGCTAATATAGTTTGTGAGTGAGTGTGATGTCAAGTTAGTGAGAAGTACTGTTAATGAAAATAACCAGATCTTGTTACCTACTTTATAAGGAGCTGTCTCTCAGGATTCTTCCTCTTTGGATTACTATTATTGTGCTGTGTAATTATAATGTCTTTGTGTTGGCAAAAAGGGACATGTGAATTTCTTTTAAAATATATAAATACAAGTACTAAAGACATGGGTAAAAGTAGTGGAAGCTAGAAAGTGATCTTTAGTTATAAGTGTGTGTTTGGCACTTAGAGAATTGATTTTTCCCTCAAACCACAGTTTTCTTATCTTTCATCCAAACACTCATTTTTTGCTCAAAAATCATTTCTCAATTCAAACCATAGTTTTATCCTATAAAATAATGGTTTGGATTAATATGAATTCTATGAGCTTTTGCCTTAAAAATCTCCTCATTTTACTGTTAAGGGCATTGACCGTACAATTATCTTTATTTTTTATTTCTCCCGACATGCTCTGCGTTTCACAATAGAAAAAATATTTGGGGTATGGAAAAATAAGTTTACAATATTATAATGCATGCGTAGCTACAGTAAATTGCTTATGTAATTATCATATTAGTTTGAAAATAAAATTTATTCCTTATGTAATTATCACATTAGTTTATGTCATTTTTAGTAAATTGCTTATGAAAAAGTGATTATACTACTAATCATCTAAATATCTCTAATTTTCAAAATCAATTTTTTCCCAAAATCTATTATTCCAAAATTCTATTCTCCAAAAACTAATCCAAATAGACCTTAGTGGCTTTGATTACTCACAGGGTGTTTGTTTCCTGTCAGGAAATGGTTGTTCTTTCTTCTCGTATTTTTCAGTAACATTTATTTCTTCTTATTATTTTTTAATAGATTATGAAAAATCTCTCTTGAATCTTGTTAAACTTCTACATGAGTTTTATTTTGCTTTCAATTTCAATACCTATGAACAAATTTCTTTAAAATAAAAATGATTAATTATACAGACCTTTTGAGTTTTAATGTTTTTTAAAATCATACTAATATTTCTTTTACTTTCATAGAATATATTGACTTTCTCTAGGGTAAAAACAGAGAATAAAGTATATAGGCTTTTCTTGTATTTTGCTAAAACTGCAAAAAAAAAAAAAATCTTTTATATTAGACAAGGTGTGTGTATGCTTTGAAAATAGAGAGGAAGATTTAATAAAACTAAGTGAATATTTCTATAATTTTTTTAAAACAGTAAAGTTACGTGTTACTTGCCAACTTTAGCAAAACGGGAAAAAAAATAGTTTGTGTTTGTGTTTATTAATTTATAAACTTCATCTTTAAAAGTGATCAAAGGATAAGACATCAACTATTTATAGTTGAAGTACTCTAAGACAATCCCAAGAAAAACACCAATTAAAAATATTATGAAACCCTTGGCATGAGACAACAGCTAATCTAAGTATGCTTATAATATTAAGAACTCAAACTTGTTCAGAAAGCATATCAGATAAGTTAGTTTGGAGTAAAAAGAAAAAAAAGAAAGTAAGAAAAAAATCAGACTACCATTGGCATCAACAATAGAGATAGAAAAAGTAGGTAAGTAGTTGACAAAAAAAAAAACTAACTAATACCCTATATGGTTTCACTATTTAGAGTTTCCACTAGTAATTAAAACTAGAGGCAAATTCCAACAAGTCACATGCTCATTTAGGACCACAAGTCCTAGTCATCCCCAAATCTTCCTACTTCCCTGATTATAGTACTCAGATTCCAAATTTCTTAGGGTGAGCAAATAATAAAACAGAATAAGAACAAGAAGAAACTCTTTAATTAATGGATTAAAAAAACAGCATAGGTTATGATCATGCTTCTGTTTTCTTTTCCTGGGAAATAGAAATTAAGGTTTCCTGTTGGAAGATGTTGTAATCTTTTGCTATTACTGAACATGAAGTTTTAACTGTTAAACGTAATTCTATGTCCCTAACCTATTGTAGAGCATATAGTGGAGCCCACTTTTTTGTTTTTGCATGGTCATTTCACATTATCACATGAACAAGTGAGGCCATGATTCTGCATTTTTATATACCCTTTAATTTGTTCAACTAAGGTTGAAAAGTATAACTTTCACAGACCAAATTGACAAACTTTTCTCCAACGGTATCTGCTAAAGGTCTTACTGGTGGAACCACTTGTTCAAGCCTTGATTCCAGGAAATTATTAAACAAGTGAGATAATAGAGACTAACCTACTTAGTAACTGATGAACCTTTTGAGTCTGTAAATTCTGTATATGTAAAGTAACTTCAACAAATGAAAAGAACAGAAATGGTTGTGTATGGTTATATTCTATGAGTTATCCACGCTTGGCTGCTACTAGCAGCAACTTGGCAGTTATATGAAACAAGCTTCCATTATTTGCTTGGCCGAAGGTTCATCCCACTCAAGTGACTCCCCCCAATACTTTGATCCTTTTGATACAAGGGAAAATTTATCTTTTTGATCATATAGTTTTGATTCAGTTGTAATTTAGTCCCTATAGTTTTGGCTCAATTGAAACTCTATCTCTTCATTATCATCAAACTCATAAGAGTATATGGTGTCACCACTTTCCTGCGAATCATCCTTAAATTCATCCAAAACCTCAGAGCTAGTGTCTCCAGCATAGACAAATCGTTTTCTCCAAGATCAACTATGGATTCTATAGGGTAACATCAACTCAAGAGTATTCTCTGAGATTAAAAATGGGACTTCCTTTCATAACAGTTGTCCCCAAAATGATATGCTTCTTCTCTCTGACACTTCTTGGATCTCTCTCCTGGTTCAAAATTGAACTTAAAACTTATCTAGCTGAAGCCAGTGACCTGATCTAGTGTATAGATCAGAGGATATGAATTCATCAATGCTAAACTCAGCATTGTTTTGTGGCAATGCCATTTGAAACTGAAGAGTAAAGAGCATTACATACATACAGTTCTTCTAAAAGAGTTAATGCTGAGAGAAACCCAGATGGCAAGCTTTTAATCATAGTACTTTAGATATTTAGTCGTCTGAGGTTGCCTAGTTGTTCTGTTCCATGAGGAAGTTGTTTGATGTGTTCCGGGAACATGGAATATCTAAAGCCATAAGCTTACTAAGTTTTACTAGGGAAGGGACTGCTGTTAATCAAGTCATGCATTTTTTTTGCTTCAGAAATTTACAACATGCATGCGTATTTTAGCTCATTCAATATAGTTCTTCCCTTCTGTTCACTTTTACATCCTTATCTGTCATAAAGTGTAATGTACTATTCCTAAATAATGATGGAGTTATTTCTCTTTAGAGTAGCCATGCTTCTCAGGAGTTTACTACTCCATTTTTTTCAGTCTCAAGAGTAAGTCTAACACACATTGTCTTGCTTATGATCTTAATTTTATTTTTTATGTTTTTATATTATTATAAAGAATTAGTGTGGTAACTGGTGTCCTCTGAATTCCCGTAATTTGATATATGATGATTTCATTTTTATTTCCCCCCCCCAAAAAAATTGCCTCCATTTATTTTAATACTTTGTGATCTTGTGGTATTGACAATCTTAATGACATGCTTACTATACTTGAAAGAACAAGTTGCGAGGCTGTTTATTTCTGCAACAGAAACCGTAGGCTAAAAGAACACTGAGGCTCTTTACTCAGAAAATAGTAACATGAATCAATTTTTTTATATAAAAGACCACCTGGTATTGTAGTTCTGCTATGAATGATTTTCCTTTTTCAACTTTAACCTATCCGGGAGTTGTCTCTGCCAAAAACTAGCGTGGTTGCCCAGTTAACTGCCACGTAGAACCTGTTCCTCCAGCTTACTACACGTGTCAGGTAAGCAGAACGCCATATCAACCAACTGGTAAAACCAGCAAGGGACAGCCCTCTTTCATCCTATACATTGAACAGAAACACAAGTTTCAGAGCTCCATGAGTTTCATAAAAACCAACACAAGAGTGAAACATAAAATGGAATAATTAGTCAATAACAAGAACATTTGTAAGCACGTTCAAGATAAATTTTACTTAAAAAGTATATTTGACAGTCTTACATATCTTATGTTACGGTGATTACTTTATCTAAAAATAGAAACTATGTCATTTGATTACCTTGGACTGACGTAGATCAACCAGTGCTTTATAGTGACCTACAGAAACCATGCTTCCAAGATGCCTATAAACAAAAGGCTCTCCCAGTGGGATGTCTTTTGCAGAGAAAGCTTTGCCTCCATTCTGTTTCCCCATTTTGTTGAACAATTCCACAAGAAACTTCCCCTCTCTTTCAGCAACCTGTTAGTGACCAACCCATAGATAAACACTTAATATGAGTGTGATACTTCATACATATATATATATCTAAGAGGGCGAGCCTTAGAGCAATAATAAAGTTGCCTTGTATGATAAAGCGTTTCCGATTGTGGGATAAGGCTATGTATATCTATCCCTTCCTTAATCCCATCATTATATAAATGTATGTAGGTATGGATATACGTACTTACTTACGCATGTATTCTTATCATCCCCAATCAAGGACATTGTTAACCAAAACAGACTTAACCTCTTCTCAATTTAATCACTTTATTCATAACGGTCGCTAAGACGCCAATATCCAAAAGTTAGTATGAGGGCGAAATCCGATATGTATTCATCTAGAGAAGCAAAAGTAACAAGAGTGAAAAGTTCTAACCTGAGCTAGAGCTGGAAGAACAGGCCTGCCCGTTTGTTCAAGAAAACCAGCACAATCCCCAAGTGCAAAGACATCTTCAACAGATGGAATGCGCATCCATTGATCAATACCAATTCTGTAACATTTAGCAATGATAGTTCATCAGAAAAATATAATAGAAAAATGACCAAAACAGTGTGTCATTATTCTGATGCATTTACGTACCTTCCTCCAGGAGACTTTGGAAGATTTAATGATTTCACAAACTCAGAGGGACCAACCCCTGTGGACCACACCAATAGACCATAGGGAACATCAGTTCCATCACTCAGACCTATCTTCTTTGGATGCACCTCCTTCACCACCCCCCTCATAAGACGAACTCCGACCTGTGGACAAAAAAAAAAGCAAGACTCAGGTTTGAACTTGAAACTGACTTCAATTCAAAAGCTTAAATTGCTAGAAGTGAAAATCCATGATTAGTTCTATTAAAAGGCATTGTCTTGTCATTCAAAGAAAAAGGGGCTTACCTTTGTCAAGTGCTTTGTTGCATATTGTCGTAGGCTAACATCAAAGGATGACAATATCTCATTTGCCTGATCAAGAGAAATTCAGGCAACAACTGAATTACGTGAACACCAAATTCAATCATTTTGTAAAGCGTTGTCTTCGAATTTAGGGGGGAAAAGGCACGAACCTCAATGAGTGTGACCCGAATGTAATCTTTGACATGAGTATATCGTTCACGAACATCTCTCATGATGAAATCACTCAATTCACCACTGAATTCCACCCCTGTTGGGCCCCCTCCAATAACTACAAAATGTAGAAGGCGTCTCTTTTCTTCTTCTGATATGCCTGTGGTAGGGAAAGCATTTAAGAGATAATTCAGGAAAGCAGAATATGTGAATGACAGGCTAATATCCAGTTATTCAAGTAAAATATTCTACGAATCTGTCTAAACGACCGCACAGACAAGAGAAATAAATTATGAAGGGTATGAAAGACAGACCAGGATTTTCACAGAGCATCAGGTTAAGGAGAAGCTTCTTCCTTATTTCTTGAGCATGATTCACTTCACGAAGGAAAAAGGCATGCTCCTTCACTCCTTTGATACCAAAGGTTAAAGGCTCAGCTCCAGCCGCTATTACAAGTTTGTCATACGCAACTTTGAACTGATAAGGGTCCCTAGGTAATCCACCATTGTTAACTGCCTCACAGTAGACCTGTTCATATGGAAGAGAAAAAAAATCAGCCCTTGGAATTTTATTACAATGACATCAGATTGTATAATTCGTCTCATGCATGTAAACTAAGAAAACTGTAAATTCCCCTATATATTTCATTCCCTGTTCTCTTATGTTATGAGTTTCCAAGTACTTGGGGAAATTAAGATTTCTAACTCACTTCATGTTTGTGTGTGTCGATGCCAATGCAGGAGGCTAGATAGAAGTAGGAGTTTGGACTCCTCGATATTGAATTCTGTATTCCGCTGACAGGCTCAGCAACAGACCGAAATTCGAGAGTTCCAACACATGTGGAAGCCAACAAAGGAGTAAAGACCATATGATTCCTCGGAGATATGCACACAACATCATAGATTTTGGTATCTAGCCCTTTGAGGAACCTACATGCAGCCCAACCTGTACCAAGAACAACCACCCTAGGCTTTTCACCTGGTTTTGTTGCCTCTAAGCCAGCATCTCTTGTCTCCTCATGCTCTTCCTCTGCCTCTGACTCCTCTATAACCCTCTGTGCGTTTGCAGAATGAAACTGGTAGTGAGGAGTTGATGATATTCCTCTGACTGAAAAAGTTATCTGGTTCTGCTTCTTCATCATAATACATGAAAAGTTGCCACATTCTTTGACATTTACTTGGCAAGGTAAGGAGCTTTTACGTGTGTATGCTCCTTCATAGAACAAATCCTTGTCACGTGCATAGCTGCCAAGAGCAACTCCCGATCTTCTCAAGCTGTTTCTAGTAACCCTTGCCAATGCCATCGTTGAAAAGCCAGCTCTGCGAAAAACTAGAAGTCTATTGGTTCCAATGTATTTAACTTTCCGAAGAAGGAAGAATGAAATGAAAATTGATAGTAGAGATCGTAATTCCAAAGGAATAGGCAAAGATCTAAAGCAAAGAATTATATCATAAAATGCGATGTTATAGTACGTAGTTTCATGTAAAAGCACCAATATGTGTGTGTGTGTGTGTGTGTGGTGTGGAGTGTGGACAATACAAAACACGAGAATAGACAAAAAGTAAGACAGTTGAAGTTTAGTCCCATGTTGGCAACCATCATTTCCAAGAACTTTGTTACAGGAAAACAAATTAAATTAGATTTGCTCGTGAGCTACTGGCAGATGCAAAGAAAAAACTGGCAAAATTACCATGACGATGCAATCAGCAGACATGCTGCCTGAAAAATAAAACTTCGTAAATGAAAAGTAACCTAGTTATTAGACTATCAAAGATCTGGCGGCAGGCTCTTAACCGAAGAACCATGATTGCCGAAAAGCTAAGACGCAATGTGACGCCAAAGGCATGCTTGCACCCAGCACCGTGAAGACCAAAACGCAAAAAAGCTTCAAATTCCCATTATTGATCATTCATGGTTAAAGAAAGGAAACGTTACCTCTGGTAATTTTGAGTCTTGGGTAGTCTTCTTGATGTGATGAATTAATGAAGAACAGTGCTTTTCACACTTTTTTGGTTGAAGGTTAGCTGCGTTGAGGTTGCCGCCACCAAATAACTTGGAGGGTTGTTTTAGACACGGAACGTTTTTATATACTCTTGTACAAAATCTGCTCTTTTTTAATATGTTAATGAGGAAATTAAAAAAGGAAACAAATAATAAAGAATAGGGACTTGAGCCACAAGAAAGGTGGGGAAGTTGAGATTCAGGAACATTTATATATTATATTATGCGCTCAAATTGAGAATTATGAATTGTGCGCCTCAGTTCCAACGAAGATGCACATTTTGGGCATATTCTTCTCCTGAGAAGTTGGTGGGAACCTCAAGAGCTACAGTGAGGAGCAAGGGCAGAGAGCCAAGATGAAACGACACCGTAAAGAGCAGTGTAAAGACGGTTATAGCCCGAAATGCCGTTTTCTCCTTGGGGAGAATATGCGGGGACAGATCAGACTTTTGGGTCCAAGTCAAGTTAACGTGGGGAGCAAAGAATGTTATCCTAGGGTTTGCATGAAAAACGTAAGAGAAAACGTGGCGTGATCTAAGGGCTGAGGTGTATATGATGGTTGGGGAACATACCGAACATCTAGAATATGGGTGGCGGAGAGATATAAGCGAAATGGATTTTCTCTATGCATTTGACACAAGCGATTTCGGGCACATGCTTTGCGTAACATCTTACATCAATCCCATTGTTTATAATTTATAAATCCTACTACAATTTATTATAAATTTTATATTATATATAAATATATTATAAATTTTAAATTTATAAAATATTTTTTAATTTTAAATATAAAATCTTAATATAATTTATTTTTTATATTTATTATTTTTTCTTAAATTAATTTATCTAATTTATAAATTTATATTATATTAATTTTACAAAAACTTACATTATTTAATATTTTTCTTGATCTCGTTAAAAACGTATGTATTTTTTTTTATATAAAATGTAGGAATTAGTTTTCAACGAGCCGTCGTGTAATCGCTTCTCCAAGGATCGCGGAGACGATTTTGACCGTTTACTTACACGAAAACCTGGGCATGTATAGGTAACACCGCAGACGCGTGTTGCTGTTTTCTTTTCCAACCACAAGCATATTCTATTGCGTGAATTAAGTACTACTCCCACCAATGTAAAATATAAAACCTAGTTAATTAAAAAATTGGTTAAACACAGCAACACATGCAGTATCAAGGAATGACGAAATTAAACCATGTCCTGTCAATATCAATAATGCATTATCAACAAATTGGACGATCGCTCTCAATCCACGGGGGAAAAGAATTTTGATCTTATTGAAAACTCGTTATAAGTGTAAATAATCTCCTTCAGATTACATAGTACTTCGGCAAACAACAAAACTAAAGGCGGGAAAATCAGAGCTATCTAGTTTAATTTAAGCAACCAAAATTTCCAATTTCCATTCCAAAAAAGAAAGAATTATAAATTCCTTCCGAGTTCAGGAGGAGATTCTCCTTCATTGGAGAGACAGACACCATGAGCAGACACAAGATATATCAAAACCATCTCGTATTGTCTCATACCTAACTGGTCTTGTCAGTTTCACCATTCTTGCTGGGTTGGGGGTTCTGAATCTTTTTCTCATCTTCCTTTGCATCTCCATTAGAGCAATGATTCTTCAGAACCAAGGAAATGTCAGCCTCAGAAGCTCCTGCAAGTTTAAAACGCTCAACAGCTGTATCCAGATTATTCTTCCAACCCCCCATCCCTAATTTGCATTCCACTTGGGATCTTTCAAATAGCATATTGCCCCAGAAGAGGTGAATCTGTGATCTCATGACAGCTGCTTGCTCTGCAGCTTCTTCTGCAGATATTTCACCATGACCACCGACTGCAGAGGTCTCACCTTCGGTAGTGCCTCCCTGTTTTTTTCTTCTTCTCAGAAGTTCCTCTTTCTTGCTCGCACTAGGATCTTTTAGCTCATTTTCCCTCTGTTCCTCCAGCTTTTCCCACATATCAGTCGCAGCTTTCATCTTCTCCTCTGCACTGTCAAAAAGTTGAAGCGTCTCCGAAGAATCCCAGGCTGATAAATCCATCTTCTTAGCAAGCGCAAATGACCAATTAAGTTTGGCCATTTCAAATTGTTGCTGCCCCAGAGCTAGCAATCCCTCATAGAAGTCTGGTTTTATTAAAAGGGCTTCCTCGTACTTCTTTCTTGCCAACGAATATTTTTCCTTGACCCAGTCATAAGCCACTTGAAGCTGTTCTGCCACTTTTTCCTTCACGCCTGACTCGTCCAAGGGAATTCGTTTCCTAGCTGCACACATGTGAATGTTTCCCCAATTGAAGAATGCCAGAGCAGCTACCTCCTGGAACTTCGAAGCAGCTTTGTTAAAGAGATCTTGAGCCTCCTCACTAGTTACTGTTTCCTCAAGTGCCTCTGAACAAAGCTCCATCCCAAGCTCATGCAAGTCAATATGAGCATCTGGATCAATACCCACATGAGAGCGGAAAAGCTGAGCAAATTCAAACAACCAATCATCCATCTCCACTTCCTTGCATTCGGCATCGTCTGTAGCTACTGGTTTCTCCTTGGGAGCTTCTTTCCCCACCTTATCAACCTCAGTCTCCAAAGCCTCTGGGACAGATTCACTTTGGGAAGTATGTGACCCACTCTCATCTCCCTTGATGCCTTCACTCTCAACAGGTTTTACTTCCTCTTCTTCTGGTAAAGGAGGCTCCTGCTCAGGACTAACTTCAACAATATGAAGTCTCAAAATGCCAACTGAATCACTTTTATCAGCATCAGGCTCTTTTATAAGACGGCTATCAGCACTAGATTCTGCCAGTCTAAGTTCATCAGTAGAGGTTATTGTCACCAAATCACCATCGCTATCCTTATACTTGATCAGAACTGACTTTGAAGATGGAAATCTTTTACTCACTATATCTCTCAGTGTTCTAAAACTGCAATTCGCTGGCATCTGAGCAAGCCTAATGTCATGATCATAAACAAGTTTCAATGGCCTCCACTGAATTGCAAATTCTAAATGCTGTCCATGTGAAATTGATGAATGCGATGACAGTTCATTGTGGTTCTCTTTTCTTGGGTTCAGTGATCTTGCTGAAGCATTTGAAGGCTTCAACGCAACTTTTGGCATTTGTAACTTGGTCTCAGGGCCATTTTCAGTAACTAATGTCGGTTGGGACTTCTCTGGTTTACTGTTAGCAGGAGCAACTGATCCACCTGCTGAGTTTGCCCCTTTCTTTGATACTGGCCTGGCTGGTAAACATGGCCCTAAACCAGCAATAGGGGCACCACGGACTGCAGAAGCACCGAGAGCAGCAGGGGAGGGCCGGCTCTGAAGATCTTGCTGGGATTCCTGGCGAGGACCTAGTGCTGTCCTCAGTCTCCGGTCAATATCCAGAGCATCCCGATGATTAGGGTCAGCTGCCAGTAACCCTTGTACATCCTGCATGGCCATTTCATATTTCCCTATAGCCTCAAATGCCCGAGCCCTCCGAAGAAGTGCCCGGACGTATTGGGGCTGGACCTGCAATGCCATGGTGCATTCAGCAATCACAGTTTCGTAATCTATGGGCTTCATTTGCATCAAGCATGCCGCTCTGTTGCTGTGAAAGACGGCTCTCTCAGGGTGGGTCTTAGGGGTTAGTCGAAGAGCATTCTCATACTGCTCAAGAGCACCAGCATAGTCCTTGTTTTGGAACCTCTTATTCCCTTCTTCCTTGAGCTCAAGGGCTCTTTTCAAAAAGATTGAAGAGTCTAAATCCGCACCACCATTAGAACTTGGAGCTGAATTATCAGGAACAACTTGATTTGAACCCCCCTTCTTTTTTCTACCCCCAGATTTCCCCATATAATTCTATCTCTCTCCTGCCCACTCAGGCAGACACAGTGGCAAAGCCCCAATCAAACTACTCAAACAAATATTTAATCAAACAAAAAATATAGTATTGAACCGGCAAGCTCGCGACCTTTGAAAACTTCAAAAATTCTATCCAACGAAGCCGACACCAGAGAGAGATGAGGAAGAAGAGGCACTTACAGGTTATGAAAAACTGAAAGCTTCTTCATTTCTGTCCTCCAAGAAGGATAATCCCCAGCTATTGCCCAATTGATAACAAGAAGAAAACTCTAGGAGATAAAAGAGCGCTGGGTTTTAGCTAAAAGTTGAAACCCTAGAGAGATGAATCGGTTTAGTATTTCCGATAATTGTAGATTCAGCCATCAGGACCCCAAAAATCCGCCCTACGCGTTCCTCATTCTCAACCGTATGATCTGATCTTGACATCGATCTCGTCAAGCATGGGCCTGCCATCTCTGCCTTGACACGTGGCAGATAAATGATGAATCACTATCAAAGATGGAAGGCTATTTTCGTAAATACAGCATTAGGGTAGACGAAGAAATGCTCTATAAATTGCCCGCAAAACTCAAACGCAGGCACGATGTGGGTGCCGATAAAGGCAGTTAGAGTATTCAGAGATTGTTTCTAAGCTTTCGTTTCTTTGCATTAGAGATTGTTTTTATGCTTTCGTTTCTTTGCATTAGAGATTGTTTTTATGCTTCGTGAGTATGATTGAAAGGCCTCTGTAGTTTGCAAAAGATAATGGGGAGACTGTGAAGAGTGTCTCTGCCATGAACGAACAGGGAGGCAAAGTGATGGTTGGCGAGTCATCGTTTCGGTCGTCATTTGTTAAGATTGGCGAATCGATTGTTCCTCGTCTACATTGCTCACCTTACTCAATCCGTCGCATTCATTCTTTCTGTTTTCTTTGAATATGAAATTGCAGTGCGAAGCAAAATTAACTTAAAAGTCGGTAGATTCGTTAGATTTTCTTCTGTGTGGGTTTTCAATGTCGTCATCACTGGAATTCAGATCTTGGAGAGATTTGGATGGGAGAAATTGCATTATGCAAGTGTTTAATGAATTTATTAACCGTAGGACTGTCAAATTAAGGAAATGAATCAAATCAAATAAATGTAACTAAAGTGCAAACTTATTTAGAAAATAACAAGTGAATCTGACCTAAGATGACTTGGTCGCCTAAAAAGTGTAGATGAATTCTCGCTGTTTGTGTGCCAGATACCTTATTCATGTGTAAATGTTTTTACATGCAATACAGATGTAACCCGGAAGTACCGAGTAATCCCATAAACTCTCAAACCCATGGGAGCCGGTATAAATGGCACCCAAAAAAACAAGACGAGGTTCAAAGGTTCAATGGGTTAACCACAAGAAGGACTAAACTCACTCACGTTAAGATGATGTGGTCTGAAGTACCCGGCCGTTGGTAAGAAAATGTAATTCTAACTTTGAAAGCACTATAAAATATTGAAATATGAATTTTCCAAAAACACTCTATGGATATATATACACATACATATGCATATATTGCATCATCAAAAAATTCAAATGCTAACAAGTGAATTTATTTGTGGATAGAAAATTTGTTGATAGGATGGGAATTTTTATCCTTGAATTGTTGGTCAATTAAGCCATTTGGTGCATGGAATGATAAGTAGTCACAATTGAAAGCATTTCTCAGTTATCTGTCAATCTTTACAAGAAAAGGGGGTCAATTGATCGCATAAATGCTTGATTTATCTTAAAACCATCCAGACTACTCAATGTAAAATGGTAAAATGTTACATTGGAGGGGTGCTATACAAGGGAGAGGGGAACAGAGGGGTTTATGGATTTCTCAATTTAACCTAGCGAGAGAGTGAGAGAGAGGAGAAGACAAGAAAAAACGGGGAGCTTTGTTCTGATGTGAGTTAGACTAATTAGCTTGAGATTCTATGTTCACTCCTTGGTAATATGCCCCCAAAAGAATTGGGACGCATCACAGTACTTCACGGTAATATTCAGGGGGAGGATGGAACAGCATCCTGGACTTTGTCAACACTGTATTTTTGTGAGGATGAAAATGACAATGGCTGCGGCTTAAAACCAGAAATATCAAACGTTGCTATGAAACTCTTATCTGAAACTCTGGCTTTGGCGGCTGCAAAACTTTGATACTCGTCAAAAATGGATGGTAGCCACCATCTTTGCAATCTTCTTAAGCATCCCACAAGACAACCAGTGCGATGCTGCTTGCAGTAAAAACAAAAACATATAAATCAATAAATCCAAATACCAGCAGAAATAAAGAACAATGAATCAGTGAATACCTTCCCTCTCTTGCAATGAATGAGCAATGGATGGTTCCCAACATCTGGTGCAGGGATAAAAAATGCATTATTTGTGTCAATAAATTCCTGAACAACATGTACTATATAATCTGTCCATTGTACTCAAGTTCAAGTATTTGTGATACCTAGGATAACTTCCAATGCCTCACGAATTGATTTTTCCGGGACTTTTGTCAAAGGATCCTGCTCATAGTAGTGTTGTCAATTAGATCACGCTATTTTTTATGTTATCTAATCAGCATAAGTTAAACCAAGACATCTCAATGGCATAAACATGATAGAAAAAATTCACTGTGGATTACATAAAAGCAAGTGCAATAATCGCTTAGGAGGCCAAACTTCATAAGGTCTGGCCCAGAATTTGCTTTCAGATAAGAAAAACAAAATCTGCATTGACCAAGGAAACCTGCAACTGTAGGAACTACCTTGGAGTAGCACGTTCAAGAGTACCAATAATAACTTGCCTTCTACGAAGACCAGTTGAAACAGTTTGAATGAAATGATTAAGGTTAGCTGCATTTTAAGCATTTTAATCCCCAAAGATTTTCTGGATTACTTGAAAAAAGCTCTACATATTTACAGTCCAAATCCATATGAATTTGCACATTTTAAATCAAGCCAAAGGTCCAGCAAGACCAGGATTGTCATTGAAGTTCCAACTAAATTAGTTTTTATCCGTGAGGTGGATCTTATAGAAAATATAAATGATATTGTTAGTAGGTATAGATCAAGAAATTAGTTAATTTGTCTGAAACATAAACATAATAAGAAATTTACAAGCACAATAGGACCTAGTCTGAAGTAGCTAAACAGTAAACAATGAGCAGAGAGTTTTATCAAGAATCACAATGAAATACAGGAGAAGTGTCAGTTGGCTAGAGAGATGAGGTTCTTTATGGGCAAAGGGAGTGCTACCACAAGTTAAATCAGGGAGGCAATCAGGTACAATTTTAATTTAAATCAGAAGGGGGCTTGATTTGCGATCAAAGGAGCTTAGAGGCAGTAGTTCAGAAAGCTTTAGGAAAAACAGGACAAGCAAAAGCTTAGAACCAAACATGATAATGGTAACTGAGTGGCTAGATAAGATGGTAAATGCGGATGATCAGTTCTAGAGTGAGAAAAGAAACTCTACAATAGTAGTATTTGGCCGAAAAAGAACTTACAAAGAATTTATACACAAATCTTTCTCTCCAACTATCTGCATCTTCTTAGAACTCTACAATTTCAACACCTTTATCACCCTTCATCAAAATAACTATCCATGCTAGTACTTTTCCAGAAACTTCCTTCAAACATGGACTCCCAAGGCAAATCCATTCAGAGACAATTAATCAACTTGCAAAACCATTCACCATTGGTGGCAATGGTTTGTGAAAGTTAGAGGAACCTCAAGTTAAATGTGGCAAATATAGCCCAGGGCCAGTGACCTAGATTCCAAGGAAATCAAAACCTTGTCTAAACCATATAGTAATGTGACAATATTTTATGAGACTATATTAGTGCTTTCATGATGACAGCCCATTGCTCCTAAAACTAACTCGTGTCAAAGCATCATGAAACAATGTGCGATCCAACCGGCTCAAAGTTAATAGCCAATCAACAAGAAAGTAGTAAAATAATAAAAAGGCAAAGAAAATAATCCAACTGTAGAAGAGCACTTCAGACTAGATAGGGTGATCAAGAAAACAGAAAAATGCAAAACCTTAGAGCCATCGATTCCAAATTGATAAAGCCTTATTCCATTAGCCTTCAGGAACTCTAAATTGGCTTCTGGATACTCATCAGGGAACAAACATCTGCACAAAGCAACAATCCCGACAATGTTAGAGATTTAGAGACCCATGGGCTATACAAATAGTGAAGGGCACCAGATTCATTTACCAAACTAACAATTAATATAAATTGAACTCACATAATGGAACGGAGGCGAAGGGATCTCAAGAACCCGAAGCTGGCGGAATCAGGAAAGCCAGACCTAAAAATGCCATAATCGACCATACCGAAGTTCAGGGGAGGCATCAACATCTCCTCTCCATCCGTCCCATTACCGTCTCCGTTCTTGACAGATGTCCGCGGCTGCAACATATCGACGGTGAAGGATTCCGGAGTCTCGCTCGCCATGCGCAAAAACTCGCTGTTGGAGATATCCAAAGTCATGATTTTGGCGCCAAAATCTCGAACAACCAAAAAAGCAATTAGAAAAGACGTTTCAAAAATCGGAAAAGTGATTTACGGAATCTATGTAGATAAACTTTGACAACAAACAGATTTTAAAAATCCTAATCTGATTCGTAAATTGTGAAGCTGGCCCTAAAATTATTCAGAAAAAAATTGGAGCAAAAAATCTAATCGCAATATGAATACCGGAAAAAGCGCTGGAAACCGAAAAGACAGTGACAATGGAGGACGATAGTGTTGGAATTGAGTTGGAACAACTCGTTATGCAGTGCTGGAGAAGATAACTGGATCTAATTTGGACGTAACAAGCAAGGAGTGCTTGATTTCTGTTTGCTTGCTGATGTGCATTGAATTGTCACCGAGTTGAAGTCCCTCTGATAACAACTGAATTGAATGCTTTTGGCTGACTCGATGGCAACTTGTAAAAAAATTAGTTAGTGGAAACAAAAATGCTCTTGAACATCTCTATTTATACACCAAAACAACGTGTTTTGGGGGCTAAATTTTGCTATTAGATTATCCTTAAAAACTAAAAATCTTTGTTTAAATCTCTGTAATATAAAAGGTAACTGGAACAATACTATATTTTTAAGAGTGCATAATGAAAGAAAAATAAAAAAGATAATATCAACTTATCTTAGTTTGATATTAGATTTAAATGATTTTTAAATCTATATATTTTATGAATATAATATTGGTTTTATATGCATTTGATTATTAGAATCCAAATGACCAACTTTTATTATACTCAAAATAAATTTTATAAATCAATTTCTTTTTTTTTGATAATTTTTAAATATAATAAATCAATTTCATTTTAGTCAATGCACTCATTTGACCGGAGCGGTTGAGTGTGTGTTTGGGATCACTTTTGAAAATAGATTATGGACCTAAACCATGGTTTTATAAAATATGGGCCAAACAAGATTTTTTTTTTAAAAATCAATTTTAGAACTCAAACCATGGTTTAGAGTCCAAAACCATGGTTTGAGAATAATTGGTCACAAATTAGCTTTTTGGTGCCCCTTGCCATGGTGAGTTTTTTATTAATTAATAATTTAAATTTTATTAATTAAAAAAAAGTTAAAATAAATAAAATCTAATTTAATTTCTTATTTAAGGAAAAAGATAAATTTACCAATAAAAGTTACAATCTTCCATATTTTTTTATGGTCATCTAGATTGGTTCTCTAATAAAGTTTTTAGTAGAAAAAAATTAAAATTTAGATAAATATTATAAATTTTTACTTTATTCAAATACATATGTATATATATTATTTTATAATCATTTAAATAAAAAATTTAAAATTAAATTAAATTTATTATCTATGGAAAAGTAATTCTGTTATTAATCATCCAAACATCTCCAATTTTTAAAATCACTTTTTCTCAAAATCTATTCTTCCCAAAATCTATTCTCCAGAATCTATTCTTCCCAAAATCTATTCTCCAAAAGCTAATCCAAACACACCCTGAGTTACTTGTCGAAGCTTTAACAAATAATACAAGTTGAAGAAAAATTCAAAGTGAAAGGTGAAATTGAAACGTGACGTTGGTCATATTTTAAGAATTTATGTGGACATTATGTGTGTGCGTGATTCTTTTCATATGGCATGAGAAGTATGTTAAGAAGATCATAAAAACAATAATAATTTAAAAAATAAAGTAGTACAAAATATATTAATCTTATTTTTCATATATGGTTAGTATTCTAATTTTATTTATAGTATAATTTTATCTATAATCTTTTTAATTTAGTATAATTTTATCATAATCTTTTTAATTTGATATAATTCTTAATACTTAAAAAAAATTATAGGTAAATTTATACTAAATTAAAAAAATTATATATAAAATTATATTAAATTAAAAGGTTTATAGATAAAATTATATCATAAATAAGATTAAGATATTAGTCACACATATAAAAAAATAAAATTAAAATATTAGATATTATTTTACTTTAATTTAAAATGAAAATATAATTTAATATCCCTTCAGAGTCATTGATGGCTCACTTGACCATGAATAGCCGTTAGTCAAGAAATCTAATATTTACTCTCACCTGCGTAGTATTCTTTTGCCCCTTTTGCACGACGAGAATATTTTCCAATCAGCATACATGTCATGGTGTCAACCAACATTAAAATCCCCACGCAATTTCAACAAGAAACATTAAACATACTTGAGACATTATTATTATCGCATTAGAGCTGAAGTTGTCTCAACAAAAAGGAAACTAGTTTCTTTCTGTGGTAGCCTTTCTTTAACAATAGACATACATCAGATATTGTTTCTGTATAATATATAATATATCTATATATATAAATGTAAACAGTAGTAATTCTCGTAATTATCCTCTACATCGTTTGTTTGTTTGTTTTCCTGTGTTCTGATGACTGTATTGTCGTATACTTTACTTCGGCTTGGGAAGGTCAGATGTAATAGACTTCTTTATACAATCTACAATTCCTTCACAGTCTGTCGTTTCAAGGGAACAGACTGAATCATCTTCCAAAGCATCATCATCTTCTACGAGCGAATGTGGTGACCTGAGGTTCCCGTGGGTTTGACAGGCCTTCATCGTCTTGCAGTGCTCAGCCTCATCATCTCGGATATTTAGAAATACATCGTACAGATTCTCTGAAGGAGAAAGTTAAAGTACGTGTAAAGATCCCTTCAACTCTTAGGACTTAAAGCTAGTGAATGAAAGGTCATAGTTTTGTTGTAATCTTTAACTGGTTGTATCAAACACATCAAATTCATTAATCAATTTACCAGTGCATATCAGCCAAGGGTTCAAAACATACCTATCTTAGGCCTTCGAGAATTTGGGACTCTGGAAGTTTGAAACTCATCTGACATAATGAGATACGAAAATGTGAAAAAAACTAGTTTTCTCATCATTAGACAACCCTATGTCATAAAAAAATAAGAAGCTTACCAAATAAGTATAAGTCGCCTCCTGTGTAATAATTCACAGCCACCTTTGGTGCAGGCATTTTTTTCAATTCATCTACAAATATATAAAATCATGTCATGTTATTGAATCGGATAAAAAAGAAACACATAAGAAAAAAAAGGAACACGAAGAAGAGCGAGGAAATGCATTTTGAACCTTCATCCAATATATAATCAAACATCCAAGAGTTTCGTCTTTATTCATTTTTCAACTTCTTCTGGAGAAATTCATGCCACTTTTTGAAATGTGGGCTGATCAATGAGATCAGTTGCGACATGGTCAAAATCAATATTGAAATCAAGTCTATATAAGCCAGATAATTTATCGTAGGTCTCAACATAAAGCCAGAATGAGCTCAACCTCTCATTATTCAGCCCCAGACCCCATCCTTTTTTAATTATTTTCATATTTGATTTGTTGTTGGCAAGATAGCTATATTGTAGGAATATTCTGACCACCACTTAACTACGAAAAGGCACAATTAATATTACCAAAATAGTCAAAATTTTGATAACAATGAAGGGGGCAAACAAAAAAGAAAAGACTTCTCCATCATACCTCCTTGGACCTTGATAAATTTGTCATATGTTTCATATGCATGACTCTCTACGCATTCAGAAAAGTGATCTGCACTAGTTATAAACCAAACGCATGAATCAGCAACTGAAGAACCAAACAGACATGTAACAACTTGATAAGAATACACATGTAGTCAAACATATATAGTGTTCCGATGATTTAGCTATAGTGACCAAGGTCAATTTATACTGTCTTTTTATTTAAACAGCATGGTGGTATTACTTGGTTCAGTATTTTTGTTGCTCATCAAGTGCGAAAAATTCAAATACTTATTACTTACATGCCATTCTTGGGCTTATAGCATACATAAGAACCGTCATAATGTAATAAACTACAGCAATATGTTGTGCAAGAAATCGGTCAAACCACCAGGAATTGCCCCCTAGTTCCTGCAATCAGATGAACAAGCATCTAAGTTCTCACATCCAAAAAAAATCGTTGTATATATTAAGTGAACATGCATGTTTGCAGATAACATAAACTTGCAACTTGTCCCTAAAGAGTAACTCTCAGTTTTCTTTTAAGATACATGTCACTTGCACAATGTCATATTGATTTTTCAGACATGTGGCATAATGATAAGTCCTGCAGAGTAACAGCTTCTCAAATGATACACTTTAGTGATCCAGATCCCAACCGAAATAACAAAAACTAAAAAATATATTTACTTCAACAGGTTTTCATCCCTTGTTCAGAAGTTTACAAGAAATGAATCTTCGTAACACTTAAGCACTATATAGTGCTCGAATTAGTTTTATTTTTCTAAGGGAGACATACTGTCTGACTTCATTTTACTAGCACAGAGCCTTTTAATACAATTACTACAATGTTCCAAGCAATAAGCCTCCTTGAATAAGAATGATACAAGCATGAACAAGTATTGGTGGGACTTTCATCAAATGACATAGCAACAGCAAGATGATTTGAGTTTCCTTAGATGATAACTTTTTTTGGAAGATCTTACTTCCATGATGAGCAAATGATGCATTTCATTCCAGCTCTCAGCAAAATGCACTTTCAAATAGTCAGCTCGCCTCCACCAGCCAAAACTCTCGTACAAGTGGAGAACAGATATAAAGGCTGCCATACACAAAGACATATATAAATCAACAGCTGTGCAGAGCATGGTGACTACCAACATTTACATTAAATAGATAATTGATTAAGATGTAGAGTCCATAAGAACTTCCATGTAGCATTTTTCATTAAAGTAGATTTGATCAAGATTTCAAAGTCCCAACTTCCCATGGCTTGTTTAAAAAAACAATAAAAAAGATTAAATAAATAGCACTTACCAAAGTAAGGAACTCTTGCAATAGTTTCAAGCACAAAGAATCTTGCATAGTGTCTATCTTGATAGAAAGCATCAAGTAATTTTATTACAGAATCCTGAAAATTTTAGCGGCTGTTAAAAATAAATAGCAGTATAAAATTCAGTTTCTTATGGCTAAGCATACACTAAAGCAGTATAGGTCAAAGAAAATGGTAACCACCAATTTAATCTGACAGCTAGGAGGGCGCAAGTGAATTATCTGATAAAAAATAGACAGGATTATGATCTTCATCTGCAAATTATGCTTTTATCATCCATCATCATGAAAGTATACAAGTATCACTGACTGAGCAACAGAAAACTAGTTTTCATTTGTTAAGTGATCAGAATCAAGGACGGACTTAGTGCTAAATATACTATCACTGACTGACATAAAATCCATTATCCCCCTGAACATGTGATAGGAAAAGATGAAAAATATCTAAAAATATATAATATTACATAACAATAAGCACATGTTCTGATTCACAGATTGAAGGAGGTATTTTGCTAAGATATTGACAAGGGAATTGTTACCGTGAGAAATGTGTTAGTAGATTGTTCAAGCTTGATAACCCATTTCTCCAATGTATTAGAGGACGAACTCGAACTTGACTCCCCACTGCTTCCCTTATCGGTATCAATGGAAGAAATCTTGGACGGGACTGACTCTTCTAGAATTACTTTATCCTCATTATCTTGTAGAAGAGTTGCTCTGACCCTAGAAATGCACCAATGGAGATTAAGTCTCTTATAATTTACACAAAACAAAGGAGGAATATAAAATCAACAAATGGCAAAATAATATGAAGCTTTTAAAATCTCAAATTAGCGAAGCTTATAAAGAAGGCGTACTAATATATCAAAGGAAAACTTCCTAACTTAGCAACATCTGATCAAGTTCCGCTAAAAGCAAAATTTGAGGGCATTTTTTTCAATATTCAGAATAATTCAAATTCGAACATCGCACCATATTTTTATCTTCCTTTCCTACCCATCCCACGTATGAGTGAACACTCAAAAGGAGCAAAACATGGAAATTGATAGCGCATGAAAAGAAACATGAACTTCACAAACCTAGGAACCAATGGAAGAGTTGAAAGGGGATTGTAATGAAGAAAACTGGTCGGCGAGTATCCAGGAGCTAAATTCTTCAAACCCCTTGCTTGGGCAGCTGAAGAAGAAGAAGAAATTGAGGTTGCAAAGACCGTAGAAGAGAAACTCGACGCCATCCTTCACTTCCCTAAGCAGTAAGGAAAACGAGCTGAATGAACCAGAGAGTAGGAGTCGATTGTCGGAATTGAAAAAAACGTATCGTACTGAGCCACTTGAGTCATGTTGATTTCTCAACGATGAAGGAGATTGTCGTTTTGTGAGTTCGTTAATAGGCGGCCAGAGAAGACGCATATATTCTTTCGGCTCAATAAATGGCCAGCAAGACAACAACTCCAAGCCAATGAGCACATGAAAAGGTGGAATTGTCCAAATTCCAGACTTCAAATCTCTCCCAGAGCAAAACGACCCACCCTACTTGTCGTTTCGGCGGATATATTTTATGACTTGGTGTGACTAGAAATATCTAATGCATATGTATCATTGAAATTTTTAAACATTGGCAAGAACCAATTTCTTAGGATTAGGCACAAAATACTTTTAATAAAATACTCGGATTAAATTGATAACTTTTTCTTTCATTAAAAAAACTTCTAAGAACATCTATGAAATTATATTGTCACAATTTTAAAATACAATATATATATATATATATATATATATTTATAAGTAATATTCATCGCTTCTTCTAGATAAATATTACTTATGGATGGTATTTTATAAATATTTATATGCATCATAAATTATCTTGATTATGAGCTAACTTTATGCGACTTTAAATTGACAATTTAGTATTAATGAATGATTATGCTCTCTCAATTTTGATTACATCCTGGGGACTTATTGAGTGATAAATTGATGATAAACAATTAAACATGAGATGTGTTGTCTCTGTGGGCAAATCATTTTTAATCCTATTGTGTACGTGTATTTGTGGTGAAAAACATTATGAAGTATCAGCATTTAGCACTGAAGGCGACTTATAATCGTTTGAAAAACGACTGATAAAAATAATACGAGTTTATAAACTTCGCAACCATTGATCAAGTTCCTCTAAAAAGGTGGGCTTGTATATCAATGGGCTAAAACCATGGACCAAGTTTATGAGTGTAGACCCATTTCAACCCAGCGCTCCCAGAGTAACTTGCACGTCCATCTTAGAGTCTTTGTTTTCTTTTTCCTGCGATTTTTATTTTTTTTTCATTGGCCCCATCCATTCTTTTATCTTGCTAAAAACACATTTATAAGGCCTTTGTAGAAATACTGTTCACATTTAGGGTGTATTTGAAAATTACGGAAATGTGGTTTTAAAAATTTTTTTGGGGTAAAATTTTACTTTAGCTAAATTTTAAAACAAACAGCCATATTTATTCAAACGGGCTTTTAGATTAAATCATGGTTTAAAACTAAGATTTCAAATAAACTGGTCAGAGTAGCTTATGGAACAGTAAAAAAACTTATGAACTAACCAATTATTATATTACCCCTACTTTTTCTTACACCATATCTCATACTTTTTCTTACACTTTCTCTCCTCTCTCCTACTTTTTATTTCACCCTCTCTCTTTTCTTTCTTACACCATCTCTCATCTCTCATCTTATATCTTATCTCTCCTCATTGAATACTCATACTCTTTTTTATAATTTATCAATAATAAAAGTACTTCTAGAAATAACTATCTAAACACTCATTTATTCAAAACTATTTTTTTTATAAACTCTTCTCCAAAAGTCATTTTTTATAAACTGTCCAAAAACCCTTTTTTTCATAAACCCGTTTCCAAAATCCTATCCAAACGGGTCCTTAGTACCTCATTCTACCAATTATCTATAGGTTTAACTCATAAAAAGATAATATATATATATAATTATTTGGAGCCTGTTCAATCCCTTGAGAATACTATTTTGTTGTGGTTATAATCACAACGCTTGTGGAGGTATTCTAACTCCTGGGACGTAGGTTTATGGATGAGGGTAATAGACAGTTTATCCTACCCAATATTGGTATTGCCTAGGAGAAAGAAAAATTTTATTCTACTCTTAAATCGTGAATAAGCCCAACCCTTTTCTAAAAATTTATTAAAAAAAATAGAGTACCTCAGTCTCTAGTAGAAGAATAAATGTGCCTAACATAAAGATGGCAAAAATAATGTGTAACATGGCCTCGGATATAATTTTTAAGGCACTGTCAATACTATACGTGAGCACCTATTATAATGAAGATTCAAATCTTAATTTATTATGTTATGATATGCTAGCATATTCTTTTAAACCGAAGATCTATTAGTGCCCTGAATTAGATTACCTCCAATAAAAGGATACATATACACTATAAGAAAAATAAAAAAAAAATTATTATAAAGTCTTAATAAAAAAATGTAATCACAAAAAAAATTTAAAATATGTGAGTAGTATCAATGATAAATTTTAATACAATAAATTATAATAAATACATATTACTCGTTTATAATTAAAATTTTATGGTGATTATATTTCTTTTCTACACGTGAATTTTCTAAAAGGTTAGTATTAGTAATATAGTATAAAAGATAGGAGTGAAGAAAATGTGTGACTGTATAAGGAATGGAAGCATTGGTGATAACTGATAAGAGAAGCAGTGGAAAAAGCACAAGGCATGAACATGATAGGTGGAAATGGTGACTGGTGTCCTCATTTGGCGGAGTTCCAGATTGGAACCCCCCCTAATTCAAAGTTATTGCTTGCCCTGTGTTGTCACGGACCCACACCACACCGTCGTCTTCCGTGAGTGATTGAGCTTCAAGCCAGCCGATTTCTTCGGCTCCTGTTCTTGCGCGTGACTCATTCGCAATCCTGCCAACTACTCTCCCTCTATATTTATTTATTTTATATACGGACTTTTTCGGTTGTATATTAAGCACTTGGAGGAGTATATGTGTATATAATAATATCTTAATAAAAAGGCTATACCTACATAATACATACAAATATACGCATGTAATGTCGCAGAGGTTAACTCTGGCATAAGGAGCTAATACGTATTAGAGTAAGATTTAAATTCCTACTAAAAGCATTTTTCGCATTAGTAATAAATAATATCTTTATCAAATTGGATATTATTTAATAGTGCATTTTAATCCTCAGGATTTGTGTGATGAACAAAAAGTAAAGGAAATTACACTTATGTCTTAAAGAAAATAAATTTTTATTATTAGATCATAATAAATATTATCAATTTGATATGAAATCTCAATAGATCAATAAGAGATGTAAAATATTAAGTTTAATTTAATTTATTATCAACAACACACTGATTTATTAACCTAATTTATTATTGGTAACATTATAACTTATAAATTGAGGTGTTTAACTTATTATTAGTTTCACAATAAATTATCTTATATTTATTTATCATTAATGATATATTAATTAAGACATAATTTATTATTAGTTATAGTCTGACTTGTTATTAGTTACTTATTACAAGTTAGAATAAATTTAACTTTTTATAATTTTAATAAATTGTTAACAGATCTTTTAGGATTTTATATTAAGTTAATAATTTTATAAAATTTAATAATAATAATTCGTGTTCTTTAAAACTTTACTGCAATTCTCTTGTTTAATTTACTGAGAAAGTAACAATGCTTACCCTTTTCATGAAGTTATTTATGTACCATAAATAGTATAGAATTGAATTTTCACGTGATGCACAGAAAAGCCATATTTATTATACTCTATAAATAACAATACAATGTGTATCATGTACTTTTTAATAAAATTATATCTTTTATTTTACATATTCCTTACTTTCCACCAGCATACTTACCATGAAATTATTATTATATTAATTATTGAATATTAAAAAAATAATATTCTTTAAAACATCGTTTATAATATATATTATATTATAAATTAAATTTTATATTTACGATAAATAGTAAATATAACATGGTTTAGATATTATTATCTACATAGATGACATTAACAACGTATGATCTTTAACCAAGAAAGAGAGGGCCATATAATCTGATAGGTTCTTAAGAATCAAAGCATGTATGGTCCCTCCCTACACCAAAAGGGCAAAAGCATGAGGACAAGTAGCCAACAACCCAATAAATTGTATGAATCTTTATTTATATACGCAAAAAAAAAAAAAAACATCAATATCAACAACATCGCTATCAATCTTTTTACAGTGTTGATTTGAACTACCTAATTTACAAAATTACAAAAAAAAAATGTAATAATATAATAATTATTTCACTGATTAAAAGATAAAATCTATCCTGCTCTTCAACTACTCCTCATCAAATTAAAGTATCTATCCTTCACGGTCGAAAAGAAAGAAAGGAAGAATTCAAAGGATCATTGTACAAATGAACGAAGAAGACGCTTGATATATCAATTGTCCACTTGATGATGCTTGAAAATGAGGCTTGAAGATTACTCATCTCAGCCTCATTTTTTATTCTTTTCTTTGAAAGAATAGAGGTCGACCTAGAGACAACTAGTGGACAGTGATAATTTAAGAGATTAAACTATTCTTAGATCGTGATAACCACACATGCCCAGCTCAATTCCTCAAAATGGTTAAAGAACTTCATATTTTTCTTTTTTTGGTAGGGACAGCTAGAAAGAGGAATATATATAGTTGACAAACAGCGACTGCATCTCCATTTACTCAAAACCCATATTCTCTGATTCAACCAGCCAAATCATCACCATCGTCTTCTTCTTCTTCTCTTCTTAGCCCTCTTCTCTGCTTTGTATGTGTTCATCTGGTTTCCAAGCTCCGATCAGGACGAATTTCCCAAGATTTCCCAGGCTATGAAAGATGAAACCAGAGTTTTTCTCCCTAAGACCAAGCAAACTTCGGACTTCTTCGATCACGAAGGACCCGAATTGAAGAAATTCAGATCGTACCTCCGATGGGTGTATGTCGATCAATCCAATTTTTGCCGAGCAGCTGTCTCCTGGTCCGTGTTCTTCGTCGTCGCATTCGTTATTCCTCTCCTATCGCACTTTCTTCTCGAGTGTTATGACTGCGATTCCGATCATACTCGCCCCTATCACATACCCGTTCAGATTTCTCTCTCTGTGTTCGCCACTCTCTCCTTCCTCAACCTCTGTAGGTGGGATCGCAAGTACGGTTTGAGGAAGTTCCTGTTTCTGGATAAAGTAATCGATGAGAGTGATAAGATTCAACAAGGATATGCAGAACAGCTTCAGGTTCGATTCTGTTTTTCTACCTTGTGCCTTCTATGTATTTGATTCAAGTTCAGAACCAATTATCTGCGATTCGATTACTTGTGCTAAGAAATATGTAAATGGAGAGGACAGTGGATTCGGATTCATCATCGCAATTTTTTGAATCTTAGTTCTCCCTGTATTATTCACTGCGCAATTAGGATAATTCTTCACCTCGAAACAGGAATCAACTTTTTTGACCTTTGTTCTTTTTTGGGCCAAAGCGACACTTGATCGATATGCTTCCAAAACTGTCGAAGTTGTGTATTTTTCAACTCCAAAAGCTAACAGCCAAAGAAAAAAAAATCAGAAGTATGAATAATGTGGTTCTTTCCTTTCTCCTTGTCTTTTCTGGATAAGAATAGAGCTATTACTTTGGTATTTTTATTGTACGTAAATAATTAGAATATATTAAAAAATATTAGATTATATTGTAATTAATATCTTTTAATATAATTAGAAAAACTTTTAAACTCGAAAGTAAAGCGTAATACCCAACGGTTTCTCTACATTTCATTTTACCGAAAGTTCATAACTTTTTTACAGCATCCTCAATTTTATATTCACTTAAAATTGATTTTTTTAATTAAATACAAAAAAATTAATATGCCCTTATGTCTACATTTCACACTTAGTGTGTTATTATGATTTTTTTAAAAAAAAAAAAGTTTCTCCAGATTCATGGTAGTCCGGAAAATTGAAAAAATGAATTCATTTATATTTGAATGATCAAGAATCACCTCTTAACCTCAAAATCTATGTTGCAGAGAACCATGAAGTTGATATTGCTTTGGGGGCTTCCCTGTTTCTTAGCGGAAAGTGTGTACAAGATATGGTGGTTCGTCTCAGGAGCATCGGAGTTGCCATATTACGGTAACATGTACGTGAGCGACATCTTACTATGCGCTCTTGAGCTGTTCTCTTGGATTTATCGGACCTCCATTTTCTTCTTGGTCTGCGTCTTCTTTCGCCTCATCTGTCACCTGCAAATACTCAAACTCGAGGAATTTGCTCAAGTTTTCCGGAAAGAAACTGAAGTCGCGTCTATCTTGGTGGAGCACCTGAAACATAGAAGGAACCTCCGCATCATTAGCCATCGTTTCCGATTTTTCATTTTGGCTTCTCTGCTTCTGGTCACTGCAAGCCAGCTCATTTTTCTGCTCATTACTACAAAAACTGGTGCTGATGTTGACATCCTCAGGGCTGGCGAGCTTGCGGTATGATCTTTTTTTCTATCAACTTTCATATATGACAGCACTTTGAGTTATTCTTTCACATATGTTAAAACTCTTATAATCAATTCAACTCCTACTGCAAACTTGTTGATAGGCGATCTATAACTAGCTCTCATTCTTTGAACCTGGAGGCAATGCGCCCTACTAACTATTGAGCCCTGGGATCAAACTTACCTGATTTTTTTTTCCATACAGAAAAACTCGTATAATCAACATGCTCAGATTTCCGTCTCATTCTCTTAATTTAGATTCATCAATGTGTACTCTAGCTGGTGCTTTAGTTAGGGATGTTTAATTTGCTCCTTTAGATGGATTAAAAGAAAATTATGATTTGTTAAGCCCTTTGATTATGACAATGTTGCAGTTAGTGTCCATAACCCTGGTGAGTGGGCTATACATACTACTAAGAAGTGCGACCAAGATCACACATAAAGCACAATCCATAACTGGACTAGCTGCAAAATGGCACATATGCGCAACCATAAATTCATTTGATCACAATGAAGGTGAGACGCCACGTGTACCACCGGAACAGACAGCTTCAACCCAAGTTATAGCTGCCAGTGCTCTTCTGGGTTCATCAGATGAAGATGAGGTGGGAGATGAAGAGGATGAGTTGGATAACACCAAGTTGCTCCCAATTTACACCCACACCATATCTTTCCACAAGAGACAAGCTTTAGGTATGCTGGAATTTGCTGATGAATAATGATATGGTTTATGTTTGTTTTTGTTTAATTTACTGTGATTCTTAGTTATATTTAGTTTTAGATGAAAGATAAGTAAACTGAACTGATAAAACCTGGGTAGTTTAGTTTGGAGAATGAGGAGGTGCTAAGGTATGTTTATGTGTCTTAATTATATAATTAAGTCCTGGTTTTTGTAATAAATCAAGCTTTGGTGATGTAAAATTATAAAGGGTATTAAGTCGTGAGCTATTTGGTTTTGATATGCAGTGACATACATGGAGAACAACAGAGCAGGAATCACAGTGTACGGGTTCATGCTTGACAGAACATGGCTCCACTCAATTTTTGCCATTCAATTAGCTCTTTGTCTGTGGCTACTCAACAAGACCATAGGTGTTTAGATAGCATAGATTATACAGATTACGGACAAAGGAAGTGCTATGATCCTGGATGGGGCCAATTAAATTTTATGAATTCTGAGATCCGTTTGTGCAGTTGAATCTAAGTATCTTGATATTTGTATTATGCTGCGGTAGGTTAGCACAATTTTTGCCGAATTAATTCTTTGTATCTTTGATTGCACCTCCCTATCTTTCGATATGAAGGTTGAGAGTGCTCATTTTGTACTTGGCTTATGGTCTGCATTTTGTCGTGTAGAAATAAGAAATTAATTATTGTGTGAAGTTTTATATTGAGTTAATATTTAACTAATTTTAAGAAAATAATTAAGACATGAGGAAGTAATACATATTAGATCCTTTTCTGTTGCCTCTTTTCTTTTTAATATTGGAAGTGTTTTTTTTAAGCATAACTAACCCCCTATTATAAGCAATCTCATACACAGTCCATATAATAAATGATGTCACCTCTCTTAACTAAGATTCAAACCTTAATTTACATATTAACCCCTTTCTCTAAGCTCAAATCCTATTAGTTAATATCAGAAGTTGTAACAAAATTGACTCAAAATTAGAAATTAGGTAAATATTGGTATATTAGGCCGCACCTTTATTAATTTGTTGGGATATATTTTGATGCATTTAATTTTTTTTGTTATAAATTTTTTTGAAAAAGGATTAGATTTATTCACGATCTGAGAGTAGGACGAAATCTTATTTTCTCTTAGATGATACCAATACTGGTCAAAGCGAGTTGTTAATTACTTTTAAATGAAAATTTAGGCACTTATAAACTAAGATGTCTTTCTAAATATAGCGACTAGAACCACAATAAAATAATATTTTTTATAAATTGAATACACTCTAAATAATCATATATTAGTTTAACCTATAGAAAATGGCTATATTATGGTGCATTCCTAAAGCTAAGGGCTGTGCATATAAATATTGGGCCATATGTGTGTGGACAAGATTATTCATTCATCATTCTATAAAATATATGATTTAGAAATGAGTTTCTCCCATGTGATCCAAGAAAGATGTGTTTATATCTAGTATTCCTGAATATAATATCCTTCAATACACATGCCTATAAAAAAAAATTGAACATTTCTCCCATGATCCAACAAAACTAACTGTTTCTCTACAGAAATTGAAGCAGAAAGTAATTCATGTGAGGAAACCTTGAAAATCTATTTGCTTTGGTATGCTTCCATGGGAACTTAATTCCACCAAATCTCTTATGGAATTAACCCTAATATGATTTAAGAAGATAGAAACAAATTTTGGTGTCCTACATCATTATATGATTCTCATGATAGTGATTTCATATTTTATCTGGAATTTTTGTAAACAAGGCTCTCGTGGAAGGAAAGTAAGCTATATAATGCAGTGATCCCATAATTGGAATAAAATTATTATTAATTGCCACTCTTGGACGAAGAAGCTGGAATGTGTAGGATTGAGACGTACTAACAAAAACAACATAACAAGGAGGCAAAAACAAAGCTCAGGTCAAGAAAACTCCGAATATTCATTCGTTTCCTAATTTGCTACACAGTTTTCAGATGCTAAAAGAAAGGGACTTCGACTTTGGGCATTCCCGAGGATGCTTTGAAAGGATCAAGCATTTATGTTATGTAGGGTCAAGATTCAAGCCACCTTTCTCCTCCACTAGCTAAGAGTCACTTGTTCACTATCAGTATTTCTGATCGACAAACAAACATTACCTCTAGGACTTCGTTATTGCAGAGACTTGGGAAAACAGAGGAGAAACGATCTGCTAATAAATGGCGGTAAGTGTTCCTAATTATTTTTGGGACTTGCAAACCCTATTGGAAATCTGTTCTATGTTGAAATTTATATTGAACTAACCTCCTTTCCCTTACCTAGATTGATTTTGGTTCTTCTTTGCAGCAATATATACATGATTATGGGAAAAAACACCAAATCACCTGATTGTAAGAACACCATAATTTTTGTGATTGTTATTATATATGTATGTCTGTATATGGTGCACTCACAAGAGTGCCTTAGATATGTACCCTATTTGATAAGCTCTGATTTATCTTCTCATGAGCATTTCTTCAAACCTGTAATGTGCAGCATCTTTCCCAATTACCGAAGTTCGGGAATTGGGATGGTGACGAAGAGCAGGACACAGCATACTTCGAGACCGCGCGCAGAGAGAAAGACTTGAATTCGATGACGATGGTGAACCCAAACGACCCAGAGGCTTTTAATTTCTCGACCGGCACGGCCGGCGGCAGTGACGGCTCCTTCTCCCGCAACTCGAATGGCTCGTTGGGAAGAAGCAGCCGGAGAAGGAACCTTTCGAATCAGAGCCAGAGGAGCAGGGAAAGCTATGGTAGCTTCGCACCAGAGTCTGTGAGATCAACAAGTAACTATTCCGGTCAGTCTGTATTACTGAGACGCGAGAACAAACGGAGCATATATAAAGGAGGATGGTCGTACCGGTAGCTTCTCTTCCTCAAGCCATCATCGACGGGTAAATGGAAGTCATTCTTCTCGCGACGACGAAGTAAGCTCCTGGTTATTCCAAATCTCAGATCACTTTGAAATCTAAAAGACTCTAAACATGACATGGATAGAATTGAGAATGTAATGGTTTGAAGTGGCGGATGACTTGAAGTGCAGAATCAGAAGGGAACGGCAGCGATACCAAAATTTGGAGAGTGGGATGAAAAAGATCCAAAATCAGGAGAAAGTTTCAGAGTGATCTTCAGAAAGCTTAAACAAGAGAAGCATCCTGAATCTGGTCAACATTCCTGAGGCGCCTTCATGGACACAACACATGCCTACATGGATAATCATCCTTTTTTCACTAAGATGTTCTTGTCTCTGATGTCTACGACTATCCACTGTTCTTTCCAATTATTTTTGATCATTGAATCTTTTGTTAATTATGCTTCGAGAGCGTCTAAACGTATCATTGCTTCTATTGTTCTTTTATTTTTAGCATTTTGAGTTTCTTAGATGACAAACTGTTGTTTAAGTTCTAAAGAGGGAACAAACGAGTACGACCTACCTATATATATCACATGAATATTCAAAAGTTTCAATAACAAACTCAGAATTTTATAGCGATTAAATCTCTTTGTTTGTTAAGATCTCGCATTAATTTCTCTCCCAATATATCACACTTGGTTGTAATAGCGCAATAAGTAGTTTATTATTCCTATAGCTAATTTAATTCAGGTTTTTAATTGTCGCATATGCATTTTAAATTATTTTTATAGTTTATTGTGTTTATATATTTATATATAGCTTGTTTGGATATATTTTTAAAAAATAACTTATAAAATAAAAAAAAAATTGAAAACTTTTGAAAAAAGTATTCTAGAAAAAAACTTATGAAAAAAAATATTATTTTAAATAAATAAATATTTAAATAATTATTATAATGAGGACTTTTATAATTAGTAAATTATTAAAAAAATTAAGATGGAAAAAAATAATTATATCTCACTATCTCTCTCACCATCATCTATGCCTCATCATTTTTCTCCTCTCCTTCGATCTTTAAAGAATAAAGAAGGAAAAAATGAAAGCGATGAAGAAGCATAAATGAATAGCAATAGAGGAGAACACGGAGATACAATGATAAAAATAGCGACACAAGAGGATCGTTTACTAGCGACTACTATTTTCCTCATCTCCTTCTTCTAGCGACATGGATCACGATCTCCTAGTGATGGCAATAGCAGAAATGGGGACGATAGAAAGGGAGATGAGATAGAAGATATGAAAAAAGAGATATGGTGTTAGAAAAAATATGAGTAAAATAGTAATTTGATAGTCTATAAATTCTTTTACTATTTTAAAAGCTACTTATACTAGGGGTATTCATGGGTTGGGCTAGGCAGGCCAACCCCTGCCCGAAAAAAGCATGTGCTATATTTTGCAATCCAATACTCGGCCATGTCCGATAAAAGCCCTAACTATTTTGGGTTGGGCATGTCCAAGTTGTGATGACATGCTCATGTTGTGAAAAATAATATACAATTATAAATTTCTGAAATAATATCATATTAATATGTCTTCAATAATTAAATAATATCTATAATCCACTAAAAATAAGGTAACTAAAAGATAATAATTGAAGTCTTTAAATTTATTGCATATAAAAAAGTTTTGAAATCTAAGTAATTTGTAATTGCAATTTTGTATCAATTTTTTAAATGTTGACAAGAATGAAGCATTTAAAAAAATAAAATAAATAATTATAATTTATTATGATTAGTAAAGTTAAAGAAAAAGAAAAAATTAATATAGTTATAAATATTAAAAGACGTAACTTATCTACTTATATTTTTAAAATGACCCTTTAGTCACCAGTAATTATCATATTCTCTCTTTCAAGTATAACATATAGGGAGAAAAGTAAAAAAATAAAAGAATGAGTGCTCATAGGCAGGGCAGGGCAAGGTAGTGCAACCCCCTGCCCAGTGCTCATCCCAAAAAAAGTAAATGTTGCCTGATACCTGACCCTACCTTATATTTATCAGGTTGGGTAGGGCTTTTTTTTTCGCGGGCTTAGGTGGGCATACCAGACTGTGGATTTTATGAATACCCTTAACTTCTACCAGCTTATCTGATATCATAGTTTTAAACTATAATTTATTCTAAAAATATTTATGGATAAATATATCTATTTATTTTTAAAAAATTTCAAACTAAAATTTAAATTGAAACCTTTTTAAAACTTAGACTTTTTGTCCATCCAAACAGAGACTATGTATAGATTTCAAGATTTGTCCAATGTTGATGTGCTGTTATTTAACTAAGTTAAATTTGATTTATTTGCATTAAAAAAGTGTTTAATGCGTCGAACTAATCATCTGGGTTGTTTGATATGACTCCAAATGAAAATAGTATTTTCATGTGCGCATTTATTTAAGGTTGCTTATTTAATATCCAGGAGACATTTAATTATGGGTAACATGATATTCCTTACATTCTTTTAATTTTTGTATTTTGAAAAACTCATCAAAACACGTAATTATATATGCAAAATAACCAATCAATTAGTAATGTAGTCATTAAGAATACGCCAAATTTTCAATCTTTAAAGCAAGTGTTTGGAAAGTATAAAAACTAAAATTTTAAAAAAATAATTAGTCTAAATTTTAGTTTAAATTTTTTTAAAAATAAATAGTTATATTTGTCTAAAAGATTTTTTAGATTAAATTATGATTTAAAATTAAAATTTTAAATAAGGTATGAGACTAATTTTTAGAATAATAAAAGAATTTATAGAATACCCAATTACTATTTTATTTTTTCTTACACTCTCTCTCCTCTCTCTCCTCTCACTTTTCTCTTCTCTATCATCTCTCATCTCTCATATTTTTAATAAAATCATACATTTTTTGAGAATTTTCTAATTATAAAAATATTTCCGGTAATAACTATTCAAATACTCATTTATTTATAACTATTTTTTTTCTATAATCTCTTCTACAAAATTTATTTTTTAAAGGTTGTTCAAAAATCTTTTTTTTATAAGTTATTTTTTAAATTTTTATATATGTACAAAATATTTTTAAAATTTTAGATTTCAGCACAATATGTCTGCCTAAGAAATAAAAAAAAATATGTTGGACCTTATGGAGTTTTCATGGGGATGACCCAATTTAGACAATTTTTTTTATATAAATTTTTTTAAAATAGATTAATTTTACACACAATCTAAAAGTATAGAAAAATTTTATTTCTTATTAAATAATATTAATATTAAATAGGATAAATTATCAATTATTCTTATATATAAATTTATATATTTAAAAATTAAAATATTTTCTAAAATATCGCAACTATAATCATAATAAAATATTATTTTTTAAATATTAAATATAATATAAATAATTATATATATTATCTATCTATTTTATTAAGGGTTTATTTGGATTAGTTTTTGGAGAATACATTTTGAGAAGAATAAATTTTGGGGAATAATGGATTTTAAAAATAGAGATACTTAGATGATTAGTAGTACAATCACTTTTCATATTACTAAATTATCAAAAATGGTATGATTTGATTAAAAAAAATTTAGACCATGATGCAACATACAGTAACTGAATCTACGAGTATTTCGACGAGTTTTAAATCAGGTAGAAACCTTCTCACTCTAAATATGTGTTTGAGAACACCCGAAATCTAGGTTTTAAATATAGATTTGAGCAAAATCTAAATTTTAAAAAATTTTAAAACAAACAATTATATTTGTTCAAAAGTACTTTTAAATTAAACTATAGTTTAAAACTAATATTTCAGATAAACTGGTCAGAGTAGCTTGTGAAACAGTAAAAAAACTTATAAACTAACTAATTACCAGATTACCCCTATTTTTTCTTACAATATCTCTCTTCTCTACTATTTTTTTACACACTCTCTCTCTTCTCTTACTTTTTTTATATCATCTCTCTTCTCTCTTACTTTTTCTTATATTATTTATCTTTTCTTTTCTTATACCCTCTTTCCTCTTATCTCTTATTTCTCCTCATTTAATACTCATACCCTTTTTTATAGTTTATCAATAATAAAAATACTTATAGAAATAATTATTTAAATATTCGTTTTTTTAAAATTATTTTTTTATAAATTTTTTTTAAAAATTCTTTTTTAAAAACTATATAAAAATTATTTTTTTATAATTTTTTTTAAACTATTATCTAAACTAGCCTAAGCCTATATAAAGCTGGACCTGGACCCAGTTCTTTTGCCGACAAAAAGAGAGATTAATGTTTAACTGTTGTTTTCTAAAGAACGATTTTTGATGACTTTTTTCAGTTTAATGATTTCAAGTAAATAGTTTTATGATTGCTGTAAGATTATTATTACGCGGCATTGTACTGATTTTGACCTTTTTAGACATTTAGCCCGCGGGAAACACATGAAAGCTCCATATGGACGACAGCTAACAACAATTCAATTAGCAAATGAGAAACATTTACATACAAATATTTATATATTATATTATTTAAATTATATTTAATTAAAATATAATAATTTAATTGATAATTTATTTTAAAAATCCAATTAACTTTTTAAGAAATAAATATTTTAATTTAAAAAATAAAAACATATATGAATTAAATTAATTTTTTTATTTAAAACAAAATAAAATGTAATTTATTTTAAATGAGTCATGATTTATTAATATTAAAATATGTTAAATTATTATATTTTAATTATATAAATTTATATAATATAATATTATTAGAGTATATAAATATTTTTTTAAATGAGTCATATTTTTTAAATTATATCTAATTAAAATATAATAATTTAATTTATTTTAATAAAATTATAATAGATGCCAACTAGTTCGGTAGGGCCAGAATGGGGCCCACCCTCATAACTGACGCCTCGCCTTGGCGCTCTAATTTAAAAGTTTAAAAAGTTCAATTCAAATTCCGCTAAACGCCAAAACCATAACAAATCCAATGGGACCCGCTAACAGCCGCACCAGTATCAAATCTGTAAACGCTCTCGTCACTATCGTTATAAGTCCCAAAGGAGCCTACGATAACGCCGTTTTGACACGTTTATCTCCCGTCAACATCACGCACACCAGTTTAATCCTGTCCCGCGACGCAGCATAACGAAGCTCGATCTCTACTCGTATCGCGGAGCGCAACGTTTTGAAAATTGAAGATCTAATCATCTATAAACGTTCTTCAGCCTTCTTGAAAGTTCGCAAGAGGTTAGAGTTTATTCAAAGTTGAAAAATGAAGACGGGGAGTGATTTGGTCAATTCGTGTTCGAAAGAGCAGATGAAGATCTACCAGGATTGGTTTAACTTGGCCGATTCAGGTTTCCTCCTCTTGTTTCTGTTTCATTTTCACGCTATCACAGCAACAATATTTCAATTTTCTTCACTGTATTCATTGGATGTGCAGATGGAGATGGCCGTATCACCGGTAATGATGCAACCAAGTTCTTCGCAATGTCCAGTTTACCTCGTCCTCAACTTAAACAGGTGCATAGCTTCACTAATCTTCTAATTGCTAAGCATTTCAAAATCAACTTTGTTTAATGTTTTATTGTTTGAAGTTATTGTTTTATGAATCATTCTTCAGTGTTCATAAAAGTTGTTAACTGAACATGTTTCATGAATTAATTGCCGAACTATTATTGATGTTGCTTGTATCTCTTAGGTTTGGGCAATTGCAGATACCAAAAAACAAGGGTTTTTGGGTTTCACGGAGTTTGTTACAGCGATGCAGGTTCTGTGTTCGCATCATATTTTTGTACGTACGGTATGGTATCATATGAGAATCTGACCTTGAAATTTTTTTTCTTCAAACAGCTCGTTGCCCTGGCTCAAACAGGATATGAACTGACCTCAGATATCCTTAAAACTGAAAGTAAGTTGACTAATGCCTTTAAGTAAATAACGATGCAGAAATGAAATCTTTTGATGCTGGGCATTGATTTCAAGATTAATCCACGGAAGAGAAAGTTTGGGAAGATTTTCTAAGGAAATAAGTATTCGACATTTAAATTTTAAGGAATATGAAAGGAGCAAAGACATGTTGCCAATTCTGTTTTCCTAGATTCTTCTAAAATTGACCAATCAACCAGTTAATGATCTTGAGAGACAGAAACTTGAAGTATTTCCCACTTGTATTAATTTTGGATTGGAGATTCAGAAATCTTGATGACAATCCGATCCAATACATAGAAATATCATCGTTGATTCGAAATGGCTTTCATATTTGTTGTAATTTGTTGTCATCCTTCATACTAAATTCATCTTTTCATTACAGTTGACAAGGAAAATATCAAACCTCCAGAGATGGACGGAATTGATGCTTTACTGGAAGTGAGTACTTCTTGGGACTTACTTAGATTTTATTATTTCTATGGATGACTTATAACCTTACTCATTCTCCTTTCCCCTTTCTGGTTTCAGAAATCTAAGAGTTTAACAATTAAAGCCCAACCAGAAATAAATGGTAACATATAATATTCTTTTCACAAAATCCGGCATTGCTTTGTTTAATTAAGAATTGATTAATTTACTTTATTGATAAAATGTGGCGCAGCTCAGCTTCAGCCATTGCCACCGACTCATCGGCTTGGTTCAAAATCAAGATCCTTAAAGAAGGTGTGTTCCCCTTGTTTAAAGCCATATATCAGCCTTCAATGCTTTGTAGACATAAACCGGTTCCTATCATATTTTATTGTGGATAATGTGTATTTTCGTAAGACTTAATTAGTATGAGTTGCTTTATTTTACATCATTTACTTTATTAATAAATCATAAATATTTGCTTTTCTCAGTTACCTCTCCATTCAATCACATCAATAATTGATGGCTTGAAGAAATTGTACGTTGAGAGGCTTAAGCCATTGGAAGTCACTTATCGTTTTAATGATTTTGAATCTCCATTGTTGGTAAGTGGGATTTGCCTATAGTACAAGATGCTAAATTTTGTTAGTTTTTGAACAAAATATACTATTCTAACCTAGTGATGATAATATTGAGTCGGTGGGTATTTGTGATTTGTCATTTTCAGACCAATAGCGATTTTGATGCTAAACCCATGGTTATGCTTCTTGGTCAATATTCCACCGGAAAAACAACATTCATAAAACACTTGTTAAGATGTGATTATCCAGGTTGTTTAACTTTGCACGATCTTCTTTTTTTAATATATTCTAGGTTGGTTAACTTGGCTTGATATTTTCATGAACTTTGCATGATCTTAAAGAAGATTCATTATTAGTTATTGCAATAATAAAATTGCATAAAATTACCGTATTAATGTACTTTTTACTTCTTATTGTTTAGGGGCGCACATTGGACCCGAGCCTACAACTGACAGATTTGTTGTTGTCATGGTATAACAAGTATTTTGTGTTCTTCCATTACCTTTAGTAGTCAATAAAGTGCAAATTGAAATATAGGTTTCTATGGAGGCTCTTATTTGGTAAATAGGGCATTGTCATGCTTCTTTTCCTTGATCCATTTAATTTGTTTGAACTTATACCTTATATCTGATGATTAAAACAATATCCTTTTATTTATAGTCGGGACCTGATGAGAGGAGTATTCCTGGAAATACCATAGCTGTTGATGCTGATATGCCTTTTAGTGGTTTAACAAAATTTGGAGGATCATTCTTATCAAAGTTCCAATGTTCTCAGTTGCCACATCCAGTGAGTTCCTTATATTCTCTGAATTATAATACATTGTACTTCTTAGTTTTGAAATTTTGCCATTTATTTATTGTTGGTGCAATTTTTTACTTTCAGCTTTTAGATGAAATCACATTTGTGGACACCCCTGGTGTCCTATCTGGAGAGAAACAAAGGACTCAACGGAGCTATGATTTTACTGGTGTTATATCTTGGTTTGCTGCAAAATGTGATCTCATTCTTCTCCTATTTGATCCCCATAAACTTGATATTAGCGACGAATTTAAACGTGTAATTTCATGTTTACGTGGCCACGATGACAAAATTCGTGTGGTTTTGAATAAAGCAGATCAAGTCGATACTCAACAAGTAAGACGTTAGTTATCTTTAGCGTTAATTCATTTTGATGGGTCTTATTGATATGGTGTCTAAATTTAAGCCTTGTGCTATATTGTAGCTCATGAGAGTTTATGGAGCATTGATGTGGTCTTTGGGGAAAGTCTTGAATACTCCAGAAGTTATGCGTGTTTACATTGGGTAAGTTTGTTATTAGATGTTTAATGGCTTTAGCTATATATCTATCCACTCATTTCAAAAACTAAATTTGAATATTGGTAACATTTTAGTAGAAATGACATTGAATTGTCAATGGATTTGTAGCATAGTGATATAAGAATTTCTTTGTAAGTGGGAGGTCGTGTGTTCAATACTTCTTATAATCTTAAGTAATTAGTGTCTGTCCCCTTAATTAAAGAAGAATATACATTGAATTGATGGTATATCCTATGCTTTTCAATTTGATTTCTCGTTATATTAGGGTGTGCCTTCTAATAATTTAATATTGTTTTGCTGTATAAGAATTTCACTTTTTAATTTTAATTTTTATAGCTCATTCAATGATAAGCCTATAAACGAAGGCTTCGTTGGCCCATTAGGAGCAGAACTCTTTGAGAAGGAACAAAATGACCTGCTTGCAGACTTAGTTGACATCCCGAAAAAAGCTTGTGATCGTCGGGTATGCTACGAAGCCGTTTTTATTAGACTACACAACCTGATTCTTCATACAAATATATGGTTGTCAGGTATTACTTCCATTTAAGGATCCGAATATAACTGGATTTGGAATTGGAATGTGATGCAGATCAACGAATTTGTAAAACGTGCAAGAGCTGCTAAAATACATGCATATATCATTAGCCATCTTAAGAAGGAGATGCCTGCCATGATGGGCAAAGCCAAGGCTCAACAAAGGCTTATTGATAATCTTGAAGATGAATTTGGAAAAGTCTGTCTTGTAACCTCTCATTTCTCTCGTTTGGTCAATTCAATCCAAATCCTATGATTACTTATTATTGTTCTCGTTTTCAATAAACAGGTTCAAAGGGAGTTTCACCTACCTGCTGGTGACTTCCCCAGCGTAGAGCACTTCAGAGAGGTTTTGAGTGGATACAGCATTGACAAATTTGAGAAACTGAAGCCTAAAATGATACAAGCTGTAGATGACATGCTTGGATATGAGATTCCTGAGCTTTTGAAGAAGTTTAGAAATCCGTATGATTGAATCACGAGGAGCTAAGAAGTTTTGTATCGTCGTTCCGTGGCCTTTTTGGGCTCTTCATTTAACCGTTTGGATTTAATCCTAGCATGCAACCCATCATCTCTTGGTTGCGTCGAATATTTGGATTCTTTTTATATGAAGTATCATGGTTGTTTCTCAGACTAGTTTCCCCAAGGGGTCCTTAAAATTAGTTTTCTGGCGAAAAAATAAAATAAAATAAGTTTATAATTTTAATTTTGAAAAATAACAATATTTTTTAAAATTATCCTTCAATAATAGGTAAGCTCTATTTTCTAAATTACTCAAATGATAAATTAAATAAAGGTGTTTTTTAATTAATAGTACTACATCTGTTCCTCTTTTACGAGATAACTCCTATAAGATTATGAGATAAATTTTACTCTAAGATTTTAGTCTTCTATTCACGAGATGTTTTAGAAAATCTAGGAAACAAGCTCTAATTAACAATAATGCTTTTAATTAATCAAGAAAGAGTAAGAAAAAAAGAGAAAATGTTTTAAGAAGTATTTATCAAAATATTAACTAATTTTTCAGTTTGCATAAAATAAATAATTGGTTTTGAAAAAAGAGTGGAAGAAATAAATTGTTATTTGAAATAGATTCTATATTAAATGTAGGAGAGTATTACTCTAATTATTAGAAGACATTATTTCTATCATTTCAAAAAAAAGAAAATTTAAAAGTCCAAATTAGATAAAAGTCAAAACAAGTCATAGCCGTTTTTTTTCTACAAACAACAGAATTCAAAATAAGAAATATATTTGTAAAATAAAACAAATTATATTTACATAAAAAAAGTATAATAATAGGGTTTCTTGTTCTACCCTCTTACATAGTCTAGTAGAGTGTTATGCTATTTAAACTCTGCTCAATCAAATATAATAATTCACTTACTAATCTAAAAAAAATTATAATTTATTTTATTTTTTAAAAAAATAAACATTTTAATTTAAAAAATAAAACTCATTTAAACCAAAGATTTATTTTTTTAAAAAAATAAAATATAAATTATTTCATATTAATTATCAATTAATTAAGATTAAAATATATTAAATTATTATATTTTGATTAAATAGAATTAAAATTCAAATTACGCTCGACATTTCTAGAGTATATACATGCGTGTGTGTGTGTGTATATATATAGTGATAATAAAACTACCAAACTCACTTAACCATTAACACTCAATTTTATTAGCAACAACAGTACATAGAGGCTAGAATTATCAGAAGAAACGAGAGCTACTTATATACATAAAAAACATCTTTTTCAAGCTTTTTACATCACATTAATTACATGCTATTATCCTCATTAGTATTCTTCTCTGGAAGTTTCAAACCCAATTTACACCAACTCCGGGAAGAGGGAAACTCTGATTCTGAAAACAAAGCGTTTCTCCAGATTCTGCCATTTCAGCATTGTGATGTGATCCAAGCTTGCAAGCAAAACACAAGTGTGGAGTTTCTAGACAGGAACGACGTCGGCGTCTTGATTATCGTCACATGTGACAACCAGACCTTCCACATACATTGGCAGAACACAACGGACCCATTCACAACCTGTTGACACGGGTTCTGGTGACGGAACAATCATGAGCACATTATCGTGTCGGCGAACTACTCCCATCACGCTTACGGTGCTCCCTTCTTTGATGTAGCTACACAATTGCCCAAATTTACATTTTTAAGTATGAAAGAGTAATCATATCATACATGAATCAATGAACTGAGGTTTAATTGTCACAAAATGGTTTACTCCCTCATACCCTTCCTTGAGGCGCATTATGCGGTCGTCGCTAGAGAGTTTACGGTCTGTGAGCCAACTTAAGAAATTTGGAGATAATTCCCAGTTCTCCTTTGTTACGTCAACTACAGTGGTTGGTTTCACAAAGGGAGCCACCTTGGCACCATAGCCTGCTTTCACTAATGCCCTTAACCCAGACTGGAAATCTGATATGTAGAAGTCTGCGACATATTTCTGCAACAAAGAAAACAATAAATTTACTGCTATTGAGTATGAAAAACAGAACCTACCACATATCTTGATTGGGAAATGGCCAAATATATGTGTGTGTTCTCATATATGGGAATTCTCAAGTACTGAATTTAAGTTCGGATTCGGGTTTCTAGTATGACCATCATAAAGCATATTTCTTGATTATAAATTTAGGAAGAGAAGTAAAATTCTCTTGGTAAAGCTGAACAATTAGGTAACAAGTATATTGAAATACAGAATCCTTCCCCAAATTTCCACTATCTGGAGTAGGTAAACTAAGCGGGGACACCAATTCAGACTTTACAGGTACTCTTGGACTATAGAAGTAACTGTTCTCCATGGGCATTAACAGCGAGTTAGTGAATCAAGCTCCAAGCCGCCCATAATCTTTTTTAGTTATTTGACAATATCTTTCCCGCAAACAATTTAAATAGCTCTTGCTGCTGTAAATTTGAGGTACCAACTGAGGCAATATATAGCCATTGATTCATCAACAGGTTTTGAAGTACTTGAGAAACCGAATGTCTATGTACATTTATGTCCCAAGTGTCTTGCTTGAGTTTTATCAATAATCATGGCTTGATCCAAAATCGGTTCACAAAAAGCATCAATTAAGTAGTTCAATAAACTAACCTCAGAATATCTAGAACCCCAAGTACAACGGCGGTGTTTAGGATTTGCTGATTTTCCGCCCCATCCTCTGTATTCATATAATTCTGTTGAGACATATACACATCTAGGTACTTTTTGGTAGGAAGACTCCAAAGGAATACTGCCGCAGGTTACAACCTACATGAAGAGAAAAGAGGCATATGATATGAATAGCGTTGATAACAATGAACAATATATCACATGATATTGCAAAATCTTTGAGTGCTTCCACAGGGAAAACTAAGTGGAAGAATCCCATGCGCTAGTGTGCAACATGAATAAAGCAATAGGAGTTATAGTGAACATTCCCAGTTAGTATGACAGAACCAAGAATATAACTTAACAAAATCAATATACCCCCAATGTCCAGAAGATAAATTTGGTTAGCAGTTTGCTGGAGGTGTTGAGGCAATTGCTGCAACAAATCTTCACGTGTTGAAAGAGATGAAAATGGAACCGAACAATGCTCAAAAGCCAATGGCATGGGGCATAGGGGCATAAAGACTCTCCTATAAGTAAGAGGTTGGGATTTTGATTCTACTTGTAACTTTAGATTGTTAGTACTTACCCTTCTAAATAAAAGAAAAAATGAATGCTCAAAAGCTTTCCAATTATGTGGCTTCGACCTACCTAAATTCTAGGAAATTAATTAAGTCAAGGTTAAGATTCAATTACTTAAATGCACTGTAATTGTAAAGAAACGATTGCTCTAGAGAATTATATCCATTAACCCTTTAAGAAGCAAGTATCTGGTCCATCCTCCTCATAAATGCACCTTAACACCCCCTCCTCCCCCCCCCCCCCCCAAAAAAACAAATCAAAGAAAGAAAGCAAAAAAAATCTAATCTGAATTCATGCATATAACCAAACCTTCTGGCATTGTTTTTATTGACCCTTTTTCTTTTCTTTTTTATTCCTCCCCTTCTTCGGAAGTGCAAGACAGCATTTGCAATTATAGAAAACTAAAAAAGAGGAATTACAGTTTGCAATCTAAACCCCAATAGGCAACCATTCAGTATTAGAATAACCAAAAGAGAGAGTCGCTATCATAATTATATATCCATCCGTCATACAACATTCAAACCCATACCTAACAAATAAATTCACAAATATATATATATCCACCTCTCCACTATTTGAAAAAAAAAAAAGGAAAGAATCAGCTTAGATCATAAAATTCTTGAGTTAATGGTAAGCCAACAATATAATGAAAGCATTAGCTATAAGCACGGATGAAATTACCCCGGTGACCTTCACGTACTGTCCATCAATAGCGCCCCTAAGCTCAGCATCAGGATATCGTTTCACAAACCCTAAGAGCCCTCGTCTCCCCCAAGCGCAGTTCCACACAAACAAAACCAGAACCGGCACGGCGACTCCCCCGAGAGCCACCAGAATCGCCGCTTTCTTTACAGCCACCATCAGAAACACCCCCACAAGCAGGCCCATTGCAACCAACACCATGAATACCCATACAATCGCTTTAGAAAGTATGAACCCAACATTCATTTCGTCGTTCAAGCTCGTCACGGCGGGGCCGTAAACCGCCTTGCCGATCGAAGTCGATTGTTCCAGCTGACCCGACCTCCTCCCGCCACCCGAGGAACCCATCGGGCCGGACCCTGCTGGACCCGATGTGATGAGAACTGTGGGCTGAAGCGGCATCGGGCCGGACGACTTCCTCGGCATCGGACCCGAACTGGACGCGGATCGCGCTTGGCCACCGCTAAGCTGAGATGACGAAGAAGGACGCGAAGGTTTCAAAGGAGAAGCATTCGAGGATGGGATATCGAACATTTTGCCAAGCTCGCCTGATTTCTTCGGGTCTCCGCCGGTATACGGAACGGCGCGTGACGCCATTGTGGGCTGGTGCTCCTTGAGCTGCTCAGGTGGACCTGAGACATACAGCCCACCACTGAGCTGGTGCGAAGGGGTACGGGTCCCCATTTCAGAGATAGAGAGAGTAGTTGCAGATTGAAAGATTGAAGAAGTTCCTCACTTATACTATAGTTGTGTTTTTTACAGTGAGTAAGTAGGTGGTGCTTGATGATGATGGAAGTGGAGCTGCAAGTAGAGAGCGGGAGAGGGTAAGAAGGAGGAGGAGGAGGAGAAGAAGGGGGAGGTTCTTTGGAATTGCGGAAATGGAATTGAGATTCCTGATAATGACACCTGTATCCTTGTAGCTAAAAAATGGCAGTTTTGCTAAAAACTGAGCTTCATTTGCTTGGGGCCAAAAGAAAAAAGAAGCGCCGTTTGCTTTGGAGATAATAATTTCTTTTAGCTTAACATAAATTAAATTGATTGTCATTCCTTAATGAATATTGAACCATAGTGTTAATGACTCAATGTCGCTAAAACGCCTCACAAAGGAGTGATAGAATACGTGTGAGTTCTCTTTACTTTGAGAAAAGTAAAGTATGTTTGTGTAAATTTCTTTTAAGAAAAAAAAAACTTATAAGCAAACTTTTACAAAAAGTAGAAAGTGAGAGTTTACGGCACATCGTTTAAAAATAAATATCAAAGTTATTAATATCACATAATGTTAAAATTTTTATATACTTCTTAAAGCTCTTTATAAACAAAAAAAAAAGTATAAATATAATATGACAGATTACTTGATTTATGAGTTTTATTGTTAAAAAATTAAGGATATTAATCATATATTTAAATTATATATTTTAACTTCTAGTATTTAGGAGAAAATTATCTCCTGAGTTCTTTGTACTACTTTTTTTAGATAAAATATTTTAGATAAATAACTATATATTTTTTAGAAGATTGACATAGATAAATTTTTACAAATAAAATATATATTCTTGATAGAATTTTAACACAAAATAAAATTATTATTAATCTATTTTAAATAATTTTAATATTTATAAATTATTTTTATAATTTTTTTATAAATTGATTGTATAATTTTAAGGGAAAATTCAAGCTATTTGTTACCTGTTGCAAATATTATTGTACATGTGGATGTCCATCCTATCTCTTGGGATTCTTCTTAGGATTCCTTCTTACCTTTATGCCATAAAACTATAACTTCCTCAATGAATGACTTGAGAGGGGTTTCTTGTGGTTAATGGCATTTTATTCATCTTTAATCCTTTGTAACCTTATGTTTAGTTTTTAATGGTTGTGACCTATAAATAGTGGCTATGTAGAAGGCATTTGCACAAGTGAATATACAAGCATATGAGAAATTCTCTCTTGTCCTTCCATTTCTCTCATATCAAATTCTTGTCTTGTTATTCTTTCTACTCTTTCACTTTCTTATTTTTATAACACGTTATCAGCACGACATTGCTCTGAAAAATTTAAGGTATGAACTCCTTATCAATCCATATACTATTATGTTCAATTATGTACAAAGGATATTAGTTTTCTCTTTATCTAATTATCATATATGTTTTATTTTCTATTATCATCTTACTTAATTATTATGAGCAAATGTTATTTTTATATATTTATTATATATTTTACCGTTATTTATTATTCTTTCATATCCATTTTAATTTTTGTTGTTAGATATGTGTGTGTAGGTTATCTTTATTGTATTTTATTCTTATATAAAATATTGTGTTATTCTAATTTTTCTTCTTCTTTTGATATATTGATACAATATTATGATTGATTCTCTATTTATATATATGTGTGTGTGTTATTTACATTTTTCCTTCTCCCTATATATTGTTTACATTTCCAATTCCCCCTCCCTATATATTTATTAATTTATATTTCAATTAATTTATTTATCTTCTTTGTATTCTTAGCATTATTATATATTTACTACAATTATATAATATTCACTTATTTATATTACGAAATACTTATACTATATTACTATTTATATATTTGATTTATGTTATTTCTATTTCTAATTCTATGTATTGTAACATATTATTTATGGTGTTTTTATGTTATTTAATTTATTTTGTTATATTTATTTATATTTATTTAATTTATATTACTTATTTTATTTATGTTACTTCTATTGTAGTATTATTTTCTCTATATTATTTATGTTGTTTCCATTATTTTTTTTTGTTTATTTAATTGTTTATGTGTTACTGTATATATTTTATAGTTATTTATTTTATTTATTTATTTTATTTTTATTTATACCATTTATATTTTGTTACTTTTATTGAATTTATATTTATGTTGAATATATATTGTTTATTTATTTATGTTTTTATTATCATATTTTTCTAATGAATTTTATCAGAATTCTAATTGTTATTATTATTTTAGTTCGATCCATGGCTAATTTGACGAAACTCGAGTTTACTGCTCTTGATATCTCGGGAAAAAATTATCTGTCTTGGGTTTTAGATGCTGAAATCCATTTAGATGCCAAAGGTCTAGGGAATGCTATTTTACCTAGAAATGAAGCAAGCAATCAAGACAAGGCTAAGGCCATGATTTTTCTTCGCCACCATTTACATGAAGGGCTAAAAGCTGAATACCTAACGGTGAAAGATCCGTTAGAATTATGGAGTAATTTAAAAGAACGATATGATCACCAAAAGACGGTAATATTGCCCAAAGCTCGTTATGAATGGTTGCATTTAAGGCTGCAAGATTTTAAATCTGTATCTGAATATAATTCAGCTATTTTTAAAATAAGTTCTCAACTGAAGTTGTGTGGTGAGAAAATAACAGATGAAGACTTATTAGAAAAAACTTTTTCAACATTTCATGCTTCAAATGTTCTCTTGCAGCAGCAATACCGTGAAAAAGGTTTTAAAAGGTACTCTGAACTAATCTCATGTCTTCTTGTGGCTGAACAAAATAATGAGTTGTTAATGAAAAATCATGAGATTCGTCCCACTGGATCAGCTCCATTCCCTGAAGCGAATGTGACTGAACGCACTGATTTTCATGCCCATGGTCATGGTCGTGGTCGCGATCGCGGTCGCGGTCGTGGTCGTGGCCGTAGTAGGGGACGTGGCAATTACCGTCATCATGGTGGTGGAAATAATTATAATCCAAATACCCACCAAAAGAAGAAATATAATGAAGGGCAGAAAAAAGACAAGGGTGGTACTTCAAAAACTGTGGAAAATCTATGTTATAGATGTGGAATGAAAGGGCATTGGTCGCGTACCTGTCGTACGCCTGAGCATCTAGCAAAGCTTTATCAAGCCTCCATAAAAAAGAATTCAAAGAACATGGAAGCAAATATGACTTTTCAAGATGATGATGTTGAGGCAAATTTTGCATTCAAAAATGATGATACCAATGAGCTATATGATGACCTTGATGCTATGGCACACTTAGAAGTGGCTGATTTCTTTGAGAATCATGGCTAGAGAAACAAATTTAGTTTATGTTTTATCTATATTTTATCTTAATTTAGTTATGTTTTATGCTTTATTTATGTTTACTTTTATTTTCTTCTTTTAAGAGCATTATTACTAATAATATATTTTGATACATTTATTTTCTTTTGATGAAGAATATGGATGTTCCTCTCTCTTTTATTGGGCACAAGAATGAAGATATATGTCTTATAGATAGTGCTACAACACATACCATACTTAAAGATAAAAAATATTTTTCTCATTTGACAATGAATAGTGTAAGCATCAATACTATAGCGGGTAATACAAAACTAATTGAAGGCTCCGGAAGAGCAATGATAACATTACCCAAAGGGACAAATTTTATAATTAATGATGCTTTATATTCCTCTAAGTCTCAAAGAAATTTATTAAGTTTTAAAGATATCCGCCGAAATGGGTATCATATTGAGACTATAGATGAGAAAAATATTGAATATCTATATATTACAATTGTATGTGTTCTTGAAAAAGTACCTGCATTATCTTCTGGTTTGTACTATACAAATATTGGTATAATTGAAACAAATGCTACAGTAAACCAAAAGTTTACTGATAAAAATACATTCATTATTTGGCATGACCGGTTAGGCCATCCCGGATCAACTATGATGCGAAGGATTATTGAAAATTCACATGGACATCCATTGAAGAGCCAGGATATTCTTCAATTTAAAGATTTTTCATGTGTTGCTTGTTCTCAAGGCAAACTAATTACAAGACCTTCATTAACAAAAGTTGGGGTAGAATCCCCTGCATTTCTAGAACGTATCCAAGGGGATATATGTGGACCTATTCATCCACCATGTGGACCATTTAGATATTTTATGGTTTTAATAGATGCATCTACAAGATGGTCACATGTGTGTTTGTTATCTACACGTAATTTAGCATTTGCTAGATTACTTGCTCAAATAATTCGATTAAGAGCACAATTTCCAGAATATGCAATTAAGACAATTCGTCTTGATAATGCAAGTGAGTTTTCATCGCAAAAGTTTAATGATTATTGCATGGCAACTGGAATAACAGTGGAAAAATCTGTTGCTCATGTCCACACTCAAAATGGTTTAGCAGAATCATTAATTAAACGCCTTCAATTGATTGCTAGACCAATACTCATAAGAACAAAACTTCCCATTTCAGCTTGGGGACATGCAATTTTACATGCATCAACAATTATACGCATCAGGCCAACAAGTTATCATAAATTCTCCCCATTACAATTGACTTTTGGTCAGGAGCCAAATATTTCTCATCTTAGAATTTTTGGATGTGCGGTATTTGTCCCAATTGCTCCACCACAACGCACAAAGATGGGACCTCAGAGAAGGTTAGGGATATATGTTGGTTATGAATCTCCTTCCATAATCAAGTATTTAGAACCGTTAACGGGAGATTTATTTACGGCACGTTTCGATGATTGTCATTTTGATGAAACAAATTTTCCAACATTAGGGGGAGATAATAAGCAGCTGGATAAAGAAATCACATGGAAAGCATTATCGTTGTCTCATTTAGATCCTCGAACACAAATATGTGAGCTTGAAGTTCAAAAAATAATTCATTTGCAAAATATTGCAAATCAACTGCCAGATGCATTTACTGACCCCAAGAGAATTATTAAATCTCATATTCCAGCTGAAAATACTCCAATTCAAATTGATGTCCCAGCAGGACAAGTAGCAAGTGCAAATGAAAGTAAACCACGTTTGAAGCGTGGTAGACCAATCGGTTCCAAAGATAAAAATCCTAGAAAGAAAAGAGTAAACAATCAAGATGGTCAAATTGAGGAGGCTGATCTTATAGGAGATACCCAGGACATAACAAATCAAAAGACCCCAGAAGAGGTCCAGGTACCTGAAAATAATGAAGAGATCTCGATAAGTTATGTCACTACGGGAAAAAGGTGGAACCGAAAAAATATAGTCGTCGACGATATTTTTTCATACAGTGTTGCTGTTGAAATAACTAATCAAAGTGAGGATCTTGAACCTAGGTCAGTTGAAGAATGTAGACATAGAAATGATTGGCCAAAATGGAAAGATGCAATTCAAGTAGAATTGAATTCACTTTCAAAACGTGAAGTTTTTGGACCTGTAGTTCAAATACCAAATGGTGTTAAACCAGTTGGGTATAGATGGGTTTTTGTGCGAAAATGAAATGAGAAAAATGAGGTTGTTAGATATAAAGCACGACTTGTGGCACAAGGTTTTTCGCAAAGACCTGGCATTGATTATGAAGAAACATATTCTCCTGTGGTGGATACAATTACTTTAAGATATCTAATTAGTCTGGCAGTGCATGAAAGACTTGATATGCGTCTAATGGATGTTGTTACAGCATACTTATATGGTTCTTTAGATACTGAAATTTATATGAAAATCCCTGAAGGATTTAAATTGCCTGAATCATGTAAGAATTCTCGAGAAAATTATGCAATTCGTTTGCATAAATCCTTATACGGATTAAAACAATCTGGAAGAATGTGGTATAACCGTCTAAGTGAATATTTGTTGAAAGCAGGCTATAAAAATGACTCAATTAGCCCATGTGTTTTTATAAAAAGGAATATATCAGAATTTGTTATAATTGCTGTCTATGTGGATGACTTGAATATAATTGGAACTCCTGAAGAGCTTCAAAAAGCAATGGATTGTTTAAAGAGAGAATTTGAAATGAAAGATCTTGGAAAAACAAAGTTTTGTCTCGGTTTACAAATCGAGCACTTAACAAATGGAATTTTTCTTCATCAATCAGCTTATATTGAAAAAATATTAAAGCAATTTTATATGGATAAATCACATCCATTAACTACTCCAATGGTTGTGAGATCTCTAGTTAAAGAAAAAGATCCTTTTCGCCCTCAAGAGGAAAATGAAGAACTTCTTGGTCCAGAAGTACCATATCTTAGTGCTATAGGGGCACTAATATATCTTGCTAATTCGACACGACCTGATATTGCATTTGCTGTAAGTTTATTGGCAAGATTTAGTTCTTCTCCAACAAGAAGACATTGGAATGGAATTAAACATATATTTCGATACCTTCGAGGGACAATTGATATGGGATTATTTTATTCTAATGAATTCGGATCACAATTGATTGGTTATGCAAATGCAGGATTTTTAGCAGATCCACATAAAGGTAGATCTCAGACAGGATATTTATTTACTTGTGGAGGTACAGCTATATCTTGGCGTTCGATAAAGCAAACTTTATCAGCTACCTCATCAAATCATGCAGAAATAATTGCAGTTCATGAGGCAAGTCGAGAATGTGTTTGGCTAAGGTTAGTAATCCAACATATACAAAGAATGAGTGGCCTACTTCCAGAACAAGAGATTCCAACAGTATTATATGAAGATAATACAGCATGCATAGCTCAATTGAAAGGAGGGTATATCAAAGGAGATAAAACAAAGCATATTTCTCCAAAATTCTTTTTCACTCATGATCTTATGAAAAATGGTGATATAGATGTACAGCAAATTCGATCATGTGACAACCTTGCAGATTTGTTTACCAAGACGCTACCAATTAAGCCATTTGAGAAGTTAGTGTATGGTATTGGAATGCGCAGATTCAAAGACATAAATTGACAACGTCATCAGGGGGAGTAAACAAGTACTTGATGTACTCTTCATTTTAAGGATTTTGTTTTTCACTGGGTTTTCCTGAAAAGATTTTTGATAAGGCAACCTAAATAAATATTGTGTACTCTTTTTCCTTCACTAGGTTTTTGTCCCAATGGGTTTTTCCTAGTAAGGTTTTAATGAGGCACAATATCTGTCATGGACATCCAAGGGGGAGTGTTGCAAATATTATTGTACATGTGGATGTCCATCCTACCTCTTGGGATTCTTCTTAGGATTCCTTCTTGCCTTTATGCCATAAAACTATAACTTCCTCAATGAATGACTTGAGAGGGGTTTCTTGTGGTTAATGGCATTTTATTCATCTTTAATCCTTTGTAACCTTATGTTTAGTCTTTAATGGTTGTGACCTATAAATAGTGGCTATGTAGAAGGCATTTGCACAAGTGAATATACAAGCATATGAGAAATTCTCTCTTGTCCTTCCATTTCTCTCATATCAAATTCTTGTCTTGTTATTCTTTCTACTCTTTCACTTTCTTATTTTTATAACATTACCTTAGTTGTTTATGTCGATCCTTCTTTATATATATATATATATATATATATATATATATAAAGTGATAAATTGGGAGAATGGGCAGAGTAGATAGACAATCACAATCCCATGAATGTGCCCGGCCCCCATTCATCGAAGCACCCTTCCCGGTTCGAGCTCCGTACCATAAGATGGGACCCACTTCTCAAATGCATAAAACGTGCAAATTTGCATATACAATGATCACCCGTCTAAATTAGAATTGTCTTCATATTAATTATCTGAATTTTATCAATCTTAATTGACAAAAAATTTAAGGAATTTTTAATTAAAATGGAAGTGCTTCAATTCTCTACATATTTTTTAAAATTGTATTATGAATATTATACATTTTTATAAACAAATTATAAATCTTATACTTTTTATTTTTTTCAAAATTTAAAATGAATTGAACTGTTGCTTAACTATCCAAACATTGAGAAGGAAGGGGTTTTTGGGTGTTAGTTTTAGTTTTTATTTTTATTTTTTTCAAGTCTTCAATAAGTGTGATATCTAAAATGAGTCATATTATTCATTGCAAACTTATATACTGGCCCAATCCTATCAAACGGCTGCAAGTTGGATTAAGGTTTTTATGGTTATGGTTGGATTATCACTATTAGTTATTAATTATTAATTTTTTTGTTTCAATGCATAGGTCCATTTGATTTTGGAAAGTTTTGTTTTTGGACGAACATTTTGATTTTACTCTCCACAATACAAAATGGGCCTCTTCTATGTGGATATGGGCCCATACACATACTGAAACATGTACCACGTATGTTCTGTTTGGGCCATAACCCTATTCTAGATCGAGTTTTTATTATTAGGGTCAATTTTTTGTACCAATCATCCGTGGGTTTAGCTGGTGAAAAGGTAAGACATGCGATCATTTGGAGTATATTTGATCCCTGGGAAGTACTACTTTATTGTAGTTCCAGTTGCGGCACTTAGGGAGGCATCCTAACTCTTGGGTACCTAGGTTTATGCCTGAGGGTAATAGACGGCTCTCCCTGCCTAACATTGATATCGTCTAAGAGGAAGGGAGACTTTGCCCTGCCCTTGGATCATGGGTGAGCCCAACCCCTTTCAAAAATTTTATGTACCAAAAAAACAGGTCAATTTTTTGTTGTGCAAAATAAAACGGTCAATTTTTTTTTACCAATAGGTTTAACTGGTGAAGGGTGATGCATGCAGTTATTTAGAGTGTGTTTGATACCTAAAGAGTATTATTTTATTGTGGTTTCAATTGCGGCACTTAGGGAGGTATTTTAATTTCTGGGTGTCTAAGTTTTCGCCTGAAGGTAATAGACGACTAGCCTTACCAGACATTGGTATTGCCTAGGAAGAATGAATATTTTACCATGATCTTAAATCGCAGGTGAACTCAATCCTTTTGTAAAAAATTTTATACAAAAAAAAAAGGTCAATTTTTTTTATTATAAATTAGGGTCAAATTTTGTCATGAAAAGTTTTTCTTTAATATAGAAGGAGGGCTAAAGCCCAAAAGAAATAGTAGCTAAACTATTTGAAGAATTTAATCTTAAGAGGTCAGCAGTTACTAAATTTTGCAAATATTTTGTAAGTTTTCTTATAAAAATTGTGGATATTTTAAAGCTTTTCTTGAATCAATGTTTCCTCCAAAAGTTAAAAAAGAAAGCAATATTGCACTTGTTTATTAAAAATATTACAGTCAATGTTTGTATTTTAAAAAAAAAAACAGGGAACTGTACTCATTTTTTAACACTTACAAAAAGGATTTTGATAAAAAAATTACATTTCCATAACTCTTACACGAAAGCTTGTGTAGCAAAATTGGACCTTTTCCCTTTTATCATGATCGATTGTTAACTGAAGAAAATGTGTGATTCCACATGCAGGGATTCTATGCCTCAATTTAAAACCATGATGCCACCATATCTCTCGTTCAAATGCTTTCATTTCAGTTGGAAGAAGAGTATACCTGGCACTTACAGAATTGTATTTATTTTTAGCTTAAATAAATATAAAAGTAGCTTAGATGGACGGTTGCTGTGCTGCTACTTGTCTTGTAGGGCGTGCTCTGGGGTGCCACGTGGATTCTGGAAAACGGGTATTTCTGGGTCCCAACGATATGGCGTGCCAGTTAACGGATGGGATATATACCAAAGCCTGAGAGTGAGAAGAAGAATGCAAAAATTAAGAGCAAAGTTGTTGCTGAATGAGGCAAGTGCAAAGATCAACTCAATCCACCATATACCATTGATGATAATGATGTTGTTGTTGACAATGCAAGAAACGAAGCTCAACCCGAAGCTCTCGATCCCAAACCATCTCTCTCTTCCTTTCACTCTCTCCTTCCCTTTCCATAATCAAGACCCTTCTACTTTTGAACCAAGCATTCACGAGACTCTCCTGAACTTTCCGCCTTTGACATTCACCTTTTTCCTCCTAATCGACCTAATCCTCCTATCTCATCTTTCATGCAAGGAGATAAACCGTGAAAAACTTCGTCTTCTTCCCTTCTTTCTCCGCCACAACAATGAAATCTCAGTACCACACCCCTCTGTTTCAGTATCTGGCCGCTATTGCATGTTCTGTTGTTGTTTATCCTTCTCAGTTTTGATGCAACGAGTATAACTGTTTCGCAATTATAGGGTATTATCGGTTTGATGCTTTCATGAAAATCCATACCCATGTTTCGGAATCAGTTTATGCACTTCCTGAAATCTATTCACACATTCCTAAGGGAAATTATATTTGAGCATTAATTCGTTGAGATACACACAAGTTCGATTCTATTCGATTCAAGGGGTTCGTTGTTCTTCAAGCTTCGAGGACATTTTCATTCAATGGTGGGTTCCTGCTTCAACGCGCTTCGCCTGCGAAGGTCGAAGAGTAAACCTATCGGGGAGGCGTCTTCTTCGACGAGGACCAGGCTGAACTCTGACATGGAGAATATGGAGAGGAGGAGATTTGATAGTTTGGAATCGTGGTCGATGATATTGGACTCAGAGAACGTGGAAACATGGGAGGCGTCTAAGGAGGATCAGCAAGAGGAATGGAACGCTGATCTTTCGCAGCTTTTCATCGGAAACAAGTTCGCTTCTGGTGCTTATAGTCGGATTTACCGAGGAATTTACAAGCAGAGAGCCGTGGCTGTGAAAATGGTGAGGGTTCCAGTACAGGATGAGGACAAAAGAGACGTGCTAGAGAAGCAATTCAAATCTGAAGTTGCTTTACTTTCACGTCTCTTTCATCCTAACATAGTGCAGGTAATGAATACCTTGAAGCTGCTTGTTTGTATTTGTATTTCTGCATGAATCTTTGGTTTTTTACGTGAGTTTATGGTACAAGTCATAGTGATTTATGAAACGCAATATATTTTTAAAATAGAGGTGCGCCATATCTGATACGTGCCCATTACCTGTGTCTTGTATCCACCTCGGTACTTCAAATTACATTTGGACGATACGTATTTTGTAGTGCCATAGTGACGTTGATATCAAGTTGGATCTAGTACGTATTTCTGTTTATATATTATATGAACAGATATAGTAGATACAAGGACTAGGCTAATCTATAATCTCTGTTTAACATATGGTTGTAGTTTTGTTATCACCTACAAAGACTAGTTGCTACTAACCATTTTGATGAATACAAGTATGTTTTTTTTGGAACAACTTATGTTTCTTATTTGAGTTAGACCAAGGTTTAGAGGGAGTGGTAGAGGATCTTTTGAACTAATTTTCGCTACAAAATGTCAATAAGCCGATAACTCAAATGGCATCAGTTTCAATTTTTAAAATCATGAATCAATACACATTTATTACAAATAACTTTCTAACTAATTTTATTAATATTCACAAATTAGTTATCTAGCTATTATATTAAGGATAAGATGAAATATTTTCTTTAGTTGCACAAAAGTGCAGAGCTAAAATCTACCTCTGTCTGTGAGTTTTTCATCAACCACAACTCTGTATCCCACATTCTTTTTAGATATGAAGCCTCATATTTGTATGTGGTCAATTCATACTTTTTATAGTTACAAGGGTATGCTAATGTCTTTTGTACCTTTTGAAATGTTGCAGTTCATTGCAGCTTGTAAAAAACCACCAGTGTACTGTATCATAACAGAATACATGTCGCAAGGAAACCTGAGGATGTATCTGAACAAGAAAGAGCCTTACTCTTTATCTACAGAAACAATACTAAGGTTAGCTCTTGACATATCTAGGGGGATGGAGTACCTTCATTCGCAAGGTGTGATTCACAGAGATTTAAAATCAAATAACTTGCTTCTCAATGATGAGATGAGGGTTAAGGTGGCTGATTTTGGCACATCATGTCTTGAAACACGATGCCGAGAGACCAAAGGAAATATGGGAACGTATCGTTGGATGGCGCCAGAGATGATTAAGGGAAAACCTTACACCCGGAAAGTTGATGTTTATAGTTTTGGAATTGTGCTTTGGGAGCTCACAACCTCTCTTCTTCCCTTCCAAGGAATGACCCCTGTGCAAGCGGCATTTGCCGTGGCAGACAAGGTCAGACAGCTATATCCAAACTTATGTCTTCTTACCTATCATGTTAGATTCTTCAACCACTTCTCTACTTGGCAATTTGATGGCATATGTAACAAATGAACTTGATCTTTCCTTTCTTCAATCTTTTTGATCTGGATACGGAAGTTCCCTTCTTGATTATTGGCCCATAATCATAATATATAAATAAATCATGCCAATTATGAAGAGACATATAAATATGTTAGAAGTGAATACCGCCAAACAAAAATGTGTCTGACATGTTCATATGCCTCTTTATGATTGATTTAATTTGTCTATCATAGTGAATGAATAGATCATGCCAATTACGGAGAGACATAAATAAGTTAGAAGTGAATCCCACCAAAAAAAATATGTCTGATATGTTTATATTTTGAACGCTTGAAACTATAATTGAGTCTTTGTACTGCCCGCGAGCTATCCATATAGTTTGAACTCTTGAAATTATAATTGATTCCAGGTCTCTTTTGCCATTAGATTTGGGTTAAACTAAGCATTGAGGCAGCATGTCTTCTGAAATTGTATGAAGGGATATTATTAAACTTTGCAGCTTATCTTACACCCTTACACTTTCGGATTTTAAAAAAATCATAGATGTGACTCTTAAAATGACATAATCTGCTAAAACATGTAATTTAAGGAAACCAAGATGCGAGGAGTTATTTCCAGTATTCTCACTTCACAGTTTTTTCTTTTCTATAAATAGCCTTCTGCAGAAAGTTTGGCAGTTTTGTGTTTCAGAGTATTTCAAGTTTCTTCTTCTTCTTTTTTCTGTGCATAACCTGTGTGAAATGTCCCCAAATGAGCCCCTAAACAACCAGCTAAAGACAGAAATAATAAGACTAGGAGCTTCAACTTCAAGTTTGGTTTCTTAAACATTTTAATACCTTCCTAGTGCTACAAGAACAATTAACTTGGTCATGGCATTTTCATATGGAAACTTTCTCCTCCTTGATTGGCCATCACGTACCGTGTCTATTCCATGAAATGCCTGTCTGCTCTTCCGTCCTCAACATATAACCAACAACAAGAAAGACAGAGCAAATCACACAACATTTGTAGCTGAAACCTGTTTATCACATTACTTTCTGGCGAGCTGCTAGAACAAAACTAGTTGATAACAAAGTCATAGAGGCATATTTCGTTTATGCAGGCCGCCCAGTCTGTGTAGGTTTGCCGACCAATCAGTGTTTTGGGATTCAAAGAAGTTTCATTATATAAAATTACTTTTTTATTATTAACCCATACCTCTTTATGAATCAACTTTAAAAATGAAGTGGATTAGCCCAAGAAATGTACTGACTTTTACTTAATTTTCTCCCGGTTATGCTTTTGATATTAGGAAACATGTTAAAAAAAGTGCAATAGTGGGTGCAAGGATCTCCCAATCCCAATAAATAGGAAGCAAAAGTACATGGGGCCTTGAAAGTGTTTCCTCCCTCCTTCCAACATCACTTTCTTATCTGACCCAATAATAGTATTAAAATTCATTACAGTCAGTGCACAAATCTGATAAAGTAATCCTTGATTGGATATCCTCTCTTTTTTGCCAGATGAATGCCTGACGAACTGACAAGTCTTATGTAACATATATTTGTTAATAAAAACAACATTCTTGAGACAGTTCAATTGAATTGTGGGGTATTTTCTGGTAACAAAATCTTGAGATGAACTGAAGAATATGTTGTTGTGCAGAATGAGAGGCCTCCATTACCAGCAAGTTGTCAACCAGCATTAGCACATCTGATAAAGAGATGCTGGTCAGCAAACCCATCCAAGAGACCAGATTTCAGCGACATAGTGTCTGCTTTGGAGAAGTACGATGAGTGTGTGAAGGAGGGCCTACCTCTTACTCATCATTCGGGTCTTGTCTCTCGAAATGCCATTGTTGAACGCTTAAAAGGTTGTGCTTCCATCATTTCCTCCTCTATACCTGTACATACCTGATTCCCCAGCTGTACTACTGCTGTCCCCCACACCTTATATTATACTATATATATATGTGCATTATTATTATTATTACTTCATCTTTATAGCCCCATCATGGGTTTTCTATACATGCTTGATGTTCTTTATTAACTTTACTCTGTAACTCTTCTCAAGAAAATTACAAGCTCCAATGATGACTGATAAACATGTTACCTTAATGTTGTTTTGTTTTCTTAAGGTTTAGTGGATTTAGCCCTTCATATTGATCAACGTTCAAGAGGGTGTTTGTTTGGCTGCTGCAATGTGTTAACAAACACACCCTAAATTCTCATGATCTTAAATGAAATTTCAATGCTAATAAAAGTGAATTTGTATACAATGGGTCTTTTAATTTATTGACGATTGTTACAACATTAGCTTCGTTAATAGGCTTTCTTGTTATCCTCATTCTTGATGACAATGAACAATTTATTTTTTAAAAACGTTGAGCAACAATAGTTTGAACATTTTTCTCAATTTTGCCCCTCTCATACCCGGCAGGGAAGCAGGATAAGTCCAAAAATATAATTGACAGGCAAAAAAAGTGGGAAGAACAAGGGTATAAGGATAAACTCTAAAGAATATTATCTCATGTCTTGTCTAACAAGGCCAAGGATTGCATTGTGGGTCCAACCTTTAACATGATTTCTGCCGTTTCTGCAACTGGGTTTCCCACCTTGTCTTAGAACATGGAACAATGCATTTACTCTTTCATCTATAAAACACAATATAAATTAATGGTAGTCTAGCCTGCATAAAATTCTTTACTTTCAATCAGTTTGATGAGAATGATAATGATTCAAGACTAACAAACAAGATTATGGAAGTGATTCAATACCTTTCGTTGATACAAATCCTACCTTGGGAGAGAGATTCTGGTCACAAAACTTCAATTTAGATTAGTCTGTTATTATGATACTTATAACAGAATATAGAAAAAGCTCTCCACAATAGATGAGTCAAAGGGTCATAAGAAAAATAGTCACTGTGTTGGGAAGGGTGATGGGGAAGACTCTGACTATCCATGAACATGGGGAAGCAGCCCCTAGGTGAGCAATGACAGCAGAGGGGGAGGGAGGTCCCATACAAGAAAATGCAAAAACAATTAAGGCAAATTATATTTTCATTTAACTTTTAATAATAAATCCTACCCCATTCATAAGTATAATGTTTACGTAATTAATTCGTATAAATTTAAATAGTTAAATAAATCAATTAATTGTAATAACTATATATTAATTTCTTTAAAATATTCTCTTAATCATGTGTATTTAAATTATTTTTCATAGATATCTCTTTAATATATATAATATAAAGTTATAAATTTAAAAGATAAAATAGATTAAGATTTTATATTTAGAAATAAATACAATTTTCTATCTAACTCTTATAATTAATAATAGAGAGGATAATTTTTGGTGGTTTTCTAGTTTTTGTTAATTAAAAAGATACTTCTTAAGGGCACAACTCATTTTTAGTAATTACAACTATTCTTTGACTATAGGCAAATGATTTTTGTTTTGCATTTTATTTAAGAATATATTACATGTAATCCAAACGATAGTTTTAAAAATCTTTTTTGGTAAAATTTTGGTTTTAAATTTTTTTAAAACAAACAACCATATTTTTTTTATCCAAAAGAAGGGAGTGTTTTGCAGCTCAGAATTCTTCAAAATTTGAACAGTTCAAAACTCCAATCTTACCCAACCCCACTTTCTCCATTTCTTTTTCTCTCTTTCACTTCTCATATTTTCCTATAGTTTAGTAGCATAAAAAATATATATATAAATAAAAGAGAAATCAAATATTTTTTTTATTTAGTATAATATAAGTCATTCATATTTTTACTTTTATTTTTAATATTTTAAACTATTTTAATTCTATAAAAAACTATAAAATAATATGAGAAAAATAAAATTAAAATATTTTAAATAATTTTATTCAAGTTATAAATATATATATTAATTTTATATTTATTTTTAATTTAAAAAAAATAAATTTTTAAAATTTATTTACAGTTTAATTTTATTTTTATTTTTATAAAAAATTCTTGCGTGCTATCAAAAGTGCTGTTAAAGCCTCTCGGAGGGAGAGGGGCTAATTAACTACTTAAAATTTTAATCTAATTTTTGGGGCAGAGCAGGTACCTCTAAGAACTAAGAGGAGAATCAACTCCACAACTAAATAAAGCTGTTTTGTCTCTCTTAAGTGAAAAAAAAAAAAAACAAAGAACGAATGAAGAAGGAAGCTTGAAGAGCAAAATTATTATTCTTTTCTGCAAAATCCAACCCTTTGAAAAGTAAAGTTCAAAACTTCAGTGTCCCAAAATTGACGAAAAAATTAGGAAATTTTCTTTTGTGATAATATTTTGGCCCTTTACCATTCCCACTTTCAGATTATGATTGGACAAATAAGACGACTCATAATATGGAAGATCTCTCTCTTTGTAGAAACAAGATTTGACCAAATGAAGAAGGAGGCTGCCCTTTTCATCACAGCTTGGAATAAATGTTCTAAGAATTGAAATTCGAAATTTCTGGGAATAAAGTAGGGTCAAAATATTTGAAAATTGAGAATATTGACTAAGACCATCAGGTCATTAAAAGTGGGGGAGATAATATTTTTAGAATAAAAATCAATTAATAGTAGTGTGACTAATTAGTCTAATTAAACTTGTAAATGTTCAACTTATCGATGGCATCTCCAGAGTTATGTTGTATATCATCATCTAATCTGTGATGCATTTATTTTTCTTAATTTGCTGTGTTCAATTAAAACTGAAATAAAGTGGAATTTGATAATTAGATGAAATTGTTGAGATAAATAAGTCAAAGATGTATGAAAAAGAAATATAGAGATAAGAGAGGAGAGGGAAGAACAGGTAAAAGGCAAACGCCAGGAAACATCAATGATGCTGGCAACATCAGCACAAGTGTTACATGAGTTGTGTGTCTTATGACTACTTTTTTGTCCTTTCTTATGGTATTTTTCCTAAAGATAAATAATATTATTCATAATTTATTATAATTATGATATTTTTTTTAAAGATATTTTTTAACAAGATAGGATTCCAACCCTATTTTTTTTTATTTTATAATCTAATTAATCTACCGTTAAATTAAGTATATTGGGTATTTTGGCATATAATGTTATTGGTAGTTAAATTTTAACTTATATTTTTATATGAAAAAAGTATGCATTTATTCATTTAATTTTATACAAAATTTCAATTTGATTAATTAATTTTATTCCTCTAACATTTGCCCCGTTACTCTTAGATGACGATTTTTTATGTCAATTATTATTATTTTAAAAAATTACACTTAATTAAAAATGTTTTGAGTGTATTGAAAGCTTAATATTCACATTTTTATTAATAAAATTAAAAATCTTAAGACTAGAGAACGGGAAAAACACCTTATAAATTGAGGAAAATGATAAAATCTTATATAAAATTAACGGATGAATTATGCATTTTTCTCTTGTTCACATTATACCAACCAACCGTCCAACCAGACTCTTAAATGGAATAATAAATAATTATTGGGTCGCAGTGTGTACTTTGTCTTGTGTTGTGCTTCTTCCTTCACTCTCCTATAGGTCTTGGCCACACATCACACACTCCCATTCCAATAAATATGTAGAAAAAAAATAGTACAGTACCAATATTTATTGTGTATAAAAAAATAGGATATATAACATAAATATCTTAAACTTATTTTTTATATATGTCAAATATCTTAATTTTATTTATGATATAATTTTACCTATAATATTTTTAATTTGATACAATTTCACATAAAATCTTTTTAATTTGAGTGCAGATTATGTGTAAAATTATATTAAATTAAAAAGATTATAGGTAAAATTATATTATAAATAAGCTTAGAATATTAAAATAAGGATATTGAGTACTATATAATCCTAAAAAAATTGTCAGATTTTTCTTACTAAATTTTTTTTGAATGGAACCTTCTCTGTTCCAATTTTCCCTTTAAAAAAAAACTACTCATGTATTATTACTACACTGCTGAAACTGATCATTCTTGAAACTTTCTCTGAATTATAGTTGCAAGAGCTTCAATGAGGTGAGAAAGCTCAGACTTTTAAGAAATAAATATATGCATTTAATTGCCACCCTTGAAGAAGTTTCAGTTCTTCTAGTTAATGTGGGTATTTCAACAGATTTTATCACCCCTGAAATTAATATGACCTTTTTTTATGTTTTATAACAAGATTTTCCCCCTTTTGAACAATTTAAAAGATAGATTCTTAAAACAAAAAAAAAATATAATTAATAAAAAATGATGCAAAGCTCGATAAAAAAAGGTCACATAAAAAATGAATAGGAACACAATCCAAAAAAGAAGATTATGGTCTCTTTAAAGCCTGCAGACTACTGTGCTTCATGTTGTAGACGGGAGACACAAAATTAATCAATTATATAACAATAAAACCAATAGACAACTATGGACTGAGTCCCCCCCCCCAGATTCAGTATCGTTGTTTATTAATTTGATAATTTAGTGAGAAATTAAAAAAAAAAGTCTCAAATTAAAAATTATTTTTAGTGAGAACGATTTAAATCAAAGTACTATTAAGTACTTTGTATACACAAAATTTATAACATAATAGTATTTTCCATATATAAAAATATATTGCACACTTTTTATCAATAAAAAATTTAATAAGAGATTTTCCCTCAACATTCTCAATATTTTTAAGTATTTAAATTTGATAATACTTAAAAATGATATATATATGTTTGTTTTTTTAAAAAAATCAGGAAGTAATTGAAAATAATGTTGAACAGACATGCTATATAGGAAGGTGTTTAATTACAATTGACAGGGTAAACTTGGGCTGTGAGGGTTTGAAGCAGCCACCGGGAATCGTGGGACATGTTAATAATTAATTAATACCAATTATAATTATAATAATAATTAAATGATGGAGGGAGTGATTAGGGATAATTTTACTACTATAATATATGGTCAACGTGGCTTTATAGGGTTAGGGTTCGAAAGTTGAGAGGACTGCCCCACTCTTTCATGTATTTAACTGATCCGCAATCCAATAATATATTATCTGCTTGTAAAATGCAGTGCCTGCTTATACATTATTATCTGTTAAGTCTGTCCAGATAAAAAATATGATGGCCATTTTTTCTTTGTATAACTAAAAGATCAATAGGTTTAGACCAAAGTGAATGGGAAAAACTAGGAGAACTTTATGAATTTGATATTATTTGAGACTTGATGCTACCAAATATCAGTTGAACATTGAGTTACCCTACTAGAGTTAAATTAAAAAAATTATGTATAAAATTAAAATATTAAATATATATAAAAAATAAAATAAAAATATTATGTACTATATAATTTTAATAATAATAATAATAAAGGGACCATGCTTATTCTATTTCGGCTTTCAGTGTGTTGAGCTTTTAGGATAAAATTTTAATTTGAATAAATTTTAAAATAAATAATTATATTTATTTAAACAGTTTTTAGAATAAACTATGGTTTAAAATTAAGATTTTAGATAAATTGGTCAGAGTAGTTTATAGAATAGTAAAAGTATTTATGAACTAACTAATTACTATATTATCCCTACTTTTTGTTTACACAATTTCTCATATTTTTTCTTATATTCTCTCTCATACTTTTTCTCTATTTTTTTTCTTACATATTCTCTCCTCTCTCCTCTCCACTCTCCTCATTTAATACTCATATTATTTTTTATAATTTACCAATAATAAAAATACTTCTAAAAATAATTATTTAAAATTATTTTTTTATAAACTCTTTTTCAAAAACTCTTATTTATAAACTACCTAAAAACTCTTTTTTTTATAAATTTATTTTTAAAATTCTATCCAAATATATCATTTATTTGTTTCTTTATTAGATCGGAATTTCAAAAGGGTCCCTCTCGTCTAATACCTAACACTTCAGAATCTGTTCCTACCCCACCGGCCACCGCGCTTCACTCATCACTATTTTTCTTTATATACATTTGTCTCATGTATATATATTTATTGTGTTTGAGTATTATCGAACTAATTAGAGATAAATTCTTATTACAAAATTTTTTTATTTATCAAGTTCAATTTTTTAACTATAAGTGAGAATCAAATCTCTTCCACTTGATATAAAAAAATTGACACAAATTGATATTATTTTTTTAAATACCCCTTTATATTAAATTGACACTATGTTCATCTTATCATGCACGCCGTCTATTATTTAATTATTAATAAAAGAAAAGCATGAATGTCGGGTATTGTTGAATGAAATTAAGTTTTTAATTAATATTAATATATGATATACATAATTAATATAAAAAATAATTAATTTTTTAAATATATTAAATAAATATAATTAATTAATTAATTATAATTAAATCTAAATTTTTAAAATAAATTTATATTATAAACTTTTTAATCTATTTAAATTAATTAACTAATTATTATATTAATTATAAATATTTTTTTTAATTTATCATTAATCTACTAAAAACATAATTGGACCACGATACTTTTACGTGGCTATTAATCTATCAGTTGGTTTGGTGCAGGTATCCCCAAATTTACTTCGAAAAGTTATACATCCACCCTACACTTGGCTGTTTTATCCTTCGTTATCACACACACACACACACACACATATATATATTCCATTAATCAGTTCTAAGTACGAGGAAAAATTTTAAAAGTTTTATTTAGTTTTAAATAGAGGAAAAATGTAATAATTAAATTTTATTAATTGCATACAATTGAATATATATGATTATCCCACCTTCTGATTGTCTCTAATCGCCTTTTATGTTTTTTTTATTAAATATATATATATTTATTAAAAATAATTATATTTAAGATATTACCTGATATTAAATATAATATTTTTTTAAACAAAAATTTAAATATCATTTCATTATATTATAAGAAACTATTATATTTTAATATACCAAATTCTATTGGTAGGGCTTTTTTACGTTGTTAAAATATTAGTGATTTAATTCCTAGGGCTACCATTTTCCTGAAAAAAAGAGGAAGGAAAAGAATCATTTTTCTCAAAGCACTGGGATCTTTAAACCACCATGTGGGAATATTTATTAGAAATATCTAACGACTTCAAACATTGATTAATTAAGAAGGTCTTAGCAGACATTCAATCATCAAATAATTGTATTTTTTTTAGTTTAATTTAATTCCATGCGTGCTTCTGCAACTAGGATTTTTAAAAAAAGGGCTGCGTTTGAAATTTGGATAATTGATCCCACCTCACCATTTCGAAGTGTGACAATGACACAAATAAATTAAATAAGCACAATAATACAATCTCCCAAATTTTCGTGAGGTGTCAAAAGTTCTAACCTTTTATTTATTAACATTATCTCAACCATACATAGACATGGCAATGGCCGAAAGACAACACTTGTTCTTAGAGTTATTTTAAGTGGTTCCAACATTCAAAAACATGGTAAACTTACTTGAGACTAACGAGTACATTATTTCACTAATCACTTAATAATTTATTCTAAAATTTAACTTTTATTAAAAAAAAAACGTTCTATGCAGATATTTTTTATATGCCACGTCACGTTTATAAGATTTTAAATTAAGTAATTAAGGTGCAATTATATTCATGGAGTTTTTTTTTTTATCATGAGCATATGACGTTATAAAATTTTAGGTGCAATAGTACATATAAACTTTTTTAAATAAAACAAAAATATTATTTCCTCTTATTTTAAATATAAGAGTGAAATATATAGTCTAATTTAATTTTAAATATAAGACTCCGATTTACTTTATATTTTAAAATTATATTTTTTTTAAAAGTACTTTTATTTTATTATACTTATTAAAAAAATTTATTAAGAGTTATTTAAATACATATGATTAAATATATTTTTTTAAAAATTAATATACAATTATTATAAATAACTAATTTATTAACTTTTTAATATATTTAAATTAATTAAATATATATTATATTAATAATTGGAGATAATATATTTGTTGCATATACTTAACGTCTGTTAATTTAGTGTAATGAGGTCTACTTAATGTCCAAATATCATAAAATAACATAAGCTAGCCACATTTAACGGATACTAATTTTTTGTTCCATTTGAGAATGTTGGGCTCTTTAGGAAATATTTCATGAGTAAGATTTCGCCAAAACTCTAAATTAATTAGTTGTAAGAAATTATTTGTGGATAATATACATGTAAGTTTAAAAAGTTCCTTTGAGATCCCCCCCCCTCAATATGTAAATTAAGCGATGGAATTAAAGTAAGGGGATAAATTAGAATGCAGAATTAAGAATCGAGAGGTATGAAAAAGGCGCACTTTCATTATTTAAAAAAAGGCAATATTCTGTCGATTGAATTTATATATATTAAAAAAAAGGAAAAGAAGTTGAAAAATGGAATTATTGGGAATAATGTTGGCATGGAGAACAACGAAGTGGAAAGTGAAAATGGACAGAAGTGTCATTTTAGGAGTGGCATTTTTCCGTGCGCCTTCCCCTTGGCCTTTATCGAAACCCTTCACCTCTTTGAATTTGAACCGACCATCTCCATCATCGTCAACATTATCCTTTTATTCCTCTGCACACGATATTACTATTTTGCCCTTCCAGTGCTTTTCTCTCATCTACTCTTGTACCTCGAAAGTAACCCCCACCCACCGCCTTTGAAACAGGGACAGTTTTGGTAATGAATTTTAGACCTTACGCGTTTTAATTTTGTAATGATTCCCTACCATCCTGTTTTCTTGCTTCCCAGACTCGGTCACACTCTCTCTCATCCTGTCATTGCCACAAGCTGCGACGTCGTATAAGTCCTTTCCCAATAGGGAGTGCCTTTTGGAGAAGAAAGAAAGAAAATCACTGTTTTGACCTTTCAATTTCATTGGAATAAACCATATGGCATAACTCTAACATTTTTAATATTAAATCTGTAAGTCTAATTTCTTATTATTAATTAACTTATTAGCTTATTTTTATTAATATATTTGTCCAATAAGTAATAGCACATATGACCCAAAAAAATTGTTGCCCAGCTTCATAAATTTATGGAGGGTTATCACAAGAAGGGTTCTGTTGAGTGTTAATTACTGTTAATATTTGTAATTAACAGTAGAAATTTCGGCCAAGAAAAAAGAATCACAAAATACTTCTATCATTGTGAAAACAAATAAAAATAAAAATAAAAGAGTGTAATTAATAATTATTGAAATAAAATAATGAACATAAAATTACCAGCTATGTTATCGCAACTTCAAATTAATGACCAGAGCTAATTTGCCTGCTATTTGGGCATCTTATGAAAATTACTATCTTCCTCAAAAATCATTTCAATGTTTATTATTTAATATGATATATTGTAATAAACCTTACATTAATTTAGTATTAACAGAGCATAATTAAGAGTCCTAGGTATTTAAAGCATAATCACTTTGATATTACTGTAAATTTAAATATATAACTATATAATATAGATGCATAAAATCTCTTAAACTTAGCACTAATTTTTAAAAAATTAAATTAAAAATTTTAATATTTTTTATTTTGATTAACAAGCTATTACTATTAAAATTATCATTAAAATGAATATTTTTACCATTTCATAATTTTTATATTTTTTATTATATATTATTTTATTTTAAAAAAATAATACTTAATAATTTATATTTCTATATAAATATTGTGAGATAAATATTTTAAATGCATTGGTAAATATTTTTTATTTTTTAAATATTTATAAAATATTTTAAATTACATGTCAATTATCAAAATATTATTTGAATATTTTATTTTAAATATTTTAAAAATTAAAATTATATATTAAATGCTAAATATTTTTTTAATTAAGTGATATATAATAAAAATATAAAAATTATAACATATAAAAAATTATTAATTTTAAAAGAAATTTTAATAATAGTAATTTAATAATTAAAACATAAAATATTATAATTTTTAATTTAAAATTTGTACATTTTCCCAGGGAAGAAGAGCCCCAGAACACTGCCAACTTCAGCTGTAGTGTTTGGGCAAAAAGCTTTGGAGTTTGTAAAAAGCATTTAACCAAAGAGACACTATCGCTATAAAGCACAATCTTTGGATTATCATGCTGAAACAGATGGACAGAAGCCCCTCAATCCTTTTCAATGTAAGTACTATAGATAGAAAAACGCTTTTTCCAGTTCTGAAACCAGCTCCAGAGAGATCATTTGCCAGAAATAGAGCCAAAAGAAGTAAATTAAACACAAAAAAAGTGGATTCATATGTATGATTCCATTGATTATAACAGATCTAATTCCTCTGCTTCATAAGCATAATAACAACGAACTACCATTTCTTTTTATACATTGCAGGTAGTGATTAATGTACAAAAAGAAAAAATAAACAAAAAAGAACTACACCCACCTTTTCTTCTTCGGTCTTCTTCTACTTTCACTGATTTTCTGATTTTCTATCCCAATTTTCACTGGCCCCAAGCACCCCATATCCTTTCGCCGATGAAACTCACAAACCGCCTCACTGATCCTTTCTCCTCCTCTTCAATTCCACCACCACCACCACCAGAAGCTTCACTGGAACCCTCGCCGCCGCCGCCGCCGTTACGACTCTCACCCACCGATTCCGATTCATCCGACCCGTTATTTCCTGGGCTAGGCAACTCGGACTGCTCCATTTCCGCCGATTGCTTATTCGAATCCCTCTTATTCTTCTTATCCTTCCGATTATTCTTCCCATTTTTACTAGTCTGCGCTAACCAGTCCTCGAAAGCATCGATGATCTCGTCTATAAGCTGGCGATTCGGAGAGGAGTCCCACCTGATCCAGTAACTCATATAGCACCTAAAACAGCTACAAGTGAACAGAGGAGGATGATCGCCACCGTCCGTGGCGGAAGCGGACGCGCCCTTTGCCACGGTGTTCTTCTGAGTGCTCCGGCGCGGATTCCCGCCCGACAAGTTGGTGAAAGGCGGTGCGGTGTTGCTGGACGAGCACGATATGAGGTAAGCCAAGACTTCCCTGTCTTCAGGGGCCAGCGCCGCCGTGAGAGTGAGGATGGTCGCCGGAAGAAACGCAAGCTGGTCAGAAATCGTTGGAGGCGACGGATGAACCGTCCCTTTCCGGTATAGCTTCTTCATCGTCGAACACAGAGAGACCCAAAAACGACGGCGTTAGTAGCTTCAACACAGAGGATAAAGGAAGAGAAGTCTTCAACTATGAAGGGTTGATGAAGTTTTATCCTGAAGAGAGAGGAGAGGAGAGAGAGAGAGAGAGAGCTTTTGAATTTTGAAGGGCTGATGAAGTTTTATTCTCAACAGAGAGGAATGGGAGCGATTGGAGTTGGTGACGTAGATATTGGGATTTGGGGTAAAGAAATGATCCGGTACAACGAGGGACACGGTGTTTTGTTATACGAGTTACAAAGTGTGAGGTGATTGGCTGGCTGATATGATGGGACCCAAGAGTGTGATGTGTCGCGGTCTTGACCCCACTCAGTGTACCCAGTTATTATCCTCTGCTGCAGCAACTGCAAATTGCATGTAGATACGACATCTTTTTTTAATCATTTTAGGGTTTGGTGCGATTGGGTTGGCTTGTATGACTGCCTTTTATCACTCTCACATGAACTTGTCACCTCCATCATTTGTGAAATCTTTGTTCTTTTCACTTATTTCTGCTTTTCTTTTAAATCTTATTTCATTTATTAATTACTAATGGCTTTGCTTCGGCTCCAAGCTAGAATTTTCCCCCCCTAATTAGCGAAAGTCTATTAACAAAAATACGACAAAATTTATTAATATTAATTCCATACAATAATAGTACGTATTTGGTTAGTTGTATACTCGTATCTCATTTGCAAAATAAATTCTTTTAGTCACCTTTTTATAATTTAAGCTATGCATATTCTTGAACAAGAATATGACATGTTGTTAGCTTATATTTGGAGTATGGCTTGTTTGGATAGGGAAAAAAAAGCAACTTTAGATACTATGGTTTTTGAATCAACCAATCTAAACACTTAAAAATTTTAAAAATCAGGTCAAAATTATGGTTTTCCCACCTTCAACCATGGTTTTAAATAATTTAGACATATTAACTTGATTTATATAATATTTAATATTTTAATATTTTTTATTATATGTATTTAGTATTATAATTTTATTTTTGATACAATTTATTTATAATATTTTTAATTTAGTATAATTTTTAATATTTAAAAAATAAAATTATATGTAAAATTGTACTAAATTAAAAAAAATTATTAATAAAATTATATCATAAATAATATTAGAATAATACACTTATATAAATAATAAGATCAAAATATTAAGTATTATATTATAATTTTTTAGTTGTTGTCCCCTTGCCAAAAATACCCTCCGAAACCCTTTATAATGTGGGTTTTCTTCCCTTCTTCCATTCAGAGGTTGGCGCATATACATGTGTATATCACTTTAGTAATAAAGGGTAATTAGTTTAGCAATAAATCATAATTTACCTAAAATTGTTTCATAAAATTTCTCTTCATAATCATTCGGTTTGTTTGTAGTCTATTACCATTAAGTTCTTTTTTTTTTCTGTTAGTGATATGGATTTTTCATGGCCAAAAACAAAGCCACACCATTGCATCAAATATTAAAAATTCAAAATATTTCATTTTTTGAAATCAAATATTAATGAAATGAGAGGACACCTATTGGTAGTGTAACAATTTTTATAGAGAAATATGGAAAGGATTTTTGGGGAAGCTAATAACCGTTTATCTCAAGGGTTATCTTAAGAGTTAAGTAAACAGAAAAGTCGAAGAGAGTTAGGAAATGTAATCAGAAAACGCCATTTTGATTAATCTACCTAATCCGATGCTTCCATTCCACAAAAGAGGGATATTTAACGAAGGACATAGATTTCTCCAACGTTATCTGTTAAAATAAATATTTATTTTTCCTTGTTGTTGTTTTTTTCTGGCCACATATTTTGCCTCGTTGACATCGATATTATCATGGAAAATCACGTGCAGGTACATGCCTCGATTAATTAGATAAGAAGATCGATTAAATCTAGGAGATTCGCTGACTTATGGTCTTCAAAGGACAGAGGAACAAAGATAAAATAAGAATAACATATAACCTAGGTTTTAACTTGAATGATTTTATATAAGATCAATCATTAACATTTCAACAAATTTTAGATTTAATTCATTATGCCTCACATAACAATGTTCTAAGGGCAAAAAAAAAAAAGATTTTTATTTAGTATGGCACGCTAATTTAAATGTAAGCTTTATTTATTTATTGATAACACACCCACCCATGCCATCCCTTCTCCATTGGAAAAAAAAAATGTAAGCGTTATTTGGTTCAAATGCATAAATAAAATTGAAAAAAAAAGGAGAAACCTTATGAATTTAACATCCTATACTCAGGCAAAATTCTTTCCTATTAAATTGTGGACAGGTGGATTTTTAAATCGAGAAACTGTTTAAAATATTAATAATAGGAATTAATTACAGGATGCATAACGAAATAAGAGAAACAAGCATGTTTAATTTCATTGGAAAAAAAAAACACATAAATTTAAATAAAGACTAAGTTTTTTCCCAAAATAATTAGAATTTATAAAAAAATATATGTTTAGAAAAATAACTCATTTTGTAATATAAAAACTAGTTAATATTACTCCTTTTAGACATTTTATAGAAGCGAATATTAATTATATATTTTAAATATTCTATTTAAAAATTATATAGGATGTAATTTATTATTTTAAATATGTATAAATTTTTAAAATAATTATTTTTTTAATAAAATTATAACTTAACTAATAATAAAGTGATTAAAAGTGCCCTACAATAAAAAGAGGAGATTACCAATAAAATTATACATAGTTAATAGATGATATATTGAGATTAAATCAGTCTATATATGGAGAAATATGACCTGTTTTAGAGATATTTATGTTTTGAAAAGATTAATCTTTAATTATCAATTAAAAAATATAACCTCAATTAAAAATAAAAAGAAGAGTGTTTAGGTTAGTTTATTTTAAGACAGAATATACTTGGAGAACATTTTCTTTCATTTGAACAGACCAAGTCAATTCAAAAGTAGGTGCATTTATGCCTGGGTATGAGATACGTATTTTACTATCTTACCTTAAAATAGCAGTAATTTTATAATTAACTACTAATAAATATATATTATAATCTTTAATGAAAAGTGTGTGGGGATCGGATGATTGAGCAATGACTTTTAAAAAATTAAAAGAGGATAAACGTTGTTGATTACCACAACGTGCCTTTCCCCAAAATTGAACTCTCAAACAACACACGGTTTCTCTAGTATATTGAGGGATTTCTAGGTGAGTTTTTTTCCCCACCATAAATTAAACCAATGATTGAAAAATACTGATGACAACTTAGGGTGTTTTTGGATTAGATTTTAAAAAATAGATTTTAGAGAAAATAGATCCTGAATAATAGATTTTGAAAAGAATAGATTCTGAGAATAATAGATTTTGAAAATAGAGATATTTAGATGATTAATAGTAGAATCACTTTTTATATTAATAAATTACTAAAAAGGGTATGATTTGATTAAAGTATGAGAGATGAGAGATGATGGAGAATAAATACGAGAGAGTAGAGAGTGTAGAGAGGAGAGAGGACAGAGGAGATATTGTGAAGAAGATAGATGAGAGAGGAGAGATGAGAGAGAGTATAAGAAAAAAATAGTGATAAAATAGTAATTGGATAATCTATAAGCTCTTATACAGTTCCAAAATTTATTTTCAGTAGCTTATTTAAAACTATGGTTTCAAACCGAGATTTTGACCAAAATCAATTCTGGACAAAAATTGATGTTTGTGTGAAATTTTTTTAAATTGAGATTTTGTCTAAAATTAATTTTTAAACTATACTAGCCAAACACGCACTCAATCATTTTTAATAAATCAACAAATTAGCTTTTATTAAATCGTTAGAGTTATTCAAAACTTTATGCTTGAAAAATAATTAATGCCCTGATCAATTTGAAAACACGTCATCCTGGTAAATATGGGCGATTACGATGTCATGCAAAAAACTATGTGCCAATGTAGCATCATTTTGTTGTGTACATATGACTCTTAGAATTTGTCTGGTTATAGAGAAATATTATTTTAGTATATTTAGAGAGTCATTTTAATTTTTAAATATTTAATTTTATATTTAAGGATAATAAATAATTTATTTTATCTGATATTAGTATCTTTTAAGAAGAAGGGATACTTTACTTTATCTTAGATGGTAGATGAACCAAACATATTTCTAAAAAATTTTATACTAAAAAAAAAATAAAAAAAAATTAATATTTAAATAATCATCTCATTATTCAAGCACCCATATTAAACTTTTTAGTTCCAAATTGTGGGGTGCTAAATCATAAAGTTAAAACTTTAAAGAAGTAATCTTTGGGATTTAAAAATTTATTTATTTTTTAAATATATAAAGATAAATTCATGTCGTGTGAGTTAATTGAAAAGTATAAAATGGGGGCTTTCATTTTGGAGGTAAAATCACATGTATCTTACCAACACACAATTTAATTTAGTCATAGAATAAAGTTTAAATTTTTGCTAAAAATATGTCATAATAGATTTAATCACATGACCAATAAATGTTAGTTTAAATAAAATAATTTTTAACTGTTTAAATATAAAATTTTAAATTTAAATTTATATAAATAAAAGAAATATTTTTAGATATTTCAATTGAAAATGGTAATATTTTAATGTAACTTAGATAGCTATGTTAAAAAGAAGAGGGAACATGGCCTGAAGAAATTTGTTGGGGGAACAGTAAGCTCTCATGGGAGCACATGTAAATGTAAATGTAAAGGGGAAGGTGAATGAATAATAATGTCAAAAAGGTGATTTGAGGGAATCATTCACCATATTGGTAAAAGCAACTCTTAATTTCAGCTCCAAATTGCATAATTCTAGTATGAAAAATATTCAAAAAAATTATAAAAAAATCCAAAATATATTTATAGCAAGATCTTCCTTTTCACCCGTGAAGGAAGCACAGTTAAAAGAAGACAGATGCCCATAAATTAAGGGAATAAAAATTCTACATCCATTTCTTTGATTTTAATTATTTATGTATGCATTAATTAATTCTGTCAGGTCTCAAAAGGAGGCCAAATCATTCCTCAAGGCTTACTATTTAATTCACCAACCAGGGTGGAAAGAACCTAAGAACACAATGATGTTTTTTTCGGGGAAAACACTTTATATACTTAAAGTACTCGTTCTCAATTAAATCAAGAAGTGATTTTTTTGATTAATTTTTATTCTATGATAAAATCTTGTTATTAATAGTAGATAAGGCTAGATGCTTAAGTCTTCCCCATTTTCTTTTCATTTTTTTTAATATAATAAGTTTTTCTTTTTATCCTCTCTTCACCACCATGATGATGAGGATGATATACTTGTTTTGCAGCACAGAGAAACCACTCCATACAGGAGGCTTTGCCAAACTAGCTCTAAGTTTTCTAGTGGGGCGGAGACATATATGTAGCCCCAGAGAGCTAGGAGGGCAAAGCACTCTGGGGAGAGTGAGGGTGTTTTGTTTTTTTTTCTTTTTATCCTAAAAAATTTAGATAAATTTAATATTAATCCTCCATAAAAATTAAAACAGTCTTAAAATTTAAAAAATATTTATAAAAAATTTATAAAATTATCTATTTAAAAAATACCTATAGTAGTCTAATTATATATATATATATATATATAATTTTCTTTTATAAACCATCAAAACCATGTTCACAGAAGCACTCATTTTTCTCTGTATAAGCGAGAGATTATAAATTCGATCCGTTTGTAAAAAAATGCCACCTTCCTAAAAAATAACTTTATTTTGATGACCAAACTATCATGTCCCTGCTCATCTTATTTCCCGTGATAGTAGGCACACTAGATCTTGTAAAATGATTTATAACAGGGGAAAAAAAAATAATCCCGTTCCTGTAATTAACCTCCTTGATTTGCATTGTTGGTATAAAATGTTTAAAGACAAACTGTAAAATAAAAAAAAAATTAGGATGAGCTCTGCAGACGAGCCTTGATCCATGACTCTAGAGACTTCAGCTCCTCATTGTTTATTGAGTGGCCAAGACCAGGGTAAGCCTACAAACACAATTACAACATAATCATACATAAGAGGCATGATGTAAACGTGGGCGATTCCTTAAAATTAATGAATTGTTGAATATTACCTTAAACTCACAGCTAACACCAATTTTCTCGAGAAATGGGGGGGCTGCTTGTCCTGCCTCAAACAATACTGTCCTATCAGCAATCCCATGGGACCATAATATGGGCGTCTGCACATACATATCAAAACCACAGTGAAAACCAAGATTCGGGTCCTTCACTAATCTATGAACCAACTTTTAAGGATTATAATGCCTTCAAGGTTTGCGGATTGCTATTGTTCCAAACCCAAGGTGAATTCAATAATATCAGATACACAATTCTTTATTCAGTTTAGAGAAAGTAAGCACTAAATCGGTTGCCAGCCATTCTCTTTCATCTTGGATCATCTAAACAAATGAATTTGATGACAAGGGACATAATACTAGTATTATGTTAAGAGACAGTTTGAGGGGGGAAGGAGAAAAGGTAAATTAGTATAGGATATATTGGCATTTGTATGAATTAGTACCCGTTTTGCCTCGTTTGTAATTCGTTCGACCATAGATGAATTGAAAGGAACCCATCCACTAAAAACTGCACCTCCGCCTAAAGTTTTAGGGTATAACAGAACACTAGCCAAGGTCAGTGCACCTGTCAAGCATTGTTACTTTCAATTATCAAGATGTAGCAATTAGCAACATCAAAAACCAAATAAAAAGATATTCACAGAAAGAGACGCAGAAACAGAAAAAGGGAAAAAAGAGACCTCCTTGACTGAACCCACAGACAAATACATTGTTAGGGTTTGTGCCGGCAGCTATTTCCTTGTCTATTGTGGCATGCACATTCTGAACTGCTTTCAGTAAACCACTCTCATCTTTTGGAGAATCCTGACAAATAATTGACAAACTTTTGAACACAAATTGATGAGATCAACGGCTTCATCCTGAAGGAACAGATGTAAATTTCTACATCTTGGAAAAACATTGAGAAAATGAATGTTATATATGACCTTTTCATGTAACTAAGATGAATTAGCAAATGCATGAGACAAGTTGTTGAGTTCATACAACATAGCTTTCTAGTTAACTTAAGTGATCTAACTAAGCAACGAAAAATACATCCTTCAACACGTTTCATGACACTTATAAAAATGGGAACTCATCTCATTTTCATGATAAATTTGATGAGAAAAATGATCAAGCTATGCCCTAATTTGGATGTCTCGGAATCACAGGATCTAGCTAAGAATGCAGGAAACACAATCATAGGATCAACTGTCAATAAAGCTGACTAGGTGACTACAACATAGTGTATATATTCAATAAGTATACCTCATACAGAAGGTAATGTGAAGTATTTCTAAAATATTAATTAATTTCCCTTCAATATTGAATATACGATGGACAGATAAACTTACAGCTGTTACAGGAATCTCGTGAATGTCAAACCATGAAGGCATCACGGCACCGTCTACAAGAAAAAAAATTATTATGTCCATTATGTTTCATAAGTGAAAAGGCATAATGTAAATCAACAATGTGCTGAATAATAACTTTTAGGATGATAAAAAGTTCAAGTTGCTACTTAAAATTTATCGGATAGCAAGGATGTCTAGTAGAAAGTACATTACCAATAAAAGGAGAAGAATGTGAGGAGACATAACATGAAATGGATAACTGTGGCGCATATGGAAGTTAAGTTTAATCCAAGGACCATCACTCAGAAATTCTAACTAGAGATAGCTTATCAGTTCATTTCCTTGAAACAGCGTGTACTCATATCTCATTATCCATCAATTACTAGGCAAAAGGCCTGGGATGAGCTGATTCTGTGAGTAAAAAACTTGCGTAATTCACATAAAAAGTTCCTTGCTGAATACGATTATCACATTTTGGGTTCCTTAGAACAACACAGATCCACATATATGCATAAATTTCCATGTGGTAATATGGGGATGGTTTTGCATGCATGGGGTCACGTTATTGCATATTCTCATTGACCAAAGAAATGCTACGGAAGTTCAATTCATCATTGTCCAGTGTCTGCACATTTCATCCCGGAGCAGTGGGAACAAGTCAGATGAGATTGAACAGAATAGGCATATATTTAACATGTTCTGTAAGCAAATGGAAGAAATACTCACAGAACAAGGAAAAACCAAAACATAGAAAGATTCTACATGCTTGTCTAGTAAGAATGAAATGATGATGAAATAAAGAGGTGAATAGAATATCCTAAAATGTTTTCTGACAAGTGTCTTGAAATAGCCAGGTAACACTAAGTACCAACTGACTTAAAAAAATATATAACTTCACAAATGTCTGAAAAAGTCAGAGATAAGGACAATCAATGAAGACAATAAACTTCACAAAATTTGGGAGTATGTAAAAATCTGAAAGAAGAAAGAAACAGTAAAAAGCGTCTGTATTTGACCATTCAGGGCAGTAATGAGATCACTGTTTCACAGTCTTTTGCAATTATCTGGACTAAAACACCAAAAAATGTCATTTGAATCATAAAATAATCAGGAATATTTAGTAGATGTTTCTGATAACCGTAAGAAGCAAAAAGTGATAGAAAGCGAAACAGACTTACAGTTGCAAGTGACTGGATTCGAAGGCGCAGAAGGGAACAACCATTTTGTATTTCTAAACTCGGGAGAAGTGAATAGGGTCCTAATGGGTTCATTGGCTGGACCAGAATCTCCTAGCCCATGAAGCCATAGAACAAAGCTTCGAGCCATGGGATCAGCTTCTCGAAAAGATAGGTTTTTGGGGAACAAAAGCACAATGAAAATGGCGATGCTCAGAGTGATCGTGGAGAGAACAATCGGTTTTACGAAAAGCATGAGCTTCATCCGGAGCGTCCATGGAGGTAGTCGCGCCAGGGTCAGATGGAAGAAGACCTAAATTACCCTTCCCTTTTTATATTTGCCAAACAGACCCATATAATTCCATTTTCATATTGGGCTCTATATAGCGCAAACCAAAATGGTAACCCAATTGTCATGATATTTTAAAAATGTCTCTTGAAAAAATATTTTAAATTTTTTTCTTGTGTCATATGGGTTAAGTCATGACATTCGTGAGTAAGATAAATCATTGAATCCTTCTCTTTATGCTTAGTCTTGGAGTATGGGGATAAACTTCATATGGTGCATTTCAGAATTTGTTCACGTATCTTGCGTTTAATGTTGTTAGGTAACAAACATAAACGCCTCCAAAATAATTGTTAGACCAATGTTCGGAAACAGAAAATTCGGGAAAGAATGAGTTAGAATTTGATGACACCGTAAATAACAATACAAGGGCTTCCAAATATTACAATACAGCTAGAAATACCCCCATCCGAATTTTTTTAGGGAATGTTTGGATTGAGAAGACTGGAAGAGTAGGGAGAAGAAGGAAATATTTGATTTAGACAGTTTCTTTGATGAAGATTTGAATAGAACATTTCTTTTCATCTCATTCTGTCTCATTTTTCTCAATCCAAAACATAACAAGTGAGTTTTAACAGGAAGAATTGTTGGCAATGCTGGGGAAATAAAGCTTTATCATTTTCAGACTGCTGCTTGATATGCATCCATCGTCAGTTTCATTCCGTCCAGCTGTGACCTAACAAATTGCAGTTTCTTGAAACTAATCTCACTGCCTACTCTTGATCCATAGTCGCAATTCTCAAATGGACGATACTCACAAGCACTTTTGATCTCATCACGTAATGCCACTTGGATGTCCTATAAGATTTTAAATAGAAAAAAAAATCAGTGAAGTTGAGAGCTTCATAAAATTGTTGCCCTAGAACAGCACGAAAGAAAGAAAGAAAATCAATCTAAAACAAACTTTAAAGTCCTGTCAATCCGTTGGTGTAATGGTGTTGCTTCTTAATGCTTTTAATACTACCCTCTCCACATTTTGAAGTCGCTGTAAGGAAGTTGTCTGGCCCTATTCAGTGCACTTGCTTGAGCTCTATGATTCAAGTCTGAGTTAAGCATACAGCAATGAACAAAACCAGATAATCACCAAACGCATGATACACCTTTTTATAGTTTGAGTTTGAGCCACTTCAATTCTTAGGAGTTCACTTAAACTATTCTGCAATGCACCAAAAAATTATCATATATCAAGATAAAAACAAGCATTCTTAAAGACTTCTAAAAAGTTGCAACATCTACTGTTCTTATGGGGGAGCTAGAGAAACATAATTGTAGAGACTTTAAGACTCATTAAACAGGAAAAGAAGAAAATCCATGCTGTATTTTAAACAGCAACGCTCCAATTTATCGCAACCGAACAGCGATGCCAAAGTCCATTCAATTAAATTATTATGAACGATAACGATTTAATCCAGTTTAGGAGAGTGATATTATTCAAACATAGATGCTCTTTAGGCTGAAATTGGTAGGCAGTGGACGTTGGAGTTGGAGTTGGAGTTGGAGCCGGCGCCAAATTAAATATCACCACCAAGTCCCTCCACAGAGAATTTGGTATGAAGTGAAGTCGGGAACAGACTTTTACTTCAATTTTTCTGGTGCAAACAGAATTTTAACTTGCCAAACTAAATCATAACTTACGAGAAATTTATACTGAATGAAACTTGAGGTGGGATCGATCACTCAGAAACCACAAAAACTCACCTTTTTTGGGAATTTTCCCGTGTTTCTTGAAACTGATTTTACGAATTTGCCCAGCATCGCAAAGTCAGCGAACAAGGTGGAAGCTTTGACGTGGTGACACGTGGGGTGATATTATTGGCTGTTGGTTTTCCAGTACGTGTTGTTTTGGTCCAGTATTTGGTTTCTTCAGTATCTTTGTCGCCGAACCCATCTTGCGTTAAGAAACCAAAAAATCGGAGCAGACTTCCGCGGGAGCAGCAGTGTTCATGGCGGCCTCGAAGCTACAAGCCTTTTGGAATCACCCGGCTGGGCCAAAAACCAGTGAGTCATCTCGCTTATTGCTCTATTGCTTTAAGCGAATTCCTTTCGAATCTTTCCATTTGTGCGCTTTGTCTTTTTCTCTTCGATATAACGCTTCGGATTTCCATATCGCAGCGACTTCGTTTCATATGAACCAGTTTTGTGAGATTAGGGCTATACAAACCTTTTCTATATGTGGATATGTATTCTCCTTTTTTATTGGGATGCTTTTTTATTAATTCCCTGGCCGGCACCTCTTGTACGCTACTCAATTTTGAGAAAATTAGGGTATTTTTGTGTTGCCCTAATGGCACATGGTTGACTTCATACTATTTTCGATTGTTTGATATGGCTTATTACCTTGAGATTCGTTGACCCCCAGTTTGCCTGCAAATCAATCGAAGAACCAATTCCATGTAAATATGCTTTCTTTATGTTGCAAAGACATGAGGGTTATTTCTTAATTAAATTATGGTCTAAATTTTAAACAAAGCCTTACTTTTGGCTTGCTGTTTTGCCTAAACCGGATCGTTTCTTTGGCTGTGAATGGTCATTAAAAGTTGTATTAGACACTTGTAAATCGGTGGGTTTTCTGTAGTCTCTGTACGCTGCATTATAAGTGTGCCCTCGGGATGGTTTGCATAGTCAATTCAGAATCAATCAGATATATAATTTTTCCTTGCTTGCAATGTTGGCATGCCTTGAGAATTCATTACAACATGAAAGCGGTGCTTAGAAACAAAAGAAGACCAATAGAAGGAGCTATTATAATTAGAAGCATGTCTGGAGGTATCATGCATGATACAAAAGAGTCATCGATCAATCGACATCTATAAGTGGCTTCAATGTAGCTAACCAAGATTATGTCACTTGTTTGGATGACCTTGAAAATTGTTAAAAAATCTTTCTTAACGACTTTGGTGCAGCACTATATTCAATTTCCTTTGGTTTTCTGAAATTTTTAATCTTCTGGGACTGTAATCTCCCAAATTAATCTTCTACTTCTTCCTTAGGAATAGAGATGGACTTATGGGTGATTGAGATCAAGAGATTATAATTTGGATTGAAATAGATGAGAATGCTGAAACAATTGGCGCTAGTACACAATGTTGTTTAGCAGTTACCATCATTTATATGTTTATATACTAAAAGGCATGTGTTAACCGTTTTTTCTGTGTAGTTCACTTCTGGGCTCCTACATTTAAGTGGGGCATTAGCATTGCCAATATTGCTGATTTCCAAAAACCACCTGAGAAACTCTCCTACCCTCAGCAAATAGGTAAGGCGGTACATTTGGTTTGTCTGTTATCTTTCACATGCTATCGTTCACATGCACACATGTGTATGTTAGGGACACATGCCTAGTGAATGAGAACATGAAATGCTGTGTGCAAAATGAGATTGTTTTCTGGAAGAAGTTTTAGCAAATCTTTCCTGCATTGGGTTTTAACTTTACCTTCGTGATGCTGTTTCCAATTTTCTTCTATCCAGCGGTTACAGCTACTGGACTCATTTGGTCACGGTACAGCACTGTAATAACTCCAGTAAGTTTCTTTTTTCCCCTAGACATCTTGCTTTTCAACAGTTACAGCCAATGATACTGGATCTTTTGAGTATCATTGGGAGTATGATTTTCTTTCTTGTATATGTAAACAATAGGATAGGATTCTATGTGATGGAGAGATATATTCATGGCCATTATTTTTTATGTTGCAGAAAAATTGGAACCTATTTAGTGTAAACGTCGCAATGGCAGGAACAGGGATATACCAACTCACTCGCAAATTGCAGTAAGTGGCTTGATCCTCTCATGGTTATACTCTTGCTGGCGCTTCACTTGCATCTTCATGAAACAATCATTAATTTATATTTCTTCACCAGGCATGACTATTTCAACGAGGCAGATGCAAATGTTGCTAAAGAATGATGACGAAAATCTGAAGTTGTGAAATTGGGTCTAGAAGCCGCTTATTTGCCCTGATTGTGGTTTTCAGCTATGGAGTTGTGGTTCGTTTTGGAATTATTGTCGATGGGAAGGCTCTTTGTTTTTTTCCTCTTGAATTTTCTGTCCTTTCATTCTTGTTTATATTTGATTGAAAAATAAGGTACACTCAATGCTATAGGAACCTAATTGTTGGTACCTGTGGCTAGACTATTGAAAAATCATCTACAAAGGATTTTCGTACATTCTCTTCTTTCTCTAATCCAAATATTATATCTTACATGTGGGAAACTTCAAAAAAATATGTTTTTACCCCAATCTTTAAATTTTTTAATCGAACATTGAATAATGTAAATACTAAGTTTACGGAAATGTAAGATGTTAATGTACCTGATAGCTTATAACAAGTAATCACATTACATTATTGTACACACGGAAGGGGTGAAATCCTTAAAATCCTCTGGTACAGAAAATGGATAACGATAAGAGAAAATTAAGCGGTACAAAGCTGGGATCTTCCTCTTCAATTCCCAGAAAAGTCAGACAAGAAATGACATAACATGTTTAATTAAAGTGAGAAAAGTTCTACCAAGGGGGGTTATGTGTGAGTTATAACTGAGATGGTATGAAGATCACTATGCCATCCCTTGATCGTAATACATTTTCAAAGAAAACCATTGATCATAAGAACTTGCTAAAAAAAATGTTCGGAAGAAACTCTGAGCGAACATCGATAATTAATACCGTGCAGAATGGCAGAAATAAGGGTTTGGTGAAACCACAGGTAAGAATTAAGAGAGTTTCATCAGCAATGTTATTTGAATTAAAAAATTCACCCGAAATACATATGGTCTGTAAGTCCAAAATGTCCTATCCCAGTAAATATATGGGGAAAAAATATTCTGTCTAATGATAAGTAAAAAAGGTATCAATTCCTACAATACAAATTATAAGCAGCCCTGCAACATCACTCAGATGTAAACATACTAAATGACCAGGTGAGCAGAGAAAGCCAAGGTGAAAATTCCATTTTGCAGGACACAAATGTGTACGCTACTGCTTCTAAGTTTGCATCATTCAGAGAATAAGGAAGATCTGAGACACTCTGTTCCGGTGCTACCTGAGTTTGCCACGTTACTGGCCATCTCTCGTATGATTAGGATTTTGATCGGAGTCATGCTCGTCATCATGGGATGTCAAGCCCAAACTTAAATCCAATGTGCTTTCATTCAGATCCTGGCGTACTCCCTGATTTTTTTCCTGACACAAATGAAAACCCCCACTCAATATAGATTGAAAAGCTCGGTAACTCCTCAGGACTTAAAACAGGATAAAACAAGAGAAGTGAGTTCCACATAACAAGTCTCGGTTACATAATATAACTCAGTCCCAAGTTCAGAAAGACAGTGAGAACCATCATGATCTGGTCTAACCGCAGAAACTGAGTCCTTTCATAATTTTATTATATATCATATATAATAAGCCTCGGCTTCCTACACCCCTATTATCATAATGATTCTACATGCCAACCAATTGCAATTGTTACTATCCAGACGATGACTCCTCTAAGGACTCAAAAGAATATGAAAAGAAACGATTTTTTTCTTGGGCCAACTAAAAGAAACAAGTAGAATTTCACCTGACTTTCTTCTGCAGGGACATCATTGATGTCAGGTTTAACATCTAAAGCATCCCGCTTGCGAGTTGGTTCTGCTGCACTTGAGTCAATATCAATTGGCTTAGCTTCATCTTCAACCTTCTCAGCATCCTCATCTTCAGCAGCCTCATTTTTCTGCTCCTCCAGTAAGGCAACCTATGCCATTAAACAGCTCAGATGACCATGCATTCCCATGAGTGGTGAAAAGGAAACCAATATTAATCTAGCTATCTTTCTGATGTTTTCACCAAGGGGCTTCCAAGAGAGAATTTCGATGAATGCATAAGCATGCTGGATATAAACAATCAATATCTATGATCCAACTTGAGGGAGACTGTGGGAATATGATCCAACTTGAAGGAGAGTGTGGGAATATCTTTGTTTTATTGTAAATATTCTCTAAGATAGGATAGCATTTATATTCACACACACACACACATATTTAGGTGTATCTTACTATTCAAATCAATAAGAAATACACGCTTCCAAACTATTCCATAGATTTTAATAATCATCTGATCAGAATATAAGATTGTAAACATCAGCTATTACTGAGCTACCTAAACTGTTTGTTCTTACTGGCCCAAGTTACAATTCCCAGACAGGGGTTTACTTGTATTACTCAAAATTTCAAGGTCGTAATATTAAAAAAGGGTATGAATCCTCAAATCTTTAAACTTCCTTACTCTTTTGCATCTTCTAATTACTCAGAACTCATCCAATGAAGTTACAATGCTAATACTCTGTATATTCTTAATTAATCAATTCTAAATTTCAATCTACGTTAGATCTAGCAAAATTAAGGATCACCCCCCCCCAACTCTCCTCAAGCTCATAAGAAACAGCACAATCCATTTGAGAAATGCAGGACAAAAAATGAGTCACTGAAAACATATTTTGCAAAATAAGAAAATACAGCAGTTAGGTCATCTGATGTTATTTCTAAGAGCTTCCAATGACAAAATTAATATCTGGTCATATTTTGGTCCCTACTTTTAACTAGAAGAGAATTGTATTTTTACTTAGTATTGAATGACAAACAATATTAAAAAGTTAACAGTCCTCAAATTTTCAATCATTCTTTCTCTTCCACCATTTAGTCATGGGAACGACTGATCCCAAAAAGTAAAGATGCAAGAATCAAAACCAATTCGTGCTTGAACAACTGATTCTCAACTGCCATCAACTTTATATCATGCAATACACAAAAACCCCTACCACAAATACGAACACACAAAAATCATCACAGAATACAATTGCCCATTAGAAAAATAGTGAACAGCAAATGAGTCTTCCAGTAAACAAGATTCAGTGGAATAAGACAAAATTTATCAGCATGAACTAGTCTTTCCAGAGGTTCAGGTTTCAAACACTGTTCAAAATGTTTATGAGCATGAGACACTAGATATGTAGAATGGGTCACAACTTGTCCGCCTACTCTAGGCAATGCATGCATTTTAGCATCTTATATGACGAAAAAGTCCAAGCAGCAGAACCCCATAAATGACAGTTCATTTTGATAAAGATAACATATTTGGTAGATATTGGAAGATTCTGCCACCTACATAGTTATGGAGATTGGAATTGAAACGAATTTTCTGCTCAAGCATTTGTACATTTGAATAATCAAACAGGCCATAGCATAAGGTCCACCTATTGATAAATACACTATAAATGTAGTCTTTTCAAGGTACATTGCCATGAACTATGCAAATAAGCAACCAACTCTTTTATGTCACAACAACTAAAAACCCGAAGGGGTCGGTGTATCACACCAATCATTCAATTTGGTATGAATTTCCGAGGTATACATTTCTAAACCCAAGGAACCTTGAAATGCCCTGACCTTATACTCAAAGCCTAAAGCCAAAGTGACTAACTTATACCCAAGTCATTTCCACCTAACTCAGAAAGCTAGTCATAATCTCAATCTGCATGTTATTCCCCCTAAATCTCAACACTCCGAGCTGGGATAATCAGCTCAACAACTCTGACTAGAAATTTGACTCATGCCTTTTCTTTTAATTTAGTTCATGGATTTCTAGTCACCAAATCCTGTCCTGCCACTCTCAATTTATCCAAAAAAAAGAAAAAAAGGAAAAAGTAAACCCTAAATTGAACTCTTGAAAACACAAATCAAGCACCAAGCAAATAAAAAAGAGATCAACATTAGCTGCAAGCCACACACGTACACAGACCACTTCCAACAAAGTCAAACCTACCCCCAATATCTCAACCTTACCTCCTAAGAAAACCCTTGAAAAATCACGCCAATGTGAAAAGGGGGAAAAATTAAAAGAAGATCAATGTCAATGAAATACCGGAACATATTTGAATTTCCTCCGAGGTGTCTCTTCAGATGCCGTCCCAACCGCGGTCTCGTCCTTGCCAGAGCCACTCTCCCCAGTAATGTTGTTGGTATTAGCACCCCCGTTGTTGTTGTTGTTTTGGTTCTGGCTTTGTGTAATAGGGGTCCATTTGTAAAGCACCAGATGGGAACCGTTATTACCGTTAGAAGTACCGTTTGGAGGGTGAGAGTGATTGTTGTTAGAGTTAGAAGAAGCAGAAGCAGAAGCAGAGGGCGATGCGTGGACCCATTTCTTCTTCCACTTCCTCACCGGGCCAGTGAACACCGTGGCCGGTCCGTACCGAGTCGAGGACCGCCCAAGCCGGGCCCCAACCCCCTCCATGAATCGACGGCGGATCTACGGTGGCTACTCCGATCCGCGCTTGGATAAAAAAGGGAATGAATTATAGAAATATTTTTCTTGTTTGGACAAAAATTGAAATTTGGATCTCCCTCTCCCTCAAGAATGAAAACCTCTCTCTCTCTAGAGATAAATGTCTTTTAGTTCCTTTTATAGTTTAGCGTCGTATTGGACATTCCCTATTCGGTTTTATTTATACTTTGGCCAATCGTAGCCGTCGATGGCTTTTGCTCTTGCCCAATATAGGCTATTTTCTCAGAAGAATTATCCAAGCTCAAATAGAACAACATTTATTATAAAAAAATCTTATAAAATTATTAAATAATTAAATAATTTCAAAATATTTATGGATAATTAAAAAATTACCTTTATATATAAATGATAAATTTTAGGTCTATAATAATAATTTAAAATGAAATAAATGACAATTAAAATTATAGTCATTAACATGATATATATAAATGACAAGTAAAAGTTGTTATCCTGTGCCCTTAATTATTATTTATAATATTTTAAATTGATATCACGTTTTTTATAATTTATCATTTGTACATATGAATAACTTGATAATTATATAAATTAAATTATCATAATATTTTTATGATTATTTAATTATTTAATAATTTTATATAACTTTTTAAAATAAATTCTCTTCTTTAAAACCCTCGTGTAATTCTCCCTATTTTCTTTTTCAGTTTTCTCTCTCCCCTCTAATTTATTTGTTTGTTTTCGATTTATGATAGGAGTAGTAAAGAAATTATATAAATAAGTTCAATTAAAATTGAGTAGATTTATGATATAGTAGTAAAGAAATCGTTGACAAAAAAAATAAATAAATAAAAGTGGGCACGTACTATTAAAATTGAGTAGATTTTAGTTTTACTGTTTAAAATTGATATAATTTTTTGAATTATATTAAATTTTATCCATATCCTTTATGAAACAGAGAATCAATTACATACATATTTTCTTAAAGGTTTTCTGAAATTATGTAAATTTTTATTTTTAAAATATACTCGCTTCATGAACTAAAAACATAAAAAGGAATGTGCATATAGTGAGTCCGACCGAATTTGGATTGAAGATAGGACTGAAGCTAAAGTTGGTTATAAAGCAACACAACGTTATATTGGGGTTACAACAATCTGAGTAGATATTCCAAATGAAGTTGTCCATTGCATCATGACATGCATGTTGACTTTTAATTTGTAAGGAGATAAGAGCAAATCTTTTGCACCCACAGATAATTTCTTATTACATCGAAAGATATTCCAAGTTACTGTACGTAGTTATTCGAATAATTTGAGTTTATGTCCCCATACACGTGTCATACGCCAAAATCTTTTCCATGTCATTGTTAGGCTCTCTCTTGGATATTCTTTCATCTTTTTATTTGAACTTGCAGCTGAGTGTTAATATGATATTATATATAAATTTTAAAACTTTTTATTAGAAATCATTGATAAAGATGATGAATATTGAAGACACTTGATCTTTATTTATATGTAAAGGCTCGTGTATAGGTAAAAATGAGGGAAATAATGTTATCAATTGCTAATCTGCTATATATATATATGTGTGTGTGTGTGTGTGTGGAGTAGTTCATTATTTCTGAATCCCGAATAGGTTTTGTTGTTGGAAGCATTATTCAAATCTTTTAGACAATGGCACAGCCAAAAGAGGGAAGAAGATTTGATATATGGGACCTGCAACTCCACTCATTTCAAATCCCACTTTGACAAGTTATAGGATGATTCAATTATATATATATATATATATATATATATATATATATAATCGAGCTCATTCAATAAGTCAAATTAATATTTCAATATAAAATTTTAAAACAGGTTTAGCAATAATAACATTTAACTGTTCCAGGAGGAAATTGTCCACTGCCGAACTACTCCCATCTGGATAAGAGATTTTGATTTCTTTGTTTTTTTTTTCCCGGGAAGATAGATATTGTAGGAGATTTTCATTGATGTGTGATATAGTGCTACTTTAAGGTGATTTGGATGATTATTGGAGTTGAAACCCCCCATGTTGGCTTTATATCGTATTCGAGATCCGAATCATTCATCCTGTATGGTGTCCACCTCTGGTTTGTGCTTCACGCCATTGATTGCTTCACCATGTTGGATTCCTTTCTGCCAACAAAATTATTCATAAATATCTTATAAATAAATATCTTTAATATAAGATATATTTAATTAATTTATATAAATTAAAAAAAATAATTATTTATAATGATTGTGAGTTAATTTTCTTAAAATACTTCATTTAATTATATATATTTTAAATTATACTTGATAGAATCCTCCTTAATATATATAATCATATAGAGATATTTTAAGAGAAAATTATAATTTAAAAAATAAAATAGATAAAAATTTTATAATTAAAACCAAATCAAACCATAATACATCTAATTTTTATAATTAAGATAGGAGGGAGTAGTATATATGAATATTTTTTTTTTATTTTGATAAAAAATATTTTAAATGAGTTTTAGACTTAAAAAATATTTATAAATAGTCTAGGTATTTATACTTGGTGGCTCACAATGCCCCCCTAAAATGTAGCACATCTATCTATAAACATACCTCCTGCCCAGTAGTTCAAGTGAAATATATAGTGACAATTGGGGTAGGGAATTAACGATATATTCTCTGCAAACAATTTAATTTACTTTAATTTGTACAATGACTATCATTCATCTAAAAGATGAAAATTACTACCAAGAAGCAAAAATGTGCTCCCAGGACAAAACACTGATTTTTTTCCCATATATTTGACGTACGTAGTTAGTTTCATTCCACTTCACCATTATCAAGGTATGATCATGATCATGAGTTCAGTGCAGTAGCCAGAAGTCCAACTCTGAAACCAGGTTTGGTCTTCCCGTAATCATCCCCGCAATATTTGTACGCCTTTACAGGTTTTCCTTCAAAAAATCCATTAATGGACCTTCTTGCTGCAGAGACATCCTCGTTCTTCAGAGGTCTTTCGTCGTCGTCCTTCCTAGTAGATGAAAGTGAAACCGCGTTGGTTGTTCTTCGGTAAGAACTGAACCACTTGGCCTGCACGTAGCCGTGTCTCCTCCACGGAGGGACGGAGAGGTCCACTCTCTTCATGGAAGCTCTAATGGCGGTGCACATCAGCCTCACAATCTTCTTCAGCTCTTCCACTTTGCCCACGAATATCACCGGAAAAAGATCAAGCAGAGAGGAATAGTGGTTTGTCGGACGAGCTATCTCGAATTCTCCGACAAGATTCACTTCTACTATGTAGCGTTTTCGTCCCATGTTTATGTCTATGTACTCATAATTGCCTCTTGGGATTCTCGGATTTCTGTCCCACTTGGATTTGCAAAGCCCTGAACATGAAAATGATTCCTAAATTATTACTTGGATTCCTCTTAAGATGCTCATATCCTAATAAAATGATTCACAGTCTCGTATAATTGGGAATCATCGACTAGAAAAAACAAAAAACACTCCAAATGTACTAAAAAAATACTCACCGGCGTCAAAGCCCTTCTCTCGCAATTGAGTCATTAATCTCCGTTTGAATTCCGGCGACGACTTGTCTCCGACAGACCCATGAGCAGCTTCAACTTCTCTTCTAATTTTCTGCTTCACGTTCCGATCATATTCATCGTCAACTTCGATTCCCTCAAATAAACTCTTCAGCCTTTCCTTCTTTTCACCGGAACCAGGCCACTCGTCTTTCTCAACGTCACACAGTTCCTCATCATCCTCTTCACCATTATCGTTAAACCCACCCGCCTCCTCGTGATCTCCTTCCATTTCATTCTTCTCCATGAACGACTTCACGAGATCGGACAAATCAGTGTTCGAGCTCTCAGGCGAGTGATCGCTCCCGCTGCTCTCGCACAGCCTCACCCGCGCAATGTCGGCGTCGAACGCCGCTGCGACTCTCTCAAACCTCACAGGAATCCTTGCCATCATCACGATCAAGTGCTAATTTTCCTCTCCCTCGTAAAATACACAGAAAAGAACAGATCCCTTTTCTCTTTTTTGATCTGGTCTTCCAGGGGAAGCGAGAATCCTATAAAAAGTTTGAAAAATTTAGTGGCTTCCTTCAGAAGGAGGCGGACATTGAGCGGCGCAATGTCGTTGAAATGGCGATAGATGATTTCATGATGGAGTAAGAATGAGAAAGGAAACGGCGTCGTATTTATAGTTTACAGATCTCTATGAGATCAGATCTTAGTTAAATATTGCCGCTAGAATGTATATAGGCCAAATTACGACAGTCTTCGAAGAATCTAGTCAGATTAGCGACCCGGTTCAGTTTTTCCTCTTGTGCCCTGACTCATTTGGGGTCAGTCTGTTTCAACACTTCCCTACTCTCTTGTTGAAAAAACAAGACAATTTCTATTATTATTATTATTATTATTATTATTATTATTATCTATTTGTCTCGGTCTTTTCTTCTATTCTTTATTTTATTTATATTTGGAAGTAATTTCATTCCTCAGTTGTTTTTATTGGCATGTTCCAAAGTCCAATTTGATGATATCATTATTTAAGTGATTGGTCAGTTACTTTATTATTATTGTACTATATCTTGGTTTGATGAAGTGATATTGGGGTTACGATATTTCGGTAAAAGCCATGTTATTTTTTATCTGTATGTGCTTAAATAAATCCAAACTATATTCATATGTCATGATTTAATTAATACAAATTCGTCATCATAAGCCATATGCTTATTTTTTAAAACTATCTGTTAATTCAAACGAGGTCAATAACTTATAAAAATAAAATAAATTTAATTGTGCCAAGTTTTTTTATTCAATTAAAAATATAATCTCCCTTGAAGCTAACATAAAGTGTAAAAGGGTTTCCAATTATAGTACACTTTCATAAATTTAAATTATTGTTATTATTTTTATAAGGGTTAGACTACTTATTATCTCAATCAATAATTTTTTAGTTATGCACACACAATTTTAATACAATTTTTAAAAATATGAATAAATTATTTTATGAAAATATATAATTTTTTAAAAATGAGAGCAGTTTTATAAGTAAATTTTTTATATTATCTCTCTCTTTTTTTAAAAAAAGAGCACATGAAATAATCATGTGTGGGCTACCACCAACTCTGCTGCGCAGCAAAATTTCAGTTTGTCATGAGGTCTCCTATCTTTTTCTTGTTTTTTTACTGTCATTTAATTTATTAAAATTTTATTTTAATTATATTTAGATCTGACTTACATCTCATATTTAGCTATAATAGATGAGTTTTCTAATAAAATTTTTTTATATATACCAAAGCTCAAACTCAATACATTATTTAAGTGATACTAAATCACTTACTACTCATATCAATCTCTATTAATTTATTTCTTCTATGAATGTGATGCGAAAACTGGGCCTCGTGAGCAGTGAGAATTGGATCGACCTGGTGAAGGGAGTGACAAGATGACCAGGTTCAATGAATCTCATATGTGTCCTCGTACATTGAATCTTATATGGCCTAATGGTTGTTGATGACAGATGCAACTGGCGTTTTGGCATTTGATAAGTTCACGGTGGCTATGGAAACTTTGGCCGCGTTGCATGTGATTTCTGTGACCTTAAATTAGTTAAAGTCTAAACTTTTTCACTTTCTGGCACCTTAGAGTAATTAAAGTGAAAACACATTACTAGGAAAATGTCTTATCGCGCAGAAGACACATTAAAAATACATGGTTTTTAAAAAGGTTAATATAACTTTTAATTATTAAAATTTACATCAATTTTAATTTTAATATCTAAATAATTTAAATTTTATTAAATTATACGGATTAATATTTTAAATAAAAAAAGTTGAGACACTAAAATTTATCAAAAAGTATGATTATAGTATTAACTTTTTTTTTTAAAAGGTGGAATGCAGGAGGGATCTAAATGAGGAATATATTCTGTGGTGTTATGATCTTCAGAAGAGAAGAGGGCTGCAACGAAGCAAAGCATACGAGGGGGCCAGTGGTGAACAAAAGCCTCATGTAGCAAGGTTTTTTGGGCTAAAAGCCTCATGTGGTAAATAAAAGTGACCTATCAATCTATTATATATAACTTTAACTAATAAAAAAAATAAAATATATAATTATTTAAAAAATAATATCATTTTATTATAATTTCAATCGTGACATTTGAAAAAATATAATAACTCATATATGTCTAGATTTATGTCTGAGGATAATAGACAATTCGTCCTACTTAATATTAATATTATATAAGAAAAAAAAATATTTCATTTTATTTTTAAATTGTGGATAAGTTTAAATCATTTCTAAATTTTTTTGTAACAAAAAAAAATAACCTATCATACTAAAATAAATTTATAAATTTATTTTAATTATTAATCAGTATCAGTATAAATTTTATTTTTTCAGAATGACATGGGTTAAAAAGCTCAGGGAGCTCTCGTTTGATGGATATAGATCAGGTAAGAAAAGAAAAAAATATTATGAAAAGAAAATAAAATATCTTTTTTTACCTTTCATTCTGCCTTCCAAGCATCGCCCCTTTCTTCTTCAGTTCATGCCGCCGCTCATAGTTGCTCCCTCAAACCTTCTTAGCTTGTTTTCTTTCTCCACGTCCTTAAAGATTCTCTCGCTCCTTTTCCTCAATCCGTCACAGCTCCGAAGAAATTCACTGCTTTCAATATTCTTGGCGACAGAAGTTTGAGATTAAGTCAGGTGCTGTGCTTCTTCCTTCTTTTTGTTGCATATTTGTACTGATTTTTATGAATCAAAATTATTTCTGGATTTTTCTTCTGTTGATGCATAGGGCTGCTTTCGCTTAATGCAACAGCACGCCCTTTATTTGCTTGCTGTTCTACCTCCTCCCTCTCGTCTTTGCGTTTTTTGTCCCCTCCTTTTGTGTGGGCTCTGCTATGCAGTGATTATTATCTGATGGATTATGTTCAGTCTCATTCAATTTTTGAACAAAATGACCCTATGCATTTAAGTACAATATTCTCCGCTGCGGTGCTTATCTAGGTGGGGATTCCAGTTAACACATTAACTTGTACTCATGGATAGCCAGTTTACTTCTAAAGCTCTCTATTTATTTGAGAAAATGCCTATGTGAGAGTTGAAATCTTTTTCTTTTGGGATGGGAACTGTGAAATGGCAGCACAACTTTAGCGGCCTTGCAAGTCTATTTAGTAAGGTATTGATTTATAAGTGGTGCCTCCGGTTCCCGAATGTCACTGATTTTCATAAAAAGCTAATTTTTTTTTTTAAATTTCTCTTGGTCTGATGCAGTGCTATTTTGATATTATTTCTTGTTCACGTGTGCTTTATGTAGTTAATTGAGGTATAAATGGCGATTACTCATCTCTGTTGGCTGTAAGTGGTGGTTCTTAAATTCGTCTTCGTATAAATTTTGATTTTGGTTTACAAAGGATAATGTACCATGGTAATGGTGCTATTCTTGAGTTATTGGAATAAGCAGACAAATCTAAACCTTAATAGACTGTTATACAGGGTCATAGTCCCAAAGCATTATGCATTGATATGGAACTGAAACAAGTCTTTTGACTATTGATTCCTAGTGTTTTCTACATATACATTTTCATGTTTCACAGATTATTGCTTATTTCCGTCTAGTTTGCTTTCCTTTTTAATAAACATGTTGCTGTGCATGAAGTATGATTACTGCTTGTTGAAGTACTTTTATTTCTTCAATTCATAGTTGGATATAAAGGTTTTGGCATGTTGTCACATGATTTGCAGGAATTTCAAACTCTTCAGTTTCAAAATACAGCTAAACATGTCAATTTGAAGTTGATAATGGTAAAGATAATATCTAGCTTTTGGGGTTCAGTCACATCTACCGTCTGATTATCAGGGGAAAAAAAACTTATCCACGATCATCGTCCATTGCAGAGTTTCAAGTTTTTAATTTATTTATATCCATAAAAGGTCATAATTTCCATGGAAGCTCGAAACTTTCTTTTAGGGGTTTGTCCAAACTTATCAGTCCCATTAGATCGATATGGAAAAGGATCACGTCTTATTAAGTCACCTCAACTGCCTTCTCCACCCTATTCTTCTTTCATTCAGTTCCAGAAACTGGCATCTAGGGGATCCTGTAATTGTAGTTGTATTACCTACAAAGTGTCTTGTAGGAAGAGAATAGAGTGTAGTAGTAATTTAGAACGTGGGGTTGTGACCACAGAGGGTAACAACTCGAGAGCTCAAGTCAGACGGAAAAGCCTGGCTGGTTTTGTCTCAGGTGGTGGATCAAACTTCCGTTCGATTCACGAGGCATCAATTCAGGGATCAATTCACGGAAATGTCTCTGTTTTGGTTACAAATAAAAACAGTATGGGTTATTTTAAACCTTTATTCTTCTGTGCAATAATGGTGTGCATTGGTAGTAAATTGGATTGTTGGTTTCTTTTTCTTTCCCTTTGCAGACTGTGGGGGTGCAGAGTATGCCAGAGACAAGGGCATCCCAGTTATACTATTTCCCAATGATGAAGTATCCACTAGCGAACTTGTTAATAAATTAAGGTCATACAGATATAAAACTTTGAGCTGCCCCTTTGTTTTTTTTTTTTTTTGTTTAGTGAAGAAAAGTAGAAAACTAACTTGGCTCTGGTATTTCAATTCAGTAAATGTTTGTAATATTTATGGCAGTAATAACACAGGAATCTCTATAGTTACTATGGGTATGTGAAAATATCATCTTTTCTAGATTTCACAAGGTGAGAATAACATTTGTCAAGTTCAGATCTTCTTAGCAATAATTTACCTAAACTGGTGCATAGAAACGTGGCTATATCATTAATATATGAGACATTATCTGCATCAGGAGTATGGAGATTGATTTTATCCTTCTAGCTGGATACCTCAAACTTATACCAAAGGAATTGATCCAAGCTTATAAAAGGTCCATAATAAACATTCATCCATCGCTTCTTCCAGCTTTTGGAGGCCAAGGCTACTATGGAATGAAGGTACATAGAGCAGTAATTGCCTCTGGTGCAAGGTATGCTTCTTGCAAAATACTATCTCCACATATGTTGATTGTCATTGAGTATGACGTAGACTTGGATGTTGATTATCTTATCTTTATTTCTCTTATGTGTGTTTGTTTAGATACTCAGGTCCTACAATTCATATTGTAGATGAACACTATGACACTGGGCGTATCCTTGCCCAGCGTGTTGTTCCTGTGCTTCCTAATGACACTGCAGAGGAGTTGGCTGCAAGAGTTCTAAGGGAGGTAGGTAATTAATTGGATATTATGTCATTGGCCTTCATAAAATTTCATTCTCACTTTAGTTTTTTATGATCCCTTGACAATATTGTGAACAAGTAACTTTGCTAGTGGCATTTAATGGTGCGGTGTGATATTAATTGTGCCATGTTATTAAATCCATTCGAAAAGTCTGTAACTCAGTGATAAGATTGGATAAAATATGAAAATGAAGGACTAACCTGGGAATAGAAGAAATCCATTAGAAACTAATATGACAGTTAGTCTATATGCTTATAGGACCTTTTATTAATTTCATGTTTTTATGTTTTCACTTTCAGGAGCACCGGTTATATGTAGAGGTGGTTGAAGCTTTATGTGAAGAACGTATAGTTTGGAGGGAAGATGGTGTTCCCCTCATTCGAGGCAAAGAAAACCCTAATGATTTAAGCTAGAAGAAGAAAAAGACTGGCCCATTAATGAGGTCTTGAGTCCACCTCTGAAGTTCTTCTGATTTCACTGTCATATTCTTTCACCATTGCTTTTTCACTGCAATACCTATCACCTAATGAAATTGTCTTTCTGCTGCTATTTCAAGGTTTTCTACTCGTGGGGATGAATAATGATAAAATTAGTGATGAATAATGATATGAATGATAAGAGTATCTGATTCAGATCATCTTCTGTAATAACATTGATCTCTTCATTTGATCTTTTCAATTATGAGAAGAGATCTAAGTTTGGATAGTTTGTAGTTTGTTGGGCGGGTGTTTTGGATTACATTGATTTCACCACATTTTTAAGAACGGTGTACTCTAACTGCAATACCTTAACTGTAATAACTGTTCCTCTCATCTTGCTTTCCTGGTATTGTATGAAGTCCTAATAAGAGTAACATTTCTTTTTGTTTATAATCAGATTATAATATCAATTTTCTACTGTATTTATTTTGGTCTAGAGCCATTCAAGCCTTGCGAATAAAAGACATGAATACGTAAGCAAAAAAGGATCAATTTTGTTTTACCAGGTTGAGATAGTAAGTGGTTTTGTGCCCAGTTCAAATTATGAAAAGTGTATTTGTTAAAAGAGATATAAATTTTTTTGCGCTCAAATTTTTTAAAGAGTAGGATACTTTTAACTAAATAAAAAAAATTAATTTAGTTTCATTAAAAGTAAATCATTTTATAATTTTTAAATTATAAAATAAATAAAATGAAAAGTGATTTTTTTTGTATAATTAAAATTAGATCACTATCATGTTTACCTTGAGAAAACCAAGTATTTTTTTGGAATTGATAGGTTATAAAATTATTTTATAGAAACTTACGAAATATCTAAATAATAGTCATAAAATGTTTTTCATTTCCCGTCTTCTCTATCTCTAACCTCTATCTCTAGCTATGAAATTATTGGTCATTGCTTGATAAATTACTCCCAAATTGTGAGGAAAATGTGAGCTTTAGCTTCATAGAAAGCTGCCAAAATCCTTTGAACTCAATGGGATCGATCTTATACTGAAAGGGCGTACGCGTGGCTCTTCTCGCGAGGAAATATTGGGTGGGCTTGTGATAATTTAATTGGAAGCATGATATATATGTATTAATTCGAGTGATAAATAATTTAATATTATTTAAACGAGATCTTAAATTCGAGTATTAGTATATATATAAAAAATTTGTTGGAAGACTCACCCATCATAGTTAAATGCATGATGCAGATTAGATCTGTATATAGTTAATGTAAAATTCTAGCAAATCGGGGGAGAAATAAAAAAAAATATAATAAAGTTATAATTTGTAACACTTTTATACCCTTTTGTTTTTTTTTTTTGCAATGTATAAAGGAGAGTAATATAATTTAAATTTCTTAAGATTAATTAAATTACACAAACTATAATATAAATACCGAATTATAGATATAAAGGAATGGAATCTAAAATTTAAAAAGATGATTTTACACTAATAAAATTGTGGATATACAAATACCTCATTTGTTATGAACTTTTTTTTTTAAAAAAAAGAAAGTAGAAAAAATTTCTTTGAAAAAAAGACGCAGTAATAAAAATCGAATAGTGATTGTAAGTTGTAACCCTGTGTCGCATACTCGCATGTGGAAAAAAGATTCTCCTCCCCATGCTTCTGTTATCCTCCGTGTGGCGACCCAAATATTAGTTTAGAGAGCGAGAAATCGTCCTGCGCAGAAGAATGAGATCTACTTCACCGGAAGCGCCTTGCTATTAATCTGCCCAAGTATGTTGCACCTTTATGAGTTTTCTTATTATATATTTACCATCTGATTTTGTTTTATTTTCAGGTTTTGCGTGTCTATTCACTTTGCTATATCGATTATTACTTTATTGTTTTTGGTATGAACAATGACGGTGATTGTTGATCCTCCTATAAAGTCTTCGGATTTTATTTTGACCCCTTTTGTTCGAGAGAAACAAAAATTGCTAAGATTGGACATTTTGGGCAAATTTGGTATAATTGGATTGGGGCAAGATTGTGTGCTCTCCTTCAACACTCCCCGGGGTTTATTTCATTTTAAAAAAGAGGGCTACTGTTTCTAGGATCTTCTTATTTCTTTCTTTGAAGAATAAATAATTAATATGTCGTATTTCCACATGCCACTTAGATGCTCAAGGAGCAGAAGCCATCAAGCAACAGTTTTGGTTGAAGGCTGTTAGCAATGATCTATTCGATTTGTTATCGTTAAGTGTAGTGGGCATTGAAGAACTCGCCTTGGTGTTTCTTTTTCTTTGGCCTTCGTGATATTAGATTAGGGTTGGTCGATCTTACCTTGGTGTTTCTTTTTCTTTGGCCTTCGTGGTATTAGATTAGGGTTGGTCGATCTAACTAAGAGTTCTACTACTCCATGATTCCTTCTCATTTATGTGATGATTTATAGTCAAGGATGCATGTTTGTGGCTTCCTCTCTTAGGTACACGTGCTAAATTCCTGCAAATAACAGGGCAAATTTTCTAATATATCTTTGGGTTAGATGTTTGTAATTTGAATCTAATAACCTCATTCTATTTGCTATTTTTGTTTCTGATGCTAGGAGTTGAGTTTTCTTGCTTATTATCTGCACTGTGAGTGTTAGAAGATAGTGACAAATTTGTACTCATATAGTTGCCTTGCTGGCATAGGATCTGGGTGATGTTGCCTACCTCAATATTTTGTTAATAGAGATGCCCCATGCTTACACTCCATGTTGATTTGACTTGAAATTACTATCATGCTTTACTTAGTGACTAACGTGTTGGTTGTTGGATTACTGATTGGTTGAATTACTTGCATCATTTTAAGTTTTAGCTTTCATTGGATTTACATGCTGCCTTATGGTTTGCAGGATTTTCAAACTCTGCAGCTTCAAATACGGTCAAACAGATAATCAGGCTGTAGGGGAGAATGGCAGAGACGATATCTAGCTTCTGGGGTCCAGTCACATCTACTATCGAGTGTTGTGAAAAAAATTATGCATATTCATCCTACATTGCAGAATTTTATAACACATTATCCAACATTCCGACCATCCTTTTGGCACTTATTGGTCTTATAAATGCTGTAAGACAACGGTTTGAGAAAAGATTTACTGTGCTTCATGTGTCCAATATGGCACTTGCCATAGGAAGCATGCTGTACCATGCCACACTGCAACGTGTGTAAGTATTGATCCCCAACATCTCTTAAAAGGTTCAAGTTAGTTGATGCCTGGTTGTTTGTTGGTTTTGTGCACTTTAGAGTTATTTTGTTCTTGTCCTGGTTGAGTTGGAACTTTGAAGGTGTTGTGTATGATGGGTGGATGTATCCAACTTGTGTCCTGGTGATGCAGTTGTTTGATGGAGTGGGCCCCAATTTCATTTTCAAATTTACTGACATAGGATGTAAAGTATGGTCCTTGTGCGTATGAATCTTTGAGTGCCTGCTCCTGCTCACTATAGCGACTTTTCTTCATTTTGTTGTATAATTGGACTAGGCTGCTAGGTGTGTGTCTTTTATGAGTATGCGTTTTCTTTTTATTTAATTTGTCAATCAGTAAGTCAATGTTTGTTTTGGATCACTATTTATTCATCTGATTTTGCACTTTAATTTAGGCAACAGCAGAGCGACGAAACTCCTATGGTATGGGAGATGCTTCTGTACATGTACATCCTCCATTCGCCAGACTGGCATTACCGCAGCACAATGCCCATCTTCCTCTTTCTATATGGTGCTGTTTTTGCTATTGTCCATTCAATGGTCCATTTGGGTATTGGCTTCAAAGTGCACTATGCCATTCTATGTCTCCTCTGCATTCCGAGAATGTACAAGTATTACATTTACACTCAAGATGCATCTGCCAAGCGGCTTGGAAAGCTATACATAGCTACTCTTGTTTTAGGCAGTTTGTTTTGGTTTGTTGATCGTCTTTTCTGCAAGGAGATATCCCGCTTCCCCATTAACCCACAGGGTCATGCTTTGTGGCATGTCTTCATGGGTTTCAATTCCTACTTTGCAAACACATTCATGATGTTTTGCCGTGCTGAACAGCGTGGGTGGTCTCCAAAAGTTGTCCATTTAATGGGCATTTTACCCTATGTGAAGATTCAGAAACCAAAAACCCAATGAGGGAACTAGAAAGGAGAAGATGAAAGCTTCTCCGTCATCTTACATTTTGGCAAGTTAAGTTATTAGCAAACTATATGTGTTCATGCTCAATTTTTTTTTTTGTTAGGTTGTCTGAAATGATGATTGATTATTTACATATTTTGTTTAGAAGTAGGACATGTGCCATATTTATGTGGTCATACTGATATTTTCTGGAGTCTGGACTATTTCTACGTTTAAAATTACTTTGACAACTAAGACCGTTGTTTTGCTGTACTGGATATTATTGGACGAGATTGACCCCTCAATACTCTACCTGTAATGGATTTTGACTTTAGACGCCAAATTTTATGTGGAGCTCTTTGAAACGTCGTGCAGTTGCTGTTGCTTTCATTGGGCATTTCCTCTTCAGTTTGGACAAAACATAGCTGCAGTTTTGACCCTTTTCAATCAGATTTTCTAATTAGAATATAGTAAGTGGATATAGAAAACTTGATAGCAAACACTCAAGTATCTGTACCTAAATTCTGTTCTTCTGGTTGCTAGGACATTATGCGTCTGTGCCTTCTGCCTTGTAGTGATCTGACCTGTCACTGTTGTGATGCTTTTAAAAGCCATCTTGAATCCTTATGTTTTATCCAATTGGAATTTTGATTCACACGCTTTTAACTCCCAGCAGCATAAAGTCTTTACTAATAATGCTCATTGGTAGTGGAATTTCTTAGTTGAGCCTTAATTAAACTATTACTGCCCTGTGTAGTGACACTTTACTAATAATGCATGATATTTTGTTGTAGCTTGGGAAAATCCAAAATCTTGGGTTATTATCTTTCCTCTTTTGAAAGCAATGTGTTGGCCAAGTGGGAATTCCCTCTTTACATTTGCAGGATAATTTGCTTTATGTTTAGCTGCATACTAGATCGGAGGTTATCTTACATGGAATGTAATTTATAAATGACAATAAGTAAAATATAACATTTTTTCCTGCCCTAGAATAAATATATAATTTCAAGGTAGTGTGGGTCTAATGAATCCTGTTTGACTTTGTAAGGGGTGGGGGAATCTACAAAATAGACGAAGCCTTTGATTCTTAAACTACCATTCAGTGGCGTCAGTTCACTTTTATTGTTAAAAAGAAAACGACCTTTAAGTAGTACTATTGTAGAGCATGGTCTGGTAAGATGAGATTATATGCTGGGAGAATGACATTTCGACCCATTGCAAGGTAATTATTGACTCTTTGAACACATCAATCTGTTGATGTTGACAACTTTGGTAGACTATATTAACCGTTTTTTTGTAGTTAACCAAAACGTTAACGATTGTCTTTCAAGATAGGACACTTTAGTATATGAGGCTCTCATTAAGTAGAATTTAAAGAAAAATGTATGTGCAATTTTACTCTTACAAGTGAAGAGATTGTTTCCACATAGATAGAAACACATTATTCTCCCATAGGGAGTTCAAGACTAATGGTACCCACGTGTGGGAGATCCCTGTTTGCCACATCAACTTCAAAAAAATTTTACTTCGATGAGACACATATATGATTTATCATTCACTGCAATAGATTATAAAAACAATGTCATGTTGCAATTGAATGTTTTCGATGCTCCCCAGAACCTGCAAAATTCTGAATTTATTATCAAATATTCTAGCAAGAAGATAAGATGCATTTTACAACTCAATATCACAATGTTGCGTTGTGTAATGTCACACGTCATACTTAAAACTGCATGAAGTATTCCATCAGAATTTGTTAGACAGGTTTCAGCTCTTGGTCGAAATTCAACCGCGTTATGAGATTCTGAATCACAATAGTGTAAGATAGGCCAAGAGGAGAAATTTAATGGTCACCCTACTCTATACACATCTTGAAACCTACCTCAATCTTTTCACTCACATAATGGCTAGCACACATGTACAAATATATCTTCCATTTCACTTATGAATGAAACACATACAGTGTGAAGCATTCTTCTAACGTGGATCTACGATTGCCCTACAATCTACCCTTCCAACATTTGCCCAAGCCTCAGATGCAAAGCTTTTTGTTCTTCGAAGGATAGGTTCATTAATATCTGAAGCAATCAGCGTCGTTAATATCGCATTTGTCAAATGCTAAGTTAAATAGAATGGAAAACTCATGATATAATTGACACATTTACCTGATCTAGAACCATTTCAACTGAGAAACTTTGAGGCACAACAAATGATTGATGATAGATGTATGCGAAAACAGCCATCACCATCTACAATGGGAAAAGACAGTAAAAAATTCATTAGCAAGGAAGCCTATGAATTATTTGAGAATCGTCCATGTCAACTAATATATAAAGATTACAGAGAACCGCATTACTCACAATTCATGAAGAATGTGGCTTATATGAGACCCATTTTACTTTCTTACTCTTTGGAAAAGAAGGGAAGACCATTTATGGTAAAATAGATGAACCAGTTCTGCTGATGCATAGTTTAACCAGAGGCAAATAAACCAATGCTTAGTCAAACATTCGACCCCACTTAGTAGAATAAAGTTTATTGTTATTGTTGTTATTAGTCATACATTCGACCAAAATACTTCTTTCTTAATGATATGAGTATATCTATTCTTGGCAGCATGCGCCTAGCATCCTATAATGTTTTCAAGAAGGATACACAAGAAATAATTGATTTTAAGAATTTATTTCAATCTGCAAATTTACTTATTGCTGAAGTGCCCATGATTATCTTCACTGTTAATCTTTACATTGGATTATTTTTTAGGGGGAATGAGGACGCAGGATGAAACTGGGCAATGCTAAATCTGGTTTTCGAATTGTAAAATGGAAAATATCTACTCAGGCACAAGCGGTACCTACATTGGTGAACGCGTTATCAGTATAATGAAAATATTCTCTAGTCAGTGTTGGCAATATATATATATATATATCAATACTCTACCTGGCAGTCCATTCTGTCAGTAATTCCACCATGTCCCGGGATACTGTCACCAAAATCCTGCAGAATTGAAGAATACAGAGAAGAGCTGTTAATACAAGATACCTGAAATTATATTTGCTCACTTGCTGCATTGCAAAAGCGCCAAGTCCAGACCTTTATTTTAAAAGCTCTTTTGAAACCACTCGCAAAGAAACCTCCAAAAGGTGCAATAATAGAAGCAAACAAGCCAATACAGAGTGCATGCCATTGAACTGGTAGTATAGATACCTCTTTCCAAGGAAACTGCACCAGATTTATGTTAGAGTGGTTTTGTGGACTAAAAGATTTCGAATGAACTTCCAAGGAATAAAAGTATAAAATTTTCAAAAACTAGAAGTTAAAGGTTCAAAGAAATTAAAGAATAAATATTGGTTATATTATATATCCTGAACAGTAGACCACTGAGTAAAAATAGTTGGGTTACAAGAATTTTCAAGCTGAATATCAAATACTTACAAAGAGAGCAATCCATCCTGGTAAGGCATGAGACTCTGTCTTAAACAGGGGGCCAGGATCACAGTGAAGCCAACCAGTTGATAAATCCTGCATGTTATTCCCAGGGAGATAAAATTAGGTTCTTGGATGTTGAAAAATGCCCATCAATGAGCTATAATCTCTTAAAAAGCTACCTTCCTAGGACATGTTAGCCACTGAGAGTGACCCATGAGGTTTGCTAGCTGCAAAATGGAGATTTGTAGAATTACATTAATGTCTACTAGTACAACTTCATTTCGTACACATCAAGGGGAAAAAAGTAGAGACGTACTATTAAATTAAGACGAGTCAACAGGTCTTTTCCTTTTTCATAATCACATGCATATAAATATTGATTGATATATCTAAATGCTCAAAAGCTTTTTACCCCATTTTTTGGCCCAGAAGAAACAGAATTATGGGGGATTTCCAACAGTATACTATGTATGCTGATAATAATACATCATACAACATTTGACTGACTCATAAGAAAACCTAACTCTAAGAATATTAGATTTAGGTCCTCCACAAAAAAACAAGGGAAAGCAACACAAGTTTCTTTCAAGTATTTTTCTGACGCCATTTGAGATTTAAGAATGATGGGTGCATTGTGCCGACCGTAGACCAATCAACAACGCCAAACACTATCAACATTACCACGCAATTAATTTCTAAAACTTTCACAATCAAGCTTTCGTGTGGCTCATTTAGGCTGTTGCAATCATATATACTTTAATTAAAGGAAATTTCTATTATTTTATGTCACAAAATTGAAAGTCAAGCTCACCAAAAATGCAGAGATGATAGTTGTAACTGATGCCCCAATAAAACCTTCCCATGTTTTCTTTGGAGACAGCTTTATCAAAGGGGTTCTTCCAAAGTAAAAACCAAAGATATAAGCAGCAATGTCATTAATTACAATAAGGGAGGCTGGAAGAAGAAACCTGCAGAATGAGCCGCTTGTCAGAGAAAATAAGTATCAAGTATTTCATGGTCAATTCCAAGTATACGAAGTCTTAGTCACCAAAGAGCAACTACGAAATATTAAACATAATAACACACCAATAATTTAAAATGTGGGCAATTCAAAATGAAGAGCCAATATCACCTAAAAACAGTCTAAACAGGAAAAAGGAAATGTATTGATCAACTCAAATGAAGGAAGGGAAACAGGTGGGAGAGGGCTTGACGATATTATACTAAATAGACTAATCCCATGCAAACAAAAATTACAAATTGACGAAATTTTCTCAATCTATAAGCTTCATCTTTTAACTCAACAGGCTTCATTATCACCTGAATACAATCTCAACCACCAGATCCAAATACAAGTGTCATCCAAAATAATACAGACTGTAAGAATATAAATAACTTCAAATGATTCCAATATATCAACCAGAATCCCATCTACTCATCCACTGGTTACATGTACATCAAACTGAATGGCATACAGAAATTGTTTTCTATAAAGCAGGTATTCATATTTTAAACTCAATTCTACTTCATAATTCATACCAAAAGGAGAAGTTCACACCTGAAGATACGAACTTAAACTAATTTCTTACTTCGTTCACATTGGCATTTTAATTTATGCTTATAAGCACACATAAAAATACATACTTTCTCAAGTCCTTGCACCCTCTCCTAAAAAGTCAAAACATATACTATTCAGGATCAATAACCAGTCAAATAATTGCCTGAAGCAGGTCAAATTAAAACTATTATATAAGGAATAAATGACATTCTAGTCAACAAGCTCTTAAAAGTTAAAATTTGTCCTTGTAGATAAATAGTGACAGCAGCCATCAAGTATATATCATGAAAAAGACAATCCAAAAATAACCCAGAATAATTATGAATATATTTTCAAAATACTCATTAGTTCCTCAGATAGACCATATTACCAGAATATTCCTTCAAAAATGTTCGCCACAGTGAAGGAGGACTGCGTAAACACAACAATCAGAATCATATGCGTCCAGGCATACTGACCAAATTGATACTTGTACATCTTCTTCTTTAATGTGAGAATGAACCACATAAATCCTGAGTTCACTCATGGAAAGGGAGGAATATCAAAATATTAGCACCCATACATTGACATGCAATGGCAAGTAAAACAACAATATTCAAATAATTATTAACAGATATATGAAGCATTTGATAGCATTGCTCTAGGCTCTAGCAATCAAGATTACAAAGTTAAAATGCGCAAGTTACCTGCAATATACAAAGAGTAGCAGATAGCCATATGATATTTTACTAGGCTGCTCACAAGCTGATATAAAACTTTGTCTAAGGTCACTGTGTTAACAAGGCGTTGACTCAGAATACGCCCATATACAAATAACATTGCAGTGAAGAAAAAATGCCTGAAATAGTTCAAAAATAAACCAATATCTGTAAAAAGGAAATAAGCAATAAGTCATTTAATAATTAGTAAAATCTGGCTTTGCAATTACTAGCTCTTTTTATGAAGGCAACACTGTTATGAGGGCAATGAAATACTGAAAAATACCAATTCAAAAGCCTAAATCCCGGCAGCTGCCTATCTTCATGAGCTCTTCTAAGTAGATTGAAAAGCTCTCTTGCCATAAAGATCTGGATGACAATTACCATGGCGGTAATGTAGAGGTGACCCATGTAGATGATTAATGCAAAGCCCCCAATCATCCAAAGGGTTGAGTATGCACGGATCAACATGGACTTGTATTTGTTCTTGTCATGGACAAGTAAATGGTTCCCATTTGCTTTGCTAATTTCTGTATCAGCCTGAGATAAAGATGTTGTCAAATGAATCACTCCCCAGTTTACTCAAGTTTTTCATAAAGAAATTGAGCCTCAGTTCTCAAATCAGTCAAAGGTTATTATATTTAGTTTCATTCAGAGACAACAAATGGACATTAACTAGCCCAGTACTAATGGCAAAGGAACTAATTTTTTTTTTTTTAAAACAATTCTCAGCGATTACAACCATCCAATGATTGTTTTCCCCAATTCTAATTGCTAGACAATTTTCAAGTTCCATTTAAATTATACGATCACCCTCAAGTGTAGGTGGAGCCATTTTCAATATGAATGCCACCATTACACTAAAGTGACAAGTAAAAAATTTATACAGCTAACCTCATTGGAGCGTTTACGATGCCTATTTCGAATTGTCAGAGATGAAACAGAACTAGTATTAGTATCCTTATCCTTCTGCATAGCTCTTCAATCAGACGTTAGCCAATTGGAAACAGTGGAAAAGGGACATGTGAAGCACGGGCTGTAGACACCTGCAAATAGATGGCATATACTCTTTTGGCTTAAATGAAGCATTATTCCCAAAGAAATCTATTATCTATCAATCAGAATTAAGGAGGCTTGTTTAATTAGTCAACTTCGATAAGTGAAAGACTAGAGGGTAAAATCTCAAATCTTAGGCAAATTCTAAGGCAACTGAATGCAATTGAATGTCCAGGAAGGGATAAAATGGAAAATATCAAGCCTCTAACTGCAATCTTTGAATTGGCTAAGTGAACTTTTTGTTAACGAGTCTTCCTTTGTCATTTCCATCCTATAGAGGGCTAGATTCTTCCCTATACCTCTTGCATATTTAGCCATCCTTATATAATTTACAGTGTCTCATTCCTCAACAGCGATCATCTTCTTTCAACAAAACGGCCTCTATACATGAGCTGAGCTTCATGGATAACAAACTAATCCTAATTGCAACATGTAATTACTCATCCACCTTATCAACCACACCTTTGCCTCACCATTTACTCTATAAATTTCCTGCATGATAAAGCATGATGCCAAAGCTAACATTTAGTAAGTGCCTAATATGTAAATTTGAATCTAGGTATCCTGAATTACACAAAACTCATGCCACCCACCCACTTGATCAAACAGAGTAATCCTTAATCTCACAATTTTGTCAAAAGGAAGGTGCATAAAAGACATAGTACAGAGAGGTCAATGTCACATTACTACAAGCTCCCACCACAGAAACCAAAAAAATATAACTTCAGAGGTATAGTAATAAATATTGAAGCTCAAGTTTATCAACTGAAGTTAAAAGCTGTGAATAGCGATCGTTATTAGCTCTATAACTGCATGAGTGCAAAGGCGCAGTACTGATTCTTAATACTAATGCAGATGCAAAAAGGAGCATCTTCGTAACTATTGCATAAATAGTACGGGCAAGTCTGGCTACTGAATCCTAAAGATGCCTCTCATGAGTTATTTAAATTTATTCGTCCCATATTACCAGAAAAAAATTAGATATCGATTCCCCAAACCTCCATTAAGTCGTCTTAAGTGGTATCTACAACTTCCTATTTTTGAATAACCGACTATTTATTGCATTAATGTCCGCCATTAAATTAAAAGGAACACAGAACCTTATTCCCATAAATGAATAGACATAGCCAATACACAACGACTGCTGCATTTCTAGAAGTAATTATGATTCATACTTGCACATCACTATCAGTCAATACCGTTCCAGTCCCCTACTTCCCCTTCCTTCCCTCATACTGACTTCGAGTACCAAACAACACAAAACGTGGAAGATTTTTCAAGAAGCTCACCGGAGTAGCCTCCGGTACTTCACCTCCCCGAAATGCGTACGACAAATATAACATAAACACAAGTGGGAAAAAAATACTGACGGATTTCAAAGAATAAACAACATTCAAGGCAGGAGACTAGATTTAAAATCAGGAACAGCTGTTTCCAATTAAATTTCAATCAGAGGTGAAGTACTCGAACCATAGGATCAAACCAAGCAGAGAAAATGCAAACAAATATCAGCAAATGAGACATGCAAGAACAAGGTAGCGAATGAGTAAGAAATCGTGGAAGCACAAAACCTTTGTGATTCTGCTCAGAGGAGGAAGTGATACACAAAAATGAAAATATGAAGAAGAAAAGCAAGCGAAGAGGAACAATAATAGAGGCCGAAGAAGCAAAAGGCAAAACGAACGACGAATCCTTCCTCATTACTAGAAAATTAGTCGCTGGACCAGAAAAAAAAACAGTAATTGAAGAGAATAATACCGAATTAAATTATATATATTTTTCCATACCTCTAAATTATATATATTTTTCCCTCAACTTTATTAAAGCTATTCCATTTTATTTTAAAAAAATTATATTTTAAATTTAATAAAAGTGCTTTTAAAAAAATATATGTTTCAAAAATACAAAGAAAATAATGAATTTTAATTTTAACAGAATATTAGAAAGTGTAATTTGCTCAAAATTTATTGGCTTTATCTCATGCATTTTTCTTTTTTTTGGTTTTTGGTTCAGTTTTGTGGCAGATACAAAATTTCTAGAGAATGTGAAAAAATAGATCGGTCAAACTGAAAATTTGGGGTGGCAAAAAAAAATAAAAAAAAAATTCAGCGTTGCTGTTGCACGCCGGAAACGTGGGAGCATTAGCTACCTGACACGTTGGCAGATCATATGTTCATTTTATTTTATTTTTATAAAGATATGTTCATTTTCGTTAACAATTTATATGGCGTACAAAATGGCAAGCCCAAGTTTGAATTAGTGGAAGGAGTAACTATATCTTTTATTGCCAAGTTGCAAATCTATGACAAAGTATTCCTCGTGCGTATCTAATATTATACTCCCGTGATTTATCTAATTAAAAAATTATTTTAATTTTAAAAATAAAATTTATTTTTTAAAATTATTCATATTTGATACTTTCTCAATAATAATTAAGTAAAAAAATATAAAAAAATTAAGTAAAATGATTAAAATATTTTTAAAAAATATGTTATAACTAACTTAAATAATAGTTTTTAATATAATTAAATTAATTAAATATATCTTATATTTAATATGGGAAAAGTAAATTTTTTAGGTGCAACAATGTGCCTATTTGGATAGTTTTAAAAATAGGTTTTAAAATGACCTATGGCTTAAACTTTTATTTAAATTTTTTTAAATAAACAGTCATATTTATCCAAAAATATTTTTGGACCAAATTATACTTTAAAATTATGGTTTTAGATAAACTATTTTAAATAACTTATGAAATAGTAAAAGAGTTTATTGACTACCTAATTACTATTTTACCCATATTTTTTTAACACTCTCTCCTCTATTATCCCTCTTCTCTCTCTGTTATGTCATCGTAGCTTGTCGTCGCCTCTACCACTATTTTCACTTCTAAAGTCACATATATGGTTGTCGTTGGTCGCTATCATTGGTCGTCAGTTGAAATGGAAGGAGCACGAGATAATGAACAGAGGTCGCTGCTGGTCATCCATATTTGGCTTTTCTCCGTCGTTGCTCGCCGTCATTGATTGCTACTCGTCGTCATCCTTCGCTACTCACTCGTGGTCTCTAGGGCATGTTCACTGCTCCAAAGTGCTCACTTTAGAATGAAGAAGATGATGTAAAGTAGCTAAAGAATATTGATATTTAATTAATTTTTTTTATTTTACATCTTTTTTTTTTATAATTTACTAATTATAAAAGTTATTATGGTAATATCTATCTAAATACTTATTTATCCTAAATTATTTTTTTCTATAAACTCTTTTCCATAAACCATTTTCTTAAAAGTTGTCTAAATTTTTTTTTATAAGTCATTTTCTCAACTATGCAAAAACAAAACTCAATAACTCATTAATCTATATAATTTTAACAACTATGCATTAGAGGGGGAGGGAATATTACTCATTCTTAAAATTTCATGAAATATACTGTATTTAAACCAGTTTTATGAAAAATATGAAAATTGAATATAGGAAAAAAAATAAAGAGTTCGAATTGAAGATATCCACATAGCTCACATCAATCTCGCGACTTTTTAAAATGGTAAATTCTTCTGAAAAACTTTTTATTACAAATACAAAATATTAACTTAATACATAAAGAATGAGGGTATGAAGAAAGATCTCTCAGAGAATCTTTTCCCCCTTAACTTTTAGATTTTATAATATCAAGTATATATTCCCTTATATATAATAATGACAACTTTATATTGTGGTGATGTTAAATTTTCATAAAAATATTATTGGAAAAACGTAAGTTTTGGTATCTAAATTTTTGGTCAACTTAAATCAAGAGATTCCTATAGTTTTGGTCCAAGTTCTAACTATTATCAAATATCATCTTCATAAAAAATAATTACATACTTCAAGAATACTACATCGTGTTATATGAATTTTATTAAATTAAAATATTACAAAATTCATGATTTATTTTATTTTTTAAAATTAAATATTTTAATTTAAAAAAATAAATACTCATCCAAGCTTAATTAAGATATTTATTTTTCTTAAAAATAAAATAAAATATGAATTATTTTAGATGATTCGTCAGTTAATTATGATTAAAATATTAAGTTATTATATTTTAATTAGATAGAGTTAATATAATATTATATTTTTTGAGTATGTAAGAATTTCTTTATTTTAATAATAGCAATATCTCATTATCACATTAACAACCTATAATCTCTAGAAATATTCACCAAATATAGAAAGAAGTTCTTAATATTAGACGGTTTAATATATAAATTTAAGATATTGTTTCCTAGAAAAAAGCACGAGGGAGTAACATCTTTTTTGTAGGAGGAAAAATAAACCCCACATTGACAGAGATGCCTACTCCTCAACCTTATAAGCTTGTGGTATTTAGGGTTGTGTTTGAATTAGCTTTTAGAGAATAAATTTTAGAGAGAATAGATTATGAAGAATAGATTTTGGGGAGAATATATTTTGGGCAGAATAAATTCTGGAGAATAGATTCTGGGAAGAATAGATTTTGAAAATAGAAATATTTGGATGATTAATAGTAGAATCATTTTTTATATTAATAAATTACTAAAAAGGGTATGATTTGATTAAAGTATGAGAGATGAGAGATGGTAGAGAATAAATAGGAGAGATGAGAGAGAAGAAATAGGAAATAGGAGAGATGGTAGAGAAGAGAGAGGAAAGAGGAGATAGTGTGAAGAAGAGAGAGAAGAGATGAGAGAGAATATAAGAAAAAAATATGGGTAAAATAGTAATTGGATAATTTATAAACTCTTTTACAGTTTTAAAATCTATTTTCAATAACTTATTCAAAACCATAATTTTAAATTGAGGTTTTGTCCAAAATCAATTATTGACAAAAATAACTGTTTGGTTTAAATTTTTTCAAATTGAGATTTTAGCCAAAATCAATTCTGGATAAAAAATTGATGTTTATGTAAAATTTTTCTAAATTAAAGTTGTGATCAAAATTAATTCTGAAAAGCTACATCTAAACACGTATTTAGAAGTCACCATAAGGACATTTGACACGTGGCAGTGAGATATGGAGTCCAATTCTAAACTCTAAACACCCCCCCCCACAAGTTTGATTTTTTCGCATGTTTCAATCTCGTTAATACCAAATAATCAGTTGAACTTAAAAGATATGTTGACACAATTAGTTAAATTGCAATGGGAATTAGATAGATCCGAATTAATATTAATCAAATATATGACTTTTATACATCTATTAATTGGAAAAAAACATTTTTCAACTATTTTCTGAAGCACTATGAAAACAACAAGTGCCGGTACCAAAATCCACCAATAACACCAAAATGTTTTAGATAATTATATGTCATCGCAGAACTCAAAATTCATCATTTTGCATTGCTTAAATGTCTAATTTACTATCTCATTTAAATATGAAAGAAAAATTAAATACGGTTTAATATGAAATTTGAGTCCCGTAAGACCATCGCATGCCCCCAAAAAATGGTCTTACGGAAGGTTGAGTAGGATACGTTTTATTTAAGCTGCCAATTTTATCCTCGTCCTTGTCTTGTAATTAAATTCATAACGGATTTTTAAATAGGAAAATGGCAGTGCATTTTGTTCATTAGCATGAAGAAAAAGAATAGAATACCCATAAAACTTTTACTTTTAATTATTTTTTTCTAATTCTAAACTAAAAAAAGGCATATTTAATTTAATTTTGACCTTTCAAAGTACTGCCACTTATATTTTGTAACATGGTATCTAGGTTGACTTCATATTAATTATGATACATGAAATAACAAATTTATGGAGCACACTTACTCATAAAAGATATGTGTGTGTGTGTCTGTGTGTCTCATTTTGCAAGATCAAGCGTTATTAAACAATGCCAGTGATAAATTAAATAAAAAAAAAGGGGGAAGCAGAGAGCAAAAACAAGACATTGGATTTAACAAAGATCACTAATAATTCTGTAATCTTGTAGTTTCCTATACCATTGATTATATCGCCACGTTTGTTGAACATGTTATTCCACTGATTAATCTGTGGACCAAAGCCTAGTCATTCGTAACATTACCATGGATTGCCAGTTGCAACTCTCTCTACATAAAGAATCGTAACTAACGTCCTTGTTGTACTTTTGTTGTCAATAATCCTATGTATCATATAAAACAAGTTGAAAAATATTTACCTCAAAACATCATCCTATAGAATGACATATACGGTTTGAAATACTTCTTCCTATTTTAAACATAACAGTTAATAGAGGGGTTTGTTTTAATTTGATTTAAATATAAAATTTTAATATATTTTGTTTCCCTTATTTATAATTTTTGTTCTCCAAATTCATCCTATCGATGTTGGATATACTAAAGAGCTTCTATCAAGGAATTAATATTCAATGAAAATAATGATTAAAATGAGTATTTTAGGGAAATGTGTGCATATCTTTTATAAGCAGCTAATTTAATTAATATTTTAATATCTATGAATTATTTATATAATTCTTACCTTTAGGGGGACGGGGATGATTAGTGTTATTATTAGTTTGTGATGAAGCTAGGCTTGATTATGAAGTCAAATAATACAAAGTTTATAAGCCTCACAACTCACAGTAATACTGATAAAAACCAAGCAGTGATTCTGATCTCGTGAAGATCTATGTAGTATTATTCTCCCTATTGATCTCTCCGTCAAAGAATCTGCTTTGTTATAAATATCCCTCTCATTCACCTGATAATTCTGATCCCATTTTATTATCTGAATCATCATGGGTTGTAAGATGAGCTGTCTCAGGCCTTCAAAACCCAAAGCTGCAGAAGAATCATCAGATGTTGGCTCACCATCCTTCACCAAACCCAATAAGTGTCGTCCCAAGAGATCAACAGTACCAGACAACGAAACAACAAGGTACGAGGAAAAGGGACAGCACCTGCAGATGATGTCTACTGATTCACTGACACTAGATGATTGTCTCCTAGATTCTCCAGCTGCATTCAAGAGCCCTAGGGAAAAGATTCGCCCTTCTTCTCCGAGGCGTTTGATAAGTAAAGCGAAAGACAGCATGTGCTTGGACAGACCCATGATGATGATGATGAATAATAAATGCAAACAAGAAGAAGACGAAGAAGAATGTTTATCAGTAATAAGTGGTAAAGAAGAGGTGAAAAGTGTAAGGTTTAAGCTCCCACACGTGTTGATATTATACTCACCATCAGAAGAGGAATCTCCAGGCTACTATCGTAGTACAAGTAGTGAGGATTCTTCGTTCTACTTGACATTGCAAGAAAATTGCAGGGGAGGATCATTTGAATCACCCGATGAGATTTGTTTCAGACTTGCAGTCAACACTCTTCCTCGTGCCTCTTTCTCTTCCGGCTTCTGAAAAACCAGGGGAAAAAAACGAGAGTCCACTTTGGTATTAATTAGTATGCTTACTGAAGAATGTTGTCGTCATCAACACTTGATGCTTGTATTGTTATTAGAAATACTGTTTACAGTTATTATTATTGTTGCATATAAACGAGTCTATCTTGTCTCATGTCGGCGTTATATATGGTGGATTGTCAACTTCACTCTGCTCAGAAAAAAAAAGCTCGTCATATCATTATATCATTGACCTTGAAAAGTTGGAGAATAACACCAGTGAGGGACATTGCTTCTTTTCATCGAGCAGAGATACTTTGATTAGAGATAACTATATTTGAGATCGAGTTAATCATTAAATATATATTTTTTTTAATAGATATTTAAATATTAATTTATTTCGTTATAAAATATCACTATCTTCAGCTAGACTCAAATTTTTTTGGTTGGACATTGCTTCTTTACTTATATATTGTTCTTCTTCTAGTATTAATATTTAATACTACTATACGCTATTTGCTATCTGATCAACATATATACAAAATTATGAAGGTCTTTTAGAATGGTTAATATATAATCTAATCTGTTATACGAATGAGCTGTGACACATTTTGGGTTTATTCTTAATTTCTTATCTTCCTTATTGAGTGTTTTTTTTTAAATGGGTAGGGATCCCGTACTCCACAGCACAGGGGTTAATTGCGGAGATGAAAAGCAAGGAAGAATATGAGTCGTGCGATTCTAGTAACCCCATCAAGATGTACACAGACGGTCTAAAACTATAATTTAATTTATAAATTTTTTTAGATAAATAAAATTATTTATTTTAAAATTTATTCAAACTAAAATTTAAGTAGTAATCCCTTTTAAAATCTTTATTTTGTGACTAACCAAAAACACAATTTATTGTTGCAAAAGTTGAAGCCGAAGGTCCCTCAACACCTGCTTCTACACACTCTTCTTTTTCTATCCCCATTCTCTTGTTTTGTGTCTCCGTCATGTTTCTGTGGGGTTAAGCTCAATGTTTGATTAATTTTGTTTAAGAATCAAGACTTCTAAACTGGTTATGGTGATCTGGGATCTGATATGTTTGTATGTGTTTTAAGACTTGGGGGATTTGGATATTTTGTATGTGTTCTTGGGCAATTGCCAAGTTTGCCTAGCTTGAATAATATGCTTACTATATATGATTGTGATTTGTGAAATTAGTAAAGTTTACGTTTCTATTAATACCAAACCTACTATACTAATTTAGTTCAAGCCTAAAATTACTACATTAGACTTAATTCTTTCTCTTTTTTATATGAAAAAGGTTCCATGAGTTAAATCCATAGTATTACAACATGCTTCTAAAATTGTTTACAAAAGTACGAATAAATTACTTACTAATAATATTTTTATATTGTCAGTTAGATTTAAAAAAATTATAAATTTTCAATAAGTTTCTTACTAACTAAACCAATTTGAGTTTTTTCTATCACTATTCTTTTATAGCTACTTCAAACTTTGATAAAGCCTGTTTGGATAAGAGTTTAACAAACGCTTATAAAAAAAAGGGTTTTTTAGTAACTTTTAGAAAAAAAAAATTTTAGAGAAGAGTTTATAAAAAAAATGATTATGAATAAATGAGTATTTAAATAATTATTATCAGAATAATTTTTATAATTAAAAAATTACTAGAAAAGATATACTTTTATTAAATATAGAAGAAAGTGTGTAGAAGAGAGATGAAAGAAGAGAGAGGGTGTAAAAAAGAAATAAGAGAGGAGAGAGGTGTAAGAGAGAGGAGCGAAGGTGTAAAAAAAGTATAAGTAAAATAATAATTAGTTAATCAATAAACTCTTTTATTATTTTATAAACTAATTTTAATAATTTATCTAAAATTTTAATTTTAAATTATAATTTGATTCAACAATCTTTTTAGATAAATATAACTATTTATTTTTAAAATTTCTTTAAATTAAGGTAAAAGGCTTTTAAAATTAAAATTTAATATTTTACCAAACACACGCTATCAAATTCTCCTCATTTCATCGCATCTCGTGCTTGGTCCATAATCTCACTCCGTCATTTGACTACTCGTACGTTTTTCTCAAACTTCTGAAGTACGTTTGTTTGGCTACAATGCATGTTTACAAGTTTGGGAATTGAATTTGAATGAGCATGCTGGTGTGGAAAAATGGATATCTACTTGCGTTTTTGGAATGGGTAGTTAATGTATACATTTATCAGCTAAATTTAAAGTTAATTTCGCTGGCTTGCTGTTACTAACAGAGGGATACACACTATAACTTCAAAACAATAAAAAAAATAAAGAAAAAAGAAAATACCAAATGACAATTTTGCCAGTATAAGGACATACTATGATAACTTCTGCCTTAATAAACACCCGTCATTAAATATACATCAGATTAACTGCCTCTATACTTCACAACGCATTACTAACTTATACAGTACCTATAATTTAGTGATGCTGAATATCCTGATAGGATTATCCTACTTGTTCCTGAGTGACATGAGACACCACTAAAATGGTAAGCATCTAAGGCCTCCGAGCCTCATTAAATGACACCAAATACCTTAGTGTTGACTTAAGAAACACCAAATCATAGATACTTGTTGGCATACAAGATTGAATCAAGGATGATTCTTACAATATCTCACTAGTGCTCCATCAGTAACAACTAAAACCCCCTATTATTTTCTAGTCCTTTTCTTGTTTTGGGGGTGGGAGGGAAGAGTTGGGAAAACCATAGAACTTCAGAGTTGTACACTGTTATTGGTCATCATCAGAACTAAAAAACACTAGTAGTAAGATTAAGATACAATATAGCATTTCAAAAGTGGAGAGCCCAAAAGGTGGGGAAAATAGTCCAAGGCAGTATTGTCTTCCTTTCTTTTCCTTTACTCTGTTTCTGTATGAGAAAAACAAATAGAAACATGGAAAGAGTGAAGTGAATTTAAAAGGCACCAATTCATGAATTCACTTCCCAATTCCCATATAGCTGGCATCGTCTAACACCACCACCAATCAATGAATCGGTCACCTCTCTCTCAAGATAACATAACTGGATCCATTAGTCTTCTGTATCTTAGAGATTCTCTTCAAGATCTCAGCAAAAGCTTGTTTATCCTGCAAATAGCAAAGAAGCAGGATATGCCGACATGGCATAACAATATCTTTAACTGGCATTATTATAATACGGTGACAGTGAGAAGAATATGGATTACAGGAAAAATCAAGGCATTCAGCATAATAGAGGATAAAAGCAAAATCTTTTTGCAGAGCTCACCTCCGAAGATCTCAGTCTAGCCTTAAATTTCGCGACAAGATCCTGTGTGGTGACTGGAGTCTTCTGCATTAAAACAGCCCTAATTTCTTCTTCACTCACAGGCCCAGAAGCCGTGGTAGCAGATGACCCCGCTTTTGATGAAGGTGGTGGTGTACCTTTTGATTGTGTATTACTTTTGGGTGCAGCGCCGTTTTCTTCTTTGACAGCTGATTTTAGTTCCTGATTCATTCCATGGGACAATTAGGACTTTCAAATTTCAATATCAGCTAAAAGAGAATTTGTTCAAGTAATATTTGAAAATAAATGCTTCCACAACACTAGCTTTTCAGAAAACTTCTAATAGAAAGTATAGAAGCCATGTTGCATGTGGAGCATCAATAGGAAAATGCTTGAGTTTAATTAGGGGAATTTTCATCCAAATTAGTATAAAGCAGCCTCTGAATTCATCCATTATTAGTTTTGCATGTGTCTTTTCACAATCTAGGCAACAAACAAATGTTCGATCAATTATACATTTTTAAGAGTTCTACAAGCTCTAGGAATTATCAAATAAGCATGCTCTCCTTCAAGAAGAAAAAAGTAAAAGGCTCCAGAAAAGCAAGCTCATGCAAGTAAAGACATACATTTTCTGTCTTCACCTTCTTTGGTGGTGCTACAGATGTTTTTGTTTCCTCATTTAATTTTCTCTTCCCCTTTGAAGTCTTCGAAGTCAATGGAGTCCCTCGAGCAGGTGCAGGTGGTGCAGGCTTTGAAGGGCTGTTGTCTGCAGGTTCTTCCTTAGGAACATCCTTCTGCTTTGGAGCAACCACAGCTGGAAGCTCATCGTCCATCTAAACAAACCAAACTGACCCATTAAGTGATGAAAGGATCATTTTAGAGTTAATAATCATTTGCAAGAGTTTAGGGAGTCAAAATGAAATCCAATCAATTGAATCGGCCACTTCTCTTTTCTGACAAGTCAGGTTCATAGCAAATGCAAAATCAATTTATAACAAAACAGGTATTGCCACGTGTACAAAGCTTTGCTCCCCCATGATGTTATTAGTTACCCCAAGTATCAAATAAAAAGAGGAACAGTTGAAACAGAAAAGAAAACACAGGGTCCCTACGTCATCATCGTCATCGTCATCCTCGGCTTCAGATTCATTCATCCCACTAGCTCGACCAAGCAGCTTCTTCAGCTCCTTCCCGGATTTACTCAAACCTCCCTCCTCTTCATTTTCTTCATCCTCATCCTCGTCATCCTGAAATTACAAGCCATAAAATAACACATACAAGGAAGAAATAAATCCTCATCTTTTTGGACATAATCATCACTATTTAAGAAAGCACTTTTAAAGCTTTTATAAGGCATCATACTTCAAGAAGCAGGTCACGGACTTTACTTTCAACAACTGGGTAAATATTAGCCATAAGACAACCTAGAGCCATGAAAGTGGGGAATAAAGTATTTGTGAAACTGCAATAACACCCAAAACGGAAGAAAGAAAGAAAAAGTAGCCAGCACAAACGCAATCAGAGCATGCCTATGCCTGAGAAGTTTGAGCACTAAAATGAAACAGAAACACTTTAAACAGAAATTAGATACTTCACATTTGTTATGTCCATGTCTATGTTTCTAGGACAATTTCCAAAAGTACAATTCTCTCTCGGCCCAATTCCAAAGTTCCAATTGAATCACTAAATAGACCGCTCAACAAAAATACGTTTAGATGAATTCTTCTTAAACAGTTGCTTATATCATCTCTAATTTTTTCCAACAAATAAACTACTTCCATTTTTTTTTTGTAAATAACTTTCTTCCCGATACAGAAACTACTTGCATCCTCTGTGATTATAGCTTACGGAGGATGAGGAAGAGGAAGGCCCAAAATCCATTTATAGATGTAGAGCTAAAGACATGGCACCAAAATTACCATGCAAGATGCCAACTGTGCAATTAGAACGTAATTTTCTCAGTCAAAATGTCACGTCTATTTAAAAAATTAATAATAACCTGCTTAATTTCAGGAGGTGCAGGAACTTCAGGAGCCAAATCTTCTCTTTCCTCGGCATTATTACCAACAGCTTCATCATCATCAGTGAAAATCTCCTCATGCTCCCAATCATCACCTATATAGATGGATAAATATATTCATCAAAAAAGAATAAGCATGTCAAACATAAAATAACTGATACGCTGAAGCGTTCATAAAGCTTTCAACAGATTATGAACTAATTAACATATATAATATATAAATGAACATCCTATATTCTTAATTTACGCAAATTTACAGAGTATACCAATGGGCAATATCATTTTATAAAGGCCTCAACTAAAGTCATAGCCTACAAAATCAACAAACTGTTCTTACAGCACTTATAAGCTGCATGTTTTTCTTCTAGATTTAATGCCTATCATACCCATCTAAGGCCCGAATTAATGCTTCCAAAGCAAAATTCTGTGAATCCTAAGATCCCCAAATTTTACTTACCCAGACAATTTGATTTCACCAATCACTCCCTAAGCTACAAGACTCATTAGGCAATGTAATCCACAAAAAGGAATAAAAAAAATGGATTAACAAACGGTTCCTAACGTCTCCAATCCTTACCTTCTTCTATTTTCAATTTTGCTCAAGCAATGGCATACATCTATTTAATCTATAGCAATTAACTGTGACTGTGGCACAGAATTGCATGGCAAATTGATAGAAATCGGTAATAAACATTACAACCATACTCATCAGCAAATACAATGAACAAACAAGATTATACTCACCCTTCTCACTATCATCATCATCTAGATCATGGTCCCCTCCCCTTGGACGTTCATCATCATCATCACCACCTCTTTTATTAAGTCCGAGTCTATTTTTCCTTGCTTCCTCCTCTTCCTCATCCTCTTCCCCCCTATCTGAAACATGACCTTCATCATCATCACCAGTTTTTTTACGTCCTCTCCCCCCTCCTCCTCCTCCATCAGCACCACCACTTTCCTTGTCTTCAAACCTTCCATGTTCACCAAACGCAGCAGGACCATTACTTGCTGCTTTCATCATCCATCTTTCATAGCCATCAGCAGTTTTCTTTCTATTCTTCATCTTCTCTTCTGCTTCTTCCAAAGTCAGTTGCTTATACTGGGCAACCTTGTTAAAGTTGTACCTAAAAGGACAAATATGCATATCACTCATCCGCCTAAATTCTTTGCCCAGAGATTCAAATAGAATTAATAACAATCCTTCTAAAATATTCAAAGCTGAAATCATAGGAAAAATCTTCCGCAAAACAATTATAAACACAAAGCATACCAAGAACCAGCAGGAATGGCAACAAATTCCTTCCTTTCCATCATTAGCAGGTAATATGTAGCTGATTGTGCGCCTTCAAGTTGACCCTGGTACTGCGACTGGCCTGTTTCATCCTCCAAGAGCCAAGGCTTATTTTTGTACTTCTCCTGTGTAAATGCATCAAGAATTAAAACAAAAATATAAGGCAGTAGGGTTAAAACAAATACCATTGAGCTACATGAAAAACACTTTTCAATTGGACAGTCACGCAAGTTATGATTTGAAAAAAGATGTACGCAACCAATTGTATTTGATTGTGGAATAAATGAAAATTTATAATCTCCCACAATTCACTGGCAATTATATGATGCCAGGATGACTAAAATAGTTCCTTTTCTGCCCTGTATAACTACATAAGTGTCCCTTTGGCAACTCAAGCCTTGTACTTGACATCACCTTATATATGGATTGTAACATAATATCAAATTTAGACTTGCTCAAATGCAAGGCATCCGTCAAAAAATCAGAAACAAGGAGATGGCGGTCTACATAGGTTCATTACCCGCAAAGCATCAGTGAGTTGGCGGCCCTGTAATCCATCCTTCTGTATAGACCACTTATTTTCAGCACTTTTCTTTTTCGAAAAATCAGGTAATCCAGTAACAAATCTTCCGATGAAGTAGTTTTTGTCGTTGCTAGAACTTGCACGAACGTTATATTCCTGTCAACATTACAAAGCCCATTAGCGCTCTGCATCCTAGAAGCAGAAGCAAAACTTGACTATAGTAAAGCATTGACTCTGGAATACACATAGCGCAAAAGTCCACCTAAACTTTCCTTTCCATGGAGATAACACTGGCCACAAGTAATCACTATGCATATAGCCAGAGCCAAAGAAAACAAATTAGGGAATTTGGAAGATCAACAATTCAGCCATAAAAAAAGTGAAGGGCCATTAAACAAAAATGGGGGAAAGAGAGAAAAAATCAACCCGAATCAAGCGAGTGACGGTGGCTCCACAATCGTGGCATTTGCTCTTGTTCTCAGCCATGTTTTTGCCACAGTTCAAGCATAGAGTCATGTGCTTGCAGTTGCTTCCGTAGAGATCCGAGGTTGATCCACACCCGCCACATGAGGGCTTCAATATCAGGTCGATCGACATTTCTATGTCTCTATGCACCAAAGATTTCCCAAGAGACCAAGCAGATACGCAGAAAATCACCTACTGAAAGGAAAACGAAGGACGCTAGGATGATAAAGCCTAGTAATTCAGCTGAGATTTTGGATACTGCCCAGCCTCTCAGGCGAATCGGAATGATGAGGCTGTCCGTGGATGTTCGGCAATTCTCTACTTATTTTGGGCCAAAAATACATTTCTGCCCGCGAAGCTAGGGGGCAATTCCAATTTAGTCCTACATATTTTTCCGGCGTGGGTGTCTCCCCTACACATTTCCCCACTTCCCTCCATTTGAGTATACGACACCGTTTCGTAACTCCCTGCTCAACAATAGTATGGAAAAAGAAAAGAAAACTTCCAGAAAGCCCAAACAAAAAAAGAAAAACAAAATTACAGGAATAGACTGAAAAAACCCCAATATCACGTGAAGAAAGAAAGTATTTGAATCTCGATCACCATGAATAATTAACTATCAGTGTCAGGTTTTAAAAAGCAAAAGAAAAAAAAACAAAAACGATAATCTTGTCACCAAAAAACTACCATCCAAAATAAATTTATTAGACTCAGGAACGGAATCTTGCCTCATCCAAAAGAAACGTAGGCTTTATTTTGTTGGAGGATTTTGAACAGATAAAAAGAAGAAATAAAGAGAAAATATATTTAATTAGAAAAAATAAAGAAAAGGAGAGAGCAAATTTTTTATTATTTAATGCTCTTTTCCTTTTTCTCCAAAAATAGTATTTTTAGAGAAAAGAGAAAATTTTTACCTCATTATAATTAAATTATCCTTTATTAATTTTTAATATTTTAATTATATCCTTGATCTTTTTTTTATTTTTTTGTGTCTAATTTTTTTTAATTATTAAGACTTAATAAACATAATAAATTATTTATATATTATATTAAAATATATAATAATTATAAAATTAATAAAAAATAATATTAAAATTTTATCATTTTTTTAATTTTATTATTTATATAAATAATATAAAAATTTTAAGATTTATAAATAAAAAAATAATTTTAATATAAATATTATAAATAAAGAATCAATAAATTTAAATAAAGATATAAAGGTATATTTATCAACTTCTAATTAACTCAACTCCCCTCTCCTTCTAAACTAAATAAAAAATATTATTAATTAACTTCTCATACCTTTCTTTATTATTTTTTAAATTAATCTAACCTACCATCCCCTCAACTAAACTAAACAAAACTTTAATAGACTCAAGAACAAAACATTACCTCTTCAAATGATGCTACGATCAATAATAGAGATTAGTGTGAATAATAAATAGTTCAATAACTTTTAAATGAGATATTAAATTTGAGTTTTAGTATATAAATTTTTTTTTTATTTAGAGATTCAACTGTCATAATTAAATATCCGATACGAGTTAGATTCATACATAATTAAAATAAAATTTTAATAAATTTGATAGATAATTAAAAGAAAATGACGCCTTGGATCTGGGCGAAGGCGAAGAGGACCACGGAGGTGACGGCGACGAAAACTTAATCTAGAAAAACTTGAAAAATCTTAATTGCTTTTTTTGATCCCTTACGTTCTGTTTTGATGAAGCATGAAGAGCAAGCATAATCCGCTGCGAGTAGAGAATAATATTTCTTGAGATACTGAGACAAAGGGCAGACGCATCCATTTAAATTAGAACCTATATTCTTATACTTGCTAGAATATTTGAATTGTCAACAAAATTTAGTTGATTTGTTGAATGGGAGTAATATCTAACTCAATAAATCTTCTTGGCTAAAACAAAAAATAAATAAATAAAACTCAACTCATCTTTTTGCCAAATGAAACTACATATATTTTTTTTTTATTTTATACTATGCAAAGTAAGCATGTAAATATGTTTTGGATATAATATATAAATCTAATAAAATTTTAATATTATCTCTTATTAATTTTATAATTATTATATATATTAATATAATATATATAAATTAATAAAATTATTTACCATGTTTAATATGTTAAGATATTGAGATAATCAAACTACATAGTCAAATATCTCATTAAATATATTATGACTTATATATTATCTTGAGGAATACATTATACATATTTAATATTATATATTATTATCAAATATTACTACACAATTATATACAGCATCTTTAAGCTGGCCATGGTGGACATAAACCGACATTAAAGCAGTTGAAGAAAAAATCTCTCTCTGAGGCATTTCATCAAACAGCTTCCTAGCTTGTTGAAGATGCCCAACCTTAACTTAATTAGGTATCATAATATTCCAATAACACAAATATTGGTCAGCCATTTCATCAAACATCTTATGAGCATCTTCAAGCCTTCCCACATTTTGAAAACATATCGATCAAACGATTGGAAATGACTTTCTCAGGAACAAAGTTAGAAGCTTTGGTGTGTGCATGAACCCTCCTACGCTATCAAGAGCTTGATGCTGAAAACAAACTTGAATAAGAGTTTATATTATAGGAGAGGGTCGATCAATGTGATCTAGCAACTGAACCGCTTCCTTCACTCGCTTTTGTTCAGTTAAGATATCAATTGCTAGATTTTACGAAGACTTTGCGTAAACTTGATTTTTCAGATGAATATTGGCAATAAGCTTTTAAAAAGGCATCATGGTCTCTTCTTTCTATTTATCTATAGGCAACATGATTGTTTTCTTTTGCCTGGGAAGGAGGGACAGGAACCGTGAGCTTAAAAGAAAGAAGGACGAAATCAGAAAACACAATAGAAACAAGATCGTGCATTCAATATTCAACTTCATATTATAAAACCAGTATAATCCAGGATGACAGGCTAATACTACTGCTGAAACCCAGAACTAAACCAACAAAGTATTATATGATAAAAAGAGGATATTGTTAAAAAGAAAAGAAAAAAGAGGATATTATTAGAACATAGAAAGGAAATAAGTGGATAGACATGCATGTCTTCCTTCCCTCCCTAACTCTGTTCATAAACTTATGGTAAGCTATAAATGGACGGTTCTCGCTGGTCATCGAGGTACAACACCAACGCGCAAACGGGATTCAATCATTCAACACAACAGGGAGGGCTCTTCCCATTTTCAATTTCTCTTTAAATTTTCTCTCACTCTCACTCCCCTCTCTGTTTTTCTTTCCTCTTCTTCACTCTTCGTCGTCGCCGTTCTCTGGCCATGAAACCTTCTCGCAAGCCCACCTTCCTTTCCTCTTATTCCTCCTCCACCACCACCGTCACCTACACCGCCCGCCACAATGACCGCTCTACCCCTCACAATTCCCCCAATTCCACCCAAGTCCCCGTCCGACCTCGCCTCTCCCAATCCGACGCCGTCCTCAAGATCCAATCCGCATATCGCTCCCACAGGGTCCGCGCCCTCTATCGTAGAATCGCCGCCGTCGATTCTGAGGCTGACAACCTCCAGCGCTTGATCCAACGGCAGGACACGGTGGACGCCGTTCGGAGCAACGAGATGGAGAAGTTGAAGATGAACGAGGCTTTGATGGCTCTGTTGCTGAGACTCGACTCCGTTCCCGGGATCGATCCGACGGTGAGGGAGGCTCGGAGAAAAGTGAGGCGTCGGATTGTGGGTTTGCAGGAGATACTTGACTCTGTTTGTGAATCCAAGGTCGATGGCTACAATTCCTGGGGTTTCAATGGCTTGATGAAGAATTGGGATGATTTTATTGCAGATCTGGAGGAAAGTGTCTGTAGGGAGAGAGGTGGTGAAGAGATGGATAGGTTTTGTGCTCAGAATTTGGGTTTCCGATGCCTCGAAAGGTTTCTCCATCAACCCTAAATTTCCCAAGTACTGTGTAATATATCTACTACGATATCTACCTCTACCTTACCGCTTTGTGAGTATGACCTCTACTTGAAAATACGGAAACTAGTTATAGTCACTATATAACAGAAAGCAATTGGCAAATTCTTATCAAGACCAATCCGAAAGAAATTCAGAACCAGTGCAAGATCCTTCAACTATTAGACTCAGCACGGTTACGGACGGGTATAGGCAACAAGACGACATAGTTCGTTGCCACCTATACTTAACATACGTACACAGTTAGAGCCAAATTAGAAAGCAGTTGAATTTTACTTTATCCGCACAAAGTTGGAAATTCCAAACAAGAGGAAGATCCTTCAACTATCAAGCGCAGCAAGATTAGAGTCAAATCTTGTTTTAGATTACGTGATGTATATCGACAACCTTCGGTTTGTAGTGTAAATACGAAATTTGACACTATATTTGTTGTGAATTCGAAGGATTGCTTCTCATTTAAGACAGGGCATCGAATATGCATGGAACAAAAGCTCTGAATGTTGAATGCAGTATTTGGGTTCTAGTTCAGCAGCTACACTTGCACTTTAGCATGCATCTTTTACAGTCAGAGAGTGTTGGGTAGCCATCATTGCAGTCACATTTCTTGATGCAAACAGACCTTGAGGTGCCACTCCACAAGCAACGAGCCATGCAATGAAGGATTGGCGAGCAGGATGGGCAACTCTGCTTCATCTGGTTCACAATGCAGTACTTGCAGCCCCTGCCGCTGGGTGAGCAGCCCAGCGCCGGCGAAACCAACATCACCACGATCACCAGCGCCGCCACATGTGCTTGAACTACCAAGGCCTGTTTCTTCACTTCCATTAAGGTATTTGGTTCAGGTCTTCTTAACTTGACTGGCGTGCGTATATATTGAAGGTTGCTCATAGCATGGGCACAGTCATGCTATGCTTGGCTCTTCCACGTGTGATCTGTTGACAAACATTGGAGAGGACAATACAGGTATATAGCATCGAAAATGAGGAAATATTTAATGTTTTGCAAGGGAGGTTTATTGCTGTTCTAGAGACCGACCTTACTATCGAACTACCCCATTTATTGCTATCAAAGTCTCTGCCATGCAAGTTCTCGGTATGCGCAATAGTCTATCTTGAACAGTTGAATTCTTAATCTCATCGTGGTTTGCTATCCATTCAAAAAATTGTGCTTAATCGTTGTTTCACTTTTACATCAAATTTGCTGCCCATATTATATTCTCTGGAATAAGAGGCAATTTTGTTGTATAAATTTTTATATAGAAATTATGAGTATATAATTTTTTTAGATCAATATAGTTTCAAAAGTGTTTAAAAGAAAGAAAGTAATGTTTGTACATGACTATTTTATTCATTTTTTAACACTAGTATTAATCCAAAAAAAATTTAGCTACCTATAACTTTCACCTAAAACAAAATTAAACATTATCCCCTTTTCATTTTTAAAGGTGTTGAACACGTATTTGATTATGTTATTCGTCCTAGAAAAATAGTGTTCTCTTTTATTTTTAATATAATATTTAATTAATTTATATAAATTAAAAAAATTATAATAAATATAATATAATCTCTTTAACATCACCCTCTCGTAAAACTTTTTCTTTTGTTACATTCCCGTAAAACTTTTTCTCCAACATGATCTCCACCGCATCGAAAAGCCCATGAAGAATGGAATAAAGAACCACGTAACCTCCCAATGGGCCTGACCTGGCCAAGATAAATACTATGTGAGCTCATGACCGAAACCCCAATACTAAAAAGGTGACAATACGGCCGGAACTGAGGCCCATATACGCCACCGTACGTGGGCTCGTACACGGTGGCCCGTAGAATCTTGGAGGTCATAATGTTCCATCTTCGTCCCCAGAAATTCTGCAGTGTGAGGAAGACATGTGAGGTTCGTTGAACAGTGGCTCAAGCTCAACCCCAACGAGTGCTCGACTCATGGCTGCGAACAGAGCGAGAACAATCTGAAGCGTCAAATATATGTGAATGCTATAGAGAGTCAATATCCACTTGGGGGGGGGGGGGGAGTAAATGCTCTCCGTACTCGTAAGATCTCACAAGACCTGCAAAAAACAGCTTTAATGGCGTAATTCAGAGGCCACTTTTGGCCTGTCTGAGATGAGATAGTTGCATTCTGTGGAGGAGGAGGAGGGGTTTCATGAATTTTGATGCAACAGCAAGAAACAGTGGGAGAGAGAGAGGGGCTTTGTTGAAAGCGAAGAGGAAGAGCTTGAAGTTAGCGAGCCAGGAAATGAACAAGGCGAAAAGGCCACCAAGATGAACAGAGTGAAGAGTGAGAGGAAGAGGGAGATGAGAGGTAAGAAAAGGAAGAGTCTGAGAAAGGGTTGTGAAGGAGGAAGAAGCTTGCCGATGAGAAAGCAGTAACACACAGATGGAGTCACTTGAAGCCATGCTTTCACGTAGTTCATAATCTCGCCCTCCATTTTTGGTCGGAGCTCAAACGCAGAGAATGAACAGGACAGTGTGTATATACATGAAAGTTTGATCAACATTAAATACAATTGTGTTTATTAACGTTGGATGAAACCGTTGTACGTCGTTTGAAAGATCGTTGTCATAGTCTTTAATATTCCGTATCTAAGCAAACTACTGCTTTAAGATGTTGTTTAAAAGATCGTTGTAATAGTGCTTCCATCTTTAATATTACGCCAACTGCTCGTTTAAGATATTTGGTTTTGTTATTTATGTTTTTCAATGATTTTAAAATTAATATTTATAGTTTATACTTACTCCACTTTTAAATATAAGAATTAGATAAAATTTTTATTTTTATTCTAAATTAATATCATAATCTATTTTATATAATTTATTATTATACTATCCCTATCAATTATACATATTAAAGTAACTCATAATCAATAAGTAACTCTAATACACTTGATTAAAGATAATAATTTAAGAAAATCAATTCTATAAAATGTACAGATGTACTTCACATTTTATTATTTTAATTATTTTAAAAAGGATTTTAATTCCTTCTCATATAAGACATAAAAAGGATAATTAAGAAAATCCCAAGCTAGCAGTTTCGTCCCTTTTATTTCACTTTTTTAAGCAACTCCATGACTGGATTTGATTCCATTTGATGTCTTAGTGTTAAATGAAAAATATTTTTTTTCTTTAAATGACTCTACTTTAAGGGATGGTTTGCGATGTTGTAAAAAAGTGTTATTTTAAGTTGTTTTTCTATTACATGTATATAATTATTTTTGTTCTTTTTATTAATGTTCAAACTATATATATATTATGAGGGTCAACTATCAAGTACATGAGTTAGCTGAACATTTTATTATGGGGTAGTTAGCTGAGATAAAAAGAAATAAAATTAATATAAGAAAAAAATTGCAAAAAACAGAATGAAAAATATAATTATAAAAAAAAAAGAAATCAATTGAAAAAAGCTTGTATTTCTAGAAGAATAGTAAGCATTTTTTAAACAAAACTAAAGATCTAAAATAACAATATAACTTGAGAGGGATTAAGACTCATAAGGATTATGCTCCTCTAGCGGTGAAAGAAGTCAGCAACATTCTTGAGGAATACAATCACAGCGGCGTACTCCTGGAGCGCCCTTTGTTCTCCGTTGCATCGTAGAAGCTGAGGGAAAAACAGCCTAAACGCCGTAACCAATACAAACCCAACGGTCAACGGTCCCGACACCGCTCTCGGCAACCTCACCCTGCCAGAAAGCTGCTTCTTTAGCCCAATCTCCGCCATTAAACAAAGGCCATGAAGGATAAAGAACCCCGTGATCTCGCACGTGGGCCTTACTCGACCCAGATAATAAAACATGAGCTCATGAATTATACCGGACACAAAGAATGTAGCAAATACGGCCGGAAGCGAGGCCCATTTACGGCCCATGAGATGGATACACATACGGTACATGGGCTCGTATACCGTGGGCCTGAGAATTTTGGAGGCCATAATATTCCATCTTCGTCCCCAGAAATCTTGGAGGGATGAAGACAGGTAGGGCTCATTGAACTGTGGCTCAAGCTCAACGCCAGCGAGTGTTCGACTCATGGCTGCGAACACAGCGAGAATGATCTCAAGGATCAAATATATGTGAAAGCTATAGAGCGTTAATATCAACTTGGGGTGGAAATGCTCTTTGTACTGATAAGATCTCACTATGGCAGCAAGAACCAGAGCTTTAATGGCGTAACTGATAGGAGATTTTTGGCCTTTCGGGTGGTTCTTATTATTATCATCGTGGAATTTGATGGGAAGAGAAGCGAGAGCGATGAAGAGTGGGAGGGAGAGAGAAGGGTGAGAGAGAGGGCCTTTGTTGAAGGCGAAGAGGAAGAGCTTGGAGTTTGCGAGCCATGCAATGAAGAAGGCGAAAGTGCCTCCGAGATGAAGAGTGTGAAGAGTGAGAGGAAGATAGAGGAAGAAACAGACGACGGGTAATAGCACGAGGAGTCTGAGAAAGTATCTGGCTGGAGGAAGAAGCTTGCCGATCAGAAAGCAATAAGACAGAGAAGTGATGACTAGAAGCCATGCCTTCACGTAGTTGATAATCTCACCCTCCATTTTTGGATGAAGCTCAGACGCAGAGAATGAAGATGAAGGAGAGTGCCATATACATACATGAGAGAAACTTGGATTGGAATCTTATTATGATAACATTGTGATTTGGAAATAAATCGAATGCGACTTGTGGAATTTTCAATGTTGGACGAAACCATTGCCACTCAAATATCGTTGTAACAGTGCTGGCATCTTTAATTAATAGTCCTTGCATAAGCCAACAAGGTACAAGTGAAGCGTGGTTTCTTTTCTTTGTTGCCTCACTCTTTCATCCAATGAGTTAGCTTTTTAACACGAGTCTAGATTTGTAACTCGTACCTTTTGAGGCTCATATTTATATAGAGAGAAGAGCCTCTTAAATTTATAAATATCACTTAGACCCCCATCAATGTATTTTGATTAAGAGTTGGCATATGCAACACTTTGCTGATTTAATTTTTTTTTATGGATAACCCTCTCTATAATCGTCAACCTATTCATAAAAGTACAAATGTTATTTTCTAACTATGGTCGTGTTATATAATACGATATATAAGAGGGAATGTAACATTATATATAGTTGAGGCCAAATTATGAGTAAAATGTAAATCTTGAATTACATGAAAATGTTTGATATTTATAATGATAATGACTCTTAATTAACCATCTTCTTCCTTTCTCTTGATTTTTTTTCGCCAAACCGACAGGGATTTGGGAACCTTTTTGGGAGATTACAATGGTATATGAAGCAAATTAAATGAGAGAAAAAGAAAAGACCTTTAATTAATGTAAATACAGTTTGGGAGTTTGATGTAACATCAACATTGAAGATTTCTAGTAGTCGTGGCATGTTTGCTTCGCAGTACAAAGAGTGATGTCCTAATTATAAGTTTCTTAGCTGTTATATATGTCCATTTCATGCAGTCCTTCTACATTTAATTACGTTGCTTTCTATTCTTTATAGGATTTTATTATATATTTTCTAAAACAGATTAAATGAAAAGATCCTTTTAGCCTGAAGAAAATGCACTATAGGACTGTGTAACAGGCGGGACGGACTCCTATAGATAAGCCTGTTTATCCGTGCTATACCCATTTAATATCAAATGGGCATGGGTTAGCCCAAACCTATAGATAAGCCTGTTTAAGCTCGTAACAAATAGGTCAAGTTGAACCCGTATATACATAAATAGGTATGGGCAGCTCATTTTGTGTAAGCTGTAATTCCCAACTCCTTCTGCCATCCAACTTGATCAGGTTCTGGTCAATTGTTGCCATTTTTCTTCATTATCTGAATGAAGACAGAATTTTTAATGAGCAGTACAGGTAATTCTTTTAGAAATCAACAACACATTGCAGAATAGGATATGATAGGAAGGAAGAGAATAACAAAAGTGAACCACGAGATAAGGAATACAAGTAGAGCTAAGGCTACCTGTGAGAAGATGACTGATAAGAAGAACTAAAGTAGATACAAAACAAAAGATTTCCTACTCCAACTCCATTATTTATCAGCAACCAAGTACCAAAACAACAAACCCTAGGAAATTAACTATTTTCCACAAAAAAGAAAAAAACACCAACTAGCAACGCAAATTTATGCCCGGAAACAACAAGACAAATTTGTTCAATTCCTACTTCATTCAAAATATCAAATCATAAAGATGCAAATCAGTGAAGACGGAAAAAGCAAGGAAAAGGCTTGAAACCTCGCTGTCGGCAATAATACGGCGACACTCGCGAAGAAAGGCAGAGTTAAGGTAAACCTCCTTGCGAATGATGGTATCATTCTTGTAGTTGGAGTTATTTGCATGGGAAGTTTTCCGTCTCAACTCAAACTCAAGGAACTCACGGCCAAACCTCCCTTTATGCCCAACATAATAGCTCAAGTGCGTGTTTGGCATCACGTTTAGGAATAAATTTTGGGGCAAAACCTCGGTTTGAAAAAATTTTACACAAATATCAATTTTTGTCCAGAATTGATTTTGAAACAAAATCTCGGTTTGCAAAATTTTTTGCCAAACAGTCATTTTTGTCCAGAATTGATTTTGGGCAAGACCTCGGTTTGAAACCATGGTTTTGAATAAACTATTGAAAATGGATTTTAGAACTGTAAAAGAGTTTATAGATTATCTAATTACTATTTTACCCATACTTTTTTCTTATATTCTCTCTCCTCTCTCTCTCCTCTCTCCTCCCTCTCTCTCTCCTCTCCCTCTCTCTCCTCTCTCCTCTCTCATACTTTAATCAAATCATACCCTTTTTAGGGTGTGTTTGGATTAGCTTTTGGAGAATAGATTTTGGGAAGAATAGATTCTGGAGAATAGATTTTGGGAAGAATAGATTCTGAGAAAAAGTGATTTTAAAAATTGGAGATGTTTGGATGATTAGTAGCAGAATCGCTTTTCCATATACAATTTACTAAAAAGGACATAAACTAATATGATAATTATATAAAGAATAAATTTGATTTTAAATTTTTTTATTTAAGTGATTACAAAATAATATATATATATGTATTTGAGTAAAATAAAAATTTATAATATTCACTTAAATCTTTTTTTTTCTACTGAAAACTTTATTAAGGTTAACTATATATATTAGAAGATGGTATTCTAAAATTTTAAAATTTTAGATTTTAAAAAAACAGTATTTATTTTTACTTTTTTTTAAATAAAATTTATTATTAATTGTAAACCCACCGGTGGGTTTCCAAAAACGAGAATTAGTATTTATTTTTATTTTTTTAAAATAAAATTTATTATTAATTATAAACCCACCAGTGGGTTTCTAAAAACGAGAAGTTCCAGCCACTAAATAGTATTTATTTTTATTTTTTTTAAATAAAATTTATTATTAATTGTAAACCCACCGGTGGGTTTCCAAAAATCGAGAACTTACATGTCAGAGGAATCAGAAAAGCTATTGGAGATAACTTTTTTGAAAACCGTGGTTTGGAAGCTCAAACCATGGTTTGCAATATAAAATCGATTTTTAAAAAAATTATACTGTTTGGCATTCAGGAAATGAAACCATGGTTTTGAGGAGAATTCATTCCTAAATGCTATTGCCAAACACACACTTAGTAATTTATTAATATAAAAAGTGATTCTACTATTAATCATCCAAACATCTCTATTTGCAAAATCTATTCTCTAAAATCTATTCTTCCCAAAATCTATTCTTTCCAGAATTTATTCTCTCTAGAATCTATTCTTCAGAATCTATTCTTCCCAGAATCTATTTTCCAAAAGCTAATCCAAACACACCCCAATTAAAACTCACTAATATCTATGATCCCTTATATTTTTTTATTAATAATATTTTAAAAAATTATCTGAGCGGGCACAAGCAACCCAATGGTTAGCCTGTAGCCCACCCATATATTTTACTGTATCCGCCTGTTTAAATCTGCCTGTTATAGGCTTATTTTGGATGGGCGGACAAATTAATACTAGGTCTAGGCAGATATATTAAGTTATGGGTACTTAGCTCTAATGCACCATGTGAACCAATAATCTTTTAGTAATGTCAATTTCATTTATAATCTCAAATTAATAGCGTATATTCCTATAAACAAAAGAAATACATAAAACGAAAGGAATGGACAAAATTGGGTCTCACCCCCTTTCTTCTCATTTTAGTTATATTACAAATGATTTTAATTTCTTCTCACATATATAAGCCAAAAATAGGATAAGAAAATCCCAAATTAGCAGTTTTGTTTCTTTTAATTCACTTTGAACGAATCTACTTTAAGAAATAATGGTTTGATACGTTGGGGGGAAAAAGTGTCATTGTAAGTTTTTTTTATAGTATAAAAGTATATAATTGTTTTTCTTGATTTCATTAACCTTCCAACAATAGTTTTTTTAAATGAGGGTCAACTACTCAACTATCCACTACAAGAGAAAAATTGAAAACATGTAATAGAATTTAAATTTTTTGCCGCGTGAGTCTCGTGCGACTTTTAAATTTCCTTCTCTAACAATTCAAACGAGTTTGACCAAGTCTTTGGGATTGCTTGTAACAATTAAAAGTGTGTTTGCTACTATAATTTAAAAAGTTTTTTTGGGTTAAAATATTAGTTTGAAAATTTTTTAAACAAACAACCATATTTATTCAAAAGTTATTTTAGCCAAAACTATAGTTTTAAATAAGCTACTGAAATTAGCTTTTGGAACAATAAAAGATATTATGGACTATCAAATTACTATCTTACCCCTATTTTTTCTTACACACTCTCTCCTCTCTCATCTATCTTCTTCACCATATCTCCTCTCTCTTATTTCTTCTCTACCATCTCTCCCCTCTCTTACTTTTAATCAAATTATACCATTTTTAATAATTTACCAAAATAAAAAATGATTCTACTACTAATCATTTAAATATCTCTATTTTTAAAATATATTTTTTAAAATCTATTATTCCTAAAATTTATTCTTCAAAAATTAATTCAAACGGGCCCTCAAAAATATATTGAAAACCTTGACATTTAGAAAAATATAATAAAAAAAAACTAGGTGCTTCCTATATTTTAGCTGTAATTAAATATAAAAAATCAGTCATATTGATAGATAAAAAGGGAGTAATTTTGGTAGGAATTAAAAAAAGGAAACATCTTCCTGTATTTGATAGAAGCATGAGTTCTATGGCAAGTCTAATCATTATTACTTCATAAAAACTCTCTTCTCTTGATAGGATTTTTTGTTTTGATCAGTTTACATCCATAAGTACGTCACAACTATCTACATGTGTGTTTGGTTTGAAAAGCTATTTTGGGTAAAATTTTAGTTTAGTAAAATTTTAAATAAATAGTTATATTTGTCCAGAAGTGATTTTGGTCAAAACTATAGTTTTGAATAAGCTACTAAAATTAATTTTTAGAATAGTAAAAAATCTTATAGATTATCTAATTACTATCTTACCTTTATTTTTTTATACCCTCTCTCCTCTCTCATATCTCTTCTTAACCCTCTCTCCTCTCTCTTCTCCACTCTATCTCCTATCTCTTATATACACTCTCTCATCTTTCCTCTTTCTTCTCTACCCTCTCTCATATCTTCTACTTTTAATCAAATCATACCCTTTTTAGTAATTTATCAATATGAAAAGTGATTTTACTACTAATAATCTAAATATCTTCATTTTAAAAATCTATTATCAAAAATCTATTAAATCCAAAATCTATTCTCCAAAAATTAATCCAAAAAAATTTTAAAAATCTCTCATCCTTCTATACTCTCTCGTCTTAAATTAAGGAACAAAATTACTATAATTTTAAATAATTAAAACAAACTAGAAGTGATTTTATATATTATGATTTGGAGGGATGTGTTATATTATTTATAACTTATGATAATATATTTTAGTATAAATTTAATATTTCATATCAATATCATCAATTCCAATATAAAATATATAATATAGAATATAAAATTAGTGCTCATAAAATCATAAAAAGTGTGGTTTATTCATCAAAGTTTGTATAATATATGAAAGACCCATCTAATTTCAAATTAAATGTTGACAATCCTAACAAAGTTTTTTTAAGAAGAAAACAATGCACCAAATGAATTTCCCTTATCCCTCAAAATCCTCTCATCATTGTTAAGATTACAGGTCTCATACAAGATTACAAATACATGAAAAAAAACAGAGCGCAACAACATAATATGGTAAACATTGACAGATTAAATTAAACAAGCACATCACGTTAGGAAGAAGGAACGGCCCCTTCACTTCTAAAGCCATTCCTTCCTGATATCAAATGTGTAGTTGATCTCCAAGTAGCACTTGTTGTCATCATCAATAAACTGCATTCCGCAAAAGAAATTAAAGTTTCTCAGATATTTTGAATTTCACACACTGGGTTTCTTTCAGCACATGAAATTATGTTGAGAACATTTATTGGTATATTGATTGATGAAGAAGAGGCATTAAAAACACATGCTTGATTGGTTTATCAGACAAAGTCACCATCAATAATGTAAATAGTAATTGTCATTTGCATTTCTTGTTCACAAGGTAGGTGCAAAGAGTAAATAGAAAGAAACTCATGAAAGTAACTGTGTCAGTCTCATCCACTGAGGTGAAATTACTTTGGCTACTTGACATGCTTTTAGGATATCAAAAGCAACCAATTTTGCACTTCCTTCAAGAAATCATGTTGGCTATAATTCAAAGAGCTTAATCTTTGAAATTACCTTACTTCTAGCTGAATAGCTTCCTCTAGCAAACATCCCAGAAGGTGTTGTCTCTTCAGGCATCTCATGAGTGTAAGGCTCTGCCTGTGGACTGAAGGTTCCTATCATCTCCTTAGTGCTGTCAACTGTAACAAGGTTCAAGAATCAGAAATATCATCACAAGTTTATAATCATTGATGGCAGGGGTAATATGGGAGTTATATAAACTTGACATGTTCATCAATTTACAACTTGTCATGATACGAGTGAGGGAGATAAAACTTACCCTTGATACCGGTCTTCCACACTGTGTTGGTGTATTTGAGACCTGAAACAATGTTATTTTTCACCTGGAAAGTGAAAATCAACCTGTAATGGCTACCTTCTTTCAAATTAAACCACGAGCCCTTGGGATTTCCATTCTCTGGGATTGGGAGAACAATATCAGGTCTACCGGTGGATTTGATTGCAAGACTCAGGATCTTCACTTCTGGGTCAAGAGTTTCTGAAATACCAAGAAAACATTGAAAACAGAGGTCAAGAACTGTGTTTAGAGTTGTTTGAAACAAAACAAAGGAATCATCTCCACATGGTTTAAATTATTGAGTTAATTGCTTGCTGCCATTGACAAAATGTAGTAGTTGTCTTCAATCAATCTTCTCTGTTAAAAAATTCTCTAGGCAAACCATCAGACATAGCAGATTTAATATGGAAAACCAACAATATCTGGTCCCGAATCTGTTTGAAATTGCCAGAAAACTATAAACATATTTCAAATTTGAACAGCAACAAACTGAAAATGGAATTGAAATATAAAAGAGGTCTTAAAAGGAAAACTGTGTTTTGTCTTAACACTACATCTAAATCACTGGATTTCTTATCACAAGAAGCTTATAGTATGATGATTGTAGAAAGATGATTCAAAGCCTTCCTACTATCCCTTCATAGTAGTATAACAAAAGAACAGAGACAGAACAAGATTAATCAGAACCACCAAAACAGAATTATATGCAATCTTGGGGTACCAATCAGACTTTAAAAGGAAAAAATTCGGTAAAATATGTACTTACCACCAGCAGAAGTTATGTCCACACTTCCAAGAAGCTGTTTCTTCCACCTCCTTAAGCTCTCATCATCCTGAAACCTCAAGCAGAAAACAAGCAAGACATAAATGAGAAGCTGAAAATATATAGAATTCTTGAAATCACAAAAAAAAGGATTAAAAAATAACTTGATCTTTTTCAAGCTGTTCTTTCAATGTAAACTGTGGCCCCAATTCGATTTTGCTCTCCTCCTCTTCGTCTTCATCCTCAGTCAAAGCAACGGAGCTTTCACTTCTGTGTATACCTGCACGCAGCCTTTCTTCGTTGCCACTTTCATCATCCGTCAACGTTTTAGCAGTGTTGGGCGTTTCTGGAACCTCATTGCCTTTTTCATCGAAACCCATGTTCTCAAAATTCGAAACAACCGCACCCAATGGCCGCCAAATGACGTCAAAATCGAAGGCCCATCAAAAGTGGCGAAGAAACCCTCCAAATGGGTATGGAGGTGTGGAGGATTCAGAGTCACAGTGAATATAAAAGGGGAGAGGAAAAAGACAAGGTGCAAAAGCTAGGAACCCAAGGTGAAACCAGAGACCTCACTTGGTGGAATCTTCCTCCCAAAGAATATAACGAAGAAAGACAAGACCTTGAGTTGAAGAGAAAGAAATGGAGTCAAAGAATCACAGAAAGGTGAAAGAAATAGAATAGAAAAATGGGATAGCTCAGATTCACGTAGTAGGATAACTTGCAGCGAAGGAAAAACACCAAGATGGTGAAAAGGAGCAGAGAGAGAGAGAGAGAGAGAGAAGAGCTGGGGATATTTTGGGGAATGTGTAGGGAAGGAAGACTGAACTCCGAAGAGAAACTGGTGAGGCGAAATTCAGACAAGTTCAATTCATAAACTATAGCGACGAGGAAGAGATCGTGAGGGTCAATCCTCGAGCACTAGCTTCCACGAAGGCTCGGATTCGAGGCAAGCTTTCCCATAATTCAATTCATTATCTTTAACCCATAGTGTGTGCATAGCTTCGCATGGGAAGGATTAGACATATAATTATTTAAAATAAATTTAATTTTTTATAAATATTATTTTATTAAAATTTTAATTATTATATCCAAAAAAATATTTTATTTTTTATATGTTTAAATTTATATTTAAAAATAATTAAGACTCATCCTCCTTAATATTAATATTATTTAAAAATAAAAAAACTCTATTATATCATTATATTATAGGTGAATATAATTTTTTTAAAAAAATTATATTATAAAAAATAAAAAATTTATTGGCAATGAAAAAAAATATTAAATCCTAAAGAAAGATATAATTTGGAAGACTACCAAAAAAGAAAAAGAAAAGTATATCATAAAAAATGGAAATTTATTATTATATTACTATACTATCAAAATATAATATATATATATATATATATATATATATATGTCTTTTATACTTAACTGTGTTTGGCCTAATTTAGAAACATGCAATACTACTGGGCATCTACTTTTCGAAATAATTCAGCTCTCTTCTTTATCCCATGAATCTTATGAATCTTTTGAAGTTCAAAGCCAAATTAAAATTTTTACTCAAAACATTATCTATCTACTAAGTGTATCATGTAGAGTCAATAGAATATTTAACGTGATATTTAAGAAACCAATACTGTCTGTTTTTAAATAAAAATTTATTAAAAACATTTTGACAAATTAAAAAGAGAATTTAAATTCATTAGCCTCTAAATTTTATTGAGTTCATAGATTAATTTTTTTATCCACAGTATATATATATATATGCATAGTACATTAAATTAATTTTGTTGAGAAGTCTGTTTTTGGGAAAAATAAGTGAAAAAAAAAATCTTCTATTAAAAATTTAATTGATAAGAATGACATAAATTAAAATACTAATAGTATTGTATATATAAAATTTGTAAAATAATAGTATTATGTGTGTATAAGAATTTATGAGATTATTATTATTCCCTATTAAATTATTAAATGTGAGTTTTTGTTTTTCTGATTTGAAAATCAGAGACAAAATCATTACTGGAAAGACCAGTACTTTAGGGCACATTTGCACAGAAACACACAAAACAAGAGACAGCACAACCTAAGATTGAGGCATTGAGGGGTTGGATGGCATAAAAGTAGGGTCTCGTGACTTCATGTGAATATCAAGAACTAATAGTAATGTGAATTAATAAAACATTTTTAAAACATATAAAGATTTAAATATGCGTCTGTCCCTTGCATTAACATGTACTTTGACAGCTGAGACATTCTGTTCATCTGTCTGGAAAGAAAGATTTTTTTTTTAAAAAAAAATTAATCTAAATTTAATTTAAAAAAATTAAAATAAATAATTATATTTACCTAAAAAAATTTATTAAACTATAATTTAAAAATAAAATTTTAAATAAATTATTGAGATTAATTTTTATAATAATAAAAAAATTTATAAATTATTTAATTAATTTTAATATTATTTTTTTATACTTTTTTCTTTTTTTTATCTTTTTTTTATTATACCCCTATTCTTTCATCTATTTTCTCTACTTTTTTTTCTCTTTCTTCTCTTTTTAATAATAAAAATTTTTCTAGTAATAAATATTTAAATATTTATTTAAAATTATTTTTTTTATAAGTTCTTTATTATAAAATTTATTTTCTAAAATTTATTTTTTATAGATTTATCTAAATTGACCATATAATTACTAATAATTATGACGATATAATTTTTTTCAATGTTGATATCATTTTTTTAATGTTGATCATTGTCCACTGATTTTGGGAAAAAACTGGTGCTATGAATTTATGATTCGTCTAGAAAATGGTACACCATTTAAAGGAGGTCATTTAGATTGGCCCCCACCATTAATGAGAATGGACGTGGGAATATTTATAAAATCAAAAGAAATAAAAGGAAAGTTACTCCACAAATATGCATTAATTTTGTGTGTATATATGCAAACACATAAATACTCTCATATATATACATATATATATAAAAGAATGAATTGATTATATTCAAATGTTATTTAAAATAACTCTTTTAAAAATATTTTTTATATTTACATAGACTTAAATTTAAAATTTTATATTTAATCAGTCAAAATATTTTTAATTTGAACTAATCTTATTAGCAATATGCATTGATTATAGGATAACATTGGGGACTAAATTCAACTTTAAATTGTGTGTGATTGTAGATTGGTTTGGAATTGAAGACAAGTTGAAAGATGAGGGTGGTTTGCTTTGCAAAAGAAAGAAAGTGGTTGGAGGAATATAAGATGGAAGAATCGAGAGAACGTAATGTAGAGGACAACGTGCCGTTGTCTGTGATCCATCTACCCATTTTATTCTTCTTCTAGGATCATCACACCACACCCACGTCCTCTATTAAACAATATTCAACCCCTCATACTGATATCCCTAATATCAAAAGAAGATCAGATCCCTTAAAAATGCCACCTTTTAAATTACCATTAATACTTCTTAAAATAAAATTATTATTGTCAACCGAAAATGTAGTTATTGTTTTTCCCAGCCGTCCTAGGGTTTGTTTGGGATAGCATTAAGAAACCTAAAAAATGGGTCATGACTAAAAAAAGATGTTTGATATGGTTATGGAGGTAAGCGATTTTTTTGCCTAAAAATCATTTTAAAATTGAAACAATTTTTTTGTTTCTATCTTTTCTTCAGATTTAAGTATTCTAAAACTTATTTTTCAATATATTATTTAAATATGTTTATATCAAAATGACTCTGTTCTATAGAAATCTATTCAAATATAAATTATATAACTCTAAATGACTTTGTTTTACCTAACTTTTATTTATAAAAACCAATTAAGTCAAAAGTTATTTTTTACACACATTAATCCAAACTAAGTCCTTAATATGTTACCAACTAGTGGTGCTGGAGAGGAATTACAAGAACTTCCAGATGCGTTTGGAACGTGGTAACGTACGGCGGCGGCAATCAGATTTGCACAAGTTCAAAACAAAATCATAAGCCAACCGACAATTAGAGTCTCAGAGAGGCCAAGGGGGTTGACTAACATGAGCATTTTTCTTCACCAGAAAGAAGAAAAGCAAATAAGGGAAAGGAAAAAGCAACCAAGTCAAATCAAAAGCATGCAAATGTCAAATTTCAGGACAGCTAGACATATTTAGTAATTGGGGTTCCCCGCGTCTGTATGGCCCGTTGGTGGATCGTGACAGCCACATCCCATAAAGACGCCTACATGTCAAAATTTAAAACCCCACACAGCTCACATGATTGTGAAATGTATAAGGAAAACCAAGTCAATGCATTTGATTTTTTTTTTTGGTGACATCAATGCATTTGAATTTTGAATAACCCACCCACCCCCCACCCCCCACTCATGAAACTACTTATTTCCAATGACTATGGCCACCAGACTCGGAACACTGTATGATTACTTGTGCTTATTGGGCCACCTTAATTACATTCTCTTTTTATTAGACAATTTTTTCAAAATAATTAGACTCATCGATCTATAGTCAAGATAAAATTTCTCTTGCTTTTTAATTACATGTGTCAATTATATTCCAAAACCTGTTCATCAAATCGGGAGGCCCAAGATCGACAGAAACAGATACTCCATGATATTGGGTATTTAAGTATCAAGCATGTCCTAGACCCTAAAAGCAAGCTAGTGAAGATAGTTGGATGTACAAGCACAATGTTGAATTGAACCGAGTAACTCGTCCGGACAGAAATGGTGGGGAAAACAAAATTAAACTTTTACCAAGATGAGAAAAAAAATACAGTTGAGCTGAAACAACAATTGCTGCGGTTAAATTTGAATATAGAAAGGAGTAATCTCAACCCTGTAACAAACTTCAGTTTTTAGTCACTACCCCATTTCCTTATAACATTCTCTTTAGCTGAAGGGCGTTGATACGCTTCCTTGTTCAAAGTGCCATCAAAGTTGCTCTGATTACCACCGTTAGTAATTTTCAAGATTTTTGATGTTATGAAACTGAACCCATTTCTTGTTCCTCGCAGTGCGTAGAGCAGTGGATTTAAGATGACAGCTAGGAGCAGCTCACCTTTTGCAACTATGAGATACTGAAAAAGCAGATAGAATAGACTTTTAATTTCGTAATCTAGTTATGGCTGTTATGGCATAAGAATTGAAAGGGGAACAAAGAAACCGCTTACAATGAGAACGATGCCTAGCACAGTAAGACTGGCTTGTTTAGCTTCTTGCCAAAAGTTGTCATCATTATACCAGCCAAACCATCCACCGCTCCCAAACCAACCTCCTCCACCAGCATTGCCTCCGCCCCCTAGCTCCTCTCGCCTTTTTATTTCTTTGTCCCACTTCTCAAATTCATTTTTCTTCCCACTAAGTGCACCTTCTAATGCTTTTCTAGCTTCTTCCTGCAGCAAAAAGTGGCAAGACTAATATAAATTCACTTACCAACAAAAACTTTTTCTGACCAGTTCCTCATTTACCAACAAACATTATTGTGCTTATTTGATAGGGATTAGCAGTCCTTTTAATCTGATTTTCACTACTCAGGGTTGTTTTGATACTAAACACGAATCTGAGTTTTACATATATTTACATAAACCATTCTAAAAATTCCATCCATAGATTTTAGCAATTGGAGAACACAAATGTCAATTGGACTGTGGATACTAATGGCAAAACTCACAATAGAAGCAAAAATTTGAGTATTCTGCCCCCCCCCCCCAAAAAAAAAAAATCAGTATAAACTTCACCTATATAGATAGAGCCCTGAGACTTTGAGTGCAAAGTGAGGACAATCTTTCTCCTTCATAAACAACACGGCATGAATCAATTATACATAATTTACATGCAAATTTGCTTCCATATGTACCCGCATTAGATGAAGAAGCTAGCACACTGAATTAAGCTAAGTAACGAACATAACCAGCTTACCAACTAAAGCCATTTTAAAATGTTAGGCGTGAAAAAAATGAACTGTAATTCAGCACTGCATTTAGAATTGATCATGACACCTAATGTTGAGTGACGAAGAATCTCATGCTTTATAGAAATCACATAATTTAGCCACATACAAATTTCTCTGCAATGGAGATATAATGTTAAGCCTATGAACATATTAATCACATTACATGGCATAGTAATGAATTGAAGTATGGCACTTCAGATTTCTTGGCTCCAAGAAAACATTTGCCCGATTTAGGTGTAGAATTTAACACTTCATGTGAATTGCCATGCTAGGAAGCTGACCGTGCTTATTAACTTTCAATTCAAGTAATTCTATCTAAATTCTTGGGACCAGCCAAATCAAAGAGATATCTGTACGGCTATGTTTGAAACTTCCTTTGCAGGAAAATAAAAATCAATTGAAACTCTCCTCCATGTGATTCTAGGCTGGTGAAGGTGTAAGGAATTGGAAGACACGCAGCGGAAATAAACTTTAAAAATTTTCCATTCCTTGCCAGGATCTGCCGTATGTGTTTAAGTCAAGTGGAAAGAATCATTACCCTTAGTGTTGCTCAGCGAATTTCACAGCTTCTCTACGTGGGTGGTGATCTCTTTCTGATCGCAAGAAATCGACGGAGTGTTCCTCAGCGACCTTCACAGATTCTCTCCGCGGACGGTGGTCTCTTTCCGATCACAAGAAGTCGACGCCTCAGGTCGGCTTCCTCTACTGGTATCCACACGAACAGCGTTCCAACCACGAACGACGTGCTAGCGTCTCCTGTCCCTCCAAGGCTTTCACAAGTCTCCGTCTCTATTTCAGCAGTTTCTTGTCTGCAAACCTTTTGCAGATTCCGTTCGGCCTTTTGTGTTCTATGTTATTTTCAAACGTAGCTCCTCCAATCAGATATAGAGGATGCTATGCGTTTTTACACCTGACCTAATTGGATTTTGGAGTTAATCTTATATTAATTCCGAATTAATACAATATCATATATTGTATAATTTTATAAGAAACTAATTAAATAAAATAATATTAAATCCGTCCCACAGATTTAATTACTTATTTATTTAACTTTAAATAAAGATGAGACTGAGTTATTTTTGATTTATTCCCATAAATCAAATTTGAGATATCCTATCAATTTAAATTTCGAATTTCAAACGTGATAGAGATTTAATTTATCCTTATAAATTAAATCTTATAAATATCTCTTATATGAGATATCCTATCAATTTGAATTTCGAATTTCAAACGTGATAGAGATTTAATTTATCCTTATAAATTAAATCTTATAAATATCTCTTATATGAGATATCCTATCAATTTGAATTTCGAATTTCAAACGTGATAGAGATTTAATTTATCCTTATAAATTAAATCTTATAAATATCTCTTATATGAGATATCCTATCAATTTGAATTTCGAATTCAAACATGATAGGGATTTAATTTATCCTTATAAATTAAATCTCATATATCTCATATATATAATATATATATATATATACGAATTTATATATATACGAATATAAATATAAATAAATATATATATACATTCACCTGGATCTTTCATTGAATCTGGACATGTCTTAGATTCAATGAATCTGGACATCATAGCTCGTGTTGGGCTATTTTGTGTGCGACCCTGTAGGCCCATATGAAGTTGGTAGTGGGCCATTTGCTATACTAGCCCACAAGTCGCAAGCGGTCTCTAGCAAGACATAACAACTACCCAAATCATATGAGGATCGATAAACGATGTAACCTTTTATACAACCATATCATGTCCCTTCTGTCACGCGATATTTTGGTCATGGATGAGGCATGGATAATGTCATCCTCCTATTCCCGACCGTTACTTTCTCGATCCCTGAGTAGTCTGACTATAGAAATGGAACTACCTTTCCATTACAGTATGGCCATACATTTCTCAGACTCACTCATCGAGGGGCCCAGTAATATCTCTCCACGAATGTGAGGGACAAATTCCATCTTGACCATTCACATTCCTCCGCATGAAAAACCACTAAGCCCAAACATAGTCTTTATGATCACTCGGTCAAAAGTGACTTTTGACTAGGTCAAAGCTGAGCGTTTTGTCATGTAGGAATCCATGATGATCTCAGGTCAAAGGGCATATTGACATGGTTTGTATATGAGAGAAGCTTATGACGTTACCCATGCAGTTCTCTCATAGCGGGTCGGTCCAACACCCTGTACTCTTACATGTGCTTATGACTTTGATTTATATCTCTATACATCTTCAAAGTCATACTGGTCTTATTTCATCTGTGCTCCCACATAGATGATCGACCAGGGACATTTAGGATAATATCATGAATTATCCAAGGATGGTCATCATAGTAAACATGCAAATAATATGATAACTCAATTAATAAATTCATAAATCAATAATGTTCATAAGACAATGATTGGCCCCTAGGGCACGATTTCCAACAACCTCCCACTTGCACTAGGTACAATCATTAATTTGACTAATTCCCATTGACCTAACATGACGCTCATGCTTTGCCTGCACAAGCGGCTTTGTTAGAGGATCAGCAACATTATCTTCTCCTGCTACTTTGCATATTTTTATATCACCTCTATCGTTGATTTCTCTGATGAGATGAAATCGCCTGAGTATATGCTTGGTCCTTTGATGTGACCTAGGCTCTTTGGCCTGTGCAATAGCACCGCTATTGTCACAGAGCAAAGTTATTGGATCTGAGATGGTAGGTATCACCCCTAGTTCTATGATGAACTTCCTGATCCAAACGGCTTCCTTAGCTGCATCAGATGCTGCTATATACTCAGCTTCCGTTGCAGAATCTGCTACAGTGCCCTGCTTAGAGCTCTTCCAGCTTACTGCTCCATTATTGAGGAGGAATATGTATCCAGACTGCGATTTTTGGTCGTCCTGGTCAGTTTGGAAACTCGCATCTGTGTAACCAGTTACACAGAGCTCATCATCCAATCCACCATAGACCAAGAATAAGTCCTTAGTCCTTCTTAAGTACTTAAGGATATTCTTGACAGCAGTCCAATGGCCCTCACCAGGGTCCTGTTGGTATCTGCTAGTCATACTTAAGGCAAACGAGACATCCGGTCGAGTACATAACATGGCGTACATGATAGATCCTATGGCCGAGGCATATGGAACCTTACTCATGCGACCTCGCTGATCAGATGTACTAGGACACAGATCTTTGCTGAGGTGAGTACCATGAGACATGGGTATGAAACCCCTCTTTGATTCGTGCATACTGAACCTATGCAGTATTTTGTCTATGTATGTACTCTGACTGAGTCCTAGAAGTCTTTTAGATCTATCTCTATAGATCCTGATTCCTAGGATGTAGGTGGCTTCACCCAAGTCTTTCATCGAGAAAGACTTTCCTAACCAAGACTTGACAATCTGCAAGGTAGGAATGTCATTCCCAATAAGTAGGATGTCATCGACATAGAGTACCAAAAACACAACTGTGCTCCCACTAACCTTCTTGTACACACAAGGTTCATCAATGTTTTGAAGAAATCCAAACTCTTTGATTACTTCATCAAAACGATGATTCCAACTCCGAGAGGCTTGCTTTAGTCCATAAATGGACTTTTGAAGCTTGCACACTTTACCAGAGTCCTCGGAACGCACAAACCCTTCAGGTTGTGTCATGTACACATCCTCAAGGAGCTTTCCATTAAGGAAGGCTGTCTTGACGTCCATCTGCCATATTTCATAGTCATAATATGCTGCAATAGCAAAGAGGATTCTGATTGATTGGGCCATTGCTACTGGGGAAAAGGTCTCATCATAGTCCACACCATGAGTTTGAGTAAAACCTTTTGCAACCAGTCGTGCCTTGAAGACATTTACATTGCCATCCATGTCAGTTTTCTCTTTGAAAACCCACTTGCACCCGACGGTTTTTACACCTTCAGGCGGGTCGACTAAGGTCCAAACCTTATTGTCGTACATGGATTGCATCTCAGACTTCATGGCACTAAGCCATTTTTCGGAGTTTGGTCCCACTATAGCTTCTCGATAGGTAGTCGGCTCATTATGCTCAATGAGCAACACATCACGACTATCAGAAATCAGAAATCCATATCTCTGAGGCTGAAGTCGTGTCCTATTAGACTTTCGTGGACCTTGCGTGACTTGAGGAGTCTCAACAACTTGTTGTGAGTCTTCTCTATTTTCCATCTGCAGTTCTGTGGTGTCTTGTAGCTCTCGAACTTCTTCGAGTTGTACCTTACTCCCACTGGTTCTTTTAGAGATAAATTCTCGTTCAAGAAAGATACCATTTCTGACAACAAACACTTTGTTATCAGCAGGGTTGTAGACGTAATATCCCTTGGTTTCCTTAGGATATCCCACAAAAAGGCATTTTGAGGATTTGGGCGCTAATTTGTCTGAGGCTTGTTGCTTAACATAGACCTCGCATCCCCAAATCTTGAGGAAAGATAAACTAGGCGTCCTCCCAGTCCATATCTCATACGGAGTCTTTTCGATTGCCTTAGATGGAACACGATTTAGTGTGAACTCAGCTGTTTCTAGGGCATAGCCCCAAAAGGAGGGTGGAAGATCTGTTCGACTCATCATGGATCGAACCATATCTAATAGTGTTCGATTTCTCCGTTCAGAAACGCCATTCCATTGTGGTGTCCCTGGAGGAGTCAATTGTGAGAGTGTCCCACAATTCCTAAGATGATCTATGAACTCTTGGCTCAAATATTCACCACCCCGATCAGATCGAAGGGCTTTAATTGTTTTGCCAAGCTGGTTTTGTACTTCATTTTGAAATATCTTGAACTTTTCAAAAGATTCAGATTTATGTTTCATTAGATAGATGTACCCATATCTGCTGAAATCATCTATGAATGTTATGAAGTACGAATAACCTCCTCTGGCATTTGTGTTCATCGGTCCACACACATCTGTATGTATGAGGCCCAATAAATCAGTGGCCCTCTCACTGTGCCCAGTGAAAGGTGACTTTGTCATCTTTCCTAACAAGCAAGACTCGCAAGTGTCATATGATTCAAAATCAAATGAGTTTAGAAATCCATCTTGATAGAGTTTGGAAATGCGTTTCTCATTTATGTGGCCCAGACGACAGTGCCAGAGGTATGTGGGATTCAAATCGTTTGGTTTGACCCTTTTGGCGGTTATGTTATAGATATTTCCATGATTGGGTTGTTCCAAATTTAATATGTAATGATCAACATGCAAATCACCATGAGCATAGAAAACATCATTACGATAAATAGAACATCTACTATTCCCAGCAATGGAAGTGAAACCTTCCTTATCCAAATAAGAAAGTGAAACAATGTTACTACTTAAAGCAGGAACATAATAGCAATTGTTCAAAACTAACAAAAGCCCAGTGGGCAGAACTAATTCATAAGTGCCTACAGCTAACGCAGCAACCCTTGCTCTGTTTCCAACTCGTAGGTCAACTTCACCCCTTTTCAACTTCCTACTGTCCTTTAGTCCCTGCACATTCGTACAAATGTGAGAACCACATGCAGTATCTAATACCCATGAGGTGGAAGTAGAAAGATGAATGTCTATAACATAAATACCTGAAGCGATAGCCCCGCTATCCTTCTTGTTCTTTTTCAGATCTTCGAGGTAGAGTTTGCAATTCCTCTTCCAATGACCCGGTTCATTGCAGAAGAAGCAGACTCCTTCCTTCGGAGGCTTTGCCTTCTTTGGTGCAGGCTTGGTTTCGGGCTTGCCTGACTCTTTGGTCTTACCTGATGAGCCATGACCCTTCCCCTTGCCTTTGCCTTTCTTTTTCGTACCCTTTCCTTTCTGAACCATCAAAACACTACTGGGTTTCTTCTTAAGACTCGGCTCAGCAGTTTTAAGCATCCCATGCAGTTCAGAAATAGATTTCTCCATGTTGTTCATGTTGTAGTTCATAACAAACTGGTCATAACTTTCCGGGAGTGAGTTTAAGATCAAATCTGTAGCTAACTCCTGGCTCATGGGAAATCCAAGCCGTTCAAGGTGATCAATGTACCCTTTCATCTTTAAGACATGAGCACTGACTGATGCACCTTCAGCCATCTTGCAGGAATGTAAGGCCTTAGTGGTCTCATACCTCTCTTGCCTTGCCTGTTGCTGGAACATTTCCTTGAGATGCACAATCATCTCATAAGCCTCCATGTGTTCCAGATCTCTTTGGAGCTCCGGAACCATGGTGGCTAGCATCAAGCATCCCACATCGACAGAGTCTTCCTTATGCTTCATATAAGCATCTCTCTGAGCTCTGGGAGCATTGGCGGCTGGCTCCTCAGGAATGGGTTGATCTAGGACATGCGCCTTTCTTTCCTGCTTGAGAACAATTCTCAAGTTCCTAAACCAGTCAAGAAAGTTTGTCCCATTGAGTTTGTCCTTCTCAAGGACAGATCGCAGCGATAATGTAGCAGTATTACTAGTCGTCATGATTCTACAATTAAAATATGCAATGTAATTAGTAATCTCCCACTAAATAAACAACCCTCAATGCAATAGTTAGTGGGCTAAGATCCATATTTAGCTCAAACTTAAGTCCGCTTTGGCAGGACGCTTAGATTAAGTTATTTAGGTAGGTAACACCTTTACCAATTACATCAAATGTAACTCTTAGATATTCATGGGATCCTATCATCATATGATCTGGCATGTTCTAATCCCATCTAATGCCTTGAGATCCAAAACCGTTTTGTTAATCTCAATTAAGTCAAACAATAATGAACCTATGAGAGTAGCACCATTACTCTTTGCTTATCTCCCCAAGATAACTCAAAAGCACCCACTTTGGTGGAGTCCACAATTGAGCGATCAAGGTTTTGACAAGTGTTCATAAATTGACAGCATTATGACTTAAGATTTCTTTTAGAGGGCTTAATTAACTATCTGTTTTTATGATGATGCATGTATCCCAGTTTGTAACTCATACAAGTAATATGCATGTGCTGATCTAATCATAAGATGCATAATTCAAACGTGATACAATATGGCTCACCTATCCTAAGTCCCCTCAAGCCAATGAGAGGAGCTCTCTAGTAAGAAAAGAGAAATTACATATAGAAACCTCTTTTAACATTCGAGGGGAGTGAGATGAGAGGAGAAGGTACATTGAGAGTATATAGAGGAAGGCACGACACGCAGGCCGTATTTTTTAAAAATTACAACACTTGCAATCTAGAGCCATATTGTTCACCATACCCAAACATTCAAGAATCAATATTCAGATCTAATCGAAGGGCAAAAAACATTTACAAAGTAACATATGTTACGGTTATGTTGCGCTACGAACAGGTAGCTACGGCGGTCCCGCTAGCCGGTTAGCGGGCGGCTGTCCCGCTAGCCGGTTAGCGGGCGGGGTCTCTGGGGCAGCGCCCCGGAAGAAATTTTTTTTTTTTTTTTTTTGTTTCATAAATAATCACGAATCTGAATTCGGTTTTCACAAATAATCACAAATTCGAATTCGGTTTTCTTAGACCCCATCTATGCGGATTGATCAAATCAAAAAGCATCACCACCGATTTCAATTTCCTTTTAGATTCCTTTTATGTCATACACAACAAGGATTCCATATATGTCACACATACAACGCTTATTATATGATCGGCTACTAATAACATATATCATATAAATCACAAATCAAGCCTAACTTAAACACAAAACAGCATGGCTCTGATACCACTGTAAGGAATTGGAAGACACGCAGCGGAAATAAACTTTAAAAATTTTCCATTCCTTGCCAGGATCTGCCGTATGTGTTTAAGTCAAGTGGAAAGAATCATTACCCTTAGTGTTGCTCAGCGAATTTCACAGCTTCTCTACGTGGGTGGTGATCTCTTTCTGATCGCAAGAAATCGACGGAGTGTTCCTCAGCGACCTTCACAGATTCTCTCCGCGGACGGTGGTCTCTTTCCGATCACAAGATGTCGACGCCTCAGGTCGGCTTCCTCTACTGGTATCCACACGAACAGCGTTCCAACCACGAACGACGTGCTAGCGTCTCCTGTCCCTCCAAGGCTTTCACAAGTCTCCGTCTCTATTTCAGCAGTTTCTTGTCTGCAAACCTTTTGCAGATTCCGTTCGGCCTTTTGTGTTCTATGTTATTTTCAAACGTAGCTCCTCCAATCAGATATAGAGGATGCTATGCGTTTTTACACCTGACCTAATTGGATTTTGGAGTTAATCTTATATTAATTCCGAATTAATACAATATCATATATTGTATAATTTTATAAGAAACTAATTAAATAAAATAATATTAAATCCGTCCCACAGATTTAATTACTTATTTATTTAACTTTAAATAAAGATGAGACTGAGTTATTTTTGATTTATTCCCATAAATCAAATTTGAGATATCCTATCAATTTAAATTTCGAATTTCAAACGTGATAGAGATTTAATTTATCCTTATAAATTAAATCTTATAAATATCTCTTATATGAGATATCCTATCAATTTGAATTTCGAATTTCAAACGTGATAGAGATTTAATTTATCCTTATAAATTAAATCTTATAAATATCTCTTATATGAGATATCCTATCAATTTGAATTTCGAATTTCAAACGTGATAGAGATTTAATTTATCCTTATAAATTAAATCTTATAAATATCTCTTATATGAGATATCCTATCAATTTGAATTTCGAATTCAAACATGATAGGGATTTAATTTATCCTTATAAATTAAATCTCATATATCTCATATATATAATATATATATATATATACGAATTTATATATATACGAATATAAATATAAATAAATATATATATACATTCACCTGGATCTTTCATTGAATCTGGACATGTCTTAGATTCAATGAATCTGGACATCATAGCTCGTGTTGGGCTATTTTGTGTGCGACCCTGTAGGCCCATATGAAGTTGGTAGTGGGCCATTTGCTATACTAGCCCACAAGTCGCAAGCGGTCTCTAGCAAGACATAACAACTACCCAAATCATATGAGGATCGATAAACGATGTAACCTTTTATACAACCATATCATGTCCCTTCTGTCACGCGATATTTTGGTCATGGATGAGGCATGGATAATGTCATCCTCCTATTCCCGACCGTTACTTTCTCGATCCCTGAGTAGTCTGACTATAGAAATGGAACTACCTTTCCATTACAGTATGGCCATACATTTCTCAGACTCACTCATCGAGGGGCCCAGTAATATCTCTCCACGAATGTGAGGGACAAATTCCATCTTGACCATTCACATTCCTCCGCATGAAAAACCACTAAGCCCAAACATAGTCTTTATGATCACTCGGTCAAAAGTGACTTTTGACTAGGTCAAAGCTGAGCGTTTTGTCATGTAGGAATCCATGATGATCTCAGGTCAAAGGGCATATTGACATGGTTTGTATATGAGAGAAGCTTATGACGTTACCCATGCAGTTCTCTCATAGCGGGTCGGTCCAACACCCTGTACTCTTACATGTGCTTATGACTTTGATTTATATCTCTATACATCTTCAAAGTCATACTGGTCTTATTTCATCTGTGCTCCCACATAGATGATCGACCAGGGACATTTAGGATAATATCATGAATTATCCAAGGATGGTCATCATAGTAAACATGCAAATAATATGATAACTCAATTAATAAATTCATAAATCAATAATGTTCATAAGACAATGATTGGCCCCTAGGGCACGATTTCCAACAGAAGGATGTGTAAACAAGTGAAACAAATAAGTCTTTTTAATTTAATAGGAAAAGAGGACCAAAACCCAGAAAACACTACATTGCAGCTGGGGATGGAGACCTCACTAAATATTTGGACACTGCTATACTAATATTCCAAGTACAGAAACAATAATGTCAGAAGTTCAAAAGTCTGATCAAGGCTTTGGTTTTGGACTCGAAACATTAACAAATTAATCGTTAACGCAATGGGAAGCTTGCGATAGAGAGAACATGTTCTTCTATAGAACAAACCCCAGAGGTTCACTTTGGTGATTTGGTCACAATAAGTCATTGGTGCAGAATATCATCCCAGCTAGTAAAGAAAAAGGGGGGGGGGGCAATCTGGTGGCCCCAAAAACAAGGATTTACAGCTATTGTTAGACCCTAAACAAAGCATCATTCTGTATATTTCAAACCGTTCATCAATTAACAAGCATCCCCAAACAGGAATTTCTGGTGAGTAGGATTGGGATATCGTATACCGAAATTCATCACTTGTATCACTCAAATGAGAATACAAGCGCAATTACCTCTCTCTTGTTGTCGGAAAAGAGGCAAAGGAATCTTCCCTTGCACTGGAGATGGCGCTGCAGAGAACTCCAGCTTGGATAAGTAGAACGAGAATATTCTGAAGAGAGCAAGAAGGATTTGCTTTTACTTGGCGCTGGCGGGCTTAGGTTTAGAACCTGAGCCATTATTTTCCCTCAGCTCCGCACTTCCCGGCCGCACTTGACAAGGCTACGAACAGCGTTTCTCTTACAGGATATGGAAACACCTAAAAATTCTCTAGCGGTTCAACAGAAATTTGACCGGGTTTTCTTTGGTAATAGAAGCCGCCTCGGTTTTCTTTTTCTTTTTCTCTTTTTGCCAAATTTGTTCTTTTAATAAAAAAATATCCAATCTTTACCCGCGTATTAGAGTTATGCATAAACAGAACTGGACAGGATAACCTCCCTACCCGGTGCTCTACCCAAAAAAATTATGGGCTGCAAAATGCAGCCTGATGCCCGGTCCTGCCTGGTAAAAACCCTAACTATTTTGGGTTGGGTATATGCGGGGTGGGCATGCCCAAATAGCGATGTCCTGCTCATATTATAAGAAAAAATCTACAATAATAAATTTATAAAATAATATCATATTTATGTCTTCAAGACTTAAAACATATCAATAATCAACTTAAAACAAGGCGACAATAACATAATAATAAAAATTTTAAAATCTATTACAATTAAAATGATCTTCAGTCATCAGTAGTCATATTCTCCCTTCCAAATGTAGCATCTATAGGAAAAATATAAGAAAAACTGTTACATATTATAAAGTAAAATATATAATGAAATTTATGAATTCCAAACTAAAAAATTACCTGCAAGTTGAATGACATTCTTCGTTTCATCAAAATTATCGAACTCCTGAAGCTTGTCAGCTAAATCATTGTTAGATTGGCCAATTTGTAGCTAATTTTGGCTACAAATCAGTGCTTCTGTCATTTTATAAGACAAAGAGCTTCTGTAATGATCAACTATACCTCCCCAGTGCTAAAGGCGGACTCAGAAGCAACTGTAGAAACTGGAATAGTCAATACATCTCGTGCCATATAGGAGAGAATTTTATATTTTTGAGAATTAGCTTTCCACCATAACAGTATGTCAAACTCAGATGCAGAAGGGATTTCATCTTTTAAGTCAGTTACAATATATCTATATAATTTAATTTGAGGATATGTAAAAGTTCTTATTTTCAGAGATTTAAACCACTTATGACCAGGATCCTCATCATCATCATCATCAAAAGATGACAATGAAGTTGCATATGTTGTACCTGTTGAAACAATCCCTAATTCAGTTGAAACCCTAGTAGAGTACTCATTAAACAACCGATACAAACAATCTTTAACCCTCTTCTTCATAAGTGAACATACTTCATGGTCAATGTAAAGGACGTCAAACATATGATTGACATAGGCTAGTTTATAGCGAGAATCCAAAATTACAGCCACAAATAGTAACGGATTCATATTATCTGCTTGACCCCAATACTTGTCATATTTTACCTGCATACTGATGCTCATGTCTCCCAAAAAATTATTAGATCTATTCGTAATATTCTTTTGCAACATTTTCTGAACACGTGCAATTTGGTGGAAACATTCATTTGATGTTACAGAAAGAGAGCTTGAAAATTTCAATATAATGTCATAAAATACCTTCAAGAATTTGATAAAGATCTTAACATTATCCCAATCATCACTAATAGGACCAGAGAAGTCATCTTGGCAATGCCTAGCTCCACGTCTAGAGCTTAAAGTGCTTGAACTGAAGTGGGAAATATAGTCATTATCTTCATCAAGTATCCGATCAAATACTTTTTGAAACTTCATCGCAGCTTCCAACATCAAGTATGATGAGTTCCATCGATTGTTTACATCAAGGAAAATAAGGCTTTTAGTGTCTATTTTTTCAGCTTTAGCCCAAGTTTTGAATTTCAAGAAGCGTGAAGGAGAAGAACGAACATATCTAACAGCACTTCGAATGACTTCAAAACTATCCTTCATCTCTTTGATCCTTCATTAGCCACCAAGTTAAGGACATGGGCACAACACCTTAATTGTATATAATCCCCATCACAAAGTAACCCTTTCTAACTCATTAAATGCCTCTTCAGATATACCAAAGCTGTGTCATTAGCCGAGGCGTTATCCATAGTTATGGTGAAGATATTTTCAATCCCCCACTGCAACAAGTATTGCTCAATAGTCTTCCCTATAGTATCACCTCTATGATTTTCAATCATAACAAAATTCAAGATCCTCTTGTGAAGCTTCTAATCCTCATCAATATACTAATGGGTTTTATATAATATCTCTTGGGTTTGGTTGCCCATATAACTAGTCCATATAATATACTAATGGGTTTTACAATAATTCAGTCATGAACAACATCTTAAAACAGATTAATCTTGCAGATTCACAGCAACATTTGGTAGCCAGACGCATTAACAAGAAAGGGTATGGAATAAGCTAGCTTCTCATGCTTATCCTTATGAATGTGGAAGCATGATTTTACTATCTTACATAACCTCATACCAGGGATAAATTCGATTTAATCAAAAAGTAAATCATTGAGATGAATTCTTGAACATCCAATTAATCCCTAAAACAGAACATGCCACACAGCTACAGTATTGGATAAATGAATAAAGAAGAAGAAGGAAATAACAAGAAAAAATGGATCAACCGGATGCAGAAGCGAATATGAATGGAGAACAGAGAATGTCGGTGAAGCGAATGTCGGTGAATTTCTGATGGTCAAGTCGTCTGAATTTCTGTGGAACCGTTGAGTCGTCTGAATTTCTATAGAACCGTCGAGTCGTCGACTGGTGTTTGGTGGTGGTAGCCGGAGTCTGAAAGGCGCACGACAAGTTAACAACACAGCAAAAAAGCAACTCCTCAGTCCTCACTTCAATTCTAAATTTCTGATGGTCGAAGACGGCAAGACACAAGTCGCAAACGCAATCCCTAGGGGAGGGCAAATGGCAAACAGCAAACTTAATACCCCAAACGCAATCCCTAGTCGCAAATTTAATACCCAATTAGTAAAATATATATATAACATACATCGAGCAGGGCATCATATCTAGCCTAGTGCCCGGCCTTGCCCGACATTTGGCCCGGACTGAAACAGTCCATTCATATGTTGGGCTACTTTTTTTGGGCTGGGCAGAGTTATTTTTCATCGGGCTCGGGCGGGCGAACCGTGCTACCGGACATCATACACACCCCTACCGTGTATTGCATTCTCCCTCCCGCGTTACTTCTAAGTTCTAACTAACCTGAATAAAGGAAATTACTTAGAGTAGTAACAATGTTTTTAAATTAAACTATTTTTCATTTTTGACCCCTAAATTTTAGTAATAGTGATTGGATATGGTGGGAAGATCTTTTTTTATTTCAAGGACATACACCCATTATCTGATCTTCTAAAATCTAAATAGAGTCAAACATGTATCTTCTTTGTGTACGCTATTTTCATGTCATGGTATATTGTTTTTATTTAAACATGGTGTTTGATACATATTGTCCAACTTTATAATACACTTTCCGTTTATAATATAAAATCTAATTTATAATATAATTTATATTATAAATTAAGTTTTATATTTAGTGTTGGAGAAATATTAGAGATTGAAATAAACATAAGAAGAAAAATAATTGAAAAGCTAATTAAGTTGTAAAAATGAATGAGAAACTTGAACTATATATGTGTACGAGAAAAGCTACAAATAATGAGTGACCAGGGCTTATGGCTTAATTTGAAGACGAGTTTGAAGGAGGGGATTCTCAAGAGAAAGAAGAGGGCAGCTATGGCTAGCAGAGCAATCACAATGACAAAGATCTTTTTGGCCTTGTCCTCTGATTTGCACGCCATGAATGATTCTATGCTCTCTCTCTCTCTCAATCCTTCCAGGCTTCCCCTTATTTTCTGCATCACAAAAGCAGACAGGCTCACTATTACCACAATTTGAAAATGAATCTAATCAATTTCAACCTTCACTCTATCTCAAATTTCAACCTTCATTCCATCAAGGGCTCGATGATCACTATTATGATCTGCTTCTCCTTTGGATTCTTTTCGTTCTGGGTTCCTCTGGGAATAACGATACAATTTTCTATCAACTGAGAATTGACATGATGATGAAGATGGAGAAGAATAACTATTGCGATACACAGAAAGTTGCAGGTTTCTTGATCTGCAGGGTCGTACCTCTCTGGGCAGAGGAATAATATTATTGGATTTGTTGAGAGAGAAGAGTTGGGAAAAGGTGGCAATTCTATAAAACTTCACTTGGGAAATATGGAAAGGTGGGGAAGCCATTGTTGAAGATAGGAATATAATTTCAAACACAACAAATGCTATATCTCAAGCATACCAAGCTTAATTTACTTTTGGAAAATCAAGTATATGCAAATCTTTATCTTCTATATTTCTTCAAAATATCATTTCATAAATTATAAGCCCTACTTACCCCACAAGCCATGACAATAAGAGAGATAATTCTAAAATATGGAATTTTATGTTACTTTAAAATAAACCTTTTTATTTTCATTTGATCTTTGACTGAATTCGTATTAATGTTATCCGGACGTAATTAATTTATATATATATATTTATTTATTTATTTTTGTGAATGAGTTGCAGTTGTGTGTGCAATTTGAATGAGATTGTTACCAAACTTAATTTCATATTTTGGATCAGAGTCGTTATTACTTGTTTGGTAGATATAGTGAACTTTCATTTTATCAATTTATTTCTGTTTTATAACCTTTGTCCTTGACTATAATTTTGAAAATTCCCAATCCTTTAAAATAATTAATTTTCTTTTGGGTACTTATGTGTTATTCTCTCAAAAGAAACCCAAAGAATTAAAAGAAAATGATAAAATGGATTAATTTTTTAACCCCAACAAAGCAAACCTTCATCTGGGAGGAGCAGCAGATTGCTCGAGCTTGCCTTCGGACGTCGTCCACTGTTGCCAGCCCTGCGTGGCTGTTCTCCGTCAAGTATTGAAGAAGGTACGGACTTTTGTCTTATCCCAAAATCTGGTGAGATTGATTTGTTCGATCTGGCTTTGAATGTAGGTCTGGATTTGTTCTCCGCTTCATCTGTTCATAGTCAACCCAGATTCGGACGCTGTCGCACCGCTTCTTGCTTTGTTTTAATTGGTTTCATTTTAATTGATTGGAAGATCATAGATTGCAAGTGTGTTATACTTGTCATTCTTCAGTGGCTTGGAGGAGTTGCCTGAATCAATTGGCTTACTAGGGCATCTTCGTTAAAGTATCTGGAAAAAAATTTAAAAGGTTGTGATATCAACTATGCATATTTCAAAGATTTCAGTGGGCGCAGATGGCCCAACTGATTGTGATATAGGTCCGCCTATGCTCCTGTAGGTGCTTATTGCAGTGTAATGAGCTTGATAGGGGAGGGTTAGATGACCCTCTAGTCTAATAGTCATTATCTAATTAAGATGGTGATTAGACTTGGAGTATCTGTATAATGAGGTAGAGTGGGAGAATGATTCCTGGGAATGGAAAAAGGGCAGTTAAGGGAGGTACTAGACTTCTTCTTCAGCAGAAATTATCTCTTTTTGCTACTATTGTTTTGTCAATAGGGACAGAGCAATTTGAGGGTTTAAGGTTATCACGCTGATCTTTTTGGTGAATGATTTGGTTTGAGTTGTAATAAGTGTGTATTTTCGATCAAAATTGCTCATTTGAATGGACACTTTGCTAAGTTTTGGATATGTGAGATCAATACGCTATTTTTGGTTCAGAGCTCGAAGTTCTTATTATATTAAGTTTTTTGTTCCCATTTCTTTTACAGATGCGTAGTAGTAGAACGGATTTGGTTCAGAGATGTTAGATTCTTGGATTTTGTATAATTTAGTGTGTGATTAGACTTAGTTGAGAAATTCAAGTTTAAATTTTGTGACTTGTGCATTGAATTCTGAATTTACAATTCGTTAGTTATTTTGAGATTAAATATCTATCATGCGACCCTTGATGAGGTGGATCCTTGGCTGTAAATTGGTGCCGCAGGGTGCTGAAAAGGTATTTTCATGGTTTTTACTTTTTACAGCCAAGCTTGAGAAAACAGCAATCCAAGGCTATCTTCAAAGTATTCTGCGGGAAACAAAGGATGTCTAGTTTATGAATTTATTGTTCTCCAAATTTCATGAAATTATTTACTGTATTTTGTTCCTGCATGGAGCCATAAGCTGCTCATATCTGTCTGGTCTATCACATATATATTTGCTTACAGGTGATAGGACTATGGCGGAAGATCTTGTGCTAGACACTGCGATCAGAGATTGGGTACTGATCCCTCTCTCAGTGGTCATGGTCCTCATTGGTGTTCTCCGCTATTTTGTTGCAAAGCTCATGCGCTCTTCTCAAACCCCAGATGCTAAAATGGTGAAAGAAGGGTATTTTGTATTCCTTATCCAATACTTCATTATATTCGTAGGGCTTTTCAGAGTCTGATGAGGTTGGTTTTGTGATGATGATAATCCAGACAAGTCATTCTTAGAGCTCGGAATTTTCGTGCTGCCGCTAATTTTATACCTTCAAAGGCTTTCCGGGCACGCAAGATGTATTTCTGCAATGAGGTTTGTTTGTCTATCCTGCATTTCCTTTTCTCGAAAGTTTTGTTTGTGTTTCTTGATTTGGAGTTATTGAAGAGTTGAATTTTTCGTTAGTTATTATGGGTGACAACTTATTCAGGATTTTTGAGTCAATTCAGTTGTTGCCTAAAGCTCTTGCGAGGTTTCTTGTCTTGGGCTTATGTACTTGTATTCAAACCTGGCTTTGGCTGACTTATCTACTCAATTGTGGAATAAATTTCAATTTGTCATTTTTAATCCCATGTGAACTTATGAGAAGTTATTGAGTCTATTACGAGTTTTATAAAGTCTTAACACAATCCAGAAGGTGGATTAAGATTGTGTTTTTCTTTCATGAAGGAAAATGGTCTTTTGTTTGTTCCCAAAGGCCAAGCCCAGAATCCACAAGCCCAGATGTTCTCCGATCCAAACATGGCTATGGATATGATGAAGAAAAATCTTTCAATGATCATACCTCAGGTATTGAAATCTATACCTTCAACGTACTTTGGTGTAGAATCTTCAATCGTACTCACTTTTTACCGTAGCTTTAATCTATGATGTAAAGATTTTTAATTGTCAATTGATGATATGCCTTCCCTTTGTTTTACAGACTCTTACTTTTGCTTGGGTGAACTTTTTCTTTTCTGGATTTGTAGCAGGTATTTTTATTAAATTCCCTCTCCTTTGCTGCTGGATGAATGTTATGGTTTCTTGATTTTATGAACAAATCTGTTAATGTTCAAAAGTTCTGGTAGTGTTATCATTATATAATTGATTGAATGAATCAATTTATTTCCTGCAGCCAAGATACCCTTCCCATTGACTCAGAGGTTTAGGTCAATGTTGCAGAATGGTATAGACTTAAGTACAGTGGATGTTAGCTATGTCAGTAGTCGCTCCTGGTAATTCTTATTTTTATGGGATTTACTTCCCCCATGAGTCTATAACTGTTCCCCTGCAACCTTGTTTAATTATCATTTATTTTGGCGTTTCAGGTACTTCCTGAATCTGTTTGGGCTTAGAGGGTTCTTTAGTCTCATCTTGGGGGAAGAGAATGGTATGTGATGATTTCAAAACTGTTGTACACAAGAACACGCACGGGCAGACACACTTTTAATTAGATCTTCAATTCTATAAATTTGGATTGTTTCTCTATATTCAGCAGTTTGCCATTTCTTTTTATTAAGTGTGGGATTTGGATAAACACTTATTAGAGTTTATATGATGTTCTGTTTACAGCTGTAGATGATACACAACGTATGATGCAAATGGGTGGATTTGGTCTTGATCCTTCAAAGGTACAATATTAAGTGTTTACTGTTGTATTTTCATATTGTTGAGTCTTGAAAATGATTTCTGTTTTCATGAAGCTGTTAATAGAATAATTGCTTGAAGTGCTGTTAACCATCCCCTTCAAGAAAAATTCGGTCATTATGTGTTGACAATTTCTTCAGGGAACATCTTTGGATTATATTTGGATATATGCTCTTAAAGTCTTTGGAAATTGACATCTTAATTCCAAGACAGCCGGTGTGCCGGACCTATAAAAGTAAAATAAATGAAATTGCTTGATAATTCAGGGATCCTTATATTAAATATATAGTCTAATTAATTGAACAAAGAAGAAAGATAAACTAAATGGAAGATTCTTTGCTGAAAAGCCAGATAGCTGATGATGCTTAGAAAAGTTAAATCTTGGCAAAAGAAAATCTAGTGAACATGATATTTTTCTCTCTATGGAATTTGTGGTAAAAGGATGTGTTTCAAAGGCATCCTATCTATGAACAATTTTAAAAGATCGCCTTTTTTTCTGTAAAAAAAGAAATCTATTCCTGGATGAGAGGGATCATATGGTTATGTTCATTTTGCTTTTCAGGGTCTCAGTGCTGAGAAAGACAATCTTGACATAACCCAGCATGATTGGGCTTTACCCAATTTTGAGCAGCGTGCTGAATCTGTATTGAAGAAATTAGTCAGTTGAACAGCTCATGAAGCGTGCAGTTTAGTGATTTGCGTTGTGATTATCAGCACACAGGGAGACAGATAGATCATCTTCAATTGTTAGCCTGTGAAAATATAGCTGATCAAGTTGAGATCACAGATTTTATTTCAAAGCTGAAAGTTGATATTTATAAATATTGATCAGAAAACAAGTTCAATATCTTGTAGAAACTATAATAGAAATTTTCTCCTTGCTTTCTACTTTTAGGTTGGTCACGAGAGACAAGTTTCCCATGAATGTCTGACTCTGAACTTCTTGTAACTTGCGTCTGTTTCCTTAATTACTTGAAAAGTTGTGTGATATATTATCCTTGGATAGCCCAAATGCTGAAATTAGAAGGAAGCTGTGGAATAACTTAGAGGAATCAACTAAACTAGTAAGTAGGTAAATCCCTCTTGTACTAATGAGTTTGATTTTTTGAAGAATGAGAATAAAAGGAAAATTGTTCTCGTGAATAATCTTCATCTCTGTCCCTCTATTTATTGTATCCTTTTACGGTTAATGCCATAAAAAGTTGGACTTTTCGAAAGTTTAAGCTCTCCCGACAAGTCCCATTAAATCTTCTATGCACTTCAAGGAAGTAATTTTTTTTCACCATGACATGTGAAAATTTACAGTGAAACGAAGTAGAATGGATAAAGTTTTGTATGACGAAGTTATACATACTCTTACAGTGGCATGCAGAAACTGGAAGGTAGTCAAAAGAATGTAGATTTGAGTCAATTGAATAAATGCAGAGTGCATATTGTACAGTGAAGTAAAGAGAGAAGCCGTGTATGAATTTTAGTTTTTCGTTTTCTCAATCTTCATTTGAAAAGCACTTAATCATTTATAATTTATTCAATAGAGAAAATTTAAATCCATAATCAGGAACCTTTTAAAAAGGAAAAGAACATCCTCGTTGGTTGTCGGGGCGGGACCTTCGCTACGTGAGTTGTGCATCGAAAGATTCTCGTTCTCCTTTTCTCTTCTTACCGGAGCAAATATCCCCAATTGATTTTGACAAAACAAAAAATAGGTGAGTTTAGTACGAATCACTCAAAAGTTAATGTCAACATTAAAACTCAAAGAATATTTATTTAGATAAGATCCTCACATAAAACTTAAACTCACTATTTTAAATTATATTGGGCAAGTAATTACTCAATCATGTTATTATGAATTGGAGAAAGATTGAATTGGGGCGGTTAAAACGGCAGAAGGCTGAGAGGTTGAGAGTGATTGATTTGGAATAAAAATGGGAGGGTCCCACAGACTAATTGAAGTTAGGGACAGGGGCCTACAATGTTGCCAATTATGGACACATAGAAGAGGGAAGGTCAATGGGGTAGCAGTGATAAAAGGAAAGTTCCAGAAAGACAGATCAGAGGCAGAAGAAAGGGAAAGGCATGAATGTCTCCTGAAAGCAGAGTTCCAGAACCCTCCCTCCCTCCCTCCCGTTTTAATCTTCAAATTCAATTCCTCTTCCTTCCTCTTCTCCTCCCAACTCAACAATCCCATTCTTTATATCTTTTTGAGTTTCATATTGATTTAAATTCATTACTTTAAATTAACTCCTTACTAATTAAATTAATTTTTATTAGCATTATATTATTTATATTTAATTATAAATATCAACATATGGAGTGATGCAAATCTAGTAATGTCTCTTCAAATGCATGTAATTTTTGCAGTTGATCAAAAGTATCACCGTCACACTGTAGCAAAAAACAAATCTCTCTCAAAGTATAGGGTTCAGCTCACAATCTCCTTTCAACTATATTCGTTCTATATCCACCAGTTATGAATTGAAATGGATGCAACTGCTTTTTTTTTAAAAAATAAAATACATCATCATCACCATCATTCTTTCTGGGACTTGAATTCTTTACATTATTTACTATATTTTAAGTTGAAAATAAGAAGTAATAACTAGTTACGTCTTTAATTTGAACTTTGCCTACGTCAGATTGCTTCCTTAAACCTTTTTTTTTTATATATCAAAAAGTAGTTTACATCCTCTTCACACATTCAAATTATTATTTTTCTTGAATATTATTTTCAATTAAATTCAAACAAAATGATATTATTTTCTATTAATTAACAACATCTTAACACCAACTCACCATTGAAACAGTTTGTTTTTGTGGTGAAGTCTAATTTTGCTTTCGTTATTAATTTTGGATTATGAGTCGTTTTAGTGCGTCATCTCTCAAACAAAAGCATGCACACCTATATGGTATTTATGTTTTCTTAAAAGAATTGGGGCCAGAGGATGAAGAGGGTCTTGGAGATCTTGCTAGTTAATTAATTGGACATTATAATTTATTTTAATAAAATAAATTTTATTAAATAAATATTTATTATATTATTTTGCATGTTTTATTTATAATAAAGATCCATGAATAATTGAAAAATTATTCTAAATGTCCTTAGTTGATTACTATTATAACAAAGGTATATAAATTAAAACTAGTATGACTTTTAATGATGATCATGTATAAAGATATAAATTAAAATTATAAATATTTGTTAGAGACCAAGAAACTAGACTGACCCATTATAAGATAACTACATAGGTTAGATCATAAGTATATCTCATTATGCTATGTCATTGTGCCTTTAGATTTGAAATTACCATAGACACTTACATAATGAACACTGTGTTTTGACATGATTAAAAGTTACTTTTAACTAAGTGATCATAAAGATTATGATTGAGTAGAGTCGGATCCATACAGAGAAAAATGAGGGGTCAAAATGGAAGTTGTCTCTTATTATGAGAGAAATATCTCTGGGGCCTTCAATGAATGAGATTGATACATGCATGGACGTGGTCAATAAAGAGTTTTATTTATATTGCTAGTGTACTCGGACATTGAAAAACTATAATTGAGTAATATGAGGTGACATCTTCATGTCTTATAATTGGTATAGATATCATATGATAAAAAGGACTTAACATAGTTATAAGACAGGTTAAATTGTATCACTGACTTTCATATAAATGGCTAGTTATAATGTTTTACTATAGGTCGTTTATAACTTGTGGGTCAAAAGGTATTTTGGACTTGTAAGGATTGAAAGACACACAGTGAAAATTATCTTAAAAATTTTTCATTCCTTGCCAAGATCTACCGTATGTGTTTAAGTCAAGTGGGAAGAAGCATTACCCTCAGTGTGTCTCAGCGACTTCCACAGCTTTCGGTCACGACGTTCACAGCTTCTCTCTGCGGCTCGTGCTCCCTTTCTGATCACAAGAAGTCGACGACTCAGGTCGGCTTCCTCTACTGGTATCCACACGAACAACTTTTCAACCACGAACGACGTGCTAGCGTCTCTTGTCCCTCCAGGGCTTTCTCAAGAGTTCGTCCTCTCCGTCTCTATTTCAGCAGTTTCTTATCTGCAAACCTTTTGCAGAGTCCCCTTCGGCCTTTCTGTGTTCTATGTGTGTGTCTATTCCAAAACGTAGCTCCTAATATTAGATATATAGGATGTTTTGCGTTTTCCCTAATCGAAAAGGATTTTAGGAGTTAATCTTATATTAATTCCGAAAATAATACAATATCATATATTGTATAATTTTATAAGAAACTAATTAAATAAATAATATTAAATCCGTCCCACAGATTTAATTACCTATTTATTTAACTTTAAATAAAGATGAGACTGAACTATATTTGATTTATTCTCATAAAACAAATTTGAGATATCCTATCAATTTGAATTTCAAATTCAAACATGATAGGGATTTAATTTATCCTTAAAATTAAATCTTATAAATATCTCTTATATGAGATATCCTATCAATTTGAATTTCGAATTCAAACGTGATAGAGATTTAATTTATCCTTATAAATTAAATCTTATAAATATCTCTTATATGAGATATCCTATCAATTTGAATTTCGAATTCAAACGTGATAGGGATTTAATTTATCCTTATAAATTAAATCTCATATATCTCATATAATATATATATATATATATACGAATTTATATATATACGAATATAAATATAAATAAATATATATACATTCACCTGGATCATTCATTGAATCTGGACATGTCTTATATTCAATGAATCTGGACATCATAGCTCGTGTTGGGCTATTTTGTGTGCGACCTTGTAGGCCCATATGAAGTTGGCAGTGGGCCATTTGCTATACTAGCCCACAAGTCGCAAGCGGTCTCTAGCAAGACATAACGACTACCCAAATCATATGAGGATCGATAAACGATGTAACCTTTTATACAACCATATCATGTCCCTTTTGTCACGCGATATTTTGGTCATGGATGAGGCATGGATGATGTCATCCTCCTATTCCCGACCGTTACTTTCTCGATCCCTGAGTAGTCTGACTATAGAAATGGAACTACCTTTCCATTACAGTATGGCCATACATTTCTCAGACTCACTCATCGAGGGGCCCAGTAATATCTCTCCACGAATGTGATGGACAAATTCCATCTTGACCATTCACATTCCTCCGCATGAAAAACCACTAAACCCGAACATAGTCTTTATGATCACTCAGTCAAAAGTGACTTTTGACTAGGTCAAAGCTGAGCGTTTTGTCATGTAGGAATCCATGATGATCTCAGGTCAAAGGGCATATTGACATGGTTTGTATATGAGAGAAGCTTATGACGTTACCCATGCAGTTCTCTCATAGCGGGTCGGTCCAACACCCTGTACTCTTACATGTGCTTATGACTTTGATTTATATCTCTATACATCTTCAAAGTCATACTGGTCTTATTTCATCTGTGCTCCCACATAGATGATCGACCAGGGATATTTAGGATAATATCATGAATTATCCAATGATGGTCATCATAGTAAACATGCAAATAATATGATAATTCAATTAATAAATTCATAAGACAATAATGTTCATAAGACAATGATTGTATATGAAATATGATATCTTTAGAAGTTTTTATATTAAAGATAATATATCCTAAATTAAATAGAGTAATGATCTTAATAAAGATATTTGTGATTGAAAATCAATGTATATATGATATACATAATTTTTAAACGGATATTTTAATCAGAATAAACATAATTTCTCTATTGTATTGGTGATAGATGAATTTTATATATTTAATATATATAATTTATTATTTAATTTAAATATGATATTTAAGTTAAATAATAGGATATCTATGTGATTAGGGCAACTGACTTGATCCATAGTGAGACTAAGGGTTATTTGAGAGTCAGAGAATAGTAAAAAATTATCAATAGAAAGAGAGAACTATGAAAAGAGTAGAGGGTGATTTTCACTTAAGTCACATTATTAAAAATAAGTGTGTTCTTATATAGCAAGAACAAAGCACGTTTTGTGAAATGTGTTAGTATATTGTTCGTGTTCACAACCTCGTTTGTATAGATACCAGTGAAGGTGTTCGTTCTAGGAGCAGTGCCTCTTTATGAATTAATTACACCATTCGTGTTCATTTTTGTTCGAGGAGTTGCAATTATCAAATAAATTCTTGGAGATCAAATCTCAAGATTAATTGGTAAGTATTTTTTTTCTAATTCAATTTAATCAATGTCGACGGATCTATGAGGGGTTTAGCCAAAAAAAATAATAATTTTATTCTATTTCGTGTACTTAAACCTGATAGAGAGGACTCTAGAGTAATAAAATTGTAGAAATATGAGAAGTACAATATATATTGATTCTAACAAAAAGATTATAGACATATAAGGACATGATATCTTAGATTTAAATTTTTATAAAATAAAAAATTAAACTAGTTAATTTTTTTATAATATTAATTGAATTATATTATTAGATATTTTAATTTATAAGTTTGCAATTACCTTTTTTTAATATAAGTGTCCTATTCAGAGATTGAATTCAAGATTTAAAATATTTAACAAGGCCTTACTTATGCCATATAATATTTGAATATAACTCAATAACACTAAATATGTTATTAGTCTAAAGGATTTAATGTCTTTTAATATAGGAAAGATACTAATACTTTCTTAATTATAGGGATGTGCACATCAACCCGTAGCCCGATATATCCTATTTAGCCCACAATAAAAATGTATTGCCTAACCCAATCTAATAAATATAGGGTATGGCTGGGTATCGGGTTATAAAATATAACCCATATATTTTTTATGTTAGACACTAGGCATAGGGGTTGTCCCGCCCTACTCTACCTATGAGCATCCCTTCTTTTATTTTTATTTTTTTTCTCTATATTAAAAGAGAGAATATGATAGCTAATAGTAACTAGAAAGTAATTTTAAAAATATAAGTAATTAAGTAGGTAAGTTATATCTTTTAATATTTATAACTATACTAATTTTTTCTTCTTTTTTAAACTTTGTTAATCATCATATAATTACATTATAAATTATAATTATTTATTTTATTTTTTTAGATATTTTATATTTATCAATATTAGGGAGATTGATACAAAGTTATAATTACAAACTATTTAAACTTCAATGCTTATTTTTTATATACAATAGATCTCAAAATTTTAATTATTATCTTTGTTGTCTTATTCTTAGTGGATTATAGATATTATTTAACCCTTGAAGATATATGAATATGGTATTATTTTAAAAATTTATAATTATAGATTTTTTTTCACAACATAAGCATGACATCACGACTTGGACATATCCAATTTATTTATGTCTAACTTAAAATTGTTAAGATTTTTATCAGGTATGATTAAATATTAAGTTATAAAATATAACTCATATTTTTTAAATAGGGTATCAAATAGAGACTATTCTACCTATACTTGCCTTTGTACATCCTTACTTAATTGTATGTACAGAAAGTACTCTGTATTTGAATTGAAGACTTTTAGCTAATAAAAAGTTTTAAAGAAAGAATTTTTACAATAATTTTTTTTGAAAAAAACATAACAGAGAGATACATTAGTGTTTTGATTAGTGTGAAAGGGGCAAGTTGACTGAGAAAAGTGAGGTGGCATGGGAGTGTTGCCACGATGGAGATGTGACAGGCCAGCCTACTCTGACGTGTTTTTTGGCTAACAAACATCAATCTTTTGCTTTGCCTTTATTTATTTCTATCAAATATTCAAAGCAATTATTTATTGACACGCACGCACAATTAATCCGAAGAATCTCCGCCAAACCCCACAATTCACGGGTCCCACATGGGCGGCCAAATCATTGGTCCACCTCATCAATTTCTAATAATTTTCTTTTTGTGCAAACTCGGACAACACAAATCAAATCAATATTGGTAGACATAGGAGGGAGACACATTTAAGGATTAATTATATGGTTAAATTTAAAAAAATAAGTATTACTTACTCTTATATAATGATAAAAATATATCAGGTTAAGTCAGACTTTAACCTTAACAGGCCAAATCTGTTAAGTGACAATCGGTCTAAACTTAGCCTGTGGTTTGTTATAGGCTATTTTTTTACCTAAATCTTGCCTGTATAAAAACCTGGCCTAACCTGATGCCTATTTAGAAAGTATAATTTTTTTAATTATACTGACATGCTACTTAATAGGCCTTCATAACAGGCCTATTAAAATAAAATGTAAGAATAAAATGTATAATAATATATGTTAATTTAATAGTTTGACTCTTATATTGTGTTCAATATGTAGTAGGTTTAACACCCATTTATTCTCATTTATTATATTTTAATATTAAATATATTTTGAATAACATGCCCAGATCGCCTAATAGGCCGAACAGGCTTCGTAAGAAGCCTGAGCCTGGCCTCTTAAAAAGAATAGGCTTTTAAATAGGTCTGAATCTATATATTTTTTTAAACAGGTCAGATCAAGTTAGACTTAATACAAGCTAGGCCAGAGGCCCCTGACAGGCAGCCTGGCCTGTTTCTATCCCTACTCTTATAAATAATTTATATTGTGAAATAAAGAATTTTTGTAAAAAGGACTTATCCCTGGTTGAGGGAGTATATAATAAATATAAAATACAAAAAAATATATTATTGACAGACTATAAAGTATCCTACAGTGCTTTCATCTCATATTTTGTAAAAATGAATATAGTTTATTTTAAGGGTTAAAATTGTATTTCTTCTGTCTGTCCTAATAATATTTTTTTTTGAGTTATAAGCATCATAAGAAAAATTGTAAAGCAATATAATGTATTTTTCTAATTTTTAATATATAATTTATTTATAAAATTAATATTAATTATAAATATAAGATATATTTTTTTATATTTATTAATTTTTCTCTCAATTACTTTTATTCGTACTCCTCAATAATACTTAAATAAAATAATGATAAAATGAGTTAAAGAATATGGTTGAAATATTTTAAAAAATATATTATATTAACTAAATTAATTATTTTTTAATTTAATTAAATTAACTAAATAAACTATATATTGCCGGAGAACTAAGGGAGGGAGGAACATATAATTGTTTTTTCAAAACAGGTGCAATGTTGATCTCATATTAAACTTATTGCTGACTGGTAGGAAAATGACAGCATCGTAACAGTTTTAAATTATTTTAAGGATAAATGTGCACTTTAATTAACATGTTAATTGTAATTGTTATTGCTAGCATGATTTATCCAAGAAAGACATCCCTCATGATATTTTTGTGCTAGACTTTGTGATTTTAAATTTATCATTAATAAAAATAAAATTGATAATACTTGAATATAATCTTTCAAAACCAGCACAAAATATATTTAGTGTCACTAACATCCTTAAAGATAAGCACTTAATAAATTTATTAAATATTTTCTTTAACTTTCTTCTAATTATTTTCAGAATATTCAAATGATTTATGTTCATAAAAGACATATTTTTAGATGGACTGTTGAGAGCTTATAACACAAGTCTCTTTTTTCATCTGAATTTGAGATTGACTATAAGATATAGACGGAGTTACAGATAAGCACACAATATGTTTCATATTTTAATCATTTAGAATTTTTTTCGGGCGTGTACTTTTTTCTCTCTGTAGTTTTAAGTAATACAACAACGAAAAGATTAAAAAGCTTAAGAAAGATATTATTATTATTATTATTATGGTGTACCTGGTAATGCCATTTAATAGGATAGGGTGGGGCAAGTAAAAATAAAAGGATACCAAATTAAGGGTGTGTTTGGATTAACTTTTAGAGAATAGATTTTAGAAAATAAATTTTGAGAATAATAGATTTTAAAAATAAAGATGTTTAGATTATTAGTAACAGAATCACTTTTTCATAGACAATTTATTAAAAATGATATAAACTAATATAATAATTATATAAGGAATAAATTTTATTTTTAATTTTTTTATTTAAGTGATTAAAAAATAATATATATATGTGTGTATGTGTGTTTGAGTAAAGTATAAATTTATAATATTTACCTTAATTTTAATTTTACTTAAATAGTATTTTTTAATTTAAATTTATGTGAATAATTTAAAATTTTATATAATACATAAATTTATATATATATAAATTAAAATATGTTATGCATATTAGGTGTCCTAAAAGCTGTAGCTTGAAAAATTAATTACAAATCATGGTTTGAGAACTCAAACCATGGTTTGTGTTTTGGAATTGATTTTTTAAAAAGAATTGTTGTTTGACAATCATTTCACATAACCATAGTTTTATCTCATAATCTATTCTCAAACCTACATGTCAAACACACACTAAGTACCTATTTGGTTGCATAGTTAATAAATCAATTTTAGATAAAATATCAGTTTAAGAAAATTTAAAATAAATAACTATTTTTGTCCAAAATTGATTTTGACTAAAAATATAGTTTGAAACTATAGTTTTGAATAAACTACTGAAAATAACTTTGGGAATAGTAAAAGAACTTATAAATTATCCAATTACTATTTTAGCTATATTTTTTCTTATACTCTCTCTCATCTCTCATCTCTCATCTCTCTCATCTCTTCTCTTTCATCTCTCTTTTTCATCATATCTCCTATTTCCTCTCTCTTCTCTATACTCTTTCTTATTTATTTTCTACCGTATCTCCTCTCTCATACTTTAATCAAATTATATATTTTTTAATAATTTATCAATATAAAAAATAATTATACTACTAATCATCTAAATATCTCTATTTTTAAAATCTATTCTTTAAAATATATTTTTTTCTAAAATCTATTCTCAAAAAACTAATATAAATATTCCCAACCTAATCAAATCAAATTGACGAGTGGAGGCGCCGTCCCAGCTTCAGCACGATGACAGAGACTCTTTACAGATGTAATTTTATCCAAAAATGGAACCACGCACATGTCTCTCTATGCCTAATGCCATCCCATTTCATGAAAGCAAATTAAAGCAGCGAATGAAAAGTGTTTAGGATTTTATTAGCAGAGATCAAGATTGAGACGAAACTCATTCAATTATAATTACTGCAAGTGGAAGACTTAATGAGAGCGAAAGCAATTGATTGAGAAATACTCCATTCCATTTTGTGACTTGCAAGAACCAATACACATCACGCCTACACGTTGGCCTACCTCCAATCTTCGATTCACGAAACGTAATAAGCTAATTATATTTTTTATATATTAAAAAATTAAATTAAATCAGTTAATCAATACTCACATTCAGTCTTTAATAAAAAAAAACTAGTTAATTTTTTAATAAATTAAAAAAATTAATTAATTATAATAAAATTAAATATCTCAAGACACATCAATATTATATATTTTTCAATCTACTTAAATTAATCTACTAATTCCTATATTAGTTATAATTAACTTATTTATTTAATTTCCTTAATATATTCAAATAAATTAACTAGTTCTTAAATTAAGACGTGGGGTAATAACTAATATAAAGGTTAATTCATAAATTTAAATAGATTAATGAGTATATAATATAAATTTATATTAAATATTAGATTTTGTCATATTAATTAATTTTTTTAATTTTTTTAATTTATTAAAAAAATTAATTAACTCACTTAATTCATTTTATTAATTAAATTTATAATTTTTTAAATGATTGATATTCATCGCATATTTAAAGATAATGTATGATTAGAGAATATATTTTAGAAAAATTAAAATACATTTTTAACAAATAATTATTTTTTTAATTTTTTAAATTAATTATATATTTGATGAATATTACTTGTCTTTTCTTCTAAAGATTAGCCGCCGCCTCTAATTTCGGGTCCTCACCAAACAATAATAGAGATCATTACATGCTTGAAGGAAAAAAAAAATTCCCCTTGATTCAACCGATGGATTTCCTTTGGATTTAGCAAAGAAAATATGATGAGTTTAGATCTCAATTGAAGACAATATTATATGATAAATAAAATTAAAATTAAAAATATATAAAATGTCAATTAGAGTCAAATTTTATGAATAGAAAACGTATTTCCAGAGGATTTAGGGTGTGCTTAGATTAGTTTTTAGAGAATAAATTCTGGGAAGAATAGATTCTGGATAATAGATTTTGGAGAGAATAGATTGTGGAAATAATAGATTTTGGGAAGAATAGATTTTGCAAATAGAGATGTTTGGATGATTAATAGTAGAATCACTTTTTATATTAATAAATTACTAAAAATGGTATGATTTGATTAAAGTATGAGAGAGGAGAGAGGGTAGAGAATAAATAGGAGAGAGGAGAGAGGAGAAATAGGAGAGAGGAGAGAGTATAGAGAAGAGAGAGAAAAGAGGAGAGAGTGTGAAGAAGAGAGAGGAGAGAGGAAGGGAGAGGAGAGAGGAGAGAGAGGGGAGAGAGATGAGAGAGAGTATAAGAAAAAGTAGGGGTAAAATAGTAATTAGATAATCTATAAGCTCTTTTACAGTTCTAAAATCCATTTTCAATAGCTTATTCAAAACCATGGTTTCAAACTGAGGTTTTGCCCAAAATCAATTCTGGACAAAAATGGCTGTTTGGCAAAAAATTTTGTAAACTGAGGTTTTGTTTCAAAATCAATTCTGGACAAAAATTGATGTTTGTGTAAAAAATTTTCAAACCGAAGTTTTGCCCCAAAATTCATTTCTAAACGTGATGCCAAATATGCACTTATTCTCTTTGAGTCTGACGCCAGTTAATAGTTTAAACATAACTAATAATTAATAATATTTTTTAATTTTAGATATAAGAGTTAGTTATAAATTAATTTTAATCTTAAATATAATATCTTAATATATTTAATTTCTTATATTTATTATTTTTAAAAAAATAATTTATTTAATTTATAAAGTGAGGAGGGTTGGATTGGATGATAAAAACTGTGTAATAAAAATTATTTAACAGGGCTCACTAATATTAAAGCTAAAAAATTAAAATAATATGAGCCGACCGTGTTTGATTGGAATTAGTTGGAAGTAAATATAACTTCTTAAAACTAATTGCCATATAAACAAATATTTTAAATCAGAAAAAAATGACACCTAAAATATGTTTCACCGGTTTAATGCTGGAACCTGTGTTCATAAATTCGATTGGTACGTAAATACAGAGTTTGGTGAATCTTGAATAAAAAGGGAATCTTGGAAGGGGGATGGGATCTGACGTGGAGGATCAGAGGGTCCATTGTCACGAGAATCAGACGTGGAAAGCATGCGCATGTGGGGCCATGTGAATGTTTTCCGAAAGGGCGGTGGTTTCTCTTTGTTTTTTTTTCCTTTTGGTGGGCCCCCACGCCGCCCCACCCCTTGCTGAACGGTAATGATGGCACTTGCTGTCTCTCAAGGGCCCCACCCCCGCCGGCCTAGTGGCCCCCGTTCCTTGTCGGCTTTTGCCCTTTCTCTCTCTCTCTCTCCCCATTTTCAAAACCCAATCCCTCGCCAACCTTAAAACTGGTTAACACCATGAAAGCCAGCATCATTTTTCACCCCATAGCTTTTCCCTTTACTTGCCCTTGATTATTTAATACACCCTAAAGCTATTCACATTATTACTATATTAGGTTTTTTTGTGTGAGTAAATTAATGCACAGAGAAATCTCGTACAGATTTTTTTTTTAGTTCAAATTAAAAAAGGGTGTGTAGATAATTACAGGAAGAAGGATCCAATTGAAATATCAGGTACCTAGCTGGCTAGCTATGTAGAGCAAAAATGGTAGCCAAAATCCGACAGCATGAACCCATCATCATCAATCACATTACGTCCCATGTTGCTCACAAACACTCTGAACCCCACTTCTCTATCCAACATCTTATTACTCATTTCATCATTTCTCCCTCTGATTCCTCTCATATATAATTGCCTATGGTCCCTTTTCTTTCCCAGCTTTTATCAAAGATTTAATCTTTTTATATATAAGTACCACATCAAGCTTAAGGAATATGTTGAATCGTTTGCTATATACACAGTGCAATTAATTATAGTATATTTTTATATTAATATATGTGTTAAGGTATAAATATGCCTATGACGTATTCTCATAAGAGCATCTAACACCATAAAATTTCTTTGGGTGAAACAGTACACATGAACGCTCTCAAATAGATAAAAACAAAACTATCTAGTACCCTATATCTAATGTCTATTACTTTAGTGTGTACTGATAAGAATCACTTGATATCCACGCATAATAAAATCATAGACATGTCATTTTTACTCTATTTAAAAATATTTATATGTATATAAAACTTTATAGTGTTAGACGCACGTGAGGGTATATTTCATGGGTAGATTTGTATTTACATTTGAATGAGTTGTAGGGTTAGAAAAAGAGTTGCAATATTAGTGGTACAATTGTGAGTGAGGATGATTATGCAAAGCCCATATTTTCCGATCTCGTAGGGGAGGAGGACATTTACAACTGGACATGCAGCCGATGTCTTTTAATTTGTGTCAGTGATGAGGTGTCTGCTTGAAAAAGATTCTTCCAAGTGGCTACTTTCTCTCTCTTACAGCTGTTATTCAATTATATTCCTTCATTCGCAACGCCTCTATATAAGCCTCTCCCACTCTGATCATTTCACTCACAACTCACAAATCCGTTTCTCTTTTCACACACACACACAGCCCTCACAAACTTACTTCCTTTCAGCTCAGTTATCACTTTGTCTCCTTTTTGCTTTCAAAATGGCCGGTGTTGAGGTAATAATATAACTCAAACACAGTACTGTTCATCATTTTCGCTTTTTAGAAGCCTACCTCTGGTTTTCTTGTACATTTCGTTACACTTAGTCTTCCATGCATGCAGATTATGGTTGAAATGAAAACCTGCTTATTACACAAAATCTCTGTTTTCACTTTTTTGCCCCCTTTGTTTATTTTTTGGTTCATCATTTCCGTCGATCCACAAGATCGCGACGCATATATTTTATGTTTTCTGATCGATCGATGAGCAATCTGCAAATTACTACCCATTGCAACCTGAATGGATGGATTATCGATCACAATATAATAAATATCTAAGCTATATATCGCTGCGCGTGTATCCAATAATCTCTGTCATCAAGATCTAAGCAGTTTATATATACATGGATCAATGATTCATCTTTTATATATAGCTGGATCGCCAGCTTTATGCGATTCAGGGTGATCGGTCACCTTGATCACTAAGTCTTGTAGCTTTGATCTTCACCAGGTAACTTTTTTCAGTTAACGTTTTTATGAGTATGGATCGTCGATCGAACTCCAAAACATCAGATGCAAGAGTGATCATCTATTATCAACTATCTGTTTCGATCGATCTTCTAGTTTCATAGTTACGAAGTAGCCTCCATTAATAATGGACAGATCATCGATCAATCAGATGTTACTTCAACCCTTTTTACTTATTCTTTTGTTGATACGTTAACAACTTTTATATATATATATATATATATATATTTATAAGCTTCCATACACAAGTTCGATCTCTCTTAAAGGATCGGATGATCAGCTCAATGATCGATCAACAAGATCTAGTAGTTGAACTTAATTCATACTGTTTCTTGAAGTTAGAACAGTCTTTTTGAATGTTAAGTGTTTTATCGGACTCGTCAAAAGAGAATATGCTAGATCGAACAGTGTGTGAAATGAAGATGGATCTTGCAGGTTGCCCAGGCTCCATCAGTGACCGAGGTCACCAAGGTGGAGGAGACAACCCCAGAACAAGCTCCGGCAGCCACGGAGGTTGCTGCTGTCTCAGAACCAGAGAAGACAGACCAATCAAAAGACGAGGAAATCACAGAAGCAAAAGCAGAAGATTCTGCAGAAACCCAGGTGCCAGTTGAAGTTGAGACCAAGGAAGTAAAACAAGAAGAATTGAAGGAGGAAGAAGTCAAGCCTACAGAGGCTGCACAAGAGGAAGCCAAGCCTGAGGAAACAACAAAGGAAGTGAAGAAGGACGAAGAGGCCGAAAAGGTCGAGGAAGTTAAGGAAACCCCCAAAACAGAGGAAGCACCAGAAGCAGCAGAACAACCAGAAGCAACAAAGGAAGAAGAAAAGGTCGAGGAAGTTAAGGAAACTCCCAAAACAGAGGAAGCAGCAGAAGCAGCAAAAGAAGAAGTGAAGGCAGAAGAAGCTACTGAGGAGAAGAAAGAAGAAGAAGCCAAAGAATTGACTGTTGAGAAGACTGAATCTTGAGCTTGAGCTTCATCAATGGAGGAAAAAACAAGAGTCTAGTTGTGGGCATCAGGTCTCGCTTTCTTTGTTTTTTTTTTCTTGCATGTCAAAGTTTCAACTTTTGTCTGTTTAATTTACTAGTACTATTTTGTTATTAAGGAAGTGGTGAAGGTAAGTATTTTGGATGGGTTTAAACTTTATTATATTTTTAAGAAAAATAGAGGAATAGTATGCCTACATATAAGCACATGGCTCCACGTCAGCAGAGATATACGGATGCCATGTGTTGTTGTGGTATGGGTACGTACGTACTTCTATGGGTTTTGTATTGAAGTGATGAGGTGGCTACTACTGCTACTAGAGTCTGTGGATGATGGTTTGTCTATCTAGATTTGAATAAAACCTTTTTTTTTTTCATCATGAATCTTTCTTCCCCCCCCCCCCCCCCCCTTGATTTGCTTGCTGCAGCTCCTCTCCCAAAGAATTGTTTTTTTTACGTTGGGAAGTCAGGATATCAACCTTTAATTAGTCCTAATTAAAAGGCTACTAAGTAGTGTGATGACCAGCAATAATTCAAGGATGACATGGATGGAAATGGAAGAATCTTAAATAATATGGACCATTTTGGTTCCAATAAAATTCTAAAACCTAACAACCATCTATAGTTCATTACAAAAGTCTACTAATTAGCGGGTGTGTTAATTGGGTAACCTAGTATCACCTTTTTCAAAATAACAATTGTAAAAGAAAACAACGAATTCAGTTTTTCTTCAGCTGGACCTGGTATACAGATGTAGAGAGAAATAGAGAAACTAGAAGGGCGAGGCAAGTTAAAAAATTTAAAAAAAATTACTATGAGATTTTTAAAAAATAAATTTAATTATTAAAAAAATTTAATGATAATGATAATGAACAGTATAACTTTTGTCATTTCTTTTATTAAAATTTAATATTATATACTCCTCAATTATTATTGAATTTTTAAGTAATTAAATATTTCTTAAAACTTTATAATAATTGAAGCTTATAACTTTTGGATTTCTCTCTCCACTTGTATGATATTGTTGCATCTAAAAAGAATCATATATCAATAACTTTATAGTTCAATAGCATATAAACTCTATTGTAAGTATGAAGTTACAGATTTAATCTATAGGATATTAATCACTCTCTTTTTAATTAAAAAAAATCAACTTTCACAATATTTTGCTCTTTTTGATAAAACATATAATTAGGCTTTTGTAAAGGGTTGTAGAAATGTATTTAGTGTGTTTGGTTTCCTTCCCAAACATGGTTTTTAGAGGTAAAACTATAATTTGGGGGGGGGGGGGGAGAATTTAACCAGACACCCTATATTTTTCACAATCAATTTTTCACTAAAACCAATAAACTACTAAACATTATTTTTTCCCACAATCAATTTTTTATTGAAACCAATAAACTATCTAAACACTAATTTTTTTTATAATATATTTTTTTTATCAAAAGCATAGTTTTAGAAAAGTTAAGAAGAGCCACTTCTAAATAATTAATTTTTTTATAAAATCTATTCTCTAAAAATTAATCCAAATACCCCAATAAAGGATAAATTTTTTACAAAATCTATTTTTCCCTCATACATATATATTATTTATATTGAAATAATAAATAATATACATACATATATATATATATATGTTATTAGAGTAATTAATAACAAATAAGTAAGAAATCATATTTATATCTTTTCTTTTCCTATACATAATTAGAAATTAATTTTATATATTTTGATTAATATAAGTCACAGCAAGATGACAAAAAAGCTTAAGGTAAAATTCATCTTTTCACTAAAAATGCATTGAAAAGCTTCATTAGCTTATAGGAAACCATAATTTTAAATGAGGAAAACTATAGTTTTCACTATAATCAATTATGGGTTTAAGATAGGTGTTTGGGTGTTAATTTGGGTCCAAAAGTACTTTCTTTTATTAAACCAAACACCCACTTAACTTTTAGATAATAGATTTTTGATGTAAGAATAAATTTTAATTATAGTAGATCTTGTGGAAAATCTATTTTTATTGGCGTGTTTGGATTATCTTTTAAAATATAGATTTTGCAAAAAAAAAATAATTATTTAGAAGTAGCTCTATTAACTTTTCCAAAACTATAATTTTAGTAAAAAAATATATTATGAAAAAAATTAGTATTTAAATAATTTATTAGTTTTAATAAAAATTGATTGAAGGAATTTGAATAGTTTATTAGCTTTCGCAAAAAATTGATCGTAAAAAATATAGAATATTTGGATTATTTGTTCCAAAATCATTATTTGAATTAAAAAATTCATAAAAATCTATTTTACTTAAAATCTATTTTATCCTAAAATATATTCTATCAAAATATATTCTTCTAAAGTCTATTATTCTAAAATCTATCATCTAAAATATGACTCAAACATGCCATTAGGGTGGTCATAATGAGTCAAAGTGGTCTCCTAATTCATTGCTATGAGATTTGCATATATGTACTATGTATCCAAACTCCCATGATAAGGTATAAAACCGGCTGGTTCAATGCCGTCTATTATATTGTTCTAAAGATATTGGCAAATCACCAAAGAAAAAAAGTAACTATATATCAATTATTTTAGAATGTAAAATAAATTAATCTATTGAAATCAAATATGAACAATCCATATATAATGTATATATTAGCTTGAGTTATATAATTTGATTACAATGTGTATGGATATCTATAATAAAATATAGTAACTTATTATTAATAAAAAAGTAGTCAAACTAACCCTAATGGATTTTGTTGGGTTCACATTGGTTTGGGTTAGTTTGATATGATATAATTGGTTTAATTGGGTCTTGAACAATTTACTATTATTACAGTAAACATCAAATGTAGTCGTCACTATCCTCATCTTTGTCGTCATTGTTAAATTGTTGACTGTAAAGTCTTAGACGATAATTTAAATTTGTGTTATCCAGATAAATATATTTTTTTAAAATTTAAATTTATATTATCTTTCTTATACAATAGTGTTACTTATCACTTTAACTAACAGATGTAATGGATGTGATTAGACATCATTGGGCCGCATGAACCCCACAATTATAAAATTTAATAGCAAGTATTATTTTATTGTGATTTTAGTTGTAATATTTGGGGAGACATCCTAACTTTTAAATGTCTAAGTTTATATTTGAGAGCAATAGACGATTCGTCTTATCCAATATTAGTATATCTTAAGAGAAAAGAAGATTTAATTTTATCTTTATATCATAGTCAAGCCCAACTTTTTTCTAATTTTTTTTAAATGGCAAGTACCAGCTTTTTTTTTTTTCTGTTGGAAGATTTGTTTCTCTTTGTGGAATGCCCTAGTAATTAGCTTTGGACTTCGCCCCCTTCTTTCAATATTTCAACACTCTGGTGTATTCCTGAGACGTAAAGTACATCAACTGGGAGGAGAATTGGAGGCTGCTTTTTTTTTTTGAAAAAAGAGGTCTTTCACATCTTTTGAAGTGAAACAAGCATTAATATTAGTCCTAATTAAATATCATTTCAACCTTTTATTTGACTAGATTGAGGGAAGGACTCATACCTATGGTAGTAACTTTTTCCCCTGTCCTCATGCCATTATTGCTGGCGGTTGTAGGGTCCGTATGAGATGATTCACAAAGAAAAGAGACAAACTTGAGGATATTCATATTAGCTTAGAGGCCCTCACCTATTCTTTAACTCGCGGATTTAAACATCTTTAATGATTTGATTTTCGACCTAAACAATTCATTAACACTTTAACCTATCAAGGCTATTCCATATCGTTGATTGATTTTTATTTTCATTTTCCCTTTCTCCTTTCCTTCTTAGGATCTCATCTCCAATCTTAAATAAAAAAATAGATTATTAGGATGTAATATTTTATAAAATTATTATAATATTTCATAAATTCAAGTTACACAGTTTTGCAAGACTTTCGATGATTCATGTGTTCTTCAATTAATTCTTCTTAAATTAAATAAAATCTCTTGCTTTTGAGATACATACATACATACATACATACATACATACATATATGTATATATATTGAAAGAACTAGCCAGACAATGTTAACTTGTTTACATGTATATGAGATTGTCTGGTTATAAGAGTAATACAATATATCTCTGTATTATTACTCAATCTAAAAGAACTTACGATTATAGAGAATCCTTAATTTGCATATGAATAAAAATACTGACATGAAAATTACTGGCAACCTCTTACTAGCATAAATGAAAAGAAAAATTAGAGGAGAAAACTATAAAGCATCAAAGGGAAGAATCTTTCTCCAAATTCAGTTGCCCTTCTTTTTTGCTTTCTTCTCATTCTTATGCTTCTCTATCTCCTGAATTTTCCATGTGGTCCTACGAAAATGGTTACTCCTACGTGTCTATTCAGCCACTTCCTCCATAATATTCTTTCCTTTATTTAGATTTGCTGCATTGTGGCCGTCCTCATTTGGGTTTGTTGTATTGTAGGCCGTTTCCTCACTATTTCCTGGCCTATTCATGACAATTCCTTCCCATCGAGATGGACCTTGTCCTCAAGGTCAAAGTCTGGATATTGAAGATGAAAGGCATCCAAATTTTCCCATGAGGCTACAGTATTGTCATCCCATTGTACCAGAACCAGTGTTACCCAAGTATCTCTAATCTTCACCTTTTTAGACTCCAACACAGCCTTATGAAATAAGATAGGTCCTTTCTCATCAGTATTAGTGGGTAATGGATGATATTGATCTAGTGGATCTCCAAAACAATGTTTCAGCAAAGATACATGAAAAATTGGATGAATCCGAGCTTCAACAGGTAGTTGTAGCTTATAAGCAACTGCTCCTATCTTCTCAATGATAAAAAAATAGTCCATAATACCTTAAAGAAATCTTCTGATACTTAGAACTCTTCAAGAAGTGTTGTCAGTAAGGCTGTAGTTTAACAAAAACATAATCACCTACACATAAATCAATTTTAGTTCTCTTCCTATATGCATAATACTTCATTCGTTGCTAGGATTTGAACAAATTGTCCTTGAGAGTAACAATAAGAGCATCACGGGCTGCAAGTTGAGCTTTGACTGTTAAAAGGGCATATATGGAGTGATCAAATTGAAACAATAGTGGAAGATCCCTACCAAATAGAATCTTAAAAGGTGTCATTCCAGTAGTGTGAAATAAAGTGTTGTAGCAATATTGAGCCTAAGGTAAATAATACACCCACAACTGAGGTTGATGATGAATAAAGCATCTTAAATATATTTCCAAGCAACGATTCAGAGCCTTAAATTAACCATCACTTTGTGGATGATAGGTGGAGCTCATACAAAGTGATGTACCTTGTAATTTAAATAGTTGCTTCTAAAAAATACTAGTAAGAACTTTATCTTTATCTAAAACAATTGTCTTTAGGATACCATGCATACTCAAATATATTTCACAAAATTGTCAGCCACAGATTCTGTAGTAAAATGAGTTTTAAGAGGAAAAAATGAGCAAATTTTGTAAATGATCTACTACCACAAAAATCACAATAAATCCTTTTGATAAAGGCAAACCGGTTATGAAATCCATAGCAATATCTTTCCAAACTTTTGATGGAAGTGGTAGTGGTTGCAATAAACCATATGGAGCTGCTTGTCTAGTTTTAGCTTATTGGCAAATATGACATTGCTGAATAAACTCCTTAATATCAGTACGGATCCCTTTCCACTAAAATTCTGCAGCAATTCTAGCATGTGTACGTATAGTACCATAATGTCCCCCAATCTTGGAATAATGAAATTCTTTAAGAATCTGCTTAAGAAGCCCCTATCCTCATGTGGTATAACAAGTCTCTATTTATAGAATAATCTACCATGTTGGATTTTATAAAAGGGATAACTAGCTGGATTATCTATCATCTTTTGGCGAAGCTCTGTTAACTTAGTTGAGCTTACAATTGCGGCCTAAATATGTGTAAATAGCTCTTTAGTAGAAAAGGAAATAGTCATAAAAGATCTTGACAATGCATCAGCAGCAATGTTAGTCTTCCCCGCTTTATACTTAATTTTATAATCATACCCAAGTAATTTTGGCATAAATGCTTCCTGTTCAGGAGTTTGAATAACCTAGTTGGACAAATGACATAAACTTTGTTGATCAATCCTAATAACAAAGTAATAACCCACCAAATAATGTCTAAACTTTGAAACATCTTCTATTAAAGCATAAAGTTCCCTAACACATCCAGAAGTATCAACCTCAATTATGAATGGTTGAGAAAAGTCTGACAATGATAACACCGGTGCAAAAATTAGAGCCTGCTTCAAATTTTTAAAAGCAAATTATGCACCAGAAGACCAAACAAAGGCATTCTTCTGTAATAAATCAGTTAATGGAGCAGTAATATTGGCATAATGTTGGATAAAACGATGATAATACCCTATTAATTCCAAAAGTCCTCTAAGTTGGGAAATATAATTAGGTATTGGCTAATTCTGAACAACATATACTTTTATCGGATCCATCTCCACATCAGCAACTGTAACAATATAGCCCAAATATTCAATTATGTCATAAGTAAATGAACATTTAGAAAGCTTAGTAAAGAGTTAATTATTAGCTAAACATTCCAAAATTTGCTTTAAATGAGACAAATGCATATTCCAATCCATGCTATACACAAGAATATCATCAAAGAAAACAAGAGCAAACTGACGAAGGAAAGGCCAAAAAATGTCATTCATCAATGCTTGGAAAGTAGCCAGAGCATTAGAAAGGTCAAATGGCATCACTAGTCATTTGTATAAACCATGGTGAGTTCTAAAAGCAGTCTTGTGTCAATCCTCTTCTTTCACCAAAATCTGATGGTATCAACGAAGGTCCAGTTTTGAGAAAAAAAGTGCACCCTTCAATTCATCCAGTAGCTCATCCACCGTAGGTATAGGGTATGAATCCTTAATCGTAACAGCGTTAAGAGTATGGTAATCAGTGTAAAATCTCCATGTATTATCTTTCTTACAAACCAATAAAATAAGAGCAGATAAAGAGTTATTACTCGGTTGGATGATACCTTGATCCAACATCTCAGTAACCATTTTCTCAATAATGGTTTTCTGACTAAAGGGATAACGACAAGGGTGAATCTTCACTGCTTGAACACCATCTTGCAAAGGAATAGCATGGTCATGAGCATGATGCGGCGGCAGACCACGAGGTGCTGTAAATACAACTTCAAACTGTTGCAATAATTCACGCAGGCCATAAGGTAGTGTATCTGGAAAAGAGACTTTTAACATCATCATCAGTTGGTAAGCAAACCAGAGTATATAATTATAGCACCGTATTAGTACCCTGAATCCTCTTTAGATGATGATATTGCAATGACTCAGGACTAGAGGACCGATTTCTAGTAAAGGTAATAAAAGTATTATTCAAATAAAACTTGATTGTGGCACAACTATAATCAGCTATGTGTGCACCTAATTTTGCAAGCCAAGAAGAACCCATAATTAAATCTGATCCAACAATTGGTAAAACATAAACATTTAACACAATATTGTGGCCCTGAATATTAACAATAAAATCCTTGACAATCCCCTCATCACGCATATATTCTCTATTTCCTACTATTACTCAATCTGTAGATGATAATAAAGGCAGTTTAAGATGAGAAATGATTCGAGGGTGAATGAAATTATCAAAACTGCCCCCATCCATCAAAATTTGTACTGTCGTTCCATTAATTAACCCAAAGAATCGAATAATTGAACGATGTGAAGATCCATGAAAAGACACATGAGGCGCTAGGTCTTCATCCATCTTCAATTCAGTACCAATTGAAATCTCAGTCATGGGTAGCACTAGATTTGGTGCAAAGCCATCTTGATCTACTTGAATAAACAAATATTGACGATTTGGGCACTTATGGTTCCATGTAAACTTCTCATCACAATTATAACAAAGACCCTTCTTCCTCCGCACCTGCATTTCTGTCGCAGACAGTTTCTTGATTGGCGTCGACGATTTTATTGGAGGTTTGGGTAACAACCCCAGAGTAGATGGCAAAGATGATGATGCTATAGAAGAGACCATACTAGAAGATGGTCTAGAAGAATAAGGTCGACTGGGGTTAGAGATGAAACTGGGCCTGTTTGGATAACCACGCATACTAGACCGTTCACTAAATAATCGGGCTAAAGACGCAGCCCTAATAAGCATAAATGGTTCCTGAGCTAATACTTCAGTCAACAAATCTGGTTTCAGCCTACTCAAAAAATAATCACGTAATGTATCTCTAAAAGGCCATCGACACTATTTACCGTTGCCATGAATAGTATGTGATAATCTGCTACTGATCCAGTCTGTAGCGGCTTAAAAAGTTTAATCCGAGGATTCTCAAAATGTAAAGGACTAAACTACTTTTCAATTGCCAAGGCTAAAGATCGCCATGACGGAATCTAGTTTGTTTTCTGCAATAGTTGAAACCAAGGAACAATAAAGCCATCAAAATGGACAGAAGCCACAGTAATGCTTTGATCATCAGGGATTTAATAAAAAGAAAAATATTGCTCAGCCCAGAATAACTAACTCAGAGTATCGGTGCCATCAAAATGAAGCAAATCAAGCTTAATCTGTCTGCCCACAATCTAAAAACCAGTATTAGAATTAGGTGCATTAATTGACGTCCCTAAAGATCCTGGACCATTATCATAATGCTGCATCCAAGTGTCAAAACCGCGAACCACCGTGTCAATTGAACAAGGACAACGTAACTAAAGAGTGTTCAAAACTCTCCAGCTTATTGGTATTTGCCGAGAGCATTGTCTCAAACTTCGTCATTTTAGTCGACTGAGCTTGTTCAAATGCTGCCAATGCTTCAGCTAAACTACGAATTTCAGCATTCATCGTCTGTAATCTCGTGTTTTCAGCCATAACAACAAAAGTAGGGAAATGAAAGCACCAAATGAGATAGTCTGATTATAAGAGTAATGCAATATATCTCTGTATTATTACTCAATCTAAAAGAACTTACGACTATAAAGAATCCTTAATTTGCATATGAATAAAAATATTGATATGGAAATTGTTGGCAACCTTCTACTAGTAGAAATGAAAAGAAAAATTAGAGGAGAAAAGCAGAAAGCATCAGAGGGAAGAATCTTTCTCCAAATTCAGTTGCCTTTCTCTGCTGCTTTCTTCTCATTCTTATGCTTCTCCATCTCCTGAATTTTCCATGTGGTCCTACAAAAATTGTTACCCTTACGTATCAGTTTAGTCACTTCCTCCATAATTTTCTTTCCCTCATTTAGATTTACAGCATTGTAGCCGTCCTCATTTGGGTTTGCTATATCGTGGGCCATTTCCTCACTATTTTCTAACCCATTCATGATTAGATGAATTCGTGAGTTTGCAAGGGATACACTTTATTTATAAGCTTTATGTGAATATTTGTCCTCACAACCAATTTATTTTCAATTTCTATTTGTTTACTCCCATCATTTTCAAATCCTTTCATCTTGTCAAGGCAAGGTCAAAAGTCAATTTTTCTTTCCATGCTCCCCCATGCACGTTCAAATTATTAACTCCAAAACCACCTCCAAAATAATAGTATTTTATCATATACTTCTCTTATCCTACTTCACTTTCAACAAGTTTCTCTAGAACTAAACAAATTCTTAAAACTTATTAACTCTTCCTTAAAAATTAACTTTATAATTTTACCTTTATTTAATATACATTATACTTGATAAGAACAAAATTTACTTGATATTATGAAAATAAAAATTATATATTCATATAAAATATTGAATGAAATTACTTAAAAATATGACCCCAAAAAAATTCTTCAATCTACCTTGTGAATATGACAATCCCAGTCTCAATAAGAACTAAAACAAGCATTGCCATCTATGAGATCCATTGAACAAGCTGCTTGAATAAAGGTGCACTTCGACTTGGCTTGCCCATGATGAGAAGTTGGAAATCAGTAGACATGCCAAGCTCATCTCACATTCGTCATTTCACATGAAAGCAAAGAGTGAATATTACAACTGTAGCTTTGTCAAAGTTTATCCACAACCCAGCCATTTGTTTGCAACAACACGAAAAGATTTACAAGGTCAGCACGAGAATCTTAATTGTATTACAAAAGAGAGATATGTCTATATTTCTGTCGAGGTCAGCAGTTTTTAAGTAATCCCCTGGCTGGTATAAGGATTCCAGCTGAGTCAGTAAATAATCGTATATCTGGTATCTTTTCCGCTAGTGCTCCCTCTTCAACCTTTATTCCTATAAGCACAGACACATGTAAAATGAAGGCAGTGCAAGCAAAAAAGGAATCATGAGAAGAGTAATCAACAATCTGTTGCTAATCGATTTAACTCTTTCCCTATAAGCAACCAAGTCTAATTTCAAAACATAACTCAAGAAGTTACCTATTGAAAGGGCAAAGAAATATCGGCTCTACCGTTTGTTCCTCTGTTGCGGCCTACAGTACCAATTTAAATCCCTCGGACAGGAAGGCATCCCCATTCAATGTCAAGCCACAATCAAGCAAAGCAAGTCAGTATTACAGATGGATGACGAGAGTTAAAAAATAAAACTGGCCCCCACTAATATCGACCGGAAGTAGATTTATATTCAGATGGGGATTATAATACATTGACCCCAAGTCAACGGAAGTCATCCAAACAATAAGACAAAAACAAATAAAGATCTAACAGTTGCAATTATTTATGCTTTTCCAATAAATAATCTTATTTCTAATTTGCGCGGCATTCAGTGTAAAGCATGACTTGCTTAGGTCTAGCAGTCTAGGTCAAGGTCAATGCTCACTTAGTCACACTAAATACATGTACATATAAGCTTACGAATGGAGTCAATAGTTAGTGGTCAATAACAGAGTTATATACACCGGGAGGACTTTAAATTACACAAATTTCGATAGGTACCTTTCTTTCTTTGCCTCCAACTCTAGCTGCTGCTTATCAATTTTACTTTCTAGAACTGGTGGGACAAGGCTTCCCAGACAAATTGTTCCATCAATCAACGAGGGCATTCTAGGGATTTGGATAAAACTGGTTCCTTGATTTTTCAAGTCATACCAACATAGCTTCTTATGGTCCAGTTCCAAGAAAACCCTGTTTCCATCTCTTGAGTATGTTAAAGGCCTCACAAATTTTAAAGATCCCAACTCATCTGATGGAGTCAACGTGAACAAATTACACCAGGTCTCTTTGTGTCCATATTCTTTCATCAGCCAAACATCCACTCGCGTGTTTTGGTAATTTGCAAGCATGCATAGGAATCGTCCCAATAGAGCCACATCCATCTGAAAATTCTCATTTCCCAGTTCAGGCAGAGGCACCTCCCAAAAATTTTCGTCTTTCAGATCAAACGCAATAATCAGATCGGGCGCATCGGGTTCAAGCTTCCGAGTGACGACCCAGTGTAAAGCCCCACCAACAAAAACACCCATCGTGCGAGCACAACATAGGGCGTAAGGCATAGGCTGAATGGTTTTCCAACAATTTGTTCTCAGGCTATATATCTTGACTTGAGAATCGAAACTACGAGTGTGTAAGTCAACATAATACGAAATCCTGAGCAGTTTATAATCATCAGAGAAGGAATCATACCCAAAGCCATAAACTCTGGCAGCGAATAAGCTCGCATCGGATTCAGGTCGTCGTTCGACGGGCAACAAAGGGAGAACCCGATGTTTTCGAATAGACGGGTTCCATAAAGCGATATCCTCAGCGACGTTGCAGATACAAAGCAAACCATTGCAAGAACCTAAGACCTTGAGGCGGTTACCGTAACACATGAGAGGATGGACGACGTAGATGGCCTCATCGAGGGTATCGAAATCAACGGTATGAAGATCGGAATTCTGCCTGAAAATGACGAGGTTATTGGACTTGTTTTCAAGTGATTTGCGGAGATGGAAGGAGGCGAAGTGGGAGCTGTCAATCAGAGAACGCCAAAACTTGCAGATACAGCGGAAGCGGAGGAGGGCATTGACGGGTAAACGAGAGAGAATATCGACGATGACTTCAAGAGGAAGTTCCGCCATGGATGGATTGAGGAGGAGGCAGATGGCTGCAACACTGCATCTAAGAGGAGAGTTTCGAGGACATTTGGGAATTTAGGGTTTCCGATTTCTGACCCTGATTGAGTGGGCGATGTCCAGGCAACATAAGGGATTGTGAGCTGAAGTTTACTGACTTTTTTCTGACACGACAAGAAGAGTTAAAGGTGGAGTAGTTGTGACGCTAGCTCGTTAGCTACATACGTGGCTCACAATTACAGTCCTTTAGCGTGTACCACGGGCCATAGGATTTGGACCCTGCCGCCTCATATTCCTCTTCACTTAAATTAATTGATATAAATAATATTCCTCTTTACTTAAATTAATTTATATAATATATTTTTTAAATTATCTTAATTATATTTTTCTATTTTATTATTAATTATTATTGAAAAAATATTAATAAAAATGATTTATAAAAATATAAAATATAAAAAATATCTTATATTTAAAATTAAAATTAGATCTTATTAAATTTTATATTAAAAATTGAAGGAATATTTTAATAAATTGATATAATTTTAATAGAAATAATTTTTACTATTTAAATATAAAATTTTCCGTTTGAGTTTGAGTTTGTGTGAGTATAAACAAATTTTTTTTTAAAGATTGATGCCCTTAATTAAGTCTAATAACATTAGATAACAATATAAAAAATATATTAGGGCAAAAATCATATTTGTTATAAAAAATTATTATTTTCACACCTGGAATTAAGCACAGTTTAGACCTTTTCAAAGCTGTCTTATCAAGTAAGAACCGTTGTGGGCAGGTTGTTAAGACAAATGTGGGCTTCAGAGATTTAGACATTAATTTACAGATGGGGAGATTGGTGATGCACGCAAATGGCAAGAGAGCGGCAAAGAACATCTCCAGAACTACAAAATGCCGATTCTGAAGATGTGAAACGAAGATGAGCATAATCCAATGCATAATATGGACCGACCATTAGCCTTGGTGGTACCCATACTCATTATGGGCCTAGATAAGCCCTAAATAGGCCCAATTCTAACATACCCCGTATTGCAATCTTCAACCCGCTAGACCAGCGTTGTGCCTAGAAAAAAACCTACTATTTTGGGCCGACCACAGAAAGCAATATTCAAGAAAGATAAGATGTAGTAATATGACAAATTAAAATTTGAATCTAATACAACTTATTATGACCTATGTGAGTTCAGTTTCCTACAGTATTCTGTGGAACGGATATGAAACATAATATTTTACCCCTATGAGGGGTCTTAGATAGGGAGATCCAATATCTCCTCTTCTGTTTGTATTATGTATGGATAAATTATAACATATTATTAATGATGATGTTAATGATAGAAGTTACAAACCGATCATTACTTCTCCAGCAGGGCCTGCTATTTCTCACCTTTTATTTGCAGATGATTTGCTTTTGTTTAGGGTGGTGACAGATAAGCATAATAATTGTACGATGAACTGTCTAGAGAAGTTTTACCAGGCATCAGGTGCAAAGATAAATAAGAATAAATCATCTGTCTTCTTCTGCCCAAAAGTGAAGCAAGTAAGTAGAAGAAGAATCAAAGATGTTAATGGGATGAATATTTCTTCCGATATAGGAAGGTATATGGGATTTCCAATTTCTAAACGAAGGAATAGTTACAATACTTTTCAATATATCATTGATCGTGTGAAAGTCAAGCTTGCATCATGGAAGGAAAATGCACTTTCAATGGCTAATGATATTACTTTGGCTAGATCAATACTTAGTGCAATTCCTCTGTATCCTATGCAAGTAGCAAAAATTCCAGCAAGGTATACCTAGAAATGGAGAGATTACAAAGGAATTTCATTTAGGGGAGGAGCAATTCTCAACATGCATACCATCCAATTAGCTGGCAAACAATGACTGAGCCTAAGCAGTATGGGGGACTTGGTTTCAAGAGATTAATATCATTGAACCGGGCTTGTGGTGCAAAACTAACATGGTAATTATTGTATGGTTCAAAGGGATTATAGGCTGAAATTTTGTTGCATAAGTATATGTTGAGAAATGATGACAATTTGCTAGATGCTTGTCCGGGTGATTCTATATTGTGGAAATTTGGTTCACAACAAGAGGAGATAATCAATAAAGGTATAAAGTAGACTGTCAGAGGTTAAATTCTTCACTTATTGTTAGTTATTTCCAAGGGAAAAATTAAGGAGTTTTGTCTAAGATATCTCACTAGAGAGGAAGAAGAAAGTACAGTAGTTAATTGGGCGACTGGTGGATCATGGGATTTTCAGAGGTTAGCGAATATAGTATCAAGTTCAGGATATCAGAGGTTAATATCAACTTTACCTCCAATGTTTGCTACTGGACCAGATTTCATGTCCTAGAATGATAATAATGATGGTTTGTTTTCAATTAAGAGTGCATATTTCTTATTAGAAGAACAGATTGAAAGTCAGTATAATACAGTCTATAAAGCTATTTGGAAATGGCAAGGAGTGGAACGTGTTAGGGTATTTATGTGGTTGGCTTTTCATAACAGGTTACCTATTAATGCTTGGAAGAGTAAATGGTCTTCTACTTCTGCAGTTTGCCCCGCATGCAATAATGGTGAAGAGGATATCTTAACATTTTGAGAGATTGTGATTATGCAAAAAGTTTATGGAAGAAGCTTGTATTGTCCAGGTATACCTCTTCTTTCTTTGCTTCTTCTTTTTGTGACTTATTTGTTTTAAAGCTAAAAAGAGAGATAGGCAAGATAGACAATAATTGGAATCTCCTTTGGGATGTCATTATATGGAAATTTTGGCTTTGGAGAGATGATTTAATCTTTAATTCAGGTGAAAGAAGACCTTTGGAATCTGAATATATTATAAGGCGAATGTGGAAAATGTATATCTACCTCGATAAACCTAATCATGATCAACTTGTGGATTTGTATGCTTATAGCAAGTGGAGACCTTCACCAGTAGGTTAGCTAAAACTCAATATAGATGGCGCTATGTCAGCTTCTTGTAATATAGCTAGATGTGGAGGTTTAATACGAGACAATTCTAGTAAATGGATAGCAGGACTTACTCATTTTATTGGAGCGTGTACTACTTTTGAAGCGGAGCAATATGCAATATATAAGGGATTAATATTTGCATGGATTTATGGTTATAAGAAGCTAATACTTAAATCATATTCAAAGACCTTTGTAGACATTTTGAACCAGGATAACTGTTATAATATTGGTACTTTGTTGATCATTCAGATTAAGGATCTCTTGAGTAAGCCATTGCAAGTTAATTTATGATTCATCCCACGTGAGAAGAATAACCTTGCCAATGCACTTGCAAATGACGGACTAACTAGGTCTTCCATTTATAATTCTTGCCCATGATATTTGTCAAATGTAGTGGATGCTGAATGTTTGGGATTAATTTTTCCATTAGTGTAGTCATTTACTTGGGGCTTTCCCCTTATTTCATATAAAAAAATTGAATCTAGTGGGTTCAACTGGTAAATAAATGAGATATCGATTATTTAGAACGTGTTGGTATTTGAGAGTACACTTTTGTTATAGTTATAGTCGAAGCGTTTAGAAATGTATCTTAACTCTTGAGTGTATAGGTTTATACCTTAGGGTAATAGATGACTCGTCCTATTCGATATTAGTATCGCTTAAGAAGAATAAAGACTTTACTCTATATTTAGATCATAGATGAGTCCCACCTCTTTCTAAAAATTTTTATACATGTAAAACATTAAATTTTATTTAAATAGAAGGAAAAGTAGCGAGAGGGTTTTAAATCGGTAAAAATATTAACTACGTTTTAAAGTTCTTCTTTGTATTATATTTTTTTTAATAATTTTTTCTTATCTTAATACAGACTTAATACTATACGGTACTCTAAATAAAATTGACTCCAATAAGATAATATTGTGTACAGAAAAAGAAAACTTCAAAACAAAACATGCGGATTTAGCTAACGGTATACCAATAAAAAGAGAACTTATCATAAGAACTGAATTGAAAGCCACGTTTAAAAAAAAACAATTGAAACTTAAAACAGGAGAGAAAGAAGCTGCTTGGCTGTGCCAATTAATATAATTTTATTTCATCCGCCTTGTTAATTACGGATTATGCTGATTATCCCCCAAAAATACCTCACAATGATTGATTTATTTGTATGTCACAACATCAAGCACTGACATGATGGACTATTGAAACACTTGAATTAGGGTGCTAAACAATGTTTTAAAAGTTGCGTATATGACTTAAATTTAATGCTGTGGGACACGTGTCGCCTGTTACCAATATTTGAGAACCGCCCTCGTAATTATAAAAACATCATTTTTTTGGACAAAAAGACGTAATAAAAAAATATATAGAGAGAGAGAGAGAGGTGGAGGCCATTTCAGAAATTAAATTTATTTGATGGTGTTTTACGGGGATAGATATGCGTGTGCTGCTGAGTAACCCCACGCACGCACTCAATCTTATCCCTAGTCACCCCAGATGGGACCCACTCCAATCCCATTTAAATTTTATTTTTGATAATATTTTTTTATATCTAAATATTATTTTTATATATAGAGTTGTAACCTATATATATTGGTTCACATTCTCTTTCTTCCCGACCACGAAAATGGAAAATAAGTCATTGGTTTGATTTGACCCCCCTTTTCCAACTGTTTTTTCAATAATTTGACAGTTGATCCAAAATAACGTGAAGGAAATTTTTTTTCTGTAATATCATTAAAAAAAAGCTTAAATCAAGTTTTCTATTTTTATTTTGTCAAAATTTTTAATATCACTTTATTATATATATTTTTATAATATTTTTATTTAATTTAAATTCATAAGAAAAATATTACACAACAAAATATGATTAAAAAATTTGATATAATATATATAAAGAATTTAATGTAAATATAATTCTTTAAAAAATATCATTATTGTGTAGTTGTGTATAATACTTAATAATCATATATTTACTTAATACTAAAATGATGGATTATTAAATTAATTATTTTGAGCTCAATGTGTGATTATAGATTAAAATTAAAATTTTAGTAATTTAATTACTGCCCGTCAATTACATTTAAAATAATAAATAATATAATATAGTAGATAGAGAGAAGTGTTTAATTCACCTTATTAGGGCATTAATTTCACAACATACAAAGTTTTGTGAGGAGAAAAGAGCAATTGCACAGCACGTATAATAGTAAAGGAGAAAAATACGTCATGAAGTGTACAAGCAAGGGAGTAGAGGATAAGATAACAATAAAAAATTAGACATTGCACAAACGAATAAAAAAAATCCAACAGAAAATAACAGGTAAGATTATAATAAGTAGAGTAGTACGTTATAAGAAAATAAATACACATACACACCTCTATCGTAGAAAAATACACAGACAACCTTATCAAATGTGACGCTAACTTGTTCCAAATCCTAGATTAATTAAACTATAAACGACACGAAACGGTGACATTTCATCTTAATCCCCTACCATATACCCCTATTTTCACTCTTAAATATAAATTATTTCTTAAGAAAAAAAGTATCAAGTCTAATATATATATATATATATATATACACACACATTATGGATTAATTAGTACTTGAGAGAGATAAGACTCATTGACACAGTCATCAGAAATTGATGTCTTTTCTTGACTACGTTGCTCTTTCTTTTTATATAAAAAAAAAGATAAAAAAAAGAAGCTCATTTATAATTTAAAAATAATATAAAATATTTTATTTTTTTAAGAGATATTAATATTAAATAAAATAAATTATTAATTATTTTTAAATATAAATTTAAATATTTAAAAATTAAGATACTTTATAAAATAATTTGACTATAATTATAATTAAATAATTATTTTTAAAAAATTTAAATAATCTCGTATCTTAATATATTTACTAGCTGATCCCACATGCATAGATATTTTTTTCAATATATGTTTAGCAGCCCCTCTATTTTTTCCCCCTTTGATTTTTGTCTCCAAGTGCATCAAGTTGTATCATAAATAAATGTTACTATACTTGAAAAGTCGTATACGATGGGTGCTTAAGTAATTTACAATTAGAAAAATGGGACGAAGAAAAGAAGATAGGTGAACAGATAATCTTCCAAAAGGCAAGAGCGTGCCTTTTTATTATCATATACCCCTGTTGTATAATTTAATTAGATAATTAAACACTCTTTTTTAAATGAAAGTATGTAATTATAGTGCCACAACTATCAAAAAATTATAATCTTTAGTTTCCCACTTGCTACTCTCCCCTGTGGACATGCTAATTATTAATTAAATAGGTGCCTGCCAAGGTAGTAGGTAGATCATACAATCTTGAGTGTAAAACCATTTAGAATATTTACCATTTAAATTTAATAATACATATAATCTAAATTTGTAAAAATAAAAAATATTTATTTATTATTTGAACCTATCAATAATTTTTATAGAAGTGTTAATGGAGTGAAATAGTTTTTATTAAGTATATATATTTTTTATTAAAATAATTTTATTTGAGATATTATTAAAAATTAAATATAAATATTTTTTTTAATAAGTATTTCAACTTCAATTCAGGATGAATCGCTCCAAATCTGGGAAATTTCCTCTTCCTCGATGGATGGATCCCACCGTATCATTGTGGCTGGGCCCCTCTTGCCTCCTAGGACTCTCGTCCTCCACAGAGACCCAACATGTTCTCCGCTCACTTATATCTGTCTATTTTGGTAACTTTCTGAGGTCCAAAATGGAAATACCCTATTTGTCCAGGGCCCAATGATGTGGATTAGCCTATTATAAGTTTATATATACAATAGGTTAACCTATTCTTTCTTGAAAATATAGGTTTCCACTTTTCCAAATTACTTGGTGGGGGAAATCCAGTCTATCCACTCATACAATTTTTTTTATGAATTTTAATAATTCATACAAATATTTGTTTTGACTTTTTCTACAATATAAATTTAAATCATATAATCCAAATAAAATCATTTTAAAATATTTTGTAAAATAATTTTTTTGGCAAAATTCACATAAATAATTAGATTAGATTGTAAATTTTAAATTTTCAAAGATTTGAAGACAATATGAAAAGAAATGAAAAATTACAAAAAATGCAAACCGAGTTTGGGTCGACAGGAGAGACCCATGGTAATTATGAGCAGCACTATTTTTGTGGGGCCAAATTATTGTCCCTGTTAAAAATATAGTCCTGAACTTTTTCTTTATCAGGTCCTCTGTCACAGTGTCTTCAATTAAATTGGTCAGATTATTTTTATTTTTTAAAATTTATACTTCGTATCATGCATGTTTTGAAATGTTTGCCCGGTCCACGTGGTTATAATACTATTCAACCTAACCTCGTCCTTTTATTAAGAATATATATTTGGAGACAAATGTCAAAATATGGAGTTTAGAGGGCAACTTCTTATTATTAGATCACGTGCTGACTGTAAACATCCGTGGTAATTAAAATAGGGTCTAATCTCATTTTTTTTATATGAAATTAATATTTTAATTTTATTTATAATATAATTTTATCTATAATATTTTTAATTAAATAATTAAAAATATTATAGATAAAATTATATTATAAATAAAATTAAAATATTAATTACATATAAAAATAATATTAATATATTAAGTATCGATTAAAATATTACCCACATACACATTGTATACACATTATACAAGAGCCACGCGTTGAGCACGACTTTCGCCGACAACGAACTTTTAGGCCAAACAAAAGCTTCTTTTACCTAATTTTTTTCTTTTTTCTTTTTTGATTTTGTGATATATATACTGCTCTTATTTTTATTATAAATTTATTTTAAGTGATTATTATGTACTAAATATTATTAATTAAATTATTAAATATATTTTAAATTGATTAAAATTTTTAGTTTTAATTTTATTCTCTTCCTCTGTATAATTCTTATCTCTTATTTATTTTTCTCACGCCAGCAAAGAATGAAGAATAATAAAATTAAAATCTTTTGTTAATAGTCTATAAATAAACTTATATCTATAATAAAAAAATTATTCTCTAAACAAATTTATAATATAAATTAGAGTAATATATATATTTATTTATTTCTCTCTTACATTACGTTTATATTTAGAATTGGCAAAATCACAATAATACAAATGGCGTAGAGCCTAAATAAGTAAATACCATACTCTTCACATTAATTTATTTTTAAAACTTTGAATGGGTGACGCTAAATTTAATGATAGATATCCCTTGTACTTTTTTTATACCGAGAGCCATTGATTTTAATGAAAGTGATTGTGACTACTTAACGTGAGGTATTAGGATTAAATATATATAAATATATAAAATATTTTAAAAAAATATATTCAGTTAAACTTAATAATATTTAAATATGATACAATAGATAATTATATAAAAAAAATAAGTATAATTTTTCCATAATTGGAAACGGTCAAAATTTTAATTGACAATTCATAATCGTTGAACAAATATCTATGAAAAAGAAACCTAACGTTATAGCCAAGTTATGTTGATCGGCGTGAGAGCAAAAAATTGAAAGAAACGGAATCAAAGTTGCTAACAAATTCTCCGTTCAATCGAAAGTGCTGACACGATCACTCCTCATCAAAAACTGGCTCAGTCAAAATGACTGTCTTAAAAATCCACGTGTCCTTTTGTTGCTTGTATGCACGTGTAAAATGAATCAGAATCACACGCTTGTTTAGTTATGTATAAATAAATACGAGCATATAATTTTCAACATGCGTAAAATAATAAAATATTAACTAACTAATGAAAATACTCTGGCAAAAAAAGCAACAATTATAACAACCGTAATCGTGTACAAAAGCAAACTTGCCCTCCCCCTCTTCCCACTTGTCAAAAAATTTCTGAAACAAAGAAGCCAAACTCAACTTCCATTATTTTCCCCTCCAGTTTTCCAAGATGACCGGAGACCACAGTCCACTGCAGCCGCCGCCGCAGACGGCGGCTTCAGGTCCCGACGATCTGAAATCCCCCCTTCTCCCGCTTCACGAACCGCCCCAACGAATACAGTGTAGGGTGAATTCCATGTTCACGCTACAAAATTTCTATGTAATATTGGGTCCCTTACTGTCCCTACTCATAAGCTTGTTCGTGAAGCTTGAGGGAGGTCAGGCTAAAAGCGTGCAGATGCTGGCCGTGATCGCCTGGGTGTTCACGTGGTGGGTGACGGAGGCGGTGCCGCTCGCTGTGACCTCCATGTGCCCACTGTTCCTCTTCCCTCTCTTCGGCATAGCTTCCGCCGATAGTGTGGCTCACTCGTACATGGACGACGTGATTACTCTCGTTCTCGGAAGCTTCATTCTCGCTCTCGCCGTCGAACGCTACAACGTACACAGAAGATTGGCCTTAAAGGTGAGTCTCTATATCTTTCTCCAGTTTTCGTCTCTGTTTCAGCTTTAATCCATCAACTTCTCTGGAATTTGGTATCCTGAAGTTCAAATTTCTTCAGAGAGCTATCATTTTCCGGCAAGTATACATAATTAAGAGATCATGACTTTTCTCTAGTATCAAATTGAGAAGTCAAGGTGAACTATGCTCAATGATGGAGAATGTTGGTTGTGGATTGGGTGGTTTTGCCTCATTCCTATCATGGGATTTAATTGGATATAAATTATTAGCTTGTGCCTTCTATGGCAAATTGAATAATTGGATTAGGCCAATTAATGACGTGGCGGTGGTGCAGGTGACGATGGTGTTCTGCGGCGATCCTCTGAACCCACCATTACTGCTATTAGGTCTGTGCGCGATAACATTCTTTGTGAGCATGTGGATGCACAACGTGGCGACGGCGGTGATGATGATGCCGGTGGCGACTGGGATCCTGCAGAGGATGCCTCCGAAGGAGGAGCAGTCCGCGGCAGTGAACAAATTCTGCAGGGCGGTGGTGCTGGTGGTGGTGTACGCGACGCCGATCGGAGGGACGAGCACGCTGACGGGGACGGGAGTCAACCTGATACTGGTAGGGATGTGGAATAGCCTCTCCCCGGGGAGTAAGCCCATCAGCTTCAACAATTGGTTCTTATTCGGATTCCCTGTGGCCATTCTCATCCTGTTCGCCTTCTGGTCAATCCTGTGCCTGCTGTACATCCGAAAGGGCTCGGGTCGGGCTTTGGCTCCGTATTTGGATAGATCCCACTTGAAGAGGGACCTAGAAGCCCTGGGTAAGTTCCTTGTATCATCAACATCTATTCTCTGTCTCTGACTCTTCGATTTCCCGGCTTCTAGCTACCGAAAGAAGGAAAATATATTTTTTTTTGATAAAAAAGGGAGAAAAGTCTTGTCTGTCTTCAAATTTATTTTATTATTTAATTCCTAATTCCTATCTGTTGTGAATCCTTAATCGTATTGCCGCGTCGAATCTTGGCTTTCATAGATGAACTCTGCTGGTTGAGCCGAATGGTGGTGTTGACCCGACCGAATCAAGGCTATATCTTAATGTTTAATTATTTTTGAAATAATAAATATTGTTGATGGCACTTTTTTTTTTTGCGCAAAAGTTACAATTTAGATAGGATTTATTTATTTATTTATTTGGAAGAGTAATTTAAAATGAATCGGGGAAATTGCAGGGCCGATGACTTATGCTGAGAAGATGGTGCTGAGTATCTTTGGGGTGGGTTTTCATTTTTTCAAATTACAATTTCGTGTTTTTTTTATTTTATTTTGGAATTTGTGTGAGGAAGGAAATAATGAAGAGAATAAATAAAAAAATGCAGTTGCTGATAATATTGTGGATGTCAAGGAGGATCACAGATGACATTCCTGGGTGGGGATCTCTCTTCCATGGTCTCGTAGGAGATGGCAGCGTCAGTGTGAGTACTCTTAATTTCTCTAAAATCGGGAATATGTTATTGTCTCATATTTATTTTCAACGTATATATTAGTATTATTCTGTTCTAAATTCTAATTGGATGTCCTCGACCTTTAAAACTACACCCCACAATATTTCCAGACCACATATTCTACTGGCAGTCCTAACGTAATCATCCTCTCCCACATGAAATGATATAAATTCCCTCCAAAATATTTAATTTATAATCATAAAAATCACCACCAATCCTTTGCGCACACAAAAGTATGGCTTTTGTAATGCCTTCATCTCGGTTTCCCTTTCAGCCTTGATTAATTTGTCCTATCCAGTGTAGTTTATATCTGGTTGGGGTTTTTTCCAAATCAAATGAGAAAATAATTAGACCATTCCATTATTGCTAGAACAAGGCTGTCCCAAATTTGTCTCTCTGGATCAATGTCCCATATTTTTTGTATGCACATTAGAAAATTTTAATATTTAAATATGAGCTAGTTTTATATGACTTGTGTTTATATATCAAGTATTTAGGTGGGAAGGAGAGAAAAGGAGTAGAAGGACTTTGTTCTCTTTTTTTTCTTTTAAATTTAATCTTTCATCCAAAATTAAGAAGATTTAGGGGGGAGGAATAATATTTTTACTTTATTATATTATATACCTATAATTTTTTAATATCTTAATATTATTTATATATTATATTTTATTAAAATATTATATAAAATAATATAAAAATAAATTTATTTATATAAAAATATGTTCTTTCCCTTCTTTTTTTGAATTAAATAAAGTATTATTAAAATTCCTTAACTTCTCTTATTTAATATTAATCTAAATAAGATAATAATAAAATACCCATTTTTTTCTTTTTTTAAAATCTCTTCCTTTATCTCCCTATTGAATCAGACAGAGTTAGTATTCCCTTCAATTTTTTTTAAAATGAGTCAGCGTTGACATTGTGAATGGCATATTATTTGGTTGTGGGGAGGGAATGCAGGTTCTGGTGGCAGTGTTATTGTTCATAATACCAAACAAGAAGGCAGAAGGAGAGAAGCTAATGGACTGGAACGAATGCAAGAAGCTGCCATGGAAGCTGATCTTACTTCTGGGAGCAGGCTTCGCCTTAGCTGAAGGCGTCCAATCCAGCGGCTTAGCCGACGTGCTGTCCGGGGCTCTGACTTTCCTGGAAAACGCACCGTTTTGGGCCATAGCTCCACTGGTGAGCCTGACGAGCAGCATCATAACAGAGTTCATCACCTCCAACGATGCCACCGCCACGTTGCTGATCCCATTGCTCTTCCACATCGCACGCACCATGCACGTGCATCCCCTTCTCATGATGGTCCCCGGCGCCATGGCCACCGAGTTCGCCTACTGGCTCCCGACATCCACCCCCTCCAACGTCGTAGGTTTCGCCACCGGTTACATCGAAATCCAAGACATGCTCAAGATCGGTGTCCCTCTAAAGGTTGCCGGCATCGCTGCCCTCTCCGTACTGATGCCTTCTTTAGGTACTCATATATATACATTCCTTCTCCGTCTTAATGAGGCACTGAAGAATCTGAGTTTAAAAGAGTGGAATCTGATTGCCCTGTTATTGAATTTTGCAGGAGCTATTGTGTTTGGAACAGCTGATGATAGTCAATATAATTGAACAAGATTATAGAATCTCTCTGGTTGGTTGCTGCGAACTTGACTTTTTCGATGGTCTTCGTTGAATAAATGTTGAGGGCATTGATTATTTCCACCGAAGATTCTTTATCCAAGAGATGAAGACAAGCCCAAAGAGTGAAGTGGCATTATAGATACATACACACACACGCTAGCAGATTCAGGCAAGTAGAAATACCATCTTGCATTGTATATACCATATCAGTCAGATGTTCATCCATCTTAATCTTGGGTTGTAACCACCACCACACCCCCCCCCAAAAAAAACAATTATTTAATGAGAAGTGTTCCATAGATTAAATGTTACCCATTGGATTTCGTCTTGCTTTGGATTCATATGGTATGAGTAAATTTATGTTGTAAATAAGTGAAGTGTGGAGGAGGGATAAGAGAGTGATGTGAGTTTAACTTCTACTCTCTCTGTATAACTCACAGTCTCGCTTCATTGAAATATATCTAAAACGATCGCTAGTACACTTTGGGAGGCTGTCTTGCAGATGCTTTAGCGATGTAGAGTCGTCAATTATGGTTGGAAGTTCGGGTGGATGGGTGGATACCACCATTAATGGAATTCATTGATGGCTCTAAAGTAAACATCTGCTCCATCCCCAAAACGTTCAAGCAAAAGCGTATTCTTTTAGTCAACACAAAATGATATTAAAAAAACCTCCAAGTTCTAAAATGATAATATCCCAACCTTTAACATTGAGTGAGATCAATGAATTAAATAAAGAAGGCTGTCGCCCAATCTTATTGACTATGGATGAGTCATTGAAGCGTGAGGAATGATGTAATTTGCCAGACTAATAAATCGCAAATAAAAATTGAATATAGGCAGTTCTCTTCCATTCCATTTAACTCCCAGTTTCAATAATTTAACATTCATAAGTCAAATTTAACAATTTATATTTACCATTGAAACTTCCATATCTATAAGTTGAGTCGCATCATTAAGTCAAATTTATAAATATTAATTTCTTTGAGATCTTTTAATATTAAATAAAATTCAGAAGACTTACCTGTATTTAATTTTCTTATACAGGACCGATGCATAATTGTCGCAACAAAAATGTTTTCATCACAACAATCTTCTGACTCTACAAGAATTATTGACTTAGATCATTCTTTTTTTTAGGTAAACATATGACATCCACAGTTAGAAACAGTAAATGATATCTTTGCATCATAGACTTCTAGAAAAAGTTTTAATGCTAATCATAAAACTATTGTCATACAAATCTTCGGGGATTATATATCTATTTCAATATTTAAGGAATCTAACTAAATATATTTTTTTATAAGAAGTGAAGGTTATTGACCCAATACATATAGTTACACTAATAAGAAAATTAATCCCAAACACTCAGAATCAATTGCAACTAAATATATGTATTGAAGATTTAGAGAGGCCCTCTTTTTCCAATATATCTTCCATCTTATGTTGCTCCCTTAGAATATATTTCAATTACATCTCCTATAACCTACTAATCAATTGCTTAATCCGCAGGAAAAGTAGGTTGCCAATCTGAGTACTATTCTCTATTTCTAACATATCAATAAGGAGCATTGAATCTAACTCAAGGATAATATTTCTGTAGCCATGATCCCATGAGAGTAGAAGCCCTTTCAAGATAGCCCATTGTTAAGAGTCATAAGCATTACACGATCTAATAAAATGTGTAAACCTTATCAACCAATTACCTGTAGAGTCCTTTATTATTTCTCCACAACTAATAATACGACAGGTTCTTGACATTGCACCATCAACATTTGGTTTGTACCATCCTTCTAGTAGGGGCATCCATTTTAAATTTATGTGAGATGCTATTTGCTCGCATTTACGTGAGTAGGGTAAGTATAATATTTCAAAACTTGTAAGTAACATGTTATGATTCAAAAGGTTTTCTTTCACCAAAGTTAAAAACTATCACATTCTTCTAAAACCAAAGCTTCCAAATTATAATTCCCCAAATAATATTTTGGTTATGTTCAACTTTACCCAAATTTCTCTTAAGATTAAATGCAAACTAATTTTGTAGAGAAGCAACAAAAAATGAGGATGTGTACATTGGCTGAATGAGATTTTTCCATAGGCATAATTTCTCAATATATGCAAAATATCCTCATCCTCATCAGTGTACCTTGGGCAAGAAAGAGATTCCGATGACTACTTACTCCTCCAGACATTAGTAGAAAGCTAACTAAATATTGATTATGCTAGTAGACACTTTGAGCTAATGTTTTCATCTTTTTACAAAGCCCATTCTACTGGTTCTTCATATCTCTTTTGGGACGTGGGCATCCAGTACTCTTGAGCTATTATGGACCTGGCTCATTCTTGAGGTAGTTTGTTTGGGTTCATCTTTTCACAAGCCCATGATCCATTAACTCGGTCCATTGTCCTCTCCATATTTCTTTTCATTTTATATTTTTAGGGGGATGGGAGTTTTGAGCCACCAGTATTGCAAATAGCACGCAAGGCATGACCGAATTTATAAGTTTTATTTTCAGAATATTAAATTTAAAAAAATAATGAAAGGAATCTTATTTTAAATATTATTTTTTAATTTTAAATATAAAACATAATTTAATGAAGTGTAATCGTGAATGGATTCCCTTAAATTAAACAAAAAGTTAAATTACTTGGAGTGAAAACATAGTGCCCTAAATACAGCCTGATTTAAAGCCCGCGCTTGGTATGGGGAAAAGGGACAAGATATTGTTATTGCCTTTTTTATCATTAGGTATTTACTTTTTTATTGTAAAGTTGAATTTACTCTGTGATAGTCTCGTCCCTAATATAGCTTATTTTTAGAAAAAAATATTTGGTTCCGAACATACATTTATGGGGTTTATAATTATTACTCCTTTATCTTTAATATATAAATTAATTAAAAAATTAATATTAATATTAAATATAAAATATATTTTTTATATTTATTTAAATTATTCCTATTGATACTTTTAATAATAATCAAGTAATAGAAGAATAGAAGGAATTAGTTAAAAAAGATAATTAAAATATTTTTTAAAAAATATATTATATTAATTAATTTAACTAACATAAATAATCTAATTAAATTAGTTAAATAGGTTATATATTAAAAATTATAAAAGTATTTTTTAAAAATTTTATTCCTATTTAATTCTCTCTAGAAATAGATATGAATGATTTGTAAATAAATGCAAAATTAAAAAAAAATTATCAATTTAAAATATTTAATTATTCAATTGTTTTTTATAATGAGTTATAAATAGCTTATAATAAGACTGCAGTAATATTAAACTTATTTAACTAACTCATAAAGATTAGATTTACTTATTCCAATTCATAATATAAGTCATTTTTATTAATTAATAGGAATAAAAAAGTAATAATTAACTTATTTAATATATCATTGGAATATTTTTTTACTTTTATTTTTATAAAATAACGAGAATTATGAAGAGAGGGAAAGTGTAAAATAGCACAATTGAATATGGGTATTAATTAGAAAAAAAATTGATAAATAAATATTAATTCTTACATTCATATTGTGTATAGGAGAATAATAGTGAGAGAAAACATCATATATTAATTATAGCAATGAGCGAGGCAGGGAAGTCAGCCAGGAGACCCAGTATTTCATGATGGTACCATTTTCTTAGCTGGCACGGAACAACAATAATGTAATATTTATATAATCTAAATTAAGAGACACGTATACCTGACAAGCAAGGCAACCACATGGCAATGCGATGAGTATAATTGTATCGGAGTCTTATCCTTCCACCCAATTTCCCATTAAGTGTGTCTCCCTTACTAATGTAATTGTTTGCTGTCCTTCACTTCCTCCCATATTTCCCCCTCCCTCTTGCTCTTATTAAGATATGCCATGAATAGCTTAACGAATTTATATTTATCAAAAATGAGTTGAACTCACTAATCATTAATTAAACAAATTTTAGGTAGTAGATTTGGTAATAAAATTTTAATAAAAAATAATTCTTTCCAACTAAATTTTTGTTTCATATGCATAATGGTGAATTTATCACTTCCTTTTAATAATGACTTTAAAAGAGATCTGTAAATAAGTTTGAAATAAGAAAATTTATTTTTTTTCTGAGTTCCATTTACATGCCAATCATGAGAGTAATTAATTTTGTTATTTAAGTTTGTAATTCTCCCCATTCTTAAAACTAATTTTATTTTTAAAAAAATATATTTAAATCTCATACAAAAAATATAATTGTAGATAAATCTTAAAAAATTATTAAACACCTATAAAATTATACGAGATTAGAAATTAATTTTTTTAAATTATGAAATGACATAACTATCCCTAAAAAATAAATAAAACAACATAAATGTAAACCTATGAGAAAAAATAATAATTCAAATAATATGAATGATAACTCTTATAAGAAAAAATAATAATTTAAGATAAAAAAATAATAAATAAAACATTTTTTTTAAATATAATTTTTTTATTTTATAATTTTTAAAAAAATAATTTTAAGTCTTATTTTATAGTTATTTAATAATTTTTAAAATTTACCTATAATTAAATTTTTTATATGAGATTTAAGTATAATTTTTTCCGTTATTTTTTGTCCTGGATCATTCATCGGCCCATGGTTTCAGCCCATCTCTTTCCCCAACAGGTTTTGACACATCTCAGCGATCTGATCCAACGGCTGCCATTTGACCTCAGGATCACGCGGTTTCGCCCCGTTTATCTGCCAATCTTCTGCTATAAATTGACCACTCGCGTTTTCTTCAACTCCAAAGCACAGAACCTTCAAGAAGCGGACCCAAATCGAATCAACGGTTGCCATGAGACTTCTTCACGGCGTTATTCTCTTGCCCCTGTTCTTCCTCCCTCTCTGCGCCGTCGCAGACGGCAGGGGGGGAATGCTGGTTGGCGGGTGGTCGCCGATAAAGGATATCAAGGACCCGCACGTGACAGAGATCGCGAAATTCGCGGTGTCGGAGTACGACAAGAGAAGCGGAGAGGCGCTGAAGTTGGAAAAGGTGGTCAAGGGGGAGACTCAGGTGGTGGCCGGCACGAATTACCGGCTGGTGCTGGCTGCGAAGGACGGGTCGTCGTCGGCATCGAAGAAGTACGAAGCCGTTGTTTGGGAGAAGCCGTGGGAGCACTTCAGGAACCTCACGTCGTTTAAGCCTGTTCAAGGATAAGACAATGCGGATTTTGCGCCTTCACCTTTCAGAGCGGTGATCTATGTATTATAAGTAACTATATATTCTCCGATCTGTATTATTTAAATGCTTACACCAATAAACAGGTTTGAGGAGTGGGAATAAAACAGAGTGTGGTAATATTTCATAGCAATAGAGATGTTTTGTGTTCTTTGGAGAACCTGAATTGGTGTAGACTCGAGAACATTCTGGATTTTCACTGCCGTTTCTCTGAATCGCAATTTCGGGTCCTTTTTATTTGTATAAATCAAATCATTTCACCAGCACCATTCTCTGTTATTAATTGAGATCTACTTGTGATTATTTATGTTTAGCCTTCTCAGTAGTAGATCAATATTCTGATTCTCATCCATTCCTTCTTTCTCGTGTGTATCTTACTGAATCCAGATCTTACTTTTCTTTAGCTAAAGCATGTACAGAGTAAAAGGGCAGGTAGCTAGAATCACATCATTAAAATCCGTCCATTTTAATACTTTATGCATGGCTACTAAACTTCGAAAAGAATGGTCTCTTTAAAGGGACGGAAATAGATGCGTGGCGGAATAGAAAGCATAACTCCCTTTAGTAGGAGAAGATTAGTTAGTTAAAAGGGTGATATAACAGCAGAACTAATTACTTTTTTTCCCCTGTTGACCCGTTTGTTTAGAAGAAATTTGACATGTTTCCTTCTTTTACTTGGGGGTTAAGGTTGAAGTGTTTAACACTTTAATAGGGAGAAGTTTGGCACATGGGTTTTTTTTGGGGGGGGGGGGGTGTTGAAATAGGCACATCGTAGAATTTAATTTTGACAACATAAGACAGTTTAGGGGATTTTATTAGTGGTCTTGCGTTTATGTTTCAAGCAAATTAGGTTTTAATAATTCAATATTTGAAATGTTGGGGTTTATGAGTTAACAAATCTTTAAGATTTTAGATTTATGCTTTCTTTTACATTCAATTTAGGTTTATGAAAGGAAGTTTTAACTTTTAAGAATTTTATTCTTAAGTAAACAAGGTGGGATAATTATGTTTTTAATTTTTTTTTTTGGTATATATGAGGGCTAAATGTTCAAAAACAAATACGACTAACTCATCAGGGGATTGGATCCCAAACACTCAGTAAGAATTATATACTCTAATTACAGAAGACAAACATGATATTACTGTAGAATTCAATCCCTTTTTGGCTAAAGTATCCGCAATCTTGTTTTAAACTCTCGAAATATATTGTAGTTTGATGTCCCATGATAACTGTAGAAGTCTCTTTATCTAGACTACTAGTAAACTGCATGTATTAGTATTGAAGCTCGTTAATATAGCCGTAATATTCTTTAAATTAGATTCTACAATAATCTTCTTTAAACGTAAATTCTAAATCAGTTATAATTTTTTATATATAGTCCACTGCCCTATTTCAATCGGATTATAAAAACCTAATTTACTTGTAGTTAATTTGTAAAGACTGAAATTCCCATGTTTTTAAAACCGTTAATTTTGTTTTGAGGGCCCTAGTCAAGGACACCATTGACACCCACATGGGCCCCTGACCTTAGCAAGTTACGAGGCCTGATTGATCAATAGTCAATTTTGTTCTGGGGATGCGTGACTTGACAACACTGATCAAAAGTCAAAAGTGAACCCCTTTCTTTTCATGGCTAAAAAAGAAGATGCTTTTTCCTATGCTCAATTTTTAAAATAGAGCCCGTAGCGCTGGCCTAAGTATATACTAATGGTAGTATTTGTGTATGGAGGAATGGTTTGCCTGTGGCTTGTTAAGCAGTGTAACAGCTAGCTTTATATGGGCGGGGATTAGTTATTACACATTTGTTAAATAAACAGCTAAGTGTATTTTAATACTTTGATAATATTAAAATTGTAATTGGAAATATAATAGACAAATACTCTAAAGAATAATAAATGTTAAAGTAGAATTTTATATTAGTATTGTTAGTAATATTTAATTTAATACGGATATTTAGAGTTTATAATTTTTGTGTAGTTTTTTTCTATTATTTTCCTATGATAATTATGGTCCCACCATCATGGGAATTAACTTTTCATTACTTATCATAATGTTCTTTGCCAGCGGTCAGTTGTACTTGTGCATCCACCATCTAATGCATCCACTATATACATCACCTCACTTCCTTCTAGTGCTTTAAAGCTTGTTTAGCACACATCAAAATTATATTTTTAAAAAAATTGACTTAAATTTTAATTTTAAAAAAAAAATTAAAACAGTTATATTTATTTAAAAATAATTTTATATTAAATTATAATTTAAAATTAAAATTTTAAGTAAATTATTAAAATTAATTTTTATAATAGTAAAAAAATTTATAAAATACTTAATTACTATTTTATTCTTACTTTTTCTCATCGTATATCCCTCTCCCCTCACTTCTCTACTATTTATACTCTCTTTTATATTTTCGCTCTTCTTAATTTGTTATCATCTCTTATATTTTTAATAAAATTATATTATTTTTAATAATTTTTTAATTACAAAATTTATTATGTTAAAAACTATCTGAATATCTATTTATTCATAATTATTTTTTTCTATAAGTTCTTATTTAAAATTATTTTTTTAAAAACTGTATAAAAACTATTTTATTCATAAAACATATTTTAAACACTTATACAAACAAACTCTTAATTGTTTTATTAGTTGTTCAAAGGAAAAATTGGAAGAAAATTCTTAATTGAAAATTTAATTGTTGAAAATAGGGGACTTTTTCCCAATTTTAAGTTTTGCTGTTCAAAACAACCAGCTTATGTATTTTATTTACTAATCTTTTTCCATGTGTATATAATTTGGTAATCCTTGAATTATATTCAATTTCGTTATTGCCTTGTTTCCGTAGACTGACAATATACTAAAATACTTTAACTTTAATTAATAATGAATGTATTTAATTTATTAAATAAAATTACTTTTTAACTCGTAATATCCAGCAATAACGGGCGATATTTTTCTTCTTCAGGCACTGTGCCATAAATAGTTTTCCCCATCTCAGTGAATTGGGGAAGAAATTAGGAATTGAATCAAATTTGACGGTTACCATGGAACTTCTCCGCAACATGCTCCTATCCCTGCTCTTCGTTCCTCTCTGCACCGTCGCCGGAGGCCGTGGCCCCAGGCGGATGAACACCGATAGCTAATATCGATGAGCCGCAGGTGACGGAGATCGCGAATTTCGCGGTGGCGGACTACAAGAGAAGTGGAGCGAAGCTGAAGATGGAGAAGGTGGTGAAGGGAGAGACGCAGGTGGTGGCCGGGACGAATTACCGGCTGGTTGTGGCGACGAAGGACGGATCGTCGTCATCGGGGACGAAGAACTACGAAGCCGTTGTCTGGGAAAAGCCGTGGCAGCATTTCAGGAATCTTACATCGTTTGAGGCCGTTCAAGGGTAGATCGTAGATTGGATAATGTAGATTTCGCTTTATTTCTCCCTTTTAAGGGATTCATCCTTTATTCCTGCTATCGCGTTTGATCTGTGAAATTATAATATTCTATCCTCTGTACATTTTGATATTATGGTTTTTGGTATATATTGATATTACCGTTGAATCTATAACTTTATTTTTAAATGAATATAATAAATTTAGAACAAATTAGGCGTGCGTTTTGCGGACAGTATATGTAGTCTTCATATTGATTAATATTACCTCATTTTGCTAAATGTACTGAGCACATTATTAGGAAAAATAGAATTAAATATCTTAAAAAGAAATTGAAATAGTCATTCAAACTCTGTACTATTAACTTGCTGCCATACAATTTCACACATTAGTTAAGAAGATCAAACTTGAGAATGCTTCTGTTTGACCATGCAATACTAATATATTTTTTAAGTGATATGTTTATTTATTTTAGGAATAAGCAAAAATATGGGGAAGTCCTATAGAATAAGTAACTTGAGGCTTTCACATTTAGATTTGAATGTGTTCACTTTTTGTAGAAATGGTTGCGTGATTTGTCATAAAGTAGTTACTTGTGGGTCAAGCAATGCAATTATGTGTTGATCAGTTTAGTGTGTGCCCCATACTTTATATTAATTAATAATGATATAATTAAAGTTAAAGAGACCAATACTTTTTTCCTTATTATCCACCTGATTCACTAGAGTTTTATGCTGACTATATCTGAATATGACCTGCAACGTACATCTAGCTATAGTGGATAAGTCTCCTAACAAAATTTTTTTGCATATGCTAATATTCGAACTTGAGACATCGCTTAAATAATACCGAACCGTTTATCACTCGGGACCAACCCCGTTGGCGAGAGACCAATAATTTTTTTGTTTACCTGATTCACTGGAATTTTGCTTTGACTATATCCGGATTCTATCTGCATCGCGTACTTGGCTATGGTGTGTAAGTCTCCCAATGAGGATTTTCTGTATATGCTAAGGCGCAAATTTAAGATCTTGTTTAAATGATACTAAATTATTTACTACTCAGACTAACTCTTATTGGTGAGAGACTAATAATTTGTTTGTTTATATATAAGAAAAACTCCACGGAACTGACGTTGGTTGGGCTAATACAAGTCTTTGGGCCTACGTGGACCTTTTTTATGGGTCTTTAACACTGTAGATGAAAATCAAGTAATCTCAGCTTTAAATCATTGCCAAATACCAACGGGTTAGTACGAGTGTAACGAATAAGATTCACTCTAATAAAATAATACAAGGGGGGAAAATACATATGTTGCCAAAGAAAACTGAAATACAATTCATGCAAGGGACACAAATTATAAGAAAGGAGTTAGTGAGTGTGGGACGGTGATAGAAGCATGTGAATGAGAAGCTGGAAAGAACATGTCTCTTTTATCATTCAAGTTGGTGTCATTGTGCCTTCTCAAGCAATCTCCATTTAATGCTCTCTTCTTGAAACTTCAACATTTCTGTCAGATTCACACATATCTATTCCCCCACTCCTTCCTCAACAGATCTTCATGTTCTTTCTTAATTTTTTTGTAAGGCAGGTTGGCTTCGTGGATGCTTCCCGCCGGTGAGCATTAATTAGGTGGAGATGATCAGATTAAGCCTCACTCATTCACACCCATAAGTAAATATAACACATATCCATTCAAGCTGGTATATACATTCCTCTAGTTAGTTGATTCGATAGGGTTTGATAGGCATTTATTGGATGAAGATATTTTCCAACAAAACACTGACCCTTGTACAAACAAGTAACTTAATTCCTCAGTGTGCCAATATCAGCATCATGATCTATGAGCTGTCATAAAACCCCATGTTTCTTTTTCAAACAGTAATTTTATCTCTTGAGTACGTTTAAAATTTAAGATTTCATTGTAATCTCAACTTAATTAATGTTCATTATAAAACCCCATGTTTCTTTTTCTTACGTACCCAATCGAAGATGTGCCCACCATACAGGAATTTGGTCCCATCCAATAAGAGAGGAAGATAAGAAAGCAAACACACAATGTTATCAGAAAATGACAAAAGGGAGTGCATTTCAACAAACATTGTAATTCCGGAGAATATTTCATGGGGCAGTTTGGCCGAAAAAGAAGAAGACGTTTTCAATTCGATATAAAATTATATTTATGAGTTATTAGTGCCATTTTAAGATTCAGATCTTATCCAATAAACCGGAAACTTGATGTATCGATGATAATTATAAAAGGAGTTACATCAACTCAAATATATGTCTTTGCAATAGTTTCTTTTGTTTTTGTTTTAAAAAGCCAGCGTAATAAACTTGCAATATATCTTTGGTTTATTCTTTTACGCTTATAGCTATTTTTCCTTCTAAATATATATTTTGATTGAAAGTAATTATATTTAAAAATATTATTATAAACTAGGCTATTCTACTAGATTTAATATCTGTTGACAGTATATAGCTATTTTGTGAGATAGAGATGTGAGAACCCATTAATTTTTATTTCATTTTATTGTTATTTTTCATTCCAAAAAGGTAACAGTATATCAAAGATTTATTTATATGAAATTATTATTATTTTTAACTAAATTACTATTAGCTAATTCTTTGAGAAATTTAGATTAAAGCTTACATTATAGCCTGTTTATATAGATTTTTAAAAAAATATTTATAAAAAAACTTTTGAATAGTTTTTGGAAAAATGTTTGTAGATAAGAGATTATTAAAAAAATAATTTTAAATAAATGAGTATTTGAATGTTTGTTATTAGGAGAATTTTTATAATTAGTAAATTATTATAAATGATATATGGTAAAAAAATAATTATATTTTTTATCATAACTACGACACCCTCCGCTCTATTTAGTGTGTGTTTGAAATCACTTTTAAAAATAGATTATAGAGTCAAACCATGATTTTGTGATATATGGGCCAAACAAGATTTTTTAAAAAAAAATCAATTTTAGAACTCAAACCATGGTTTGGAGTCCAAAATCATGGTTTGAGAATAATTGGTCTCTTTATAGCTTTTTGGTGCCCCTTGCCATGGTGAGTTTTTTATTAATTAATAATTTAAATTTTATTAATTAAAAAAATCTAAAATAAATAAAATCTAATTTAATTTCTTATTTAAAAATATTGGGAAAAAGATAATTTGCCAATAAAAGTTACAATTTTCCATATTTTTCGATGGTCATCTAGATTGGTTCTCTAATAAAGTTTTCAGTAGAAAAAAATTAAAATTTAGATAAATATTATAAATTTTTACTTTATTCAAATATATATGTATATGTATTATTTTGTAATTATTTAAATAAAAAAATTTAAAATTAAATTTATTCTTTATGTAATTATCATATTAATTTATATCTTTTTTAGTAATTGTCTATAGAAAAGTGATTTTGCTATTAATCATCCAAACATCTCCAATTTTTAAAATTATTTTTTTCTCAAAATCTATTCTTCCTAAAATCTATTCTCTAAAAGCTAATACAAACACACCCTTACTGTTCATCATCTCAATGCTCTGCTTTCCTTTGTCTCCCATCTTCTGTCTTAGGCATCTTCCATCTTCTATCATGATGACCCTCCTCCCTCCAACGGCAACAACAAAGAGCATAGGTAGAAGAGATTTTGCAAAAGAAGAAAAGAGAAGAGAAAGAAAAGACATACGTCAAAGTTTCTATCTTCTATCATTGACGTCTTCTCATCCAATTACGATGTCCCTCCTCCCTCCTAGTGATGGAGATAAGGAGCACATATAGAGAAGATAGAAGGAGAGGAAATATAGAGTCAAAAAAAAGATAGGTAAAATAATAATTGGGTAGTTTATAAACTCTTTTATTATTGTAGAAACTAATGATATGATCTTATTCAAAATATTAGTTTTAAACTATAATTTAATCTAAAAATTTTTCATATAAATATAACTATTTGTTTTAAATTTTTTACAAATATAAATTTAAACCAGAATTCTTTTTAAATTTGGATAAAATTTAAACAGTAACTATATAAGTGACTACATTTTTCTTTTGAAGTTTAAAACTTATAAACGGTTTTTTACGTTCATAAATTCGTTTCAATAGCTATATATGTTTTTTGAGAAATAATTTAAAATTTTTTAAGGATAAAAATATTTATCTCATATAATTTTTAATATTGAAATATACAAATATGGATAACTGACCAAAATCTGGCTTACACAAAAAAAAAAAAAAAAAAAGAAGCTTGGCAAGGACCCATCGACAGAGACAACACGCAACACACGACCAGTGGTATCTATTATATCTATCATTGATTTGATTTAGCCCAGAAATTGTATAAAATTATGAAATTGCTGGAAAAATAAAGATCGCCCTTGATCTGTACCGAAGCAAAATCGATCTCGGAAACCCTAATCGATTTTTGAGGGTTAGAAAGTAGTGGAAGAGAAACTATAAGCTCCAGTGACTTCGGAGGAATTGTAACTTGGTCTGCCGGAGGCCTTATCGGATAGCATTCATATCTTCGGGATATTGAGAATGAAAAGTTTATTTAAATCTAAGCCTCGTACTCCAGCTGATGTTGTGCGACATACGAGGGATCTTCTCTTATTTGTTGAACGGAATAATGAACCTCGAGAAAGCAAGCGGGAAGAGAAGGTGCTAAATCGAATTTCTCTCTTTTCCTTTATGTGTTTTTTTTTTTAATCTTCCCCATTTCGATTAGTCAGGTTTTGTTTAACTCATCTCAATTTCTTAGTTGCTTGTCGATCGTTTCCTTTTCTATTTTGCAATAGCAATCTAATTCAGAAGTGATCATCAATCGCAACTTGTCAATTAACTGTTTGAGTGGTTCCCCACTTCTCTCCCTATTCGGTCACAGAAAACTACTTGCCTTTCTTAAAAAAGAATAGACTTCTATCGATTTCTTCATCATCGTATGATTTAGCTACAAAATGGAGTGTAATTTGGCTGGATTGGGGAATCTTGTTCATTTGTCACCTTTTCACCAAAGTCACCCATAAACATTAACATTTATCAGAACATCGACCGGTGATGACTTCTTTATGTCTATTCCCAGTTTCATTATGGTGGATTTTTATTGTTTATTTTATTTGATGCATCTAATGGCAGATGTCCGAGCTAAGTAAAAATATCAGAGAGTTGAAGTCAATTCTCTATGGAAATAGTGAATCCGAGCCAGTAGCAGAAGCTTGTGCTCAATTGACTCAAGAATTTTTCAAGTAGAACACATTGCGACTACTTATCCAATGTCTTCCTAAATTGAATTTGGAGGTAATGAGGAATTTTGTAAGAGGTTTCCACACTTTTGCAGTGAAAGTAAAAATACTATTATATTACTATTGTTAAGACGCTCTCATTATTGCATTGTCTGAGTTACGGATAGAAATTAAACTTAAAGCATTAATCTTATGTCATATTGTTCATGTTTGATGGTTGCTTATGTTAAATATGTGCTTTTGCAGACTAGAAAAGATGCCACTCAAGTTGTTGCAAATTTACAGAGGCAGCAAGTTCATTCTAAATTGATCGCGTCTGATTATTTGGAGAAAAATCTGGATCTTATGAATGTTCTGATATTAGGGTAAGAAAATTTTGGATGAATAAATTAGTTACATGATACGTGTTTTAGTGGACTTTACATAGTGTGATGACTTCTCATTTCCAAATGAATAGAAGTGAATTACTTATATCTTCATTAAGGCTTTTGAGTATAACATATATCCTCATAATTTTGTCAAATCAAAGATCGCTTCCTTGAGGTGGAAATTAAGGAGGAAACTGTGATGTTAAAATTCTCAAATAGGTGGGATTTGTTGTGTTAAAACTGATTATGAAATAGATCTTTTGTTAATTCTCGCTTCGGAGGTGGTACTTGCAAACTTTTAATTGCTTAGGATTGTTATGTTTATTTCTCACCCACCTTTTTAATAACGTTTGAACCTAATGCCTTAATGAATCAGACACTATGGTAGTACTTGATCTAGATTAGCAAAGTTTGCGTCTAGGTGAAAATGAGCGTTTTAGTTTGTTAATCTTTAATATCCATTTACCTTTTGTTGTTGTTGTGAATTGCATTTTATCTATTTTGTTTCAACTATGGAAGTGACTGACCATTGTTTTTTTCTAGATATGAAAACACAGATATGGCTTTACACTACGGTGCTATGCTGAGAGAGTGCATAAGACACCAGATTGTTGCTAGGTGAGGGGAAAGGATCAAATAAAAATCATGTTTTTTCTTAGACCTAATCTAAAATTGTTATTGACAGATGGGAACTCAATCTTATTGGTCATAGTTGAAATTTGTGTTGGAATCATAGTTACTATGCTTACATACATTTGGGCCCTTGAGGGAATTATGTCAAATGAGAATGTTGGGTGATTATATAAAGAACTAAACCATAGTAGCTGAAAAGGAAATTATTCTGGGTCAGTTATTATCTCACGTGTAAGTTTTGTGATGTTCTAAGCCTTTTTGTGTTTTCTGTCAGTTATGTTTTGCAATCACCGAATATGAAGAAGTTTTTTGATTACATACAACTTCCAAATTTTGACATTGCCGCAGATGCTGCTGCAACATTCAAGGTAGGTATCATCTGAGTAAACTTGTGAAGATAGATAGCAGGGTTAAAATCGTGTGTATTATGCGATTCATTTTTAAAATTGTTAAAATTGTGTGTCATTTCAAATTGTTACAGGAACTCATGACGAGACATAAATCTACTGTAGCTGAATTCCTCTCTAAAAATTATGAATGGGTATGTTCTCCTCTTCCAACTTCAGTGAAAAGTAGTGTGCTTATGCAAATTCATATGTATTTATACACTGACATTGACTTTCTTTCCATCCTTCCTTTCTACCTTAAAAGGTGCTTGGGCAATGTGCTTGATTGTTGGAGCATATCATAGAAATTTACATTAGTTGCTAATAATCTGGGTAAATTCTTGAAAAGATTATACCTTTAGTCTTGTGGTGTTTCTGGGATCAATATTGTTCCTGTTATGAATTTTGTTCTGGAAGAGATATTTCAATACGGAAGAGGCTTTCCACTTCATTATTTTAACCTCTACATTCTTATCATTTGGCATAATGCTACATAACATGTGCATGCACTCACGCTTGTTCTTTTCCTTCTTAAATGCAGACATCTTTCACTTGCACAAGTTTTTACTTATCTGTATAATAGTTCGTGCTTTACTATGGGCATGATTCTTTTAACTACCCTTATATCTTGGTTACTTATCAATCATAACCTATACCATCTATGTTGTTATTGCTGTTATCAGTTTTTTGAGGAGTATAATTCTAAGCTGTTGGAATCTCCCAATTATATTACGAAGCGACAAGCTATCAAGGTACCATACAAATTTGATATTTATTTTATCTGCAAAAACTTTGAATGAAGAAAGCATGTCCAAGCAACATAATTTCTCCTCATAAAAATATGACTTAGGTTCTAAGAAAATTTAACTTGTGCTGTATAGTATGTTTGTCATTTGGACAGTGGATATGATTGAAGAAGTAGAAAACGAAAGTATCATTAATCATGCCATCTTAATCTTCGACTCAAATGATATATACATCAATTTACTGTAATAGTTGGTTGCATCCAATTGAATCTTTCTGCATTGATGCATGTATATTCACACTGTGTTTCTTTCTTACAGCTCTTGGGAGACATGTTACTTGATCGGTCAAATTCAGCTGTAATGACACGATATGTGAGCTCAAGAGACAATTTAAGGATTCTGATGAATCTCTTAAGAGTATGTTCCCCTTTCATAAAACTAAATGATTTGTTTTTGAATATGTTTTCTTCCTGCCTTTCATTTGTACTACCAACCCCATCGTTTGCATTTCCTGTTTGCTTTGTTTTTGAATATGTTTTCTTCCTGCCTTTCATTTGTACTGCCAACCCCATAGTTTGCATTTCCTGTTTGCTCTCATTAGCACCGTGTCATGAGCTTGATTGATCAAAGTAACCATGATTACTTTTCCGACTTCTAAGCATCTGGGTTACTAGACAATGATATGTTTGATGTTGAGTTTTTGGTGTCCATATACTTAACTGGGGCAAAAGAATTGGACGTGACACTTGTTTAAGCAGACATTTAATAGGTGCTTGCTGGTTCCTTTCTGCAGGAGGAAAGCAAGAGCATTCAGATAGAAGCATTTCATGTTTTCAAGGTAACATTGTCGTATAATAGTGCATTTATTTAAGAGGGTTTTCTTAATTCACCTCCTTCCAAGTTTTTAATTTTTATATTCATTTGTACTGGTCATAACAGCTATTTGTCGCCAACCAAAATAAGCCAGCCGAAATCATTGGCATACTCGTTGCCAATAGAAGCAAACTTCTAAGATTGTTGGGTGACTTCAAGACGGACAAGCGTAAGTATTGATATTTCTTTAATTTGTAATTATAAGTGGTATCAATATCATGTTCTAAGAACCACATGTTCTTCGGGATTATGCAGCTGATGAACAGTTTGATGCCGACAAAGCTCAGGTTATGAGGGAAATTGCTGCTCTTGAACCTAAAGGCAGCCCTTGAGTGGCAGAATGAGTTAAGCATCAGCTGGCATTGCAAACTTGTTTTATGAAACTGTGTATTGCTAGAGTTTTTATATTCTTGATGAAGACCATGGTTTTAAGGCAAATATCAAAATGCTTGGGATATGTAATATTATCTTATTAGGTAAAAGGTAGATAAATAAATTTGCTAGAATGAGCTACGTGCCTATTTGGCTTTTCCAGGTATTAGACTTAGAACAACAATCCTCGCATCCTTGTAATTATATGCTGCTAGAGGTCATGCAATAATTTGATCATCTCAAATTTGTTTAGACTAATTTGTTGTGTGTACCAGGCATCTGTTTCTTTACAAAAAGACTACATGATACTCCAAATGGTCTAAATCTTAAGAATGAGTCATATTATCTAGCTCATGAATGACATGGATCGCTGCTATATATTATGTTTTATATTGATTTTTCAGTTGCCAGTGTTACCTTGCAAAAGCTGCTAAATTTATGGAAATTTTTATTGCAGCTTTTAAAAATCATAAATTACTACAATAATTAGTTACTACCACTATTTTTATTTTATTTGGACTTGATTTTTCTAAACAAACACGTTAAGGGTACAATTTTAGACATTGGTAGGAGGGATTAGTTTTTCAGTGCAGAAGTTTATATTTAATGTACCATAATATTTTAAATAGAATTATTTTAAATAAAATAATATAAGTACCTGAAAAAAATTACTTTAAAGTTTAAATTAAGCAAACAAAAGATGGGGTTGGAGTGGTGGTGAAAAGTAGCCATACTTTGCTCCCTTAGAATAATGGTATATGCTCCAGCATTATGCTCATCCAATTCCTGAGGATTCTCGTAACTCTAAATGCCAATGAGCTTATAGTAAACACTAAAATACTCTGAATATATATTTTTTTTTCAAAAATTATATTCTTCCTCTTTATCCCAATTCGGCCTGGGAAAAATTCGTTTCATCATGAAATTCCACAACCACGACGCCAATAGTGCGCCCTTCACTTGTGAGGGAAGACGGCAAAATACCATCAAGCGCTGCAAAAACAAAATTTGGCACATTCCTAGCACCACACCATCAAAGCATTTATTTATGACGCCTCCTTCCATTCACTGTTGCTAGCCATATCACCTTTTCTTTCTTTTCTTACTTTTAGTACAGAAAATTTAAGTAAGATGATTCATGATTCATTGTATCAGGTAGGTCTCATTAAAAAAAACCTAATAAACCATCCAACTAGATGGGATTTTTTACACCTTTTTAGGCCAGCCAATAATTAGCTTATTTTCTGAATTCTATTACTATATATTTGAGCCATTAGGGTACCAGAGGTCCAACTAAATGAGATTTTACGTGGTCATAAAAAAAAGGAAAATTGATTGAAAATATCTATTTAAAAACTTTATTTATTAAAAAGATCTGAATTTGAGTGGTTCAATCTTTTTTGTGAGTACAATCTTTTTTTAATAATATACAACACATCTTTAACTGTATGTAAATAATTTTTAGATATTTTTGTATTTAATTAAAGATAAACTTTACACTGCTAAAATAATTGTACTCCTTAAAAGTAGTCAAAATCCAAAATTATAAGAAGGCAGTCCTATTTCTCCTAATACATGGTTCATGGATTTGCAGATATGTGGAGCAAGTATGATAAAACATATATTTTAGCACTAACATGATTGATCCGAGTGATAAATAATTCGATATTGTTTAAATAAAATTTTAAATTTAAACTTTGACATATATAAAAAATCTTTGTTAGAAGACTCATTTACTATAATTAGATACATAATGTTAGTCAAATTTAATTATAGTCGAGATAAAATTTTAATATATTGGACAAAAAAAAATATTTCAGATATACTTTATAGACAGGTGTACGAGCCACTTTAAGGTGACGGTATTCAATTCATGTGTTGTAATACCGAGATCGCATCAAATAAAATATACTTATAGAATATTCTTCCAACAAATTAAATGACACACTAATGACTCCGAAAATCAGCTATTTCCCCAAACTACTATTATTTTCGAGCAAAAAAGGAAAATCTTACCATTACTCTCGTTAGTCAGTCTGAACGTGAAAGCTGAAGAAGAAATCATAGCCTCTCTCTCACTCCCATCATCACGTTTCAGAAACTCTCGTTCTCATCTCAAGATCAATCGCAGATATGGCAGACATTGGTATGCCACAATCAATCAACCTCTTAATCATTCTTTCTTGTTTTGTCTCTGCCAGGGATCTCATCTTTTTTCTTTGGTTGGATTCATGGCTATTTTATTGAACGATAGACTCGCTCCCGGAATTCCTGGCGTCTGCAATCGATGCTGCTCAGAAAGCTGGCGAGGTCAGTTAATTCTCGACTCCATTTTCTTCCCAAATCCAATATATTTGGCAGTCCTGTTTCATTCTTATCTCTTTTGTGTGAATGGTTACCAGGTCATTCGAAAAGCGTTCTACGAGACCAAACGTGTGGAGCATAAAGGACAGGTTTGTACTAGAAATGCGCTTCTACCTAGCTGCTTTTTCTTTCTAGTGATTGATTATGGGTCCCATTTGCCAGTTCTCTACACAAAAGTATATTTTTTTTTATTCACAATTTTAATGCTTGTTTACCATCAAGTTCGTGCTAATTTCTGCGGTGTCATCATCATTGAGCATGTTGATCTTTAACCTCCATAGATTGAAAACACAGGAAAATCGTTCTGCCATGGCCTCACAGGCCAGCATAATGGGGCCACCGTTGATTGTTCTGAGGATTTATTGTAATTTACTCTAAAATCTTTACTTTATTTAAAAAAAATTTGAAGTGCAAATCAATTTGGCAGTAGCCGACGGTCTATTTTAGATGGTCAGTTGAACGAACGTCAGACAAATAGCATTGAAGTAATTTCTAGCGGAAGTGAAGAACAGCTGCATAACTATGAATTGTTCTTGCAAGATAAAGTGTCGAGAGCTTCCATATGGCGTGGCTCGCTTCTCATGATCTAGTGAGAAGATAGATGTTTAAATAGATACATAATGAATCAGTTACTATCCCATTTGCTTATACATGGAAAATGCAGTGCAAAACATGAAACAGACTCCAAAATACAAGAACTTGTTTTATGAAAGTGAAGAAGAATAGCAGCATACCTAAGAGAAATTCTTGTAAGATAAATGTCGAGCTTCCATATGATGGAGCTCATCTCTTGATTAAGTTGGAATATAGAAGTTCAAGAAGATACCTAGAAGGTATCTGTAAGCTATTATCAATAGAGAAGTTCGGGGTACTCAGATCGGTAGTGAGTCCTAGTAATACACAGACATCCACACATATAATGGTTTTTGTCGTCATCTTTTCAGTTTTCTTATGCGTGTAGGTTGATTTGGTCACGGAAACTGACAAAGCATGTGAAGAACTTATATTTAATCATCTGAAGCAAATTTACCCCGCTCATAAGGTTACTTCTGCTCTCTTTCATCCTTACTAATTGTTTTGGTTTTTCAAAAAACATTAATGATCTTGCAATTCTACATTTTTTAAAGTATTCTGTTTTGAAAACAATGGTGATTTTATTAGTTCATTGGGGAGGAAACTACCGCAGTTCAAGGTGCTACAGAACTTACAGATGAACCCACATGGATAGTTGACCCTGTGGATGGAACAACTAACTTTGTGCATGGGTAAGTATCCACTCTGATTTTCAAGTTGATACATTTGCATTTCCATATAGAATAACCATAATTCCGCTATTTGTAGCTTCCCTCTCGTCTGTGTCTCCATAGGCCTTACAATTCAAAAAGTTCCCGTTGTTGGCGTTGTTTACAATCCAATATTGAATGAGGTGAGGAATCTTCCACCCTGTCGATATTCTACTAGTGGCTCTTACCCAAGTATCTGATGTTTCAATTACTTTTTTAAATACGGAAATTTTGTTTTTCTGTCTTTTGACTTGAATTGAAATTTCAAATGGCTTTATGTAGCTTTTCACTGCGATTACTGGGAAAGGTGCTTTTTTGAACGAGAAACCTATAAAAGGTGTGTATTCTTTTCTTTGTCTCTTGAATGTTAGTGTTTATCTGGAATGAACTGTCCATGCTTATGTCTTGAATTTGTGCAGTATCATCACAAAGTGAACTGATTAGCTCTCTTCTTGTCACTGAGGTATGTCATGTTTGTTAGAATTGATTTACCTGAAAGCGGTGTATCATTCTTACTCACATCAATATTTGTTAGTCGTCCCTTCTCTCCGCTTATTTATTTCCTCATATTATAGTTGTTTCTAGGGATCACTCAAACGTTGTCGTTGTTGTTAGTGTTAATGACTACCCTATAACTAAAACCACTGTTAGCTGTAGAGTGTGTGTGTGGAATAACCATATAAATGCCACATAGCGCTCAGCTAACTGATATCTATATGACGGGATGCCCGATCACATGGACAGTATGAAGCATTACTATGTTCTTAGTTCTTTGACAGGAACCCAACCGTGGCTATCTCATTATAATAAGCAGCTGATCCCTATATAACTTGACGTTCTTGTTTAATAAATTGGCATCAAATTTACTGTCTCCATCTATTATATTATTTTGAAAGTCTTATGACCTGGGGACCCTTGGGGTTAGGTAAATGAAAGTCTAGGACGTTCTTGTTCAATATATTGGCATCAGATTAAATGTCTATATCTAGATTACCATGGAAGTCTCTGACCTTGGGAAAGAAACAGGAAACTGGAAGGGGTTAGGTATTGAACTCAAGATATCAACATAAACGTTCTTACAGTGACATAAACCAACTGATCTATTGGCAATTAGTTTCTCTACTTAATTGAATAATTATTCATTTTACAAGTGTCAGAAATGTTTATACTAGACAATTAACAACGAATCCATTGGTTTTCGTATAATTAAACTATCGCAGTGGTGGTGAAGTAACCCTTCAAGGGTCTGTTTCCGCAATGCTTTAGGCAAAACTCTCACCAAAATTATGCAGCAGAGATTCAAAGTTGTTATATGCAAATCATAGCCTAGTAATCATGACCATTGACAGTGTACTTAGAAACTGCATATTGAATAAGGCAATAACAGTGAGTTAGTGAAGAATCTTAAAACTTGATCATCTCGAAATATAAGTTTGTATTTAGAGATACATAATAATCTAAGAAAATTTTTCAACGTATCAGAATCTTAATATGATCATTTGAAGTAATGCTAGCTATTGGGACTTATCTTTAAGCCTCCTGGTTACCTTTCTCTGTTTTCCTATACAAAGCCAGCAAAGGAGTGGGAGAGAATATGTCTGCTAAGACTACCAAGATGCCTGAAATACGAACTTAACGTGGGAATTGGGATACAACCCAAATATTCATAAACATTCATATCTGAATGTTATGCCTCTAAAATCAATTTAACACTGTAATCTCATAAAAAAATTCCCTTTCTGAATGAGCAGTGTGGAGCAAACGGTGAGAGGTCAACAGTTGATGCATATACAAAGAGGCTCAATAGCTTGCTTCCGAAGGTAAAACCAGGACTTGCCAAGGAATCTTCTGTACTATAGTGAAATGATTAACTGTCATAACTATGTCTTTTCAATTACTAGGTGAGATCCCTTCGAGCTTGTGGTTCCTTGGCTTTGAACCTTTGTGGAGTCGCATGTGGAAGGCTTGACATATGCTTTCAGCTTGGCTTCGGGGGTTCTTGGTATGAGTTTTTAACAAAATGCAATTTATTTTCTTCAAGTTATTCTTTGATGCATGCTTTCAGCTTGGCTTTGGTGGTCCTTAGTCTCATGTGGAAGGCTTGACATATGCTTTCAATCTCTTACAGTATTTAGTTATTCTGAATAATATAATGTTCCAAAAGCATATAATTTACTTTTTTTTTATATATTTATTTGAATGAATTACTATATATAACATACAGATACTGAATACAGACTATTTTTACACCCTGCATAATTGGTGGAGTTTTCAGGGATGTAGCTGCCGGTGCTGTCATTGTCCGGGAAGCTGGAGGTGTTATGTATGATCCGTAAGTGGCCTTACTTAGACGTCCTTCTACTTAACGACTGGGATTCGTATGAAATGAAAGGTTCTAGAGAATCTGGATTAGGTAGAAAGTCCATTTCGCTATTGATATGCATCTTCATGACTTCTTTCTATGCACTGTAACCAAGCCATGCTTTTAATACAAAAATTGAGGCCCAAAACTGCACTAGATTGGATAGTGACTGATACATATATATGTTCAAAAAAGGACTTTTCAATTACGTCAGAATCTTATGTGTGTATTGCTTCAGTTCTGGTGCAGAATTTGACCTTACAGTTCAAAGGGTGGCAGCTTCAAACCCTTCCCTGAAGGATAAACTGGTGGAGGCTCTGCAACAAGTAGAGTGAGAAGAAACTATCGTTCATCGTTATAGACGAAACTAATGGCTCACATGCCTTGGCATCAATTATCGTCTTTAATATTAACATGAACTCTGTCTTCTGGGTTTAGATCTTCATGTCTTACTCTCCACTGGGTTTCCCATGTAACGACAATACAATAAAATATTTAAGAGTTTCCATATGATAGTATCTTACATCGCGTAATATCATACAATCTCACAATATTTTATATATTTATGTTCACTATGATGATTTAAATTCTGAGTAAAAAGAATAATTATAATATGCAATGTTCACATGGCCAATGAAAGACATTCGCCTCCAGCACCTTCTATCTCTTGATTAAAGTCTCTTCAATTCTACCAATGGCCTCTTATAGTAGTACTAAGCGGGACTGAGAAAATAAGCTATTTGATTAATTACTATTATTTTCCAGCCGAAAAGAAAAATTACCATTATCAGCAGTCTCATACTATCGTTAGTCTGAACGTGAAAGCTGAAGACGAAATCATAGCTTCTCTCTCACTCCCATCATCACGTTTCAGAAACGTTCCTTTCTCATCTCAAGATCATTGGCAGATATTGAGTTATTTATTTATTATACAATTTATTTAAATATTAATTAGGATAATTAATAAATATTTATAAGTATGACCTGTAGTTATTGAGCTAAATTTAAAGTGGGTTATTGACTCAGTTTATTTAAGGTTAATTTTTTAATAGTAAAAATTAACATTTGAGAATAATTCAGTTTATTATGAGATTTCTTTTTGAGTCCAGAACGAAACTTGAATGTCAACTTTCTTCTAAAAGTTTCCCACTAGTGACGGCTAAAATAAATTGTCATCGCTATACCTAATTACCAACTGAAAAAATCTGTCGTTTATCTGACAATATTTTCTTTTGATAGGTATCTCATTTGATTTCAATTCTTCTCATATAAGTTTTATATTTAAATATATTATAATTTAAAATAATTATATCATAATTGAGATATTTATTTTTTAACAGGCTGATATTGGTACTCCACAATCAATCAACCTCTCCATCGTTCTTTTTTGTTTTGTCTGTCAGGGATCTTACCTTTTGTTTTCTTTCGTTGGATTTTCATTGCAACTTTATGGAATGATAGATTCGCTCCCGGAATTCCTCGCGCCTGCAATCGATGTTGCCCGGAAAGATGGTGAGATCAGTTCATTCTCAACTTCATTTTCTTCCCAAAATCCAATATATTTTCCAGTCCAGTTTCACTTCTTATATCTTTTGTGTGAATGCTTACCAGCTCATTCGAAAAGCGTTCTATGAGACCAAACATGTGGAGCACAAAGGACAGGTTTGCACTAGAAACGCGCTTCTACCAAACTGCGTTCTCTTTCTAGTGATTGATTAAGGGTCCCATTTGCCATTTATCTACGCAAAAGATGTAGATTTTTATTGTTTAAAGCATCAATGCTTCGTTATCATCAAGTTCAAACCAATTCGTGCAGTTTTGATGTGTTATCATCAAGGGGCATATTGATTTTTTAACCCCCATAGATTGAAAAGACGGGAAAATCATTCAGCCTTGGCCTCACGGGCCCTCATTATGGGGCCACCCGTTGATTCAGATGGGTAGTGATCAGTCATAATAATGCACACATATAATGGTTTTTTTTTTTTGTCGTCATTTTTTCAGTTTCCTTATGCGTGTAGGTTGATTTGGTCACGGAAACTGATAAAGCATGTGAAGAACTCATATTTAATCATCTGAAGCTGATTTACCCCGCTCATAAGGTTACTTCTGCTCTCTTTCATGATCTTGCAATTCTACATTTTTTTTAGAAGTATTCTGTTTTAAAAACTTTGTTCATGGGTAAATTATCCACTTTGATTTTCGAGTTGATACATTTGCATTGCCTTATAGAATAACCATAATTCTGCTATTTGTAGCTTCCCTTTCGTCTGTGTCTCCATAGGCCTTACAATTCAAAAAGTTCCCGTTGTTGGCGTTGTTTACAATCCAATATTGAATGAGGTAAGGAATCTTCCACCCAGTAGATACTTTATTAGTGGCTTGCCCAAGGATTCTGTAAAAATCTTTGTACACTAATTTTTATTCAATGCTGAAAATAGTGTGATGTGTTTACTTTTGTTTATTTGTCTTTTGACTTAAATTGAAATTTGAAATGACTAATTGTTGCTTTTCACTGCCATTTCTGGGAAAGGTGCTTTTTTGAACGGGAAACCTATAAAAGGTGTGCATTCTTTTCTGTGTCTTTTGAATGTTGGTGTTTATCTGGAATTAATTGTCCATGCTTATGTCTTGAATTTGTGCAGTATTATTGCAAAGTGAACTGATAAGCTCTCTTCTTGTCACTAAGGTATGACATGTTAGTTAGAATTGATTTACCTGAAAGCCATGTATCACTCTTATTCATATCCGAATACATTAACATTCATATCCGAAATGTGATGCCTGTAAATCAAGTTAACACTGAAATCTGATAAAAAAATTCCTTTCTGAATGGGCAGTGTGGATCAAATCGTGACAAGTCAGTAGTTGATACCTATACAAAGAGGGTCAATAGCTTGCTTTTGAAGGTAAAACCAGGACTTGCCAAGGAATCATCTGCCCTATAGCGAAATGATTAACTGTCATAACCATGTCTTTCCAGGTAAGATCCCTTCGAGCTTGTGGTTCCTTGGCTTTAAACCTTTGTGGAGTCGCATGTGGAAGGCTCGATATATGCTTTAGCTTGGCTTTGGTGGTGCATGGTATGGTTTTACACAGCATGCAATTTACAGTTTTCTGTTTTTTTAGTTATTCTTTGATATATGCTTTCAAATATACAGATACCGGATACTTAATACTGCATAATTGGCGGAGTTTTCAGGGATGTAGCGGCGGGTGCTGTCATTGTTAGAGAAGGTGGAGGTGTTATGTATGATCCGTAAGAGGCTTTACTTTAGATATCTTTCTACTTAACGAATGGGATTTGTAATTTGTATGAAACGAAAGGTTCTAGAGAGTCCTGTCTTTCCATCAGTTAGGTATAGAGTCTATTTCGCTACTGACATGCATCTTCATGACTTCTTTCTATGCACTATAACCAGGCCATGCTTTTAATACAAAACTTTAGAGCCAAAACTGCACTAGATTTGATAGTGATGGATACTTACGTTCGAAAAAATACTGGAAAAATAAAGACGAGATTTTAAAGAAAGAATACAATCATTACAAAAACTTACAAGTGAACAGTATACAATAGTAAATTCTAATGCAAGAATGACAATAGGCTTATCCTGCATATTTGTTGTAATATTTTTTAGTGACTATATATTTTTTCTAAAACATTATAGTGATTTTCCCAAAAAATTTTCTATTAGGTGAAAATCTGATGGGTGTATTGCTTCCATTCTGGTGCAGAATTTGACCTTACAGCTCAAAGGGTGGCAGCTTCAAACCCTTCCCTGAAGGATAAACTGGTGGAGGCTCTGCGCCAAGTAAAGTGAGAAGAAACTATCATTCTCTGATGAAAATGATAATTCAACTGATAAGCCCGCCTCTGCTACGTGGGACGACTTCAATTAATTTTTTTTTCCCATCCTTATAGACGATGCTAATGGCTTAATAGTAAGATGAACTTGGCCTTCTCTGTTTAGATGAACTTGAGTGGGGTTCGATATGGTAAGTATCTTACATCACATGATATCATAAAGTCTCACATATTTTATATATATATATATATATATTTATGTTTGGTATGATAATTAGAATTCTGACTAAAGGAAAGGATATATAATGCGTTTTATAAAAGCTAAAATGTGATGTGAGATTCTTTATATTATAATTGGCTCTCTATCTCACATGGATGATGACGCATATTGCATTATAATGTGAAAAGTTCACATGGCCAATGAAAGACTTCCAAGCTCCTCCTTTTTCTTGATTAAACTCTTCTTAATTCTCAATTCTTAATTCTCAATTCTTAATTCTCGTTGACTTGGTGGGCCTAAATATGAGAAAAATTGAATGTTAACGTGTTGGTATTTGAGCTGGGGTTTGTGGGTTTGGTTTCAGACTTTGATAGCATGTTATGGCTTTGGACAAGAGACACATAACATCAAACAATTTGAACATTTCTTCGTTTTTAATACGTTTTGGTCTGACCAGCACACGTGCCAAGTATCTCCGTTATGCACTTAAAAAAGTCCAAAGCTTATTTAATTTAATCACATATTTCAAACATGTTTAGGTATTATTATATTTGACCTCCTAAAATATTCTCTCTTTCTATTATTTATTCGCCAATTTCAAGTAAAACAAACGCCTTCTACTTTTGGGCATCAGCAAAACGCCTACAGGTGTTCGCCAACTTTATCAAAATTCACTTTTCTTTTGTAGCAAACTTCAAATTTTCAAACCCGTCATCTCCCATAAGTAACGGGTACCTTCATTTTTGCTCAAGGGTTGGATAATGGAAGACACTTGAATTATAAACCTCAAGAAATGTAGAAAGTGTGGAAAAAAGAATGATAATATGTATATAGATACAGATATAAAGTGACAGATACAATGTATATCCTCTCAAGTGGCAAGGAGAAAACCACGCCACAAGAAATTCCTCACCCCTCCTATTCTGTCAAAGAATAATTCAAAACTGAAAAACCTAAACCATCTGGGGGTACCCTAAATGCCCTCACTTCATGTGACCTAAATATACAAAAGTGATCCCTACAACAAAGTCCATAAAGATAGAAGCAAAATATAACAAACAGCAAAGGTGAGTAACTCGCACAAAATAACCAAACCTAAGATCCCGGAACCGAATCTCATACAGGACCGGACTCGTAGAAGCAAGTCCGGTTTTTCTCTATCTCCCTTGGTTCGGAATACCTAGTTGGCAAATTAGTTTACACCTGTGTTGGCCTAGAACCATAGCCATTGACTCCATTAACGCCATTGGAAGTCTTGCCCTCTGAATTCCTCCTCTTCAACACAATGATCCATGTGTAAGCTTCTAACAACACTGCAATACCTCCCAAAGCTGCAATAATGCCTATGTAAGCATGCTTATAGTCATTGTAACGATCTTGAACTGAAGCCTCCAATGCTTCAAATCCTTTGAAAATGTTAATAATGCTAATGATAATTGTGGCGTATCCAATCATGTGGTGGTACACATTCCAGTAAAACCTGAACTTGTGGTCTTTGTTTGGCCTCAGAAGCAGAGCAAACACCTGATTCCACAACAACAAGGAGGTTACAACATAGACATAAACACAACAGACAAAAAGCATGTTCCTCAGAAACATAAGATGTTGCTGTCACATGTGTTCTGATCTACCTGAAGGGTTCCGAAGCAGAAGAGGATGATGCCAAGTGTTCTGTGAGTGTCATATCGGATACCGGCAGAGTCACTTCCTAGTTTGAGACCAGTGCCCCAACCAGCAACACCAATTATGTAGGCAGATGCTTGGCATATCACGTGAAGATAAAACCAAGCAGGGTCTGCAGATTTGAACACCTTCAAGTACCTTGCAATTATGGCTCCCACAGGCATCAGAACTCCCCAGCTCACTGCATTCAGCACTCCATGAGTCTGAAAACAATCATCATTCAGACTATCAGGTTTATTCACATCTTAAATTTCAAGTATTCAAGTATGAATTTCTGGGAAGAAGACCACATTTAGGCTATTCATATGGTGGTAATTGAAGATATGTATATGAATTGACGAAAGTTGCAGAATTTAATAGCGAAAGATTAGCGAGATTATAAGAGCCAGCCGAGTAATTAAGCCTAAATTAGATCCTTCAAACAAAATTCCAAAATACTTACGTTTCTTCTTCTCATAAGGGAGTTTCCAGATCCGCCTGCTCCTTGGCTCTCACCGGAAACGAGGTTCAAGGTCTCCTTGGCGTCGGTATTAGCCGAACCCATAGCATGTTGCTGAGGAGTAGAACCAGAGACATCTCCTTCCTGCCAAGTATGAATCATAGAACTGACACCTCCGTTAACAGTGAGAGTAGCGAATATGATAACCTCGTTGTTCTCATACGTCGCTGTCAAATTCGACACCGGGAAACTCAGATCCCCCTGCGCTAACGAGGTGCTATAGCCGGAGATTGGCGAGGTATGCGCCTTTGCAGTCCCATCGGATCCTACTATAGCCACAAGAGCTTGGGCTCCGTCCATGGCTCGTGCCGCACTGCCGGTAGGGTTGAGGGCCCAGGCGACCCATTTGTTGTTCGACGTGATTCCTGTGTGACGGTAAGCGACATCGAGCTTTCCGGTGGACTGATCATAGGTCCAATGGAGGTGAGAGCTCAAGTGAGGGAGATCACGACACGTTGCGAAGGCGGTGTTTGCGGCGGAGCTAGGGAAGCCGAGGGATCCACAGGTTTGAGCAGAGGATGACAGAAACAGAGAGACCAGAACAGAGAAGCCCAACACAAACTTCAATACGGCGTCCATGGTTTTCATCTCCGATTATCAACAAGAAACAGGGAAGGTTTGAAATCTGAGACGGGGCTCAGAAATGCCAAGAAGCAGGGAATAATGGGTTGGCTTTGGATTGTGTTGAGCATGGGAATGGGGAGAGGGAAAAGGTAATTATAGAGTTGGTGGGTGTGGTTGGGTGAGTCCTTTCGGCTTTCAGAGAAGGAAGCTTCCATGTGTAGGATGAGGAAAGAAGGAGACTCTGATTTATTCCACAAGAAAGAAAATTGAGATTTTTGTCCACAAGAAAGAAAGAAATTCATGATTTTGATTTGATAATGAATGAAATATTTGTGAATTGAAATCGTAGAGAGGGAATAGGAGGGAAGGAGTCAAGGGTGCATTAGAATCTCAAGAGTAACGAAGCTATAAGGAGTAGTTCGGTGAGAGGAATTAGTCGATAATGTTGGACAACTACCCAGGTTGCTTCACTAGTCCACCCACACAAGCCATTAGGATTCTATCCAACTCATCCCTATGCATGCGTTCTAATATTCTCATGCCCATAGTTTCGGCTCATGTTAAGAGGGGGACGGTGTTGGCGCGTGTGGTGTGGGGAGGGTGAAGCGAATCGTGCGGGATTCCATGGTCAAAGTGTTCGTACTCATGTGGGCCCAGCGGCCAGGTCCCGTATTAAAGATTTGGAGGTGTCGTGTTAGTAAGTTTCAAAGGTCCGACCCTGTCCTCCGCGAATTTTAAACGCTTTGAACAAAACGGCAACGTTCCCAATTGTACACCGTTTTTTATGAATTATTCTAACTATTATTTAATATTTTATTATGCAATCAATACGTAAGTGAGAGAAATGTAGCTCAATTGTTTAATTCTTGTCATGTACGGTTTTCTTGACATAGCATAACGATCGTAAGAATATTTCTTATGAAAATGAGATTAATACAGAAAAATATTATATTCAAAATTAAAAATAACAAAAATCACATTAGTCGTACGAAATCATGAATATTATTACTATTATTATTTTACTAAACAAGAAAGTTAGGAATTTGGTTGTTAAACCTCGCGTTTACGTTGTCAACGGAAACGCTTAGGAGTGTTATTAACTTTAATTACTATTAACGCTTTTAATTACAATTTGCATGGATTCCTCGTGTCCCTTTGTATGTGTCCACACGTGTTTGACCTTTTTGGATTTTCCATGATGATGTCGCACTCTATGCCAAGTCTTTCCCTTCTTACCTATGTGCTTATGCGATAATTACTACAATATCAGAATTATCGTACTTTTAATAATTAGTTTTCTAAACAATATGAATCAGCATGAGACTTCTACATAGTTATATTTGGTAAATTTCAATCCATGATTTGCTTTCTGCTTGCAAGTTCATTAATTTCTCTGCCTAATGCATTGAATATGCATCCATGGACATTTATAATTCCGTTACGCCAAAAACAGGATGACGGGAGAAGGTTGAATTTATTAATATTGTTCCCGTTACAAGTTTATAAATTTTAATGAGGAGTGATATCTTTCTTTTTTTTTTATTTCCCTTATTTTAGCTTAATTAAATAGCGATACCATTGTTACATAAATAGAGCCTATCAATATTGATTCAATTAATAAAAAATTGACCCATAACTCATAAAATTATGAATTTAAATCTCACTACATATATAAAAATTTTATTAGTGAGATATTTATAATTTTTTTGACAATCCAGAGCAAGAGGCTCCAGAAGGCTTGAGTAACAGGGTGGGATGGACTAGCCTATTGGTCTGCCTGTGTTTTGACCGTTTATTTTTTTTGGGTACAGGTTAGCTCGTGCACGTGTCTCAGCTCATATTAAACAGGTTGGGTTAAACCCGTTTGAGATATAATGGGCATGGACAACTCATTTATCAAAGAGAAAAAAAAATCTATTTAAACATATTTAAAGTTCTAATAACAATCGATGCTCACAAATAATATAATATACAGTGATAATAAAACAATAATACACATGATATAATTATTTGTCTTAAAATCACAATCATACGTAACATATATTCAAATACTTAAATCATTTTTTTATCCTTCAAAAGTAGATTAATTCTAAATTATAATATTTACTACTTAAAATTTAAAATTTTTAACATTATGTAATAAAAGTTAAAGCCTCTTAACATAAAATATAAAGTTTTATTTCGAATTTCATCATCACACATACACCACACATGTACAATATATCCTCTTAGCAAAAAAATAAAATAAAATTATATATATAGACGGACACGAGAAGCCCAATAATATGCTTGTAGCTTATCCGTATAATATAGTAAATTTACCTGTTTAAGCCTATCTAATATAGGCTTATTTTAAGTATGTCTAAACTAGACAAATTTATCCTGAATTTAAACAGATACACCGAGGTATTAACATTTCCTGACAACGAGTTCATAAGAATCAGAAAAAGTCATTTCTGGAAGTTTTGGTGTCTCGGGTCAAGAAAATAATTCGTTACGCGACGGGGAAACTCAAGTGTTGACTTTGGATAAAAATAATTTTGGGACGATCAATTAAATCAACAAGCCATTTTATTAATTACTGGGGTTGTTTTATCTTCTAATTGAATTACATCCACTAATATTCCGAAACCAAAAAATAATTAAAAGAGTTGAAAATGTTATTATTCTAGCTTATATATACCTCGTTCCCATAACAATTATAGAAATCTCTATTATTATATTATTATTATTTTTATCAAATTAAATAAAAAAATAGTAGAGATTTTTTTATACTATCAATCAATATCTAATATTTTTTTAAAAATTATTATTAAATATCTGAACAGTCAACTAATTAAACGTAAGATTTATAGTTATCCTCCATAATATAAATATATCTTTTAAATCTTGAGATCAACACTTAAAAATAGTATAATCTTATACTAATAGGCTAACGATGCAATAGAGATATTATTATATATACAGCATATTTGTGAGGACGTGCATGTGAACGAAAGCGTAGCCGTGGTTAATCAATCACAGTATAAAATCTTAAATAAGCTCACAAACGATGACTTGTTCTATAATAATAATAATAATAATAATAATAACAAGAAGCTTCGTGTGTCTGTCTCCATTTCATTGGTTTTACCTGTCAAAATTCATCTAATAATACCATATGGAAAAATGATAGAAAAAATTTAAAAAAATAATAAATTTTAAAATAAGACTGTTATCAATAATAAATCAAGAATTACTAATAATAAATATTATTAGTATATAGTATTACTAACATAAAGTTTAACTTTAATATTTATTATTTTTTAAATATTATTTTCTCTAATATCATCGACCCCCCCCCCCCCCTTAAATATTGTTTCTAGAAGCTTTTCAGTTTCACGACTCAGTTGTTCAAACGAAAGCACACGCTTGCTTAAGAAATGTAGCCTGCTGCAAGCTATTCATCTCGTCTTTTTGACCCCGTAACAACAACACCTCACTTTATTCAGAGAGTAAATATTAATTTTAAATCAATATATGAATATTTTCCTATTTATTGTTCACTTATTGATTTACTTATTACCCAATAATAAAATTTATGTAAATAATTATTTTTTTATAGTTAAATTTTACTTTATTTTTTATAACTATTCTAGAATAAAACACCATAATTTTTTTAAAAAAATAATTAAGTGAATTCAGCACTAGTTTCATATTAATATTAAGATATAATATTAAAATTTAGAGAACATTTATAAAATATTTATAAAATTATTTATTAAAAAAATTTATAATAATATTAAAAATTAAACTCATATTTTTTAGTTTCTTGTTACTATGTCAATTCCCGCAATAGTTGCATGAACCATAGATGAAAAATATTTTGAGCTCTCTTACGGCTGTTTCATCTCATATCTGTTGTTATTTTATACTTTTTCTTTTGTTAAAAAATATTTTTTTGTTTTAGACGGAACTTTTTCTTTACTCTTTCTCTTTTAATATGTCAAATTGTCAGCCAAAGAAAATATGCAACAATTATAAAACTCATAACTTTACTTTACTCTCTAGCCATTTTATTTATAGATATTACTAAAATAAAATTACATACATGAACACCGTACCTCCACGGTTTTAAATTCAAATGACACGTCGACAAAGATAACTGTATGGTTAATAACTAATAACTGAATCAAACAAGATTCAATGTCTCCTTGGCGTTGACATTATCAGAACTCATAGCATGTGCCTGAGGAGTAGAACCAGAGACCATTCCTTCCTGCCAAGTATGAATCATAGAGCTGACGTTTCTGTCAAGACTGAGAGTAGCGAATATGATAATCTCGCTGTTCTGATACGTCGCCGTCAAACCCGACACCGGAAAACTCAGATTCCCCGCCTGTAACGAGGTGCTATAGCCGGATATTGGCGATGTATACGCCCTAGTGGTGCCATTTTGTAGTACGGCCACCAGAGCTTGAGCTCCGGGCATGGCGGCTGACAGACTGCCGGTGGGGTTGAGGGCCCAGTCGACCCACTTGTTGGTTGAGTTGATTCCGTCGTGCCGGTAAGCGATGTCTAGCTGGCCGGTGGACTGGTTGAGGGTCCAATGGAGGTGAGAGCTCAGGTGGGGGAGATCACGACAACTGGAGAAGACTCTGCTGCTGTTGAAGGTGTAGTTGGTGCAGTTTTGAGCAGAGGATGTCAGGAACAGAGAGGTAAGAACAGAGAAGCCTAACACAAGCTTCAACATCGTTTCCATGATTTTGATCTTCTGAATCAAAGCAAAGATTTAAACTTTGAAATAGATTCGGAAAATCCTTAAAGAGTTTGTGAGAAATCAGAGGAAGTAATCATGGGCGTGTGTTTGTTTGTGGCGGAAATGGTTATGGAGTAGCAGTTGGAGGTGGGGAGAGAAGTGAAGAAACAGAGGATTTTATAGGGAAGTTTGGGTCCGTGTTCAAACAAGTTTAACGTGAGACTTGAGTTGAAGGAATTCATATTTTGAAAAGAAATGAGAATTTTTTGTTCATAGTGAGGAGATCAAAACGTGATTAAAGAATTATTTCTAAACAAAGAGCCTCCCATGAATAAGTCTGTATTACATGTCCATGAACAAGCATTGAATTAATAGTTCATTGCCAATTATTCTACCAAGTTCGTGTCCCATTATCATAATAGGTAAATGGGGAGTTATCACAAAACTCAATCACCCCTCATTCAAGGATAACATATGTACACATACATGTCCATAGTGAGCCAGAACATCAGAGGTGTGCATTTTGTATTTTTCCTCTTCTCTCTCTGTCGGCAGTGTCTGATCCATTCCTCTCCGTTTGCATTATTTGCTGTGACAATGTAAACAAGAATCTAAAACAAATGTTTTAGTTTCGTGTAGGTATTTAAAGAGTCAGACTAAGTGCCTGTTTGGCATAGTGTTTCGGAATCAATTTTGGAGCAAAACCTCAGTTTAAAAAAATTTCACACAAACATCAATTTTTGTCCAGAATTGATTTTGGAACAAAACCTCGGTTTATAAAATTTTTTACCAAACAGCCATTTTCATCCAAAATTGATTTTGGGCAAAACCTCGGTTTGAAACCATGGTTTTGAAGAAGCTATTTTTCAATAGATTTTGGAACTGTAAAAGAGCTTATAGATTATCTAATTACTATTTTACCCCTATTTTTTTCTTATACTCTCACTCCTCACTCCTCTCTCCTCTCTCCTCTCTCTCTCCTCTCTCTCCTCTCTCCTCTCTCTCCTCTCTCTCTCCTCTCTCCTCTCTCTCCTCTCTCTATCCTCTCTCCTCTCTCTATCCTCTCTCCTCTCTCTCCTCTCTCTCTCTCTCCTCTCTCATACTTTAATCAAATCATACCCTTTTTAGTAATTTATTAATATAAAAAGTGATTCTACTATTAATCATCCAAACATCTCTATTTGCAAAATCTATTCTTCTCATAATCTATTCTTCCCAAAATCTATTCTCCATAATCTATTCTTCCTAAAATCTATTCTTCCCAGAATCTATTCTCCCAGAATCTATTCCCCAGAATCTATTCTCCCCAAAATCTATTCTCCAAAAGCTAATCCAAACACACCCTAAGATTAAATATATATATATATATGTATGTATATATATGCCGGAAATCCTATATAATCAATTTTATATTTTTTTGAAGAGTGAAAATGACAAAGGTACAGTTTATTATAAGCTGTTGAATGGACCAATTATTTTGCTTATTTTTTTTATTATATTATTTACGTGAGACGCCTTGCTTCTCAGATATGAATTATACTCATGTACGGTTTCCTTTACAAAATATTACTGTAAAAAGGAACGTTGCAATGTACTGTAAATGTTATATTCATAATGATTATGTTAAATATTAACATATGGGGGGATGTCGGGTCAAAACAAATACATGGAATGATATCATCCTTGGAGATAATTTCCAGAATGAGATGTCCGTATGAGTACGATTCCTCTCAACTTTTGGGTGGCGATTGCTTGAACCACAAGTTTGGATTGTTTTTATTTTCAAATATTGGTAAGGACTATTTTTTGTTTTTGTTTTCAAACCTAAATTTTAAAATTAGTCAATAATATAAATTTGGAAATAGCTAAAGAGATAATCAATATCCAGTATTATTTTTATAGAAAAAATATGAATAAAAACTATCTTAATTTTCAAAAAATAAAAAGAACATTTGAATTTTAAAAATAATAGATTGAGTATAAATCTCAATATATTATTTTAAAATTTTGAGACAAAAGATAAAATTATCTTTTAGTCATTTACTTATCATATAATAAGATTTACGATTTGAACAATAATTTTACTCATTTTTATTAAAACATTTAATACTCCTTATAACAATTGAGTTATAAGTAATTGATTGATTATTTAATACTTCTACAATATAATTTGTCAATTGAATGATAATTTTGAATATCATCAAACCCTCCACCTCACTATTCATCAGCCATCAAATATTATGCATCGGATCATTGTTCTTGCCACTATCTTGCTTGTCTTTACCCTTTTCTAGTCATTTTCTCCAGTGACCTCGATAATCTGTTTTTCTCCTTATCTCTCTTTGCAAAACCACTCTTTCTCTCAATTTTAAAGATGAGGAAGACGATCTACAATAGTAAAGACAGAAACTCTGACATGTATGTCAACAGTGGAAGGAAGAAGGAAGAGAAAGAGAAAAGAATAAGGGTAATTTTATCTTTCTCCCAAAATTTAAAAAAATAGATTGAAACGTATGCACAATCTATTATTTTTAAAATTATGCTCTTTGTATCTTTTTAAAATTAAGATAAGTTTTATTCATCTTTGTTACTATTTTTACCCAAGTCTTATGGGTTTTGCTCTTTCTATCCATTATACCTTTTTTTAATATATATATATATATATATATAGAGAGAGAGAGAGAGAGAGAGAGAGAGCTAAAGTTGGTATAGTAGTATTCAGGAAATGGGACATGTGAAGTACATTAAATTTATACAGCGAATGACTAAAGAAAAATATAGAATCAATGAATTATAATCTTTTTTTTTCTAAAATGCCTTAGCGATCCAATTGGAGGGAACCGTTTAACAAATTCTTTTTGCATATTATGACGATAATAATACAGTTAAAAAAACTTGCAAATGTTGAGGCTCTCGGGATAATCTAATGAAGTATTAATCTCAGAAAGGAGATGCAAAAAGACAAAGGATTAATATAATGTAATTTTTTGATTAGAAAGTTTGGATTTCTCATGGAAATTGTCTAACCCCATATAGACATGAGTATATTGGCAACACCACATCTCAGTAATGGAAATGTAGGAATTGGATTAGGATTGTGTGAAAATCTAAGTGAGTAAAAGCAGCCTGGGAAATTGTGAACAAGTTGTTCTGTATTGGTGTACCTTTATTATCATATTTTTATCCAAAAACATGAAAAATAACCTCATATAATTATATATGGGAAACGTATATGGTTAGTATAAATATGATATAATTGAGAATATACATATATATATAATCATGTGTCAAAATGTTTTCCCAAGAAAATAAATAATATTTGAGGGAGAATAAGAGACGCATGGTGGTTTGATTTGATAGAACAAACCAAATAGAGAGAGAACGTGTATTCATGACAGGTTGAAAAATGAGAGATAATGATAAGTGCGGGGCAAGATCAATGGAAGCCTGACCCACGCAATCACTTGAGATTCTAATTCAAAGGCCGAGCCCGTTATGTTAAGCCAAGTGGCCCAAAGACCCATATAAAATTCAGGCTTCATTCATGTCTGTGACCCATGGGCCCATGTCCCATTTATCCAACATTAGGCCTACTATGTAAAGCAGTAGAGAGAGGGGATTTAATGCGAACAGAGCAATTATTCTTTTTTGCTAGCGTAGAGTATCCTAGTATTAAAAAGATAATCTTATTTAAAATACTACCAAATATTAAATATATATATTTTATAGTAAAAATTCAAAAATGTAATTCAACATGTTGATAATACGATCTCCTACAACTAGTGAGTGTATTATTTGGAGCATCATTTTCTATGACTTGAGTGGATGTGCTTAAGATATTTTCTTTGTTACAATAAAATTTAAGTGGGTTCTACACCGATTATCTACTAAAGTTAGGGTATAACCCTAGAGTTTAAAGAGTGTTTATAAGAGACTTATAAAATTATCTATTAAATGAGTCATTATAATGATAACATGAATCATACTGGTATCTTTATAAGATATAAACTCATTATTTATTACTTATATTATTTTTTATTGTTGAATGTGCCAAAGATATTGGTGGGCGATGTTGAGAACGAAGTATGGAGAACAGTAAGAAGCCCACAAGGCCCATAATCATGCTTCCCAACTTGCCTTCTCATGCTTTATGTAATTAGGACTTCTCATCTCGCACTATCATATTTGAAAAATTGAGTAAAGACTCAATTTTCAACATTTGTATGTATATAGAATAAGTCTAATTATGAAGAGTTTGCTATTTGTCTGTTGTGCTCAAATAAAGATTAGTCTCTGTGTTAACAGCAGAAAATAATTCTACTAAAGATTACAATATTAATCTAATAAATGTAATATGAATATTATTCTTTAAATAAGCGAAATATTTTTTATTAAGAAAGCAGATGAGGTGTGGGTCGGGTGGTGGAACCGGCCCGTCGCTGTAAACTGCAATCCTTGTTTGTGATTGAAAACAACATTTGATGGGAGGAGGCCATTCAATTAGAGGCCACATTATTCCCTTAAGGAGAGCAAATGGAGGCCACACGTATTTATTCTTTTCTCATAATTTCTTATTTAACAATTGAGTATATTAATATTATTGCATTTCATCTAAATTTTAAAATCTATAATAAAATTGAATTATAAATATTACATCTCTTCCTTAAATTTAAGTGCAATATATGGGGAAAAGTATACCCAATCAATCAAGAAAATGTATCAATCTAAACATTTGTATTTTATTTATTAATTTTAATTTCAATTTACTGATATTCTTGCTGAATTTTCAATGAATCTATTATATATAATATATAGAGATAATATTTTGTATTGTATCTTTGAATATATAGGGAGTCCTCTTAATTTTGTGAACTTCACATGCAAAATTTATAATATTTTTTTATATAAGAGAGTGCTAACGTTCAAAAATAAAATAAATTATATTATTAAGAAATTTAATCTTAAAAATTATGAATTTACTAAGTCCCTTAACTTTACATAACATATGTCAAATATGATAAATTTAAAAAGATTTTCTTTTTATAAGAGCATCCGTATTATGATTACTTTTTCTAGAGATAAACTGCAATTAAAAACAAAATATCAACTCATTATCCAAGAGATGAATTCAGGTGACAAATATTTATTATAACCTTAAAATTTATTATTAAAAAAATAGGGATTTTATATAAAAAGGAAATGGTCTTTATCTGGAAGGCACGGCACATAGGTAGGCAGCATTTAAATTTTCACTTTTTTCGTTTTATACCATTATACTTTTCGCAAAATATGGGAAGTAAAGTCTTAATTTTATGCAATATATGCTAAATGAATTATTATATTTATAGTATTTAAGTCTTATTTTTTATAATTTTAAAAAATAATGAATTTTAGATATTACAAGGTTCTTACAAATCCTGTAAACAACCTCTTTATTAGGTTAAAGCTTTGTATATCTCTCCCTCCTCATACCTTATTAAGGACGAAGCAATGGAGGCCATCAACTCAGAGATGTGTGTGTGTTCACACACACAAATTTAAATAAGCGATATGACTAATTCTATTAATTCAAAGTATGGGTGAGCATCAATTCCCTTCATTTTTACCTAATAACACCGTGTTTGGTTTGTTGGCACTCTTATTTCAACCAGAGACTTTTGTTTGGTTTCTACGTTTCACAAAAATTGACATTTTGTTGCTTATAAAACTCTTGTTGGACGAAAAACTTCTCCGTTTTGCATTTGGCACAATGAAATTGAGTCAAACTTTAAGTCTGCAAAATCTAATCCAACTAAAAAATTCTACTAATTAACAAACTTACCTACCTCTAAATGAATTCAACGTCTACATGTTTCATTTTACTTTGAAATTCTAACTTCAATCTCTTAGCCTGTAATTTTAATTATGGGAATATCTAATTAAATCTTAGGCTTCAAATAAAAATTAAGAGTTAATATCATTATTGGTCTTCATAATTTTATTAAATTTTAGTTTTAGTCCGTATATTTTCAACTCGTAATTTTTAGCTCTTATAATTTTATAAATATTTAGTTTGAGTTAACACCAATAAAAATAGATATTAAAATTAAAACTCATTAAGAAAATAAGGATTATATGAATTTATCCTTATACTTAACGAACGGTGTTAAACTTATCAATTCCTTATGAAACTATAGATAAGAAAAAACAATTTGAAACTATATATAATGACTAAAACTAAAATTATATTAAATAGTAAGAACTAACAGTAGCATTAACCGGAAAGTTAAAATATTTTGATAGATCATACGTGGTGTACAAATATCCTCACACACTAAGCTGGAAATTAAATATCACCCCCATGAAAAAATTCCACCTTTGTTAAGGGAGCAGCATTATTTTGGACCCCACCACCAAAGTTGCTCTTCATCATCATCATCATCACCATCGTCGCTCTGCAACTTGAATGTTTTCTACTTTAACCTCTTCTTTTACCTTCTCACAAAAAGCCCTTTACACCAATCGTGCTATATATCTCCTCAGAGAACCATATATACGTGGACATACTCCACCGTGTTATCACTGTCAAACTGAAACCTCTGCAAATGATTCAATTGCATGTATCAGCGACAACTTCTTTTTGTTTTTCTCTCCAACCCAACTCTCTTTGTCATCTACATTCATTTCATTTCATTTTCAGTGTCTCCATATCTTCCTTATATGGCCGATGCCAGAAGAACCAGGCCCTTTCCTGATATTAATATTTCATGTGTCTGTTCATGATCTATTGCTTTCATCAATTTATTTATCAACCCTCCTTTTTTTCCACGTTTCCCTTAATTTCAAGTCTTTTGGAAAACATTTAATACAAGACTTTGATATAAACCATAAATTAATTAATGCGCGCACTGCTTGGGAATAGTCATAATTAAGTGATCGACAGTAGGGTCTTGTTTTCCTATTTTCACTGTTTTTAATTAAATTAAAACCGCAAGTTTTGAATGATCATCGATTCGGTTTTGTTTTCAAAACTGATTGAGAACCATAAGTTTGAGATTGAATCAACTCGCACCATTAATGTTATCGTCGTTTAAAGAATAGATTACTTGTCATAGTTTTCAAATCTTCACATACATCCCTAAAATACTCTATTTATTCATAGTTTATATAACACCCAATATTTTCATCTTATTTTTCATATATGTCTAGTATCCTAATTTTATTTATGATATAATTTTACCCATAATCTTTTTAATTTGATACAATTTTACTCATAATCTTTTAAATTTGGTGCAATTTTACACATAATTTTATTTTTTAAGTACTAAGATTTGCACCAAATTAAAAAAATTATAGGTAAAATTATACCATAAATAAGATTAGGCTATTAGACGCATATGAGAAATAAGATCAGGATATTAGGCGCTATATAACCCTTTATTTATTTGTATTAAAACTATTTCTCCATTGAACCCATAACTAGATCCTACTATTCATTAATTTTAAATAATGCCGCTCATTTCTCAAATTTCAAGTGTGACTTAGTTAAAATAGTTTTTCATCTTCCTTCATCATCTCTCTTTTGAAAATAATAGGCGTAAACTTGATAATTCAAAATCTAATTATGAGTTTAAAAAAATAGTTTTTACTGGAATATATAGGGTAGAAGTGAACTCATATATAATAATAGGTGGAGTCCAAATCTTAAAGTGGAAAGACTTGTTGAAAGGCTAATATTTGAAAATGTATGTTGTCAGATCCAAACACAAGCTAAGGTTAGTAAGAAGTCAATGAGGGGAGTAATTAGCATTGAAAAGTAATTAGAAAGAAAAATGGGGAGGATTAGTTAGAAGAGTGGAAAGGTTAGGTAATAATAAACTTTGGTTTCTTTTCATTTGTGCATAACACATCACCCACTTCTCTCTTTTGAATTCCCCTTCATCCTTTGCCAACCCCTATTTACTCTATTGGCCCCACCTACCTCCTTGTTGTCCCTCCCATAATTAGAATGTTGATTTTTTTAATAATTTGTTGTAAATATGAATAGAGTTCATTATTTATAATTTTTAAATACGAGTATATGATACTTTTTTTTATATAAAATTTACGTTATCCTTAGCTATTATTTTAAGGTTTATATGGACATGGATATGGATAGGCTAACATAGTGATGAGGTTGAGATAAATACTTTTAAGGGGATATTATTTTTAAAATTTAAATTTGTGATTTCTAAATAGCATATTAGCATTATCATTACACTATAGCTCACTCTCTCATATATAGATATTTTTATTTTTTTTATTATTGACTTGGAGGTTAGTATGTCAACAAGCTCGTGTCCATCTCAAAAGCCACATCATTCCCACAATTCATATCCCTCATAATTAACATTTTTTATGGACTTGTAATTATATTCCTAAAGCCCCCATTATAACAGTTTTCTTTCATTTTTTTTGGTATACCAACATTTGTCCAAAAAATTGTATAAAAAAAAGTTTCCTTTCATTTTTTTCAAATTAATAAATCACGTAAATTACAAATCACAGGCAGTAATATTTACTTTTCAAATTTCATATAATATAAAATCAAATGTATAGTTCTTCAGGTAAAAAATGTATAGTTCTCATTAACAACCTAAAAAAGAGAAATCTTTTAGAACTCGTTTGTTTGAGTTGTTTTTCTTAAAAAAATCACCATTGAAAAGTTAAAGTTAATTGTTCACATGAGCCAGATACTGTGATTATTGTTTATTTATAAATAGTGCAATTTCTTACATATAGACTTTATATATCATATATTTATTTATTTATTATTTTGATATATAATAAATAGAGATATTGTAGTGGCTCTCATTTTTTCTAATTTTATTGATTAAATTTGAGGTTGGTATATTGTCCATTTCAAATGCGACATCGATTTCATAATTCATATATCCTTCATAATTAACAATGCTTCTAGAATTGTAGGTTATATTCCACCGGCAGCCCCATTATAATTATTCAAATCAGATTTCTTTTCTTCCCAAATTTGATTACCTCCTCCTCCTACTCAAAACTAATTAATCAATAAATACTTGTAAGCGACCTTAAAATGAAAACTTTTAATTCAATTTACACAATATTACTTTCTATAATACTACTATATGTGTGAATATGATGATTTATTATAAATTTTATATTTAATAATAATCCTTAAAGATCTAAAAAATGAAACTTTTGCCCCTCAATTTCACCCAATTTTTAATTTGGCCTATGTGTTTTAATTGGTACTAATCATCTTTTTAAAATTTCAAAAGACAAAGAAATGATCCTTATACTTTGAAAATTTTATAAGTGAAGTATGGTTTATAAGTTGAATATACTTTGAAAATCAACTTTTGGGATGCACTTTCTTTTTGAATTTGTATGCTTATAACAATAGTTCTTTCATTGAGAGACTGGTGATATTTACATAGAGAGGTCTCCTTACAAAGAGTTCTAACTAGCAAAAAGTCAAGGATAAATATCATAGAGTTGATATGCTTGAATATCAACAAGAGTGCGTTGTTATAAGTTCTATAATGAGAAGATTTACAAATAAAATATGATTTATAAATTCAATGGATCATTCTACCCAATATTCTAATTTTTTGGGACATAATAAAATTTGATCTAATATCCAGTATTTATCACTAGCATTAGTCTGTAAGATTTTTTGTCCTTGACAATTGTAATCAAGAGCAACTTTAAACACCAAAGGTTATATTTCCCCCCCTTAAAATCTTGATAAGGTGTAACGCTACAAGCCAATAAACAAAAGTTAAGTCAAAGGGACTATCAAACCCAAAATCAATTATCATTACCATAAGTTTCATGTGTAGGTACCATATTGGGCAACGCGTGGCCAGAGAGATTGTTTCAGTGTTTATGTGAGCCCAACGGTCATAATTAGCCTCTTAAGCATGAATCATCAAGATCCTCGTTTAAACAAAGTTAACCTTGTTTAAGGATAACCCCATAATCTCCCTTTTTAGTTTAGTGCCTTCTCATATCTATCGCCCAACAAATACTACCTTTCCACTATATTTCCTTCTGTTGCATCATCATTATAATTAGGTTTCTCTAATATTCCTTTTTTTTTTTGGAGGTCAAATACGCGTTATCATTGAGTACACTATCACACTAGTTAATTAGCTCAACTAATTCAAACTCATCCACACATGTTAACGCCAACATTTTTTATTTTATATTAAATTTTGTTTTTGGAAGTGTCTAGCGATCTACATAATTACGTCCAAATCGTATGCATTTGATTAGAGATTAAGCAAAAATTATTATTATATTCCTTTAGAATAATGTGGACATATACATATTATTGTTACTTAGTTTATATTAATTGCCACTTTAATTTATTGCCAAATAAGATGGCACACCAGCATCTGTATTATACTAAAGAGCACTATGTTATATTGGCTCATGAACATTCAAGGAAGACTAAACGCTGAGACAACACTATCTACGATAATTAATTAGGGGTATTGTATTATATGATTTCATTTTCAGCAACATGTTGGTCTAACTCATTCAAATTGCTATTTAATTGACTTAATTAACAGTTATAATTGCCATTTGATTCACCTGTAGTTTTGGCTGCTATATTGATTTTTTTTTAAAAAAATAGAATTGCGTCAATTCACGAATCAATTTGTATCGGTATACTTGTTATTTAAATATGTATTTATGTTACAATGAGATCATAATATATGAGTCAATAGTTAATAATGGGTAATCAATATGTATAAAATTCATACATAGGGCCATTTAGATACACTTTTAAAAAAATGTTTATGAAAAAAGACTTCTAGATAGACTTTAGAAAATAGGTTATAGAAAAGAGATTATGATTTTTTTTTGAATAAATAAGTGTTTAGATAGTTATTAGGAAAAAGACATTTGTGATTGTTAAATTACTAGAAACAGTATATAGTATAATAATAATAATAATAATAATAATCGTATTATTCATCGTCACTGTGACGCACTTAGCTCTGTTTACTGTTCATCGTCACTGTAACGCAATCAGCTCTATTTACTATTCATCGTCATTGTGATGCACTTAGCTCTATTTACTGTTCATCATCATGACGCTCTGCTTTTCTCCATCCTCCATCTTCTATCTTCTATCTTCTGTCACCATAACCCTCCTCCCTCCTAGCGATAGTGACAAGAAGCACAGATGGAGGAGATTTTGCGAGGGAAGATAAGTGAAAACACAAGGTGAAGCTTCTGTCTTTTGTCATCCATGTCTTCTCATCCAATCATGATGACCCTCCTTCCTTCCAACAACGATGACAAGGAGCACAATGGAGGATATTTCATAACGGTGACGGAGGTAGTGCAGAAGTAGAGAAAAGATAAGAAAGTCAAAAAAATTAAGAATAAAATAGTAATTAGGGAGTCTATACTCTTTTACTATTCTAAAAGTTAATCCTATGAATTTATTCAAAATCTTATTTTTAAACTATAGTTTAATCCTAAAGCTTTTTTAGACAAATATAACTATTTATTTTAATTTTTTTAAACATAAATTTATGTTACAAATTATTTTAAAACTTAAGTTTAGATATAATCTAAATAGGGACATAATACATGACGTTAGAATTGAATTTGGATATATAGTCTATATTTAAAAATTTGTTGTTTTGAAAAATTCAAATAATCTAAATATTTTTTAAAACAAATCTTTGAGGATTTGATTATTCATATAATTTAATTAAGCTATGCTTAACCGGCTTAATAAAATGTTTTGAATATAATATATATGCACCCCCTATAGTCCATACATATCCCTAAATACGTGTAGAGAATTGGTATGTTGGTATAACACACAACTTAATGTTCTCATAAGCTTAATTAATTTTAATCATGATGTCCAATTTGGCAACATGCGGGTCTTGTCCAAATTTAATTTGATTTTTTGTTTGGTTTAGTCATCAGTTAGCATATCAACCATTCAAACCACAATTAATTAATTTAGTTGTACTGAAATTATATTATGAATATTTCAGTCACAGATAATACACATAATATTGTAATATTTTCCGGTGGTGGTGACTGGTGTACACCAATTGTACGTAAAAAAATATAGATTCGTAGTAATCAATCAAATGACGTGTATCGTACCCACCATCCCCATACATATTACATTCAATATTGTCTATGTTCTTTGTATTTGTCTATTTTTTAATTAGAATTTCGTCATTAAAATAAAATGTGCTTAGCTCTAAAAGCGTCTATATAACCTTTTTATGTAATAATAATGATATCTACCAACCAAATCATATCTATACGCTATAATAACAACATGGATAATTTTAAATTCGTATGAATTTTTTTTGACTATGCTATAATTCTAATTTTTTTAAATATTTTTTTTATATTTATATATACTTAAATTTAAAATTTTATTTTTAAGTTGTTAAAATCTTTTTTATTAGTATTAATATGGTCGGTGTAATTTTATTTTAGACATCGAATTCTTTAGTTTTATTTGTTTATAAAATCTTAAAATTATTTTTAATAGAAGTTAGTAATTAAAAAATTTAAGTTGTAGTTAGAAAATTCATATTTTTAAAAATATATTATGATATGAAATAGGTAAAAAGTTTTTTATTAGAACGTATGTTAGCTGCATTTAAAAAAAAAACAAGGGAGAGGAAATCATTATTATTTGTGCTGGGCAAGGGTCACAGCTGCTTTACACTTTAAAAAGCTCGCTACCAACGCACGTGCAGGAAGATATGGGTGACCACACTCGTAGATTCTTGCTGGTCAGGCCCAAAAGCCTGAGCCCGAATTAATGAGATAAGGTAAACGGTAAAAACCTATTCTACTTCGTTCCTGATGAAGTCTTCTCCGTTTTAAAGCCATATGCGTCGACCGTCTCTTTGACCTTCCTTTTGAGTTTTGATCCATAATTCACACTGGACGGCGCTGCTGGTGGAGTTATAGCCTGTAGCGTAGTACACGCGGGACTACTGGACTATCCAACACGTGTCCCTCCTTCCAATAGCAAGTTGAGCCTTTTCGTACAGCCTCCAGCACAGAATCTTCCCACGTCAACCAGCCCCACTGCCTTTTGTAACTTCGTGTCTCACTAAAAACCAGAGGGTAAAGTGAAAACAACGAAATCATTTTAAATAAATAAATAAAGATAAAAGCAGTCAGGTGGGCCCCACCTCAGCATCTTCGTCTCAGCTTCTTTCACCCACTCCCCCCTTGAGGACACTTCCGTAATTTCGTGGCCTTTAGTCTTGCAATGGTTCATAAAACGACGACGTTCCTCTCAACGCCTACGGGCCCACGTTTTATTATCCCGTCAGGTTAGTTTCCCTTCCGACACCGTCAGATTCCTGTCCCACCATCCCCCACTCATCTCCACCGTATATCTTGTCTGCAAATTCGTGGGTCCCAGATGATGATCATAGTACTGCCTGTGACGAATTTAAAATGAGAGGCGCTGTGGTTATAGACTAACCCGAATCCCAAAGCCAAGCACGCACACTGCTCGCACAGCCAAAAACAGCCTTTATTTATTTTTTATTTTTAAAAAGACGTTGATAATAAAGCTTCACGCTGATGATGACCATTGTTCTTCTTCAAGCTCGCTTCGCCTTCACTCACTCTTTCTTTCTCGCCATGAAAATCTCTTGAAGAATATCTGTATCGGAGGCTTGACAATCATCCACATCTTTCTTAGATTTCGAAAATGGTTTCTCTGGAAGATTCTCACTCCAATTCCAATCGTTTCCCTTTAACCCGAAGCTATTACTCCACCACCACTTCCGCCACCAATTCTTCATCCAGAATCCAGCGACACACTGGAAGGTCTATGCGCACTATACGCTCTAATATCTTCCAGGATGACCATAGCTGCTCCTTCACCACGGCCACAGAGAAATCTACTTGCCTGTCGGAAAACATGACCGATTCGGTCATCGACCTCCGGCTTGGCGAGCTCGCATCGAAGAACAGCAAATCTGCGAAATCTTCTGCTACGGAGGAGGAGTTGCTTGATCTTTCTCAAGCTTTCAGTGATTTCTCGGCTTGTAGCAGCGATATTTCCGGGGAGCTGCAGAGGCTGGCGAGTTTGCCATCGCCGGAGAATGTGCTGAAGGGCGATGCCAGTGGTGAAACAGAGAAGGAGCCGGAGCCGGAGCCGTGCCTGGGTTTCCTGCAGAGAGAGAATTTCTCTACTGAGATTATTGAGAGTATTTCGCCGGAGGATCTTCAGCCGACGGTGAAGATCTGTATCGATGGGCTACAGTCACAGTCGGTTGCTGTGAAGCGATCTGCTGCGGCTAAGCTCAGGCTGCTGGCGAAGAATCGGGCGGATAATAGAGCTCTGATCGGTGAGTCTGGTGCGGTTCCCGCTTTGGTTCCCCTGCTTCGTTGCAGTGATCCGTGGACGCAGGAACACGCCGTCACGGCCTTGCTGAATCTCTCTCTGCACGAAGATAACAAGATGCTGATTACCAATGCAGGAGCTATTAAGTCACTGATTTATGTGCTCAAAACAGGAACAGAGACTTCGAAGCAGAACGCAGCATGTGCCCTCCTGAGCCTTGCCTTGGTTGAGGAAAACAAGAGTTCGATCGGGGCTAGTGGAGCAATACCACCTCTTGTTTCCTTGCTATTGAGTGGTTCCAGCAGGGGAAAGAAGGACGCTCTGACGACGCTGTATAAGCTCTGCTCTATAAAGCCAAACAAGGAGAGAGCGGTGAGCGCTGGAGCAGTGAAGCCTCTTGTGGAGTTGGTAGCAGAGCAAGGGACGGGTATGGCTGAGAAGGCAATGGTGATACTCAATAGCTTGGCAGCGATTCCGGAAGGGAAGGAAGCAATTGTTGAAGAAGGCGGAATAGCTGCTCTTGTTGAGGCGATTGAAGATGGCTCTGTGAAGGGAAAGGAATTTGCTGTTTTGACACTTCTACAACTATGTGCGGACAGTGTGAGGAATAGAGGGCTGCTTGTGAGGGAGGGTGGAATACCCCCTCTGGTTGCTCTTTCTCAAACCGGAAGTGTTAAAGCTAAGCACAAGGTGAGTTTCTAATAACATCAAAAGATTAAAATCATAGCCTGGATAATTTGAGTGTGCGGTCAGTATTTGTTTCATTGAAATCCAATATGGCCCCAGATATATGGTGCGATCGTGAAATTCTGATTCCTTGGGAGTTTGTTAAGCTTCATATGATGATGAGGATTACATGATCGGTTGTAAGAAACTAAGACTAATGTCTACTTTCAAGTTCTAGACAATTAGCTTGCGAGATAATTTTCATGCCATTGGCAAAAGCATCGATCTTTGAGCAAATTTAGAATAGGAAGAAGTAACCTTCTCATGATAATTTGCCTTGGAGAAGATTTAATTTTGCACAATTTGGAGACAACTTACAATTATGATATTATTGTACTTTGATTGAGAATTTGAAGTCATTGAAACTTTTCTAGGCTTAAGCGTTATCTTGCGTGCGATTGGCATAGATAGATGGGTGGGCTGTGCTACTTTTTGTTTCATCTCTATGTTTGGTGATTTATATCCTAGAGATCAGACGGGTTCTTTTTCCATCTTTGTTGAAGTTTCTGGTTGGTTTTGCAGGCGGAAACGCTCCTTGGATATTTGAGAGAATCAAGACAAGAAGCATCGACATCAAGTCCTTAGAGAATTAGTTACTGCCTAGGAAGGTAATTATACTATGTAATTTGTTTTTGTATATATAGTGGCTTTTATCATTTGTACAGTGGCGAAATTAGATGTGTGTTGAAGCCAGAGGAAGAAGCTAGGGGGCAGTAGGCTGACCCTTATTTAGCTAGGTTTTGGTATTTTTGCTGTTCCCCTATTCAATTCGTTTATGTCCTCACGATTTTACATATTTGTCTCTGGGTTTGGGTTGATGCGATGAGACTTGGATAACTTTCTTATATCATGTTTGATGACCCTAGTTTTGTGTAAAGGGTTACTGATGATTGTATGTCTTATTATTTGCCAAGGTTAAGGTAGTGTTTTGTACTACATGGGGATATGTTTGTTAGTCCATAATTTTTTGTTTGGACAAAATGGAACTTTGATTTCTTAACTTTGAATCTGTGAAAGAAGTGAAGAATCTACTCTGTTTCCATTTGAATTATTCTTCCCCTCTCGTGATATAGTAACGCATTAAAAGAACATGAAAATGTTGTGTGTTCTTGACGATATATATATCAGTGTTTGCATAAGTACACATCAATTTTCGTACCGGGCGATTTCTTTATTCGTCGTTGCTTGTTTGCCTGGAAAAGTTTGGGAAATGTAAATATTGAAAATCTTTACTTGTTGACACCACCGGCACGTGATTGTTAAGATAGAGAAATCCCCAAGTACGCCACCCCTCCTGAAGCATTTATCTAGTAAGAGTACCATCAAAACAGCTGTAGATTCTCACAATTCGTATATCCGCTTTTATGATTCATTTATTAGCTTCTGGTACGTGTTTTTGGTACCTGAAAATCTGGTCATGATTTTCAGCAAAAAGTTGAAGAAAACTAAGAATGGCAATATCAGGAAGCCAGCGTCTTTCAGGTTACAGGCCCAGAATTCTCCATCATAAAGATGGGAAATCAAAACAAGGATTAAAATAAATCAGCTTGAGCCGCCTGAAGAAAATCCGAGTTTCCTGGAAACTTTTGGAGTCTCTGTTAACAGCTTTAAGCTTTTTCAAAGGTGTAAAATAGTCTAAGATATGAATACAGGTCAAAAGAAACATTCGGTGAAATTGGAAAACTGTTTTGAAAGTGGATGAGGCCTATGAAGAGGTAGTCAAAATAGATATATTAAACTAATAGTGATACATCCTCATGATTTAAAACACATCCATCATCTATCATCTATTATATCAATGACTTAATTATACATGGAGACAATTTAATTAAAGAGTATGCATCACAAGAATAAAATGATGTTGGGGTGGGGTCGTGGGGTCCACACAGCTGCATTTGTCATTGTTGGAAAGGGTGCTCACCCAATGCATGCTTCCACAAGAGCATCAAATCCATCCAATTTGCAAATGCAATTTCTGTTTACAGCCAAACAGCTTGCAGGTCAACCTCACCACCCCCAACATTAAGTGGGTGTTTGGTTACATTTAAAACTTATATTTTTTTAAAAAAAATAACTTAAATTTAAATTTTAGGAAAGTTATAACTACACACTTACCTTTTTTCCATAAATGATTTTTTCTCCATAAACTAGTTCAAGCCTATATTTCGAATAAGCTGATCGGAACTAGATTTTAGGTGAGAAAAAAATCTTATAAACTACCAAATTATTATTTTTTTTCTATTTTTTCTGACACACTCTCTCTCCTCTTCTCTGTCATATCACTCTTCTGCCGACAATCACTCGCCGTCTCCCTTTCTCATACCATCACTCACTCATTGTCGTTGTCATCTTCATTTCTCGTCGGCGTTGCTGTCTCGCCAAATTGTCGTAGTCTTCTCCTCAGTCTAGATTTGTATGCTTTCGCAACTGAAGGTGGAGAGTGGGATGAATGAAGGAAGTTGTAGATATAGAGGGGACTGAAGGTGTCAGCATCAGCATCGCTATGGAAGAACAGGTGTTGGCATGGGAGAACATGTGTCGGCATGCCTATCGGAGAACAACCATTGGCTTCAGCGTGGGACAACATGCATAGGAGAAGTTGATGATGATGATGAGCAATAACATGTTTGTTTATTTATTTATTCTTATATTTTTTTTTATAATTTACCGATTATAAAAGTCATTTTAATAATAACTATCAAAATATTTATTTATTTAAAATTATTTTTTTTATAAAATTTTCTCTATAAAAGCTTTTTCAAATTCGTTTTTAAATCTTTTTGTGCAAGATCTTCTCCAAAAATCAATCCAACCAACCGTGCACTACATCATCTTTTGGACATTCTCTCTCTCTCTCATATCACTGTCCTCATTTTTAAAGTTTTGGGTGTCTCCTTTCAAATCTTCTCTTCTCTTCTTTGTCTTCCCTACTGATAATGATAAGTAAATAGCTGGCGGAGCAGGTATGCTTTGTTTGAGATTGTTGCACTTTCAAATCCATCAAGTTTGAATAAAAACTTGTGTCGGTGGACTTTATCTATCATTCTGCAGTTCAAAAGCTATTGGTGTATTTTTGTGCATCTATTTTGGTTGATGCTTGCATCTAAAGGTCTAGCTGTTTTGGTTAGTGGTACTGCTACTGGTTTTTCTTCCCTTTAAAGCTAAATAACTTGCAATTTTTGCTTGCTGGGGTCATCTTCCATTGTACTGGAATCAAAGGTTCAATGTGGATTAAGTTTTGTCCACTACTACTTATTGACTATAATTTCAAACTTCAAAAAAAAAAACATGTGGCTCGATTAAACCAAAATTCCTCTCCTTTCTTAAAAAGAAGAACCTGACGCGATTTAATTGGACCCCTCCGTGTAATCTTAAGATGATTAAAGCTCTTGACTTTTTTACTCAAGTCCTTATATCAAATGGTTGGAATTGGATAAGCTCTTCTTTGAAGTGGTTATCGTATGAATATGCATTCAATAGTGTATGCAGTGACTTAGAATCTTTTGAAAGATATAATACTGAATTGTAAAACGACTTTACATAGTATACATTTTATTAAAGAATTAAAGAAATATATAACAGAAAATATTTAATTAAAGATGTTATATTTTTTTTGTACAAAATTTTTTAAAAATATATTGATCTCATCCACGATCTAAGAGTAAGACAAAATCTCCCTTTTCTTAAGCAGGCATAACTCTAGGTACCCAAGAGTTAGAATACCTCTCCCAATACCGCGACTGGAACCACAACAAAGTGATACTCTCAAGGATTGAGCATGCTCTAAATAATCATATATCTCGTCCATTTACCAGTTAAACCTACAGGTATAGGTAAGATGTTGTATGTTGAGGAGATCTGATGTCCCCTCCAAAGTCGTAACTTTATTTTTTGTTGGTAACTAATCTGATACAATAAGGCCACGATAGCCATAGTTTTACATTTTACAAAGAATTTGCCAGGAAGAAGTTAGCAATCTGATGTTATATTGGAAATTCTTTTTTTTTTTTTTTTGGGATCTTGAAATATAAGCAGAGACCTTTCTGAGGTCTAACCCACTGGGCCCATTTTCTGCTAAAGAGTCGCCATGTCACTGAGGAAAAAAGCAAAAGTAAAATTGTTGTCAAGAATGGGATTCGAACCCATGCCCTTTCGGACCAGTACCTGAAACTGGCGCCTTAGACCAACTCGGCCATCTTGACTATTGATGTCAAACGGACAATGCTTATAGTAATTATCTAAATAACGTAAATATGAAAAGGAAATAAATAAAGTGATAAATTGAAGTCAAATCACATTTTTTTATATACCTTTGTGCTGTTTCATTTAGAATGCATACATTTTTTTTATCCCTTGCAAACAAATGAAGGAAGCTTTTAGATAGAATAGAAATCACAACTGAGTCATCATTTTAAAATTGTTTTACTTTTGAGTGAAATATATTTGACTATTTAAAACGTATTCGATATTTAGAGAATATCACTTTATTATGATTCTAACCGTAGCATTTGGAGAAATATCTTAACTCTTCTGAGGATAATTGACGGTTCATTCTACCTTATATTGGTATCGTCTAAAAGAAAAAAAAAATTCTCTCTATCCTTAGATTGTAAGTAAGTTTAACTCTTTTCTAAAAAATTGTACTCAAAAAAAATATTTGACTATTTTTTAGATTTCCATTCTCTTCAAAAAAAAAAAAGGGTCATAATTGTTACCTTCATAAATTAATAATTTTTTTTCCTTTCAAATATGAATGGATGGATGTTTATCCTAGATATTTCAACTTTATTACAATCCATTCAGTAGTGTTGGTGTGTGTGGATCAAGACAAACAACATATGTTTTTTTTTAGATCAATTTCATATTTTACCATTATTATTATTTTCATGAACGAGTGAGAAAAAATATATTACTATCTTCTGTTCTTAATAAGACTTATGTAACTAATTAACAGATATGATCCATTCAAAAGTGTTTGCGTGTGTGTCCTGAATGTTGAGTTTTTATTCTTTCCTTTCTGTTTTGGTTTTTTTAAGGAAGAGAGCTACTTATTTTGAAAGTACTCGTACATGTTATTTCTTACGCTTCCGAAAGCATGGGAAAAATTTTACGTACCTCAGTCAAACATTAGACCAATTCAACATTTTACTAAAAAACAGTTACAAGTTGTCAGCAAAGGAACAGTAAATGGTTAAGCAAAAGTCATGATTAGTTACATCATATTCTCCGACAAGCTTATCTTCTGGTCAAGAAAGTTCAGATAGTTACTGGCAAGATTAAATAGATGTTGCTACGTTTAAAAAAAAAAAACCAAAAACTTTACATTATACATGAATTCTTAAACATGAACGCCTATGAACAGTCGCATAGTTCATAAATGAAGCTTAAAGAAAGATGTATGAGCAAGGAAGTTGTTTATGAAACCCAGATGGACATCCATTGATAACATCACACTGATAAATCAACAAATTATTTCTCAGAGTCTGTGAAATCAAAACACTGAACAGTTGAAAAGAGGGAAAAAAAACAAAATGACATACTTGACCAGCATTGTCAACAATGACTCAAATCTACAGCCAAAGGAGAGGAAAGGAAGAAAGAAAGGATTGAACAGGCGAAAAAAGATTAAAATGGAAGAGAAAGAGAGGCCTGCTAGTTCTATGTATTTCTCTGTCAATGGAGATGAATGAGCGTCTTTAGGGCAATTCTAACAACTCCATAACCACCTCTGATTATAAATGTTCATGTTTCACTCACTCAAGCTCAATAATCCTTGAAAGTGAAGCGCTCATAAGCAAGTGCTCGGTATTCGTAATTTCTTCGAAACAGGCAAGCTGATTAGCTCTAATCAAGTTTTAGAAGAACTGAAGTATCTCAAAGAAAAAGGGAAAAACTCAGTCATGCTTTCCATGTTCAGTCATCTTCTGCGCCAGACAGACATTCTTCGTCACTGTAACATCTACACATCCTTCTCATAATCTTCCTACGCAGCAATTCCTGAGAAAAACGTGTTTGCAAGAATGTGAATAACTTTGTAAGTATCCAGTAAAATACTAGAATGTGACAGCAAGCCAACAACAGAAACGCAGCTTATACCAATTTGAATTATCAATCAGATTCAGATTCCATTTAACTATCTCTAGTCTATCTCACTATACTCAGCAAGTTTGATAAAGTCTGAAACAAAAAATTATTATTATTTCGAAAATTGTGATTTTGAAGCACAGATTCAGGCAAATATGAGCTAAATATCACCACCTCAGAACCAGCATTCAACCAATGGCTAAATATGCCAGATCACTAGGATCATAGAAATAGACTCTTTTTAGTGCCAATTACTAAAAGAACAAAACAGAATCTATGCGAAGAACAAAAATGAAATGGTGTTGAACTTCTATTGTATACTTGCCTCCTGGAGCCAAAATCAGGTTCCCACTTCTAAACATGAATTAATTTAGCTATGCCAGGAAAAGGAAAGAAATTGGAAAGAACAGTTAAGAAATTTGAGTGCATTTGATATCAAATACATAGTACCTACCTCTATTTGATTGGCTATTGGCAACAGCATAAGCCCCAATGTGGCCACCAGAGCTCTTGCTTATCAAATCTGAAACAGCAGTTCCAAGGTCATAACCAAGAGAACCAGTATCTTCTAGCTCTGAAGGCGATGATCTCCAGGTGTGGTCAACAAAAAATGACCCACCTTCGTAAAGGGTTTTATATGCCCCATCAAAATTGCCATTGGATAGGGCATACGATGACACTGATTCAGCAATGGCATCACTTCCTTTTCCATATCCGACAGCTTTTGGCCTAAAATTAACATCTCCAGGGCCATAGTTAAGAGTTCCCTTGCCATAGCCAGAGCTAACAGTTCCAGCTTGATCTGCACTAGGGGAGCAACTCCACAGTGTTCCAATATCACCAAAAGAACCCACGCCTGAATTTTGACTTCCATACCCATGAAAACCATCAGAATTTGTAGGATTATTAGCAAAGCTAATATTCTCGTTTCCCCACAAATTCTGATTTGCTGAATTGTTTCCTACACCTGTACCAGTATACCCCATGACACTATGGAACCTGCTTGAATTTCCATTGTATGAAGGGTTCAAAGCTCTTCCTAACATAAGGGAAGAAGTTAAGTTTGAATTTCCATTTTGACTAAATGCTGGTTCAAAATTGAATCCTGTCCCATAACTGGGACTTAATGGAGGATATCCATTTCGACCAACATTAACAGGACTAAATCTGCCATCTGCTCTAAATCCATGACCTCCAACCAAGTTAGGGTCATATCCCTGAATGAAACCATTAGAAAAGCCACTAACTCTACTTAAACCATAGTTATATCCAGCTAATTGGCCTCTACTTGGACCTGCGGATATTTCCTTTGGAACAGCCCGCTTAACCTCAACCATCTTACCATTCAGTTCATGAAATGTTTTGTACAGAACCTTATCCACTGCTTCCTCAGAATCATAGGTGATGAATCCAAAACCTCTTGGTCTTTGAGTGTTATGGTCATACATCACAACTACATCTGTAATTGTTCCAAATTGATCAAAGTACTTCTTGAAGTCACTCTCAGTAACTGTGGACGCAAGACCTCCAACAAATATCTTCTTTGTGCGGGTTGGACCGGGTGATCCATGAATGCTGCTGTTGCTTCTGTTGGAAATGTTATGATCATCCCTAGGGACGGCCTTTTTTGCTTCAACCTGAATGTGGAAAATCGTGTTCAATAAAACATATTTAGACACTAAAATAATAAATAGATAGAAAAGCGATGATTCAAGATTTTGGGTAGAAAGAGTTTGTGTTTGCAGAATGCAAATTATGAACTTTAAAAGTTACATCAGCAACTTAACCTCTTACAGATTCAGTTCAATAAAAATCACCCCCACAAAAATGATTAGCTTTAATCCCTATCCCCATGAATCTATCCATCTCACAAGCTGTATCCTTTAATCTCTAAATAAATGATTTAGAACCTCAAATACCGATCAGCCTTGAAAGAAGATCCAGCTGTAGCTGCCTCTCCGGAACAAAGAACATGAATAACACCCAATCCCTTCCCTGTTGTACAAATGTTGCAAAATATACGATCTTCAAATTCCAAATTCCAATGCAAATATTTCTTTGCAAGTGTTACTGTAGATGGCAAGATTGTCCTTCTTAGATATCGTGATGTTTAAAGACAAGCTTGGCATATACTATTGTCTTGCCAATTACGTTTTGGAATATCTTCTATAATAATTCACGACATTTAAACTCGCATCAAACATGAATATGTAATGATGGATCTCATTTTCAATACTTCGCGCTCAATTTTGCATCATAAAATGAAACGAAGCAAACCCAAACCCAGATTTTATATATCGAGACATAATGATGCAGCTAGCAATGAAATAGTGATGCTCTCTAACAGGGACGATGTTTCGAGACAAAACTATATAAACAGAGATGGCAAATAAGAACTTACAGTTCTACCATCTATGACATGCTTTTCCATAACAACTTGTTCAGCAACAGAAGGATCAGAAAAAACAATAAATCCAAAACCACGAGCACGCCCTGTGGTCCGATCCTTCATTATCACTGCTTCCACCACATCTCCAAAATTCTGAAAGTACTGTCTGAGTCGTTCTTCATTTGTGTCCCATGAAATTCCACCAATGAAGAGCTTGCCAGGGTCCATTCCCAATCTGCGCTTCCACAAATTACATTTCTAAGAAGAATTTAACAATGAAAAAAAATCTACAAACGACATATTTCATCTCCAACACCAGTAAGAAGGCATCCCAAAATTAGAAACGGCATAAACAGATTGGATCCCATCAATCACTCATAATTAGATTTTGTCGTAGTAGTTCAATAGCGTATTCGCTTCAGAACTCCCAAGACAATATGGATCCATCCAAACAGGCAGCATCGGACAAAGAGCATCAAAATGTGGAATGAACAAAATAAAAAGTAAAAGGCAGGAAACTAAATCTACGTTTTCGAACAACTGACAGAAAAATAGGATATTCCAGACGTCAGCTCATAAACAATCATACTATGATTGAATCCAGAAACATCCGACCTTTCATCAAACGGTTACCGATCAACCCAGAATCCAAAATTCCGACACCGATGGAAAAACATCGAAATTTAATGCGGAAAACCAAGTTTGACGCCAAACTCTGAAAGTCATTTGGAAGGAATTGCGAAGCAACAAGATTGGCAGAGAAAAACTCACCAAATGAAGACAACCCAGATGAAAACTTGATACAATCTAAGATCTGAGAGAAGGCATAATAGGCAGAGAGGGCGAGAGGCCCTCTTTTTTTTCCTTTTCTTTTCCTCCTTTCTTTTTGGCTTAAAATTACGCTTGATTCAGGCAGACAAAATATATATAATGAATGAAATCTTTGTATAACAGGGGAATAGATATGTGAGAGAAAAGGAATTTGTATATCATATTACACACACACACATATATATGTATATTTGTAGAGGGTGATAGGTTTGTTTGTCTATCCTCCTCTCGGGTAAGTAAGTTATGTGCGAAAGAGACGATGGTGAGTGCCAAAGTTTAAACTTAGCTAAAGGCCGGTGTACCAATAACTTTTACCTACAAGATATATTTTATTATTTCAGAATTTACTGTTTTTTTTTTTTTGCTCTTTTTATCATCATTTAAGAAAATCATTGACCAAGCTTGATCTTTGTTGTGCTGTAAAATTAATTTTAACCAATAGTGATTTGCCCATTTTAAAAAATGCAAACTTTTTTATATTCTTAACCAATGAAAAAAGAAAAGCAGTTATTGTGTGCTATTATTATATGCTTTGTTAGAGATTCTCTGTGTCCCATCAATTTGAAGGGCCAAGCTAGCTATCATCCTACTATTATATGCAGCTAATAATTTAGGGTAATGACTGGTGAATGGAATTATTGATTTGGCTAAAAACACTTCCAGTTTTAGGATAATTTACTTTTTTTTATAGGGTTAACTTCCATTACATTTTGTTGCGTGACATTGAGTAGTGACAAAGTGAAGTCAATATTTTTATTTTGACTCCAACAAAAAAAGTTTATATAATTAAAAAAAAATATTTAAATCTAATATAATAAATTTAATTACAGTCCTAAAAAATTATTAAATTATTGTAAAACTTACCAGATTTAAAATTAATTTTTTTTTAAATTGTGAAATGACAAAATTACCCCTACAAAAATCTCAATTGTTATTTTTTTTATTTTCCAATTGTTATCCCTTCTTATGGAAATTGTCATTCCCATTGTTTGAGTTGTTATTTTTTTTTTTATAGAATTATCATTCTTATTATTTAAATTTTTTATAGGGATAATTCTATTATTTCACAATTTAAAAAAATTAATTCCAAGTCTAACAAGATTTTACAATAATTTGATGATCATTCGAAACTTTTTTGCAATTAAATTTTTTGTATGGGATTTAAATATAATTTTTTTTATAATTTATGGGTTTGATTGTAATAAAAATATATTATAAGCCATAAGTCCATAATTATTCAAATATTGCTACAAAAATAATTTATCATCTTAACATGACATACATAATTATATGATTTTCAAGATTCTTGAATAAAAAAATACTTGAATATACATTAAGAGTATAAGTTAGCAAAAATAAATAAATTAATAAGCATGAATATGTTTAGTAGAGAGAGAGATGCAAGCTTGCCCTTGTAGCATCCCCATTTTTTACTTGTAGGACTTTTACATGAGTAAGTATGATTCTGTCATTGGGATCGCTTTAGTTCTTTTTTTTTTTTTTTGTATCATGGTATAATGTTTTTTATATTACTGAAAATGAAAAAATAAATCATTTTAGAATATATGTAATAGTAGTATGTTATATTTTTAATTAGCCCTATAGATTTATATATTGGTGGTAAAAAAATTATAGGTCTCCCACGGAAATAATCAAGCAATGCAAATGCACAAATATTAAGACAGATTTTTTGCTACAACCAAAATGCCTCTCTATCTACTTTGAATATAAAAATAAAAAAATAAAAATAAAAAACCAATTAAATAAATGAATAAATAAAAAAAAGTTAGGTAAGGTGCGCAAGACAGGAAGGATTGCTTGGCCGCCACCCACTCACCCAAAGGATACTTCCCAAACATGCATCGACCTGATTTCAATTTTGAATTATACTTTATATTCTCATTATTTGTTGTTGTTATCATTATTATTATATTTAATCACTTCTTAAAAGATTTCCGATATTAAACTTATCTATTTGGAGCCTGTATAAAATCCTTAACTTTTCACAGAATAGAAGTTATTTGACTAGCAATTTAGCTCTTCATTTTGTTCATTAAGAAAAAAATCTATCTCTTGAAAATTTTAATTTTAATGATTTATTTATATATAAAAAATTATAAAAAAATAACATATTTAACTAATTTAATTAAAATGAATAAATTAATAAAATTAATTAATATGATATATTTTATCTAAATAACTTTGTCATCTTCTTTAAGTCATTTACTCCCTCTTTTATTTGATTATTATTGAGAGAATATTAATAAAGATAATTTAAAAAAATGATAAAAATATGAAATAGATTTTATATTTATGATTAACTCTACAATTAGATATTATATTAAGGACTGGAGGAATAGTATGTTGAGGAATTTATCAATAAAATTTAATTTTTATATATTTTAAGCTTATATGTAATTATTTTGATTTACTTTTTTAAAAATAGCTGGTTTAAAAAATCAAACTTCATTTTTCATGGCTCGTGGAAACCAAAAACCAATTCTTTTGATATGTTAGAATTTCCATAGTTAGTAAAAAAAAAGTTACCTGTTAATCAAATATGTGGGTCAAATCTGGATCAATTTGCAAGGGCTGTGGTTTAGATGAATAATAATATCATACAAACAATGGTATTTTGTGATAGCAACATTTTGTTATTTAGTATGGAAAAGTCAAAACACAATTATTAAATTGATAAAGTTTTTTGTTAATAATTCTAATATGATTAATTAATCTATTATTTTATCAATAAAAGATGACAGGCTAATGGTAATGAGACTCTTCTTCCATCGTCAATCTTTAAATAAAGAAAAAAATTAAATATGGTATAGAATGTACAAAGTTAAATTAAATATGGTAAAAAATGTACAAAGTTATACACACACGTTTATATGGGAAAAATATAGCATTAATGAATAAAGAAAACACTGATAAAATGAAATTTTAAAAAGGTAAAAATGTATCCAATACTTTAAATTAATTTTAAAAAAAATAATTAATATTTTAAAATATTTAAAAGTATAATCAACGCACTAAACTAATTTTAGAGGTACAATTAATACCCTATAGTATTTAAATACAATTTTGTCTCTTTGCTAATAAAAATAAATTTTTATTTTATATATATCACATAATTTTTTTATTTTAATACATTATTATTTAAAAAATCACATGTGTAATATTGTTTTAATAAATTGCACTAAATAAACCATAAAATTTTTCATTATTTACATATAAATTCTATACAATATCAATTTTAGAGTTTATTCAATACTCCTTTTTAAATAATATAATATATATAATATTTTAAATAATAATATGTTAAAATAAAAAAATTTATGTAACAGGGATATAATATAATTTTATATTTATATTAGTGAAATAATAATACATTGAAATAAAAAATTTATATAACATATGCCAATTTAAATATTATAAGGTACTGGTCGTACCTCTAAAATTAATTTTGGGTGTTAATTTTACACTTAAATATTTTAGGGTATTAATTGTTCATTTAAAATTAATTTAGAGTATTAGATATATCTTTACCCAAATTTAAATAACTCAAAATATACAAATAGATACATTATAATCGTGAGCCAATGAATTGTTTTTTGTATAGAATTTTTTAGAAAGAAATTGAGCTCACTCACTATCTAATGACAGGGTGAAATCTCCCTTCCTTTTAAATTATATCAATATCAGGTAGGGTGAGTTATTTATTATCTTTAAGTATAAATTTAAGTACTTAAAAATTAAAATAATTTTTTAAGTACTACAATTAAATTCACAATAAAATAGTATAAAATGATCCAATTAATTGAACTCGTGTTTGTTAAAACTATCATAATCCCAGTTTAGTTTATTTAAAAATTATATTTTTTAAAATATTTTTAATTTATATTAAAAATTAAATAAATAGTCATTAAATATTTTTAATATTTTTAGATTAAATTATAATTTTGAGAGTCTAAAATTATGAATAGTAAAAAGTAGTTTTAGATTGAGTAATGATCATTGTGTCCCTATCTTTTTTATATATCAGTTTACCCTATGTTATTTTTGGCAATTTACCTATAAAAAATAACTCTAATAATAACTTTTTAAATATTTATTTTTTAAAATATTTTTTAAATATTAATTTTTAAAATCTATTTTTCATATTTTTTTTAGAAGTTAAAACAAACGGGCTATAGTACAAATTTGCCATCTCTTTTTGTATTTTCATGCTCAGTGCTTTGTATCACTTCACAACCCTATGAAGCAATGTATAGTTATCACTAAATGGGATTAATAAAATTTGTATGGGTTAAACTGTACTTAATACTCTAAAATATCTCTTAATAGTATTTTATATTTTAAAATATTTTTTGTGTCTATTCAGCAATATTCAATAATCATCATCTTAAAATTATTATTTTTATATAACACTCACTATCTTTTAAGTAATTTTTTTCTCACATTTAAAACTTGTAGAATTGACTATTTTTTATAAAAACAAATAGATACAGCCAAAATTACTTGGAAATTTTAGATGCTTGAATAACTCTCCCATTACAAATTTTTATGAAACCGTAAGGTTGCATCATGTTAGGTTCATTTTCAACCATGAACATGATGAGAAGGTTGCTTGTGCAAATGGAATTAATGAAGGAAACAAACAAGACAAAAAGTTAATTAATAGGTGAAATTGATGTTCCCAAATAAAGCTTACCGCTTGATGATGAGTGGTTGGTTCCCATGGATTTTGAGAACTTTCCAACTATTTATCTGTTCTTTTTTATCTTTTTTCAATTTGTAATTACCCACTACGGGATTTAACCTTTTTTTTAAAAAAATATTTAGGGCATTTTTTAATAATTGATTCGCACGTGCCGGATAATCATGTTCCAATGTCTCCTTGTTCCCTAGCTTTTGTGCTAAGATTGATGAGTGGATTCTTAAATGCTGTGCAATTACATTAAACAAATAATAACAGACTCATCAAATTAAAATTATTATTGATAAAAATTTTGAAATTGAAATTTATATATAAGAACGTTATTTTTATTTTTACCGTATTAATTAATTATTATTATTCCCTATTGAAGAGACATAACATGTTAATATGTGATGAGTGTTTCATGCGGGAAAATGATGTTTGACTGTAGCTATGACCATATAAAAAATATTTATTTACTTTTAAATATTATAAAAGTATATTTTAAGGGGGATGATTATGATATTTTAAAAAAAATATATTATATTAATTAATTAAATTAATTTTTTAATATAATTAAATTAATTAAATATGTCTTATATTAAATACTATAGGATTATTATTTTAAGGTATTATATTAATTTACTCCTAATCTTAATTATAAAATAATGTTTTATTTCTATAAACATTGCCCAATAATTAAAACAGAGGGACACATCAATGAGGTTAAATTTAATGAAAGAATTTGTCTTTGATAATAATAAACTAAAATTTAAAATTTTATTAAAAGATATATTTATTATTGATATTTAATATTTGATAATATATCAAAAAATAATTGTAGAATAGAAAAAAATGTTTGTGCTTTGAAAAAAAATAGAGGGACGGATTAGCACATCATATTATTAAATTTCTATAAAACACTTTAAGCAGTTCTATATAAATTAAAAGAATCTAATTACATTTAGTTAACTCACTAGTCGCTCTTTCCACTAATTCAATTGAATCGTCTAATCACTTCAAATAAATTAATCAAATTCAATTATTGAAAAATGATATAATTATTAGAATTTGAGTTGTTCGATTAATGATTGATTTATCCAGACAGGAATTGACTTGTTCTAATTAGATCAAATCCGATAAACATGATCATGACAGCCCATCACTTGCATATTTCAGGAAACAAAAAAGAACCTTAATATTAAACTCCATCATGGATCACATTGGACTTAATCTCAGGTGTGAAATGTTTATTCAAAAACAAGTTTCCTTCATTTTCTTAGCTGTCCATTATCCTCTTTTCCTTCCTCTCCCAATCATAGTTTACTTAAATTTCATTTATTTTAGAAGTAAAATTTGCATAATATTTGTTTCATACAAAAGAAGAGACCATTTGGAATCCAAAACTTATCCAATGTACCTAAGTTATGTTAAAACCACTCATTCCTCCCATTCTTAATATATTACTTCAGATTATATTTAATTTTAAATATAAAATTTTTATCTATTTTATTTTTTATATTTATTATTTTAAATAAATTTATCTAATTTATAAACTGATATATAACATTCTTCCTGTTTATAATTATAAAAGTTGTATGTAAGTTTAATTTATTTTTAAATATAAAATTTTAATTTATTTTATTTTTAAAATTAGAATTTATCCCAATATCTTCGTATATATAAAAAATAATTTATATATATATAATTAAATAAAATATTTTAAAAAAAATTAATACACAATTATTACAACAATCAAACGTGACTTTTATTTTGAGAAATTGAAGGCCCACAAATCTCCCGGCACCATCTATCTCAGCTTTTCTTTTCCTCAAGACTCGTTGGCGCGCTCTGAGTGCAAAACCCTCGCCAAATTGCAACATCATGCCATGAAAATACAGTATTTCACTTCTTAACCTGCGAAACCCTTAAACCCCTTCTATCCCTCTTCCCATTTTCTCTGGTTATCCCTGAAAATATTTATGAGCTCTATTTCGAAGATGAAGTCTATTTTTTGCCCAAAGTTCTCGGCCTTTTCTCCTCACCTTCCCAAGCCCCAAACCATTTCTCGTGCTTCTAATGCATGGGCTTGCATTTCCAATCATCTCCACCTGAAGTCAACGCCCCTCTTATGCAATAGCTTTGTTTGCTCGAGCCAAAGTCGGAACTTGCAAATGGAAGCGTCTCGGCCTCCGTCGGGTGAGATTCATGTGATCGTTGGCCCCATGTTCGCCGGCAAAACCACCACTCTTCTTCGTCGTATGCAAGTAGAGAGCACTAGCGGCAGGTGAACCCCTCTGCTGCTTAGTTTTGACTTCATGATTGAGCAAACTTCACTTTCTTGTTGACCATCTCGAAATTCTCTTCATGTTCACGCCAATATAAGATTCTGTGTATTATCTTGAAGGGTGGAATTGTTTTTGTCTCAGTGATTAAATGTTTAATGTAATTTGCCACGGACAAATGCATACAAGCAAATTACTAGTGGTACGTGGGAAAAAAACCTTCAAACTTTAAGCTGTGACGAACTTGTTTCTGAATGGGAAGATTTGTGGTTGGAAAGAGTGTTGGAGTGGTTGAATGCTCAATGCACAAATGATTGTTGTTGACTTTGTTCCCACTGATATTTTTTCCCCTTTTGGCCGTGATTCCCTTTGAACATTTTAAGACCCATTTTTGTAACATTCTGCTTAATAATTTGTTGTAGAAGGGGTTAATTTGTTGGAATGGAATAATAGCTGGATATGTTTAAAGGGGTTTTCAGAAAGTGGGAGAACCAGGAAAGCAAGCCCATCATGTAATGGCCCAGTGTCAAATTAGGTAAATGTAGTATACTAGCTTAAGGCACACGGATGAAATTTTTGACAAAAATTATGCTGCTGTTGAAGAATTCCTCTTCAATCATTTATCAAGTATATCCCTCTGCGTCCTGCTTATGATTCATTGCAGCAACCAATGTTGTTTTTGTGCGCAAGTCATCATAACCGAGGGGTACCTCATTTCATTCAGTAAGGAAGGTTGTGTTTGCCATCAATGTCCATGTGTTTATGGCTTCTACCATATGGTAACTGAAAGAGTGTTGTTTATCATTTCTAATTTATGAGGGATGTCAGCATTCCAAGTGGACGCAACGGATATTTATGTGGCCCATAAACTTCTGCTACTGTTATGTAGGAAAATTTAATTCTCAATGGTACTGTAAATGTCTCTTTCTTGAGGTCCATGATATTTTATATTTCTCTAATGCAGAAATGTGGCAGTAATTAAATCAAGCAAGGATACAAGATATGGATTAGATTCAATTGTTACGCATGATGGGGTCAAATTGCCGTGTTGGGCCCTAACAAACTTGTCATCTTTCAGGCAGAAATTTGGCCTTGATGCTTATGATCAGGTATCATTATTCATTTGTTAGCTTGATCTGTATTCTAGTAGTCATATTATGTGTGCGAGTTAGTTTTACACCAAAAATTATTGAAATGGTAGGTTTGTGTAATGGGTGGGTTTGGGATGAGGTGGCTGGGTGTTTTTTTATAAGTACTGTAATGGTTTCCGGTTTCTGTTGATTGTGTTTGATTTTCCTAACTACATGATGACAGCTCGATGTGATTGGTATCGATGAAGCTCAATTCTTTGAGGACCTTTATGATTTTTGTCGTGAGGCTGCAGATCATGATGGAAAAACGGTAATAGTGGCTGGTTTAGATGGCAACTATTTGAGGTATTGCTTTTGTGAATACTTATTTTAAAACTTTAAAAATTTCTTCTGTTCTTAGATAGAGCTTCAGCGTAGCCAAACTTGCCGTTCTTTCTGCCTGACTTTACAAGAATTAGTAATTTAATATCAGTTTGACTTTGCACTTTACACAAGTTCGGATTTGTCTTGTTCCTGAAGTTGTCCTGATGGTGGTTATGTCTAGACTTGCAGGAGGAGCTTTGGTTCTGTCCTTGACATAATTCCCCTTGCTGACTCCATAACGAAATTAACTGCTCGATGTGAAATTTGCGGGAAGCACGCATTCTTTACGCTGAGAAAGATAGAGGAGACACAGGTGGAGTTAATAGGTGGATCTGAGGTTTACATGCCGGTTTGCCGGCAGCACTATGTCAGTGGACAGGTAGCCATGGAAACAGCAAGATATGTTCTGGAATCTCAGCAAGTTGAATGTAGCTCTCATTCTTAAAATGGTCCACTTCCCCCTGCATAGTGCCTTTTGTCTTGCTAAACTTTCAAAGTGTGAGCAGGATACTTATTCAAGTGCTGTAACGTAGTATGTATAATATTTAGTTTCAGTCTGAATGGATTCGAAACTGTTGGGAATTGAGAGGGAAGGTCCATTAGTATTGTGCACTATTTCTTATCTTTAATATAAGATATAGTTTGTAATATCGGATATTCTAAATCTTATATTAAAGGATAGAGGTAGTATCAAATATTGTTACCTGACATCATATTGTATTGTATTGGGTGCTCAATATTAATGCTTATGCTCTACACCTCCTTTTCTGTTATTCAAGTGAGCTTTACAATCCATTGCTGCGTATGAACTCAAACGGTAATTTCATGCAAACAACTTAATATGGATAGGGATATGGTCATTCGGTGTTGATAGCAGAATTGGCGTCAAGTGATGGCAATGTAACTGTTATTCTGTAAGTGATAATACTTATCTAAGAAGCTAAATGATATTATATTCTAGTGACATGAAAATTTTTTTAAAACATGGAAAAAATTTTATAACTAAAGCTTTAAGTTCAATTTTTTCATGGCCTTAGGTCTTTTGCAGAAGTCACTTGTAGATTTTTGCAATACTATGTAATGAGCTCCTGCAAACACATACCAAACGTATACATGTCCACATTCTGTGTAGTTCTCTTCATACAACTCTGGTGCCATAAGCTCGGGTCCCAATCATGGAATGGGGCCTGAATCTCTCCCACTATATTGATCTGCCCCAGATTCCCATTGATGGAGATGTTGCTGCAATTGAGGTCCCTGTAAATGATACAGGGATCATGAACATGAAGATTACAACCCGTTTAAAATTTGCCCGCACCATTTCTTTTACACCTATAATGGAAAGGTGACAGTGCATTTCTTTCCAAGAAACGCAGGCTTCAGTAATGAAGTTCAGAGTCCTTTTCTCTCTGCGTGTCCATGAATGGTGACAGTCGACAATTTGCTCCTTCTATCTTCCATGCCTTCCAGTTGAATTGAATCAAAGGGAGGAAACAATAATCAAATGGAGACGGAAGACATTCTCACGCTGGATTCTAACGCTTAAAGTGATTCAGGTAAAAAAAAATCACCAAACTTTTATCGTCAAAGATCTTAAATGTTATTATTCACCATAACTTCTTTTTTTGCCAACGGTATTCCTCGTTACTTCATCCTTTGTTTTAAAGTCAAATCAATCTTTTAAGCCCATTATTTTCTATTAATCTGAATTTGAATTAAAATTAACATTTTTATTTTAACTAAAAAATATCTATTTTTTAAAAAAGTCGCTTTTCTATTTAATTTCATGGGTCAACAGGGAAATGAGAAAATCATATATTAAACTGTTGGCTATTCTATTTGATTTCATGGATAAACATAATCCTTGTAATTAGCTATTAATCAATGTCTCAATCCTCTTTTGTTACTTTTCATTTTATCCCCATTTTATCAACGTATTTAATAATTCTTTTGACTTAATCCTCACCTCTATCACATTCTTCCCCAACCGCTCACAATCTCTTTTCCCTACAAATAAGGACATTTTTAAAAAATAAATTATATCTTTTTATATATTTATTGCATTTTTAATTTTTAGGCTCTGGTATTTTGTACTTTTGTACTGACTTTGTATTAATTTTATTCTTTGAATAAAATTCCCTTTCTATTCAAAAAAATAAATAAATTATTTTATTGTCTCTTACAAAAAATAATAGTAAATACAAAATTTTTATTAATAATTAGTATCTATAAGTGTAACAAAAAAAATCCCATATAAATTTTCGGGAGGAGCAGCGTCCGATCTACCTAAAACTTTATGTGTAACAAAAAAAAAATGCCATTTACAGGATATTTATTTGATTCAAAGCATGGCCACAACAGCCATTTTATTAACGTTATTATCGACCAGATTCCTGCCCATTACAACGCTGGCGACAAGTCGCGTTTCAAACCTCTCAAGAGCATCCATTTTCTGGAAATAACTTACAAATAATCAATGCATCTTGTAACAAAGCCCAAAGTCGAAAATAAAGATGAGATTCAGCATTTTTTGGAGACCAGTTTCTAACGAGCTTTCCAGCTTGATCAAAAAAGCACGTTTTTTCACCCAGGGAAGAAAGATCTAAACCAGAAACGAAAGAACAAATGAACTTGAAAACTTCACATTAGAATGCATTTACAGAGCTGCTCAAGATTGTTTCTCATAAACAGTTCTTCTGGAGCAGCTTTGCAAATGCATTTTATTGAGAAAGTTCGGACACAGCTAAAAGTCCTCACTGGTTCTACCCCTATATTTTCTAAAATGGGTCTGATCCCAAGGTTTGTGTAATTGTGAAAACTCCCAACAAAGCACATCACATAAAAGTTCACAGAGAACTAAATAGCCTCAGAATTGCAGAATAACATCAAGGCTTAGAAGCCATTCAGTCCCGAAAGATGGTGTTTTTGATAATGTTATCATCATTGGCTATATACATGTAGGTGATATTAACTTGGAATCAAGCAAACACAGAAGGTTTGCCGCCCAAACAGTGGCACCATTGAACTAAATTTACCAATCTCAGACTATAAATCAACAGAGATCGGAATTTCAAAACAGAATTAAGAACCGATAACGTAAAAGAAAAATTAACTATGTATGTCTCATGGCAAGTCCCAAGAAGTAATGGCAGCGACGATGCTCCACAAGGCGATGGAATATGAGACACGATCGACGGAGAATCTCCCGAGTGAGAGATCCGTCAACATCGACGAACATTCGTACGCGACGTTAACTTGGGAATGTGCAAACACAAGAAGATCGTTTGCCCCCAAAAAAAAAGTTAGGGATTTGAGCAAATCCCCCGTCACAAAAAGAAGAACAAAGGATCGAATGAAGATTTAAGAGAAACAAATGTGTGAAAAGCATGAAGGAGATCGGAAGGAAAATTTTGATAGCTTAAATCGACAAGTTAATTTTGGGAAGCGAAGATACCCTAGAATATGATTGTTGAGGAGAATCCCAAATATTTATATGGGGATTCGGCGATGATCAGGAAAACCCTAATAGGGTTTATGAATAAACAATAGAGGGTCTCATTGGGTCAGCCCAGTTTTCCAACTTCCACAGACAGAACAGGCCCATATATGGGTTAAAAGAAAATACCCCTATTTTTAACTCTTATAGTTTTATAAATTTAAATTTTATTTTAACCCAAAAAAATTCAAATTTTATTTTATTGTTTTAAAAAAATTAAATCAGTCCATATTATAATTCAAAATTGAAATTTTATAATAAATTTTCAATTTTATTGGTAAAATTGACATGTTATCATAATATTTAAAAAACAAGAAAATTCAGGTACTTAAATTCAAGTCTCTTTCTTAATTAAATCAGAATAGATAAATTTTAATAATTAGAGTTGGTGATAAGAAAATTTATGCTTAAAAGATCGACGTTGTGGCCAATATGGATCTCTCAAGATTGATCCATGTTTTAAGACTGCAATTCAGAAGAGAAAATATGAACTTCGTTGTGTGTCTGTGTGTCATACATCTAGAGTTGGTATGCGGGCTCAATCCGCCAACTCATCAAAAAATAGCTGGTTGGATTGCTAAATATGCAATCTATTATTAACGGAAGTTATTTTAAGTGATAAACAGTTCAGTATTGTTTAAACGATGTCTCGAGTTTAAGTTTTAGCGTATGTAAAAGATCCATGTTGGAAGATTTACCTACTATAACCAGGTACGTGACGGGAGTCGGATCCAAATATAGTCGGAACAAAACTCTAGTAAATTGGGTAGACAACAAAAAAATTATATAAAGTCCATTTTGGTGCGAATCGTTTTGACCCACATGCATCGAGTTGGCAGGTTGGCATTTTTTTTATCATTTATCTTATATTTTACTAATTTTAGAGTCTTAATCGAGTCAAAGTTTATATTACACTTCATTTATACTAAATTTATTTTATTAAGTTATTTCTTTATATATATATTTTATTTTATTATCACTTTATTTATAATAAATTTATCTAAGAATACTGATAAAACTGATAAAATAAATATTTTAATAATTTTAGATTATATTTTAAATCTAATTAATCTTGATATAAATAAATATATTTTTTTAAAAAAAAATAAAACCTAATACCTGCTAATCCGCCATAACAGTCTTATATTAGTATACTATCAACCCTCCAACATAGGCCTTTTTGATTTCAACTCAATCCGCAGTAGGCCAATCAGTATTCGACTGGTTCGCCGGCATTTCTACCTCTACATGGATACAATAGCAGTAGACTAAGCCCTTCATCTCCATGTACTTTTGGATTAATGCTATCAACAATGAAGACTGAAAAAGAGGGTAAAAGCGAAGCAGTGACTCAGTAATTGGAGATTTCTCTTTCTACCGTTCTAGTATTTGACATTTACATCAACTTCCGAGATTAATTAGTACAACACATGTTGCATCAAAGCTTAACCTTAAGCAAGTCCTATGAAGAAGATTCTGCTGATACAACCGGCTTATGCTAAACGCCCAAAAGAGGGACGAAGAAAAAAAAAAACAGAAGAAAATTTACAACTCTATAAAGCAGTCAGAACTCAGAATCACCACCAAGCAGAAGAGGTGGCCATGGCTCTGTTCATCCAAAAAAGATAGAGAGCACCATCTCTGTCTTCAAGCCTGTACTTTTCTTTGAAACCCTTCAATAAATTTCTGACTGCAGTCGTAGTCGAGGCACTCAACGGGTATTGTCTAAAACCCGCCATGGCCAGCCTTGACCTCCACTTTCCTAGAAGTTCGTGCCTCTCTACCCTCTCTCTCTCCTCACAAGCTATCATGTTGACAATGTCTCGAGCCACACAGTGTTGTTCTGCACTAATCCGTTCATTATCATCTCTGCTTGAGCTCGCCGCATCGATTGATTCAAACATGGCTGTATAGTAACTCAGTGTCTCAACAAACCTTTGGAGGAATGGAGAAGTGTTGGTGTTGGATTCCTGCTCAACAAGGGTCATCACTTTGGGTGACAAGCTCTTGACCAGTCTCAATAACCTGTCTCTATGGTTCTCTGTGCTAACACTCTCATCAGGCATGTGGTGAAGAACATAAGGAAAATTCACAGCCACGGCTTCCCCAGGTCGAATTCCTAGGTTCTCGAGCTGAACCTCACAGCCAGACATGGCGGCACTATGGAATTCTAATGGCACTCCAAGAGACTTGGCATGGTTTGCCAAATGTTGTCCTACAATATGGAGCCCTCCACCTCGAGCATGAAATGATTGGGAGTCGTCAACACCAGTTACACGAATGTATGGTGTCCCACCAGGCCTCTGTGCAAGAGCCTGAATGAGTAACTTCCACTGGGTGCCCTGTGCAATTTGGAAGTCAATTATATGAATTCTGGATTCATTTTGCATTGCTTCTAAGATGACAGAATTTGCAGATGTGTAAGCAAATTGCCAATATGGGCAAATCCTATAGAGGATGCCCATGTAACTCATCAGTTCTTTGCTTGTTGGAGGTTGTTCTTGTTCACACTTCAAAGATTTGTAGATGACACTCCCAGTTGATACCGTTCTTGCTCTAAGTCCCTCCAACATGTAAGCTCCCAGCCTCTGAAGTGGATGCCCAGAAACTGACACCATCTTCACCAAAACTTTATCCATCAATCCTGTTGCTGTTTGAAATTCTCTATTGGACACGAATTGTGCACAACCAATGAGGACACTTCTCAGGTCAAGTTGAGGAATCATTTCTACCATCTGATCCCAATTGTATCCAGACATCGGAGATGTTCGCTGGTGACCGCCGCGGCCCTCGATGCAGCAATCACAACTGTCAACAATATCTGACTCAGGTCCCAACAATTCGTTCTCTAATTCCTTGAGCCTGTGCTTCAATTCATTGCCTCCATCAACACTAGAGCAGCCACTGATTGGTGATCCATAGGTGTTATCAACGGACTGGTGCTGATCTGAAAGGGACGATTGAGTCTGAGAACCTTGTGGTGAAAAAGGACACTTATTAGATGAATTGCTCGCAAAGGAAGAGGTATCACAGGTTATGGGAACAGGGGGTGGTGGTGGTGGTGGTAGGGATGATTCAAGAGTAAAGTATTGCTGGTTGTTGGTTTCAAAAGAAACTGTGGTTCCCTGGCTGCTATCATCAAGGATTTCATTATATGAATTGCTTGGCAAAATCTGGAAACGAGACAAATGGTGGTATGTGCTGGTGTCTTGCATCGGCTGGTGATACAGATGGACCCCAACTGAAGTAGGGTGTTTCTGAGTTGTTTGCATCTAAAACAGCTTGATTTGATTTTCTACTTGGTCGGAGGGACTAGTTAAACCTTTCTGAACTATGATCAGTTGTTCAAATCACTCGTTTAGAAGATGTAATAAAGCTAATTTCAGCAGTTTTTCGCTGATGAATCAATCTGCATACTGAAAAGATGAAAGCTGCTTCGTTTGTCGGCAGAAGTTATTAACACCAACCGTACAGGAAAGTGTTGAAGAGACTCAACCTGCATAATAGGAATAAACTATAAATAAAGCTTTACCGGGGATTGAACGGAGATAAGGAAAAAAATTAAAAAAACAAAAAATTAGATCTAATAAATTGCACATATGCCATAGAAAAGCAGATTCCACCATGACATACAGAATGAAGAATTGAGAATCCTAAGACAGTTTCACTGATGAACTCCCTCTTATCTCGAGGATTTAAGTATAAAACCTCAAAAAAATTGATAAAATAAAATCAAGTACTATATATTTGTCATATTCTCCAAAAGTAGCTTTGGAGCAGAGATAGGTTGGGACGGGTTTAACAGATTCAGAGCCCCAAATTACAGGGCAGAAAACGGAACAAGACGGTTGCGAAATTTTAGGAAATCAAAAGAGTACAGTCACAGATCCCAAAGAGGTATAAATCAATTGGATAGAGCCACCAACCCAATTCGGAACTCTTGACCTTTTTAGGAGAGGGGAAAAGTAACAGTTTGCGTCAAATAAAGGAGTCTTCAGCTATCAAAGCTAAAAAGGAAAGAGAAATTCTTCTTGATTTATTTTCCGCCAATACCAATCGTAAAACCAAGGTGACAAACACCCAGGACAGAAATCGTTCATAAACGAAAGAGTTCAAATTCAAAACAAAACGAAACACCAACATCTTCCAGGTTCGTTCGCAGAATGTGAGATAAAGAAATAGGAAGTTGGACCTTCATTTGACAGCTCTTCCCCAAGAAGATGAAGGAGGCTTTCAAACTTCAAATACAAACATAAAACCACAACAATCAGAGAAATCCTTCAGATGGAAAATTAGAGCCGACCCCTCTCGTCTTTAAAATATAAAGACCAATAAATCATTGCTTCAAGTTTCAACACAAACCCAGCAGAAGAAAAACAAGAAATCAGTCAAGTCAATAAGAATAAATCAAGGATTCAGAGAAAAATCATCCACGCCACAGCTCACAAAGCCAGCGACTTCCTGAAGTGGGAAAAAATAAAAGAGGGAGGAAATCTGGAAAGGCGTACCTCAATAAGTATCTCTATAGAGTGTGAGTCAGGTTCAGGGAAGCGATTATTCGGAGAAGAGGGGATTGAAGAGCGCAGAGAGATATGAGAGGAAGGCGTGTTAGCCGTTTCTGGTTCTGGAGTTGTAAAATGATGAAGAACTGAAGGGTGCGCCGGCTTTATAATGTATTAGGTCTAATTACTATTTTGGCCCTACGCTACACTCGACTTTGTAGCTTTGGGGGCACTGGCGATGATAAGTCAGCTCTGGACGAGTGTACTCGGTAGAATATTCTGTACCGAGTAAATGATTTATATTTCTTCTTTCAACCTAATTATATTATATTTTTGTATTTCGGAAAAAAAGGCTTGACTTTGCATATTATAGTTTTTCCACACAAATTCAAAAATTAAAATAATTCAGATAATATCAACTAATTTACATTTAAATTGAGTTTGACTTTGATCGACAAACTCTTGAACATAATTTTCCAACTCACAACGTATAACTTTTTTTTTTATCATGAATGTTGAGTGTTTTTAATTTATTGCTGTTGTATGTCATATGTCATATATTAAGTATATTTTTATAATTGCCTTTGAAATCATATGGCTATAACCTTGGCCAACCAAATTACTATGGTTAATTGAATATTCTCCCCCTAAAATGTAAAATATAGTTAGGATTTAGGCAGTTTATTTTATTCATAAATATAATATGCTCCATTCAAATTATTTTTATAAATACTAACTACATAAATTTTACATATTAAAATGTTAGTTAAAATCAATTAAAATAATAAATATGTATAAAATATAATTTGTTTTATAAATATATATATATTAATATGATGGGCAAGAGATAATGAATAGAAAAATAGATGATAGAAAAAAGTATGAGAAAGATGTACAATTAATTGAGAGATAGAGATAAAATATATATTAAATTTATAGATTGTAATTTATAAATAAAATAATCCTATAAGAGATAATATTACTTAAGGATAGAGTACTATAATTAAACATTTGATTTTTCTAATTTATATATTTTTTAAAATATCTTTATAACTTAACATATTTAGAGAGATTCTATCAATGGATAATTATAATATAAATTATTAAAAATAATATTTTAAAAAATTTGACACGCATTTTTATAAACAACTAGCGAGCTTGATTAATTTAGTTAATATTTGTAAATAGATATATATTTTTTATATTAAGGATGGAAGTAAATATTATTTTATCTCGACTGAATATTTTTACAAAGACTAAAATATTAAATATAGATTGCGATGCTTGTAACTCCACAATTCGGCATGTTTCATGTATAGTTATTTAGATGCAATGTGCAAATAGTTTAATGAATTTTGATATCATTATGCGCACAACATTATTGAAAAAATCAACTTTGATGGGCTCACTAATGTTCTGAAATAGATAATGTTTTCTTTAGTTGAAACATGCAGGCAGTTGAGAATAAACAGCACTAGTATATTAAAATTGAATTATTTAAATCAATTTTTTAAAAAAAAGTATGATTTTTTTAATTTAAGCTATTTTAATTTTTTTTATATAAAATTTTTTAAAAAAATATTAGGTTTACTCACTATCTAAAGGTAAAATAGAATTTTATTTCTTCCTAAACGATACCAATATCAAATAGGAGAATCTATCTTTTATTATCAATCATAAATTTATATATTTAAAAAATATAATATATCTTTAAATATTATGATTAAAATTATAATAAAATAATATTTTTTAAAAATTAAATATATTTTAAATAATTATATATATAAATTTTTAGTTAGTTAAATTTATATTAATTTTATGGATGATGGGTTTAAATAATTTTAAATTAGATTTAAGTTATTCAAAATTTATTGCGATTTCCACCAAATCCAAACTCGTCACAGAACGTAATGTCTACTCTTCTTTTGCTTGAACTCATACATTTTTATTTTTGTCGTATTTAATATCTTTCTTTGACCAATTTGTCAGCTTCCTATGACAATCAAGATAGCTACGTGGATTATTACTATTAATTATTAATTTATTATTATTATTATTATACTGATTTATTTGATATGCTTCCAGATTCTTATCGCTCAGACACGTACTATTCCATCATTAATTGGCTGGCGTGTTATAGAAGTAGTAGAATGGACTGTGTGCGGAATTTTCTGCCTATTTTCCATTGTGATATGTTTCTATTTATTATTTTTACTCTTTATATTCATTTCTTTCAACCTACCGACCAAATAGTCTAAAGAAACCTCATAAATAAGATTAAATAATATATTTTATTGACCACAAAAATAAAATAATTATCTCAATATACTATTTATTTTTTAATATAAAATTTCATTAATTAATTTAAATAAATTAAGTTGAGTTTGGTATTCCTTCACTATTAATTATAATAATTAATATATTTTTTAAAAAAATAAATAAATAATTATAATTGAGTATAATTTTAAGATAAATATATATTATATATTTTAATTTATCTAAATTAATTAATTTTTATATTATATTATAATTAAATAATTTATTTAATTTTTAAAATTTATTTAAAAGGGATGGAAAATTAATGTACCGTGAAAATAAATAAAAGAATAACACCGCGTACGTGTACGGGTGCGAGACTGCGTGGCATTGAATGCTCTAGGCGCTACTCGGAGAAGAGGGCATAATTGAAATTTGGTTGGGAATTCGTGGGTGGTTAATACTTATGTTTTTTTTTTCCTTGCGTGTAGATGGAGGTGTGTTCCAAAAAGTTGACCCATCTCGTTCTCCGAAGGTACTTCAACCAATGGAGGAACTTTGTATTATAAATATTAATAATGACGTGGAAATTGCAGATGAGCATATTCTGCTGTTGGCAGTAATCACCTGCTCCCTCTCTGCTGGCTCTCTCCTCCACTGAGAAACTCCCATGTCCCTTCTTAGCTTAGCCGGCTGTGTTGTTATCACGTGCATCATAATTAATATATGTATCAAATATATAATATAATATTTATATTGAATCATACTAACATTTTTATAAATCCTAATTAATATTATAAGAATAAAAAATATATGCCTATGACCAATCAACTATAGTTAGAGTCAATGTTTGATTTCTTTTGAAACCATCATTTTAAAGATATGTTTGGTTAGATAAAAGAATTTTTGATAAAATTAAAAATATAAATATAAATAAAAGTGGAGGTAAAATTAAATTATAAATTAATTTTAAAAATTTATTTAGTATGATAGAAATAAGTATATAATAGACATATTTTTTTTTATAATTTAAGAAGAGTTAAAGTTATTTAATAATTTTATAATTAATGTAAAATATTCTAAAAAATTTCACTTCCACATCCACCATCTCCATTAACAATAGAGCTGGTAAAACGGGCTTAACCCGCGGGCTGGGCCCGTTTTACATTAAAACGGGGCGGGTTGCCAGCCCGTTTTGGGGCGGGCTGGCCCGTTTTTAAGCGGGCCAACCCGCCAGCCCGTTTTTTTTTATAAATTATTAATATTATTATTTATTTTACCCAAATATTACTTTGAATATTTTTATTATTGAATACTAGTAAAGATAATTATCTATTTGTTAATATGTATTGACATATTATAATTGATTAATATTATGTTAATGTTTATTTAGATTTATAGTTATAAAATTTGATATTTTTTTATAAAAAGTAAAATTTTTTAAGAGTATAACATTAACTATATTTTAATTATACTAATATAACATTAGAAATTTTTTATTAGTATTCTAAAAGTTTAGAAATAATTTTTTAAAAATATTAAAAATTAAAAAAAAAAGAGTGGCGGGCCGCGGGCTGCACAGCCCGCCCTGCCCAGCCCGCCAGTGTTGGTGGGCTAGCCCGTTTTTGGCGAGCCAGCCCGCTTTACCACCTTTAATTAACAACTTTTGTGATAAAACTCAAATAGGTCAAAAAGGTAAAAGTAAAAGTTACTTCAATCGTACTAGATAAAAAAAAAGAGGAGATTTTACTTCCACTTTACCATCCCCCGACTTCTTTCAAACTAAACATACCATAAAAATGCTTTTCGCTCAAATTATAATTTTGATAAAAAAATTAAATAAACAGTTATCAAATATTTAAAAGAGTTTCTATTTTTAAATAAGTTTATATGAATAGTTTATAAGTGACAACAGTATTTTTAGGTTATATAATAACTACTTTGTCTCTATCATTTTATCCTATAATATTTCTAATAATTTATCTATCAAAAATTTATTTTCATAATATTAAAACTTTTAAAAACTCTTTTACAAAAGCTATTATTCATAATCATTTTTAAATTATTCTTGTTATATTTTTTTTTTAAATTGAACTAAATAGGCATAGATTCCTTATAGGGGAGATAATTTTGTTCCATGTACACACTCTATGAGCAGAAATTTAAATATTAATTTATTATAATATAAAAGATTAATTTTGTAAATTATACTTAATTTTAGATAATTGAGAATAATATTTCAATTGAATAATATCAAATACATATGTTATAACTATATGCTCTCTCTAGTCCTACGTATAATTCCAAATAACTAAATTAAATGTAGCAAAAAGTTAGTTAAAATTAATAAACACATCATAAATATATATTTTTTAAATATACATCTATTTATAGAATAGGTGTGAAAGAGTGAGATAAGAGAAATATTGAAGAAAAGATATATAATTAATTATAAATAAAAAAAATGAATTAAATTTTTAAATAATTATAAAGTATAGTTTATAAAATAGATCAGCCATATTCTAAAAATTAACTCATATATAGAATAGAGAGAGTGGTATTCAAGTACTTCTTATATTTTATTCTTAACACAAAGAGAGAATATTGTTTTCATCTTATTTATAAATTATATTATTAAATTTTGTATATAAATATACTCATATAAATGTACTATTTATTTATTATTGTATAAATTTTATATTATTAGGATAGAGTATATATTAAATATGAATAAAATTAAAAAATTATTAAATTTTAAAATATAATTCATAAATTTATTTTTTAATTATAGTGTAACTATATATGTTGGAAGGTATAAGATTGAATAAGTATTCATTTTAATCATAAATATAAGATCTAAATAAGGGGATTATTTTAGTTCTAAATATAATATTTTATTTTATTTTATTTTTTAATATTATTTTTTTATAAAATATCTCTATATAATTATACATACTAAATTTTTTTAATTAAGAATAGTTTAAATATAAATAATTAAAATAAATACTTTTTAAAAAATAAATATATAATTATTATGAGTAAATAATTTAATTAATTTTTTAATATATTTAAATTAATTGAATATATATTATATTAAAGATAAATATAATAATATGTTTTTATCATAAAAAATAAAAACAAAAGTGTATGTCATGACATCATGATAAAGTCATATATGATCACGTATTATTATTTGCTTTGATTGATTAGCGTGACTTACGAGGGGGATCCCACACTTACGCGTTGCACGTGAACAAAGGCCAATGGGGAAAACTATGAAGTCATTTTCATTTTCGTTCTTTTTTCAATTTTTATTTTTGGAATGTAATAATTCAAAGGTAGGGTGGACCAGTGAAAACAACGTGAGCATTAATTTAATTATCATAAAGATATATTAAATAATATATATATATATATATAAAAAAAACCTTGAGAACGTCAGTGGTGAGATAATGTGAGAGCGGGGTTGACTGGGGTAGGGATGTGTACAATTCAAGCTTCAAGTGAGAACCGAGAAGAGTAAGGGGTGGTACTGTTTGGACTTAGCCAGCCGCATAGTTGAAATTAAAATTAAGGGATAACAGTAATTAACATCCTTATACAAATTAAAGTTGTAAATTTAAAAAAGTTTGGTTGTACGGAACTAGAATATTTTGACAACAAGATAAAAGGTGAAAACGAAAATTTTAAGCACGAAAAGTTATAAAAAAAATTAAAAAAAAAATACGTGCATAATTCACATATATAGTACTATATCCTTTATCACCCCCATTTTATCTATAATACTTATCACTTTATTATAAATTAATTTATCTAATTTATAAATTAATATATAATATAATATTATATAAATATATTTTAAAGAGATCAATTCGTATTTGTCATAATCTCTCAAATCTTAAATATAAGAGTTAGGTTGAGAGTTTATTTTTGTCTTAAATACAATATCCCAATCTATTTTACCTCTTCAAATTATAATTTTTTCTTTAAAATATCTCTGTATGATTACATATATTAAGATGCTTCTATTAAGGGGTAATTCAAATACACATGATTAAAAAAAATATTTTAAGAAAAATAACATTCAATCATTATAAATAAATAATTTAATTAAATTTATTAATCTATATAAGTTAGTTAAATAGATATTATATTAAATAGTATGTAGTAATTGAATACTTTATCCAACTTCCACAATATGTTTAAATTAACTAAGTAGCTACTAAATGAATGACAAGAAGATTATTATTTTTTTAATTTAATTATCGCACTATCAGCACAAATGGTGGGCAAACCAGTGATATTTACAATTCAATGTCCAATTTTGTTCTCAAGACAGGTGATTTTATAACCAAGAAAAGCAGCAGCACTAGTGATGGTAAGAAGTAGAAGAGGAAGAAAGCAATAGGAAAAAGAAGGGGATATGGGATGACATAAGGTGGGTGATAAGGATGGATCTTGGTGAAAACTGAAAAGAGAGGCTACACAGCATAAAAAGATGAATCTTGGGGTTTCGTTCATACTGCCAAGAGCCCACTACTCGTCTCTGTCTTTCTCCCAATTTCTTTACATTATTTTTACTTTACTCCTTATCTCTCCCCACTTTTTTCCTCCTAATCCCTTTTCCTTTAATTGTTTTTAACGAGGGGTCATGTCTCGTTGTTAGCAGTTTTTTTTTATAAAACTTTAAAAAAAAAAGATAAAATCACATACAATTAAAAGTCAGTATAAAATTTTTATTTTTTTAAAAAATATTAATATCGAATAAAATAAATTATTTATTATTTTTATATATAAATTTAAATATTAAAAAATTAAAATATCTTTTTAAATATTATTATTATAATTCATTTACCACGGGCTTCCCCTGTTTTCTGCCCAGCAGCCTTTTCACTGTGTTTCGTGTCACCAAGTTTTTTATATCTCCAAAACTGAAAGCAATTTAAAATTGAAAGTAATTTTTTAATTAGGACAATAGCAATATGTCTATAGAAAGCAATGTGATAGTTGTTAAACATGGGACAAATTTCTCCCACAGCTTCTTCTGTGGACTCCAAGTAAGAGGGAGATTTTTTCAATATAACTATGTTATATTTAAATATTTTCATATTTAATTAGATGTTATTTTTTAAAATATATTTTCTATATTTATATAAAGTTAAGCTGGAAATAGTGCTTAAACCACTAGAATCCTTTTCATAGATGACGCTTGTAAGTAGTAAAAGGGAAATTTTGGGATAATGACCAAATATCTCAAGTCAATGGAGTTTTTTCTCGAGTTTATGGCTTTAGTCAATATTACAATAGTGGGCCCACAAAGAAAGCAAAATCTGTGAACGTGCGTTGGCATAGCGCCTAAGACAAGCGCCAACACCACTTCAACCCCTGCGGTCGCGCAATAAGAAAAGCCACCAATTGTAAGTAGTGATATTTTTCACCTCTTTTCCTTTTCAGTTGATGGGGCATTTGACCAGCACCCTTTTGATGTGGCTGATAAAAAAAATATTATTTATTCATTTATCTTTATTTTATTCTAGAAATTAAATACAAATATAATATTTTCCCAATGGTAACACAGTAATGTGATATTTTGAAAGTGAGGTTTCATATTCCGATTCATAAGTTCAGTTCATTCATAACCCTCAAATTTAAAAATGGTTACTATTCAAAAATTACATTAGAAAAAAAAAATCAAAGTACAAAGGATTGAAGGCAAAAGAGGTTTTAATGAATATAAATCGAGAGGGCTCAATGTGGTGGGATTTCTGTTAATATGTGCAGAGAAACTCAGCTTTTGATGCTCACCGTCCATTGGAGTGCAATGGAATCATCTCTCTCTCTCTCTCTCTCGTTATCTCTCCAACGTAATCCCTCCCCTTTTTAACACCTTCCTCGTATCTTCCTTCTCCTTTTCCTGTGCACACTCCTTAAAAGAATATATTCTTATATCGAAAAATTAGTTAAAACTATTTGTTTTTTTTTTAAAAAATTGGTTTGAAAGAATTTAATGTATGCATATAGAACTCTTTTTTAATTATATACATTATATCTTTAACTATATATATAAATGATTTTAATTTTAATTTTTTTATATATAATTAAAAATATATTATATACAATTAAAAAATAGTTGTACATAATTTTTAAACAAATAATTTTAACCAATTTTCCTTCATTATTTATAGTCATGAGAGTTGCGTAGGGGGGAATTACAATAGAGTATTAAATAAGATATTTAATTATAAAAAATATTAAAAAATATAAATTTATTATTAATTCTTATATTATAACTTATTGTAGTTAGTTCCTTAATTGTTATCAGGGCTTTTAGATAATTATATCATTTGCTTAGGACCTATAATTACCAATGATAGTAAACACCATCTTAGAGACATTGTACTGGGATCTTTGTCTATAGAAATTAGCAAGTATTAACTAGGTATAACATAGAAAGAAGGCACTACTTTTAATCTTTAATATGATATTTATTTAACTAATTTGAGTAAATTAATTAAACTAATTGAATTAATTATTTATAATAATCGTGAGCTATTTTTTTAAAATACCCCCTATAATTATGTACATCTTAAACTATTATGGATAAAAACCTCTTTAATATGTATAATCATATAGAAATATTTTAAGAGAAAAAAATATAATTTTAATAAATAAAGTAAAATAATATCTTATAATTAGAATTAAATTAAATATTTTATCTCGTTCTTATAAAGAGGATGGGAGGGAGCAATATAATTGCTTTCCCATGCCTATATATGGTTACGTTATCGCAATGTAAAAGTAGAGGGACAGCATAATAGAGAGAATTCCCATTTGGGAGTGATTTTAGTTTCCCAGAATGGAGAGGCATCCATGTAAAACACTACTCAAACTGTGACATCAAAATCCCTTTGAATTAGTATGTCCTTATCCACTTCATTGTTTTCCTTTTCTTCCCCAAAATGGTGATGTGTTTCAAGGTTTTTATGTCGGATCTCTATCAATTTGTCTGCTAATTTGAGTCATCCGCAATTGTGAGCATATCCTCAAATTCATGCACCACTTCACCATTCACACCCACAGGCAACCTCCTACATTAAACAACCTAATTCCCTTCCTTTCCTTAACTTTCATGACTTAATGGACCAACTGGACTTGGATGTGAGAAATTCAGCCCAAGCCCCAATCCAAACTCATTTCCACACCTAAAATGTTTTTCAAGCTCAACCTGTGATCACTTGCAAGTTGTAACTGAGATTTAAATACATTCATTTTACTAATAGGGTTGTTCTAGCAGAAGAGTTAGTCTCTTAAAATATGGTAAATTGAGATCCGAATTTTTACTATGAGAGATATTATATTTAGTATCTGACAATGACTCCATTAAAATGATACATATATTTAACAAACAAAATCCATTCATTTTACCAAGAGGGGTTTGATCTAGAAGAATAGGCTAATCCCTCCAAGTTATGATGAACCAATATTCGAATCTCACTACTAGAAAGAATATTTATATTTAGTATTTGATAATATTTTAAATATGATTATCTCTAATAACTAATTAAGCTTTTGGTATAAAATTTTAACTGGTTTTTTAATTGAAAAAGTAGTTAAGAGGCCTTGAGGGAGTAGTGTTTTGGGTTTTTGGGCCCAACCAACAAGTGGATAAAGCCCAAGTAAAAAAAAAAAAAGAGAGAAGGGGATGAGTCAAAAAGAAAAGGGAAAATTGTAACAAAAAGAAAGGAAAAAGAGAGGAGAGGATTGTATCAAAAAAACAGAGAGAGAGAAAGAGAGGAGGGAGGCAGATCCAGGTGGTTGAAACAAGAAAGAAGGATACAAAAGAGTGGTTGAAGCTTGAAATTGGGGCAGCCAAGTGCTTGTAGCCAAAGAATGAGGGGACGTTGATTTGTTGTTTGTCAATCCAACATTATTCTTCCTTTTTTAGTTACCCCTTGTCCTTTTCCTCTCCTCCTTCTCCCCCTCTTTATTTTTTTTCAACTGTCCGTATTATTTCCCCCAACATTTTCTATTTCTATTTCTGTTTCTTTTTTATTATTTATTTGTTATTACCATTAACTTTAACTAAATGCAATTCATATGTACCTTTTCCCCCCTATATTGGTTGGGTTATATTCAATTAAATGCCTTTTTTTTACCGCCATTGACCCCTTTCAACTTAGGCCATCTTTGTAGCGAGGGATCATAATAAAGAAGAAATGGGAAAGTGTTTAAAATGTCTATTAAGTGCATGTTTGGTATCATAGAATTAATTTTGGGCAAAATCTTAGTTTAAAAAAATTTAAAATAAACAACAATTTTTGTCCAGAATTGATTTTGACCAAAACTTCGATTTGAAAAAATTTGAAATAAACAGCTATTTTTGTCCAGAATTAATTTTGGCCAAAACCTTAGTTTGAAACCATGGTTTTGAATAAACTACTGAAAATATATTTTAGAATAGTAAAAGAGCTTATAGACTATCTAATTACTATTTTACCCTTATTTTTTCTTATACTCTCTTTCCTCTCTCCTCTCTTATCTCTTTTCTTCACACTATCTCCTCTCTCCTCTCTCTTCTCTACACTCTCTCCTCTCTCTTATTTATTCAAATTATACACTTTTTGGTAATTTATTAATATAAAAAGTGATTCTATTCCTAATCATCCAAATATCTCTATTTTCAAAATCTATTCTTCCCAAAATCTATTCTTCCTAAAATCTATTCTTTCCAAAATATATTCTCCAAAAACTAATCCAAACACACCCTAAGTCATGTATGGCTTATTTAATAGTATTTTCACTTGTTGCTTTTTCCAAATTATATATAAATATTATTTTTCTTTTCATTTACCCAAATGTCTAAGTTTCATTCCACCTCTCTAAGCTTGTCCTAAATAATAGACACTTAAATTTCAATTTCATTTCTCATTGAGCAACCAAAACCATATGGATCCTATGTATTTGCATGGACTCAATTTTAAAACAATATAGTTTTCAATACCTTTAATATTTTTTATTGTTGATAATGATCATGACAATACAAAGTATGAGAATTGTTTTAAACTATATATCTAACTAAATTTATAAATCACTAAAAATTAAGTAAAATTATAAGAGATAAAAGCATAATTATCCATAAGCATTTATTGGTTTATAAATTTTAATTTCAATTTAATTTATCATGGAGCAAATACATGGATTTTATGCATTTACATGGACTCCATTTTGAAACCATGCAGCTTTTGAAGTATATAGCAATGCATTTATTAGACTAAAGAGCAGCCAAACATCCATATCTCGATAATATAATTTTGATTACTATTGTAAGCAGCATGCGCTTAATATTTTTTTGTTGATATTGATTATGACAAGCATAATAATACAAAGCATAAGAATTGAATTGCTTTAAACTATATATCAAATTAAATCTATAAACCACTAAAGTTTTGAAGCATCAAGAGTAAGTAAAAGCACAAGTATACTTAAGCATTTATCGGAGATTGAATGGCCCAATATATAAAAGGTGTGTTTCTTAGTCGTTTAGCATATGATCATAATGTAATTATGGCTTTCCCCTCCAACATTCACACAAGGGTCCAAGAAGTATGAACAGCTCTGCTAGATTAGGCAATCAACACCTTCTTCTTGGACTCTGCCGATTCTCTTTCTGCTTCAAATTTTTCTCCTTTGACATCAATGTTCTCTGTTCATCTATAAATTCTCTAACAATGGCCTTAACCCCACTACTGGTAAAACTAAGCAATAAACTCTCAAAAAATTATGGGAAGCAGGGAAAGGCATGAGGCTCGCTCCACAGCTGCTCTTCTGCAAGAGAGGTTCAGAGAGTTGCAGAGAAAGAAAGAGATGAGGGAAGAGAGACAGCTCCTCAAAATTCTCACTCCCTCCAACGTTAACACTCACGAATTAGCTTCAAGCTCTTATGTTGTTAATAATCCTTCAAGTTTAAGGTCACCTCCTCATGTTTCTCTCTCACTCTGTCCTCCATCAGAGAACAAACAAGAGTTCCACACAAGCTTTGGGACATCATCAGCCAACATGTCAAGTAATCATAGTTATTCTTCTCACTCACTGTCTCCAGATGCTTCTTGGAACAACGTTTATGATTGTGGCTCTGATTCTGGTGTTGATACTTCTCTTCATCTGTAAAACATGATCTCTACTTCACTTGGATAATTGAAAAAGGTCAACGACATATATAACTATATCTCCGAGGTATTGTCTTGATTGCATTACCAAAGGGTCAGGAAAAAAGAATCTGTTGTTGGCTAATGTAGATTCAAATGGGTCATTCTGATACATGAGTTAAGTTCAATTGCAAGAATGAGATGAGGGTATGTATGGTAATGTCCAATGTTGAAACTCTGATGTAAAAAAGAAAAAATGGTAATACATTGGCCACCAAGGTGGCATGAATATATGAGCATGTTTGTCATCAACTTGAGTTATCCCTACCTATCTGTAACTACTAGTGATTGTTGTTAAGATTTTGAAGTATTAATGGAGAAATATAGCAGATGTAGATATATTTCATCATTCATAGTATTAATTACTTTTTAAGTAGTCTAGTAGAATGGACAGTTCTCTTTGTTGTCATATTTCACAAGCGAATCTTAATGGTATTGTGGCTTAGTAATATGAGGAGCATTGATCCTATTTGCACTATTCTGACTCTCGTCTCCAGAAGAGAAAGGAGATCACTTACATTACTAAAGAAATAAGCTTTCACTACTGTAGAAAATGTCATACTTTTCGGTTGTTTTTAATCGACAAGTATGAAACGTCAAATAAGTATAATTCTATAGTAGTACTTGAAAAAAGGAATAAAAGCAAAGAAAGCAATTCTACATATGCTTCTATTTTATTGTCTCACTCTCTCTAATTCGGAAACATTTTACATATTTATCTTTGATTCAAATTACCGCCATAAACGTAGTTGGCTAAAAAATATTACCATGTATGTGGGAGTTTGTGTGGTCTCTCTTCAATAGCTGAATCAAGATTTGATACCACTTGTTGGGCCCCAACAAAGCATTATACATTGATTGGGGAGAGTCTCTTAAACAAGGAGAGGATTCATGTATGCAGACTTGAATTCATGGATGCTTCCATTTGGAAACCTCTTCTTTAATCCAACTAGGTTCAATGTAAAACTGCTTCTCCACATATCAACTCATTCTAGGACTCCCATCAATTACTAGTTACAACACAGTATACTCGCATTTCATGTTTATTTTTTCAAGTCCCTAAACTTTTCCTTCAAATAAAAGTTGACTGTGTTCATTAACTTTTGGTTCATTGGATCTATAGTGCTTGGCATTTGCTATGGTGTATGGTGAGTTAAGTCTTAACCAATAACCAGTTTTTTTTAGTTTTTTCAACCGAATGATCAACAAACGTCTAAGGGTACTTACTCAAAGATAAATGCTTAGATGATAACAATTAGTAATCACAATCGTGAATGTATAGCTTTTAGCTCAATATATAACAGCAAACATATATGATATATAAGCACTAAAAAAGCACAAAATTGAAGAGCAATAATGGCTTTATTTCGGGCAGGCTTGCATTGAACCTCCAAGAACTAGGATTCTGAAATCAAGAATCATATTTAATGATGGCATCGATGCCATGGCATTTGATCTGAGAGCTCAAGCAAATGTTATCAGTAGTGACTTGTGCATTATTGAGGAAGAAATCTCCCCTGCCACGGTTATGGACCCTTAAGGTCTTGTTCCTAATCCCAGAAGGCACGAGCGTGCCGGTTGGGAAATGAATCAAGTCACTGAAATACAGAGGCATTGGCATGGCTCATCAAGAACTCTATTCTATCTGTTGGAATGGAGGCTGCTGACAGTTCTCTGTCATCTGGGATGAAGAATGTCAGCTCCTGATTTGGCTGTGATGTCCATTCAACATCTTAAAAAGCATCGCAATCCGTGGTATGATTTCGATCTCATATCTTCTGTTGCTGCTTCGATGTCTGTCTGGTTCATGGCATGAAGGCCCTGTGACTTTGTGAATCCAGAAACAAAAACAAGTATCGACAGACACTGAACAAGACCCATTGAGAGAATTAAGAGAGAAGTAGGTGATACAATGCTTGGAGATTAAGACGAGGTATTGGGTTTCAAGTATGTGAAATTATGAATAAATAGAGAGGAAGAAGACGAAGGGCACAAAAGCATGAGGACTTCAACCATGAGATTAATCCAAGATGTGTGTTTTGGTGTTCAAATCATAAATTTTGGTGTTGATTTAACTTGAATATTGTTTTAACTTTCAGTCTCATCTTTGCTCTTGGGTTGTTAGAACTGTAAGTATAGGGTAGGTAGGACGTGAGGAAGTTCTTTCTCAGAAACTTGTATTATTATGAATGAGTGCAAAATGTACGAGATAAGTTTAGCTAATTTTTTTCAGTTGTATTATTCTATTAAAAGTAATCTTATTTAAAATATTATTAGGAATTATAGACAACTCTTTTAGTAGGGATTCGAATATTAATTCTCCATATTATGAGAAATTATCCATTTTTCCCGTTAGACTTAACTCCTGTTGTTTATTATGTCAAATTTCATATGTTGTGATGCAAAGAATGATGGAACAAACACATTAATTATATTTTAACTGCAAATTAAATCAGCAATGTTAGTTAGATAATATAAAAGACTATAGATGAACCCATACAAAAATAATATAGTTAGATCTTCAATTCATCTAGTTCCACTAACCTCTTACATTCCTCAACTTTTTATGGACATGATCCACGATAATGTTTCAATCTCTAGCAACTAATCCCTAACATTCCCAACAATATTTCTTATAGTCTAATAAAAAAAATGCCATCTCTAATCAAACTGATAACTTTGATTAGCAGAATCATTCTTAATTTGCTACCATCTAGATAGTACACCAAATATCCTAGGGATTCTGTTGGATTCTAGGGACATCTAGATGCTGATTCTTGAAGGAGAGGCCATGAAGAAATTATTAAAAGAGCTTTGAGAACCACATTTTTGGTCCTTTGGGGTTGCAATGAAGCAGTCCCATAAATGTTGACGTTCCCATCCATCCCTCCACCTCGCTCCACAGTATGGCCTCACTCTCCTGAACTTCTATTTTTATTTTGTTTATATATCTGTGTGTATTAAATTACTCTTTAGTTCCTTATTATATGAGCTATTTGATTTTTTAGATGTATTAAAGAGATAAAATAAATTAATTAATTATAACTAATATAATAATTAGTTGACTAATATGGGTAAATTAATGAATATATTATATGAATTCATCTTATAGAGTTAAATTTAGTTATAATTAATTAATTTATTTTATTTTTTTTAATATTTTTAAAAATATTATTTAGATCTTATATTAAAGAATAGAAGAGTGTATTAAAAATATGTAAAGGAAGGTGAATATAATGAAATATATATTTATAGTTGGCAAAAAGCGAAATATCATATACCGTCCCAACATCGGGAAACTAAAAAATAGTGTCCAGCAACATGTAGTCTCTCATAGATATAAACTAGTATGGTACCCACTGCTATGTACGGTTCAACAAATATGAATGGCTAAGAAATACAAGATAGTTAATTTTTTCACCTATTATTTTAATATTTAACTGATCTATATATATACAAGTGCGAGTGGAACTCATGGTGGGTGTGCTCAGTTCTGTTGCTAACAGTTTTCCCTTCTAAAACTCTCACCTCTCTGGTTTTGTTGTCGTTCTTATTGCTGAGAAGGCATGCAAATGAGCCAAATGAGCGTAGGTGGTGGTGTGAGTCCTGGGATAATTCCAGTGTCCCATACCACAAACACATCAGAATTGGATAGGAACATCAAAATAACTGAGTTGTTACTGAGATCTGTGATTCTGTGTCTGGGAATTCTTGCAGCTGTTCTTGTGGCTACTGATACTCAGGTCAGAGAAGTCTTATCTGTTGAGAAAAAAGCTAAATTCACAGACATGAAGTCCTTAGTGTAAGCTCTTCATCAATTCTATACAATAGTATTATTCTCCTTCTTTCTGTTTTGGATATGTTCTTCTGAGTTCTGATATTGAATTTCGTTTTGCAGGTTCTTAGTGGTGGCCAATGTGTTAGTTTCTGTCTACTCGTTGATCCAAGGGTTGCGCTGTGTCATCAGTATCATCAGAGGAAGTGTGCTCATCAGCAAGCCCATAGCTTGCCTCATTTTCTCTGCTGATCAGGTAATTCTTTGACACTACAACACTTCAACTCTTGTTATTTGATCCCAAATATAAGAGTTAATATAGAGGTTTGCTTTTTATCTCAATCTACATTGTCTTCTAAATTTATTTTTTTTGATGGGGCACAATATATTTGCCATGCAAAAGATTAAAATGGTACTTTAAGAAAATAAATTATATTCTTTTATAAATAATTAATTTAAGTAATTTTTTTAATATTTATAAATTAATTATCTAGATTTTATATTTAAAATTAAAGGAAGTAATTTGTATGTGACACACTGAGAGTGGAGTTGCTCACATCTCAGATTCTGACCCATTGTGATCATAAATGCCCTCTTGGGCATAGTGATTGCAATATTTATGAACTCTGTCTATTTATTGTATGGACCTTCCTTGAAGACATAAACTTTATCTCCTCGAAGCCTTGACTATATATTTATGTTATTTATGCAGATAATGGCATATGCGATGGTGGCGGTTGTGGTAGCCGCGGCTCAATCCGCGGAGTTTGCGAAGGAGGGAAAAGAAGAACTACAGTGGATGAGAGTATGCAACGTGTATGGGAAGTTTTGCAAGCAAGTGGGAGAAGGGCTGGCCAGTGCTTTTGTGGTTAGCATTAGTATGGTGGTCCTTTCTTGTATTTCTGCTTTCTCTCTCTTTCGTTTGTATGGTGCTAGTCACAATGACCCCAAAAACAATGCAGGTTGGTAGGCTAGGATCAATTTGATCATGGATCTAGTTTTCTAACCTACCATTGCATCATCTCTTGATGTTTTCTTCAAAATTGATATGATGGTAATTAGTTTGTGATTGTGATAAATGGTGATCTGAGCTAATATCAATACCAGAGTGGGGATATCCTTATTGTGATCAATGATGTAGTACAGTTACACAAGGAAGATACAGTTTCTAACTGCCATTCTCTCAAACATGCATGATAATACAACGTAAGTTGATAAATCCTTAAACCATCAAAAGCAAAAGTGTAATCTTCAATACTATGTATAATGATTCCATTATTTAACACTTATAAATGCACAACAATAAGCTTATGTTACATAGGCAATAAAAGTTAGTATAGATAGTAAAAAATGTGTTTATATCCTATAAAGACGTAAGTTCAATTCTCTCTATTATTAGAAGAGTTTTTTTGATCGACAATCTCATAAATCCCTTATAAGTATTCTTTAAGTCTTAAAACTGTTCTTTGACTTTAATAAAAAATTTATGCTAAACTCATATAAATTTTTTTGTATAAAAAAAAATTTACGTTATACAACATTGTAGAACAAGCACGTGCTATTTATAAGTGGACTATCTACAATTTCAACTAATGCTTGGACAATTTAATAATACATATTAGATTTTATCTCTTACCTTTTCCACATAAATTCGGGCAAACTCTTCCTATTAAAATTATTATATTTCACTTGAGTATCACTAGAATAAGGTCATAGCAATTATTATGCTTTATTTAATGACGCAAATTAGGGGAGAGGGAGGGAACTAGCGTTGTCATCTTGAGTAACTGTAAAGAAGAGAAGGGGAGGTGATCAAGTGATGAATAAAATGATTGAACTAGTGTGCGAACAATGGAATGCGAAATTTAGAGTTAAAGTTAAGTTAATAATTTTATACAATTAATTATAAATTGTACAAATTAAAAAAAAGAGAGCAAAATAAGCTAGATTTGTAAGCTTGTAGGTTACGGGTAGTTTGGATATAATTTTAGAAATGGGCTTATGAGAAAAATAACTTTTGGGCAGCTTATAAAAAAGGGCTTTTAGAGAAAAGTTTATAAAAAATAATTTTAAATAAATAAGTATTTGGATAGTTATTTCCAAAAATACTTTTATTATTGGTAAATTATAAAAAATGGTATGAGTATTAAATGAGGAGAGATAAGATATAAGAGGAGAGAGGGTGTATGAAAAGAAATGAGAGAATGCGTAAAAAAAGTAGGAGAGAAAGGAGAGATTGTGTAAAAAAAAGTAAGAGAGAGGAGATATGATGTAAAAAAAAATAAGGGTAATAATTTGTTAATTTATAACCTCTTTTACTATTATATAAACTACTCTGATCAACTTATTTAAAACTTTAATTTTAAAATATACTTTGATCTAAACGCTCGTTTGAATAAATATAATTATTTATTTTAAATTTTTTTAAAATTTAAATTTTACTAAAAGTTAAGTTTAAAATTTAAGTTTTGTGTGTTTCCAAACACACACTATATTTTATAAAAATAGATTAGCCTATTTATCTAAATAGACGTGACAATAAATCTAGCCCTAAGTTTAAGTTTAACCTACTATTTATTGAATAGGTTAAGCTAGGCTGTAAGTAGTTAAGGCTCTAAATCTTGATAAATGTTGAGTGTATTTCCATCCATGCTCTTAGCTTCTGATAGCTTCTCATTTTTATTATCGCCCATCACCTTTGCCTTCGGTAAGTTTTCTCCTCTTCGTTGCTTCAATTTCGTCATTCCTTTGCCGTTGATACTGTTTCGAATTTTGTTGCGTGTCGAGCAAGGAAGCATATTTTAAGATTTAGCGTACTTCTCTATTTGGCTGGCTGTTGTATAAGCTCTTCTCACTTTTTGTGTTTTATCGCCAGACCTTTTTTGGTAACTTGGTATACCATATGGATGAGTAGGGGTGTACAAAAATTCAGTCTAGTTCGATATGATCTAATTCTATTTATTTTAAATAAACTTTATGATAAAATTAGACTAGATTGAATCAGACTAATTGATTAGATTAAATTATATTTTTGATTAAATGATCATACCACTCGATTTGGTATAATCTAACTTGAGTGAATTGTTTTTAAAAAAATTTGATGATTTGAATGTTATTTTTTATTATTGAATATTTTTATGAATTTATAATTAAATTTTAAATTTTTTGATGATTTTTATATAATTATAGATAATTTTTATTATTTTAATTGTATTTATCAAGTTAGAATTTTGCTTTCCATAAAAAATATTTTAAAAAATTGAAAATTGACATCATGGACTACTTGGATTGCTTCAAATAATAAGGTGGATCAAATCCGTTCTAACTCAATCTCATGTTAGAACTATATGGTTACAGCCCAAGATTTTCTTTGAACTAGATCACAGGTTAAGAACTAACCCAGTCTGGCGCATGCAAGCATGCGATATTGGTATATATTTGACTGTCAAAACGATGTAGTTTGGAGAAGTATAGATATCAGCCCTTAGAGTGCATTGAACAAAATACACGGACAGGATTCGCCCCTGGAGCGGTTCCGACAGCGTTTTCAATATCATGTTTAATATTAAAATAAAATACATGAAATATGATTTATTTATTTTTTAAATGACTCAGGCCACTAAATTTATTCCAAAATTCGTCCTCCTCAAATTGAGAAAACCGAATACCACTCGGCTTCTGGAAACATCAAGTCGTCTTTGGCCTAAACACCTCTTTGTCTCCCGCCAAACCTCCTGGATGTTTGTCCTATTCCCCCCAAAACCCTAACTTTTCATTGTTCTTTTAACATCATCTTTGTTGTTCTCGATTCAACTATTTGTACTGCTAGCTTTGGTGCTATCTGCTGAATTAAACTGATTCTTGATTGGACGCGAAGTTAACGAGCGGGGATATGTCACAGAAATTCTCGCCAGCTCTTCGGATTGGAGATCTCAATGATTTCATTGCACCATCTCAGGCATGCATAGTCTCTCTCAAGGGATTAAAGTCCAACTCTAAGAAGCCCGACAAAGCTGAGGTATTTGGTTTTGGTTTCGATGATGGATGATGCTATGCTGGTTATTTAGCTAGGGTTGCTCATGAACTAGATGTCTTTTTTTTTTTAACCTTTGATCAACCCACATAGGTATGAAAAGAATATGCTATCCATGAGTGATGATCATATGCAATTCCTTTTTGAATTAATGTTACAGTGTTATTCAAAAATCAAAATTGAATAAAATTTTGAATTTTCTCGTTATTATATCAGATCATCAAAGGAAAAAAAATATTGGCAATTGATATTGTTAATTTGACTTGTTCCATGTAAATGTCACTGAAGGTTTCGACTACTAAAAAGCAATCACAGCCAGAACCTGTTAAGATTTCTCTCAAGGACTGCTTAGCATGCAGGTGAGTCATCCTGCTCTTTCTCTGCCTCATAGGAATTTCTGTAAGATGTGTAATTCGACTCAGAATCCATGTATAGTCGCTTTGTGCCTAATTATTTATTATATAGATTGAGAGAAGATCAACTGTAAGTTTCATAGATGGCATATTGATACAAGAGTATTTGTGAGGAGTCAAATTAAGAAATGGCCCATATGCAAGGGATTAAATTGATTAGACAATTCTATGAGATACCGAATTATAAATATCCCTTTATGATGGAGGAAAAAAGGGATTTTAGCCAAATACTTTGTAGCTTTGCAATTCAGAGTCCTATGTTACATGCCCTATAAAATTGATTCTCTTAGGACTCTGTTGGGTTAACATGAATCAAAATGGTGAAATTTCTTCATTTCAAGTTGCAAAGATCGGATGAGATTGGTATAAAGGAACTTTCTTAAAGCTTGATAATTTTTGATAGTACAAGTTCTAACTGAAAGTATAATAAATCTTTTAACAACCCAGTGGGTGCGTCACATCGGCAGAGACAGTTATGCTGGAGAAACAGAGTTTGGATGAGTTTCTGTCCAATATTAATAAAGGAAAGGCTGTGATTGTGTCTCTCTCTCCCCAGTCAAGGGCTTCACTTGCAGTTCATTTTGGCATTTCTCCACTCCAGGTGGCTTATAGGATATTGCCTTTTATCATCATGATTAAATTTGGATTATATTGGTCTGAATCCATCATTATTCCTCTCTTTCCCCACCAGTTTACAAGCGAAAGTTTTGATTTTCAGGTTTTCAAAAAGTTGACAAGATTTTTTAAATCCTTGGGAGTGAAGGAAATTTTTGATACAAGTTGCAGTAGAGACCTAACACTTATTGAATCTTGCAATGAGTTCATCTCAAGGTATAAACAGAACCAATTAATTGGTGACGAGAGTTCTAAATTGGGCCTACCAATGATTGCATCAGCGTGCCCAGGTATATATCTATATATATCAGTACCTGTAAAATGTCAGTCATATTGCTTCTATGAAGCACACACTTAGGTGCTTGACACAACACGCAACATGCATGACAATGTAGCAAAATCTGAATTATGAGAAAAACTGGTCCTTGTCATATGTATAAAATGTTAGAGAAATATATTCTAAATATCAACAAATACGTGTAATGTGCTTAAGATCTATTCTTCACGTGTTCAACCCTGTTAGAAAAGTGTTCAAGAAATGTTATGATACTTTAAAAATTTTCTTAATCTAATAGGAAACTCAATTGGGGTTTCAGAGTGCGGTATGGACTACTAACTACTAAGTTCCCCAAATACATATGATTTATCTGTTCAATTGTTAGTGTTTTGGGTTGTTGCATACAGAGAGAGAGGGATGGGGGTTTTGGGGGAAGCTTCAATTTACCTTGCAGTGTGTAGGGTAGAATTGGGTAAGGGATCAAGAATAGGATGAATAAATTGCTGACCAGTTTTAATCGACACGGTCATTTTTTTATAGGTTGGATATGCTATGCCGAAAAGCAACTTGGATCCTTTGTTCTGCCTTATATTTCAACTGTGAAGAGTCCTCAGCAAACAGTTGGAGCTATCATAAAGCATCATGCATGCCAAGATATGGGATTTAGGTAGACTATCCATTTAAATTATATATTTGCTGCCCACATGGGTTTGGGTTATCATATGATTGAAATGCTTTGTTTATCTACTGTTAAGTTTTGGAAATCCACCATGTCTTTGACCAATTTTCTTTTCTATGCTTGAAATGATAGGCTAATTTTTTTTTAATATTTATTTGCTTAATAAAATGTTGGTTAATTAATACTCAAAAAAATGTTTGGTTAATTGGTTGGCAGGCCTGAGGAAGTTTACCATGTTACTGTGATGCCCTGTTATGATAAAAAGCTGGAGGCTGCTAGGGATGACTTTGTTTTTGACTTGGACACCCATGAAAATGGAGACCAGAGTGAATTTAATGGAATTCCAGAGGTAGATTCAGTATTGACAACTGGAGAGGTTTTGGAATTAATTCAGGTTAGAGGTTTCTATGTTCTCATTCTAATATGTTCTTCCCTTTTAGCTCATGTTATGTAGTATTAATACCTTTAATGATCCAATCTTACAGTTAAAAGAAGTTGATTTCAGAAGTTTGGAAGAGTCCCCTCTGGATAGACTGTATGAACCTCTGATTTTAGTTGATTTTCTGTGTTTGTCAATTGTCTAAAATTAGTATTTTACATACATGCTTCTGCTTGCAGGCTGACAAATGTTAATGAAGATGGATACCTTTATGGGGTCCGTGGAAGCTCTGGAGGTTATGCGGAAACAATTTTCCGATATGCAGCAAAATCACTATTTGGAAGACAAATTGATGGCCCTCTAAGCTTCAAAAATGTTAGGAATTCAGACTTCCAGGAAGTTGCTCTAGAGGCATGTTCTTGTAAACTTATTCATATTACTTATATATGTGTCTATTACTTGTAAGTTGTTTGTTTGAACCCAAGATCTACGAATGTCTGGTTATAGAAGTGCCAATTAATTATCCAGAAAAAAATATTAAAGTATTTTCAGGATCCATTAGTTATCCTTAACACATTGCTGCTGTGGTAACCTGATACTATCCTGTACCTTAGCCACAGTTCTTGATGTCATAATTGTTTAACAGTTTCTGCAGGTTGTTTTCTTGAGCTACAGTTTATTTCTCTGGCTCAATATATTAATATATTAATAGTGTTATGTCTTATTGTCTATGCAGGTGGAGGGAAAAACAGTGTTGAAATTTGCTCTGTGTTATGGTTTCCGAAACTTGCAAAATATTGTTAGAAAAGTTAAAAGTGGGAACTGTGATTACCATTTCTTGGAGATCATGGCATGCCCTTCAGGTCATGATCTCTCTTTTACCAGAATTTCCATTTACTTCAATTTATCTGTTGCTTTTAATGAAGTCAGGAAATTCGATACGTATCTGACTATAATTAACTGAACCAGGTTGCTTGAATGGTGGAGGTCAAATCAAACCAAAGCCTGGACAATCTCCAAAAGAATTGAGTCAATTATTGGAAATTGCGTACATGGAAAATGTAAGCTTTATCTGACTATCCAATCATGGTCGTGCTCATTATGTATGGTAGACATGCATGTGTTTGTGAAAGTTCAAAGTCTTTTATTTCTTTATAAACTGTATTTCCATAATTTTTTGTTAAATTGGTATTTGGCAATTTGCTAGGTTGTGGTAGCTGATCCCTTTAACAATCCTACTGTGAGAAGTTTATATGACAAGTGGCTTGAGCAGCCTGGGTCTAAAAAAGCTTGGAAACACATGCACACAGAATATCATCCTGTCGAGAAAAGCATTACTTCTCAGTTGAACTGGTGAGAAGATTCGGCTTAGAAGATGTTTGCGACCTTCATTCCCTTTCAGGTGTGGAGTTGAAAGTTTTTCTATTCATTATTCTCAAGGTAATATTCCAGTATCAGGTAGAAGTTTCCTTCAATCCCTTTGCCCTTCAATGTTTGCATCTGTAGAGTCACAGTTTTTCTCATCCGCACTAAAGTATATACCCTTTTAATCTGAAACTGTTTACAAACATGAAAGAATCTCTAAATATTATTTTCCAGATTTTTGGTTTTAGTTGTTTACTTCTTCCATAGGGATGAGCCCTGGTTTCTCAGCAGAGTTCCATCCCCTTCTGACTTTTTATATGGATTTTTGGTTTAGTTGTTTACTTCTTCCTTTTCTTTTCCCCCTTCCCAGGCAGATATTACAGAAGTAAAAACCAAAAACTACACAGGCAGGAGTGAAGGATAAGGATATCACCAAGACTTTTAAGGGTATGTATGGATTGAAGAAAGAAGGGATAGTGTTTAGTTCTATTCCTTCAAGTCAATTTTTTCTCAATCCAAATATACCTTTTCTAAAACATGGATGATTCAGGTTTGTAAATAAATATGAGCTTGAGTTCATGTTTTGGAGTACAGAGGCTTCAACGTTCTGGATTTATGCTCTTTAATTGTAATCGCATCTCATGATCATTGGGCGTTCATATCGAGATTATTATGAATTATGAGTTGATAGGGATAGATTATCCATACGGTTTTTGGCCAGTTTGAATTATCTTAACTAAATACTTTTTAGTGAGCCTGTATAGGTGTGTTCTCTAAATTGAATTTGTGGCTTATCATCTTTGTGGAGGGGTGACTTGGGCATTTTTAAACCAACATGCACTTAACATTATCATTAAAATGCAAGTGCTATAAGATAAATATGAATTAATTTTATTTTATAAACTAATTAATGTTATTTCATTACATTCAACAGTAATTATAGTTCAATGTTTTTCTTCTGAAGGCTTTTTCAGGAAACCTTCCGCTTTGAAAACGTATTTGTTGACTGTTTGGCTTTTGAGGTTTCTCGTTGGAAATAATTATTATATTGCTTTTAATTAATCAAAAGTCAAACTTGTGGGTACACTATTCATAGTTCACATTGGTATTGAAGTTAGTCATTATTACTTTGAAACCAGTAATGTTATAAAACTTACCCTTTTCACCAAATTTAAATTATATGTAAATAATTATTCAAAATTTGATAAAAAGAACTCTTAGCTTCTTAAATTTGTGAGCATAATTTATTGTCTCTGTTATTTTACTAAAAAATGTTACATGATAAAAAATTATTTTTATGTAACTTAAGTATTTTTAAAAAATATTTGCTTACAACTCAAAATTTAATGAAATTTAACAAGACATAGGAGCCATTTAAGTATTCGTATCCTCCATGTAGAAATTTGAAGCAGTAAATGAAATTATTTACCTTTTTGGGGGAAAGTGTATTGGCTTTTCCGGGTGTATCTTATTGACCTTTTTGCCACCCAGATTTGAATTGACCTTTGATTGTATAGTCCAAAGTAGAAGTTTGGATCTCTGGTTTGCAAAATTTCCTGATCTTCTCAACACATGCCATGGAACAAGAGACGGAGTGGATGGAGAAGTCCACTGAAGGGGCATCTATTACTCTCCATTTATTTAAAATTACTTAGTTTTGATGTTGGATGTTATATGTTAAATAAATAAAATAAAAATAAATAAGACCCAAACCTATCATGCTCCTCCAACTTTTTATAGGTGTCAAATTAATATTTCTTTAACATCTAGCATTAAAACTACATAGTTTTAAATAAATTGAGGGCAATAGAGAGACCCAAACTTGTTTTTTAAGGGATGGTTTGGTTAAGATTAAGTAGGGAGTAGAAATTAGACCTTAAGTATAGAAATCTTAGCTTCTCATGAAGTTAAGGTTCATACTTCCTTCATAACTACTAAAGTTATTTATACCTATCTTTTATAGGTTTAAATAATAAAAAGATAAGATATATAATTATTTAGAATATATTTGATATTTAAAGAATATTATTTTGTTGTAGTTTTAGTCACAGTACTTTAAAAGATATCCTAATTTTTGAGTATCTAAATTTACGTTTAAAGATAATAAATGACTCATTATACCTGACATTAGTATAATTTAAAAGGAATAGATATTTCATTTTGTCTTTAAATCGTGTTAATCCCTTTTTTAAAAAATTTTATATCGAAAAAATGAAAGTTATTTACCTAGCTGTTTTTTGATAACTTTTGCTTGACTAATGTTTTATCTTATCTTTCATATAAAAAATAATTATACTTTTAAATAAAAAATTGTACCTTTCCAAGAAATAAGAAAGTAATGGAACAATTTATATATGGAAAAATGACATTTAAATTCCATGTAAGCAATTGAATGACAAAAAAGTCTCAAGAAATGGCATAATTAATGTCAAATCTCATGGGACCTCATATAAATTTTTTCTAATTGTAAAAAGATATAAATATCCTTAAAATTTTCCCTTAAGCAAGCGGCTCCCGCGATAGTAAGATACGGATACCCGATAGTGGGGTTTACCTACGGATACCCGATAGTGGGGTTTACCCCTCAATCGGGAAAATAATAACTCCTGTACCTGTAACTAACAACCCCAGCGCCTGAAATAATAACCCCAACACTTGCAACTAACAACCCCATCAGCTATAACTAATAACCTTATCAGCTGCACTTACAACCTCTTCACTTGAAATAACAACCACAGCACCTGCAACTAACAGCCCTAACCTCTGCAACTAACAACCCCATCAGCTATACTAAAAACTCCAGCCCCTACACTAACAACCCCATCAGCTGCAACTTATAACAAAGTACCTGCAATAACAACCCCAACGCCTAAAATAACAACCTTAGCACCTGCAACTAACAACCCCATCAGCTGTACTAATAACCCTAGCCACGATGATGAGTAAATCCACCTGCAACACAGTGTACTATTCTCTTATTTCATAGCAAAACGTGCCAATACTGTACTGTAGCAGCTGTGTCACTATCAGATAGTTTCACGTTTATAGTTGATGGTGTTTAGTATAGCTGATGGTGTTGTTAGTTGCAGGGGCTGTGGTTGTTATTTTAGGTGGAGAGGTTGTAAGTGCAGCTGATAGGGTTATTAGTTATAGCTGATGGGGTTGTTAGTTGCAAGTGTTGGAGTTATTATTTCAGGCGCTGGGGTTGTTAGTTGCAGGTACAGGGGTTATTATTTCCCCGATAGAGGGGTAAACCCCACTATCAGGTATCCGTAGGTAAACCCCACTATCAGGTATCCGTAGGTAAACCCCACTATCGGGTATCCGTATCTTACTATCGCGGGAGACGCTTGCTTAAGGAAAAATTTCAAGGATATTTATGTCTTTTTACAATTAGAAAAAATTCATATGAGGTCCCATGGGACTTGACATTAATTATACTATTTCTTGAAACTTTTTTATCATTCAATTGCTTACATAGGATTTAAATGTCATTTTCCCTTTATATATTAACTTTCCAAAGACTATAAACTTATACTTGCTGGAAAGTTAACTTTTTTAAGAAGCAATGCAACTGAATTAAACATGACTTACTTTTCTTGAATATCATATTCTGAATTTCAAAATTTGGAAAATAGCTTTGAAAAAAAAATTTAATGAATTTGTACATTAATTGGTCATCGATCAATTACTTCATTAATTATGAACCAATATATTAAATCGGTCAGAGCATTACTAGGCAGTCCAATAAGAAAAGTGTCAACACTTTGGAACAGAGAAATAGCGACAGAGGAGTGGGACCTATACAAGAAGGGCCTACCAAATCGCACTTGTCTATCTATTTCTCAGTTCTCACATTTTCTCAGCTAAGTAGATACATCTAGTGTATATATTTGGATAGATTTTTAAAAATAAAAGAAAAATTTTGAATAATTTTTGAAAAAAAATTATAAAAAATATATATGAATAAATGAGTATTTGGATAATTATTATTAAAAAGATATTTATAATTAGAAAATTATCAAAAATAGTATAATTTTATTAAAAATATGAGATAGGAGAAATAAAAAAAGGTGAAAAAGATAGAGTAAAAATAGTAGAGAAGATAAATAGTAGAAAAGTTAGAGGAGAGATAGTTGAATAAATAAAAGAGAAAAGAGAGAGTATAAGAAAAATTAAGAGTAAAATAGTAATTGAGTAGTGTACAAGCTATTTTACTGTTTTAAAAATTATTATGACTAGTTTATCTGAAATTATGATTTTAAATTATAGCTTAATTTAAAAGTTTTTTTAAATAAATATTATTATTTATTTTAAAAAAAATTAAACTAAAATTTTACATAAAGAAACTTTTAAAATTATGATTTGGATAAAAATCAAACGGGCCCTAATGATAGAAGAACTGTAAAATTTCTTTTAAAAGATATAATTTGTGTGGATAGAATTAGAATTAACTTGTGTAATTTTCCTGTGTGCACTGTAACTGAGATTTTGACTTTTCACAGACTAATTCAAGACGTGTAGCTGACAGGAAAAATTGCCAGGTTTGAGAGGAAATTTGAAAAGAAGTCCTCTTCCAAGAAAGGATACCCTGTGGGCTCTATTGTTCTTGCCTTAATTTTTTTGGTGGTCGTCGATTCCTGTATGGTCTTTAGTTACCCTTATTTTATATTAAGGATAATTACAACTAACTCCCATCAAAAAAAGATTTAATTATCTTAAAATTTAATAACAACTAATTTATAATAACAAGTCAAACGACATATTTATATTACTCACTTATCATTAAAAATTTTTAAAAATTAGATATCTTTTATAGAACTTTTGATAAATTCTCTTTTTTTATTGTTGCATCTTTTAATTCTAATAATAGAAATTAGATAATTAATTTATAAATATTAAAAAAAATTAAGAAAATTTATATTTAAAACTAAATAGGATATATATGATAACTATATATTTTGCCTCTCATTACACTTATATTCTTTTCTCTTTATATTTCTCCTTAAATATAGGGAAAATTGGGGAATAGCACCTTATTATTTTTTTTTTGTGAGAAGAACCTAAATAAGAGTACCAGTATTCTGTGTATATAAATTTTGCTTAGTATCGGCATTTTATGTGCAATAAAATTTATGAAGTACTTCTCAACAATCAAATTTTAAAACAAGGACATTAATTTTTGCCATAAATATATGGATTCATTTTGGTTGATGAGTTATACGAATATAAGAACTAAGGAGCTCTGTTTCAGATCATTAGGACGGCCAAGAGTCGTGGAATGGCTTAAGGCTTAAGCATTGAGGACTCTATACTAAGGGTTATGAATTTGTATTTACTACTTCCCTTTAATCACCAGTTTCTTTATTGACAATTATAAACAGATTTACTATTATAATAGTTCAACTAAAGCTAAATGGAGTTCAAAAATAGGTTGCATTAATCACTACTTGTGAATAATGAAACTTTGTATATGTTTGATAATTCATATATGATATCAATATATATGAATGATGGAGTTCATACATGAGCCTAGTCTTCATCACACTCTAACTTATGTTTAGTTTATTATAAATGTAGTTGAGAATATACACGTGATATGAAATTTAGTTATACTGAGATGGATACTTAGTTTTCTTCCATAATAAACAGAACACGATTAGAATAAATAATTTTGCATTTTGACAAGAAAAATAAAATAAAAATTACCAAATTACTTTCCAAAAAGTGAAATTTTCAACCGTTAGATTACATTATCATGTTCCAAGTTCAAAGCTATATTGGGATTTGTTATTGATGAGTGATTACGTGATGTTATTCTCGTCCTTATATGCTCATCATATATGCAAGGAAAAAAAGTTACTCTTACAAATTTTTGAGTATGGCGCTTCTGAATTACACATGGTACACTGACAACTCGCAGATGATGATGACAAGGAACAAATGCGAGAAATGTCAACAAGGTTGAAACAAGTACGATTTATATCAATAGTTTGCGATGATTCATGTGGTTTCTGTAATTTGATTTGCTCTCATCGGATCTTCGACTAGCTTTGGTTGTTGTCCTGTCTTTTTTGCTGGAATTCTGGCAACAATCAGAGCTTTTGGATAGCTTCCTACTATAACCATTAAAGTCCGTCAAAGGATATACTTGAATCTCATCATCTTCAGAGAAACTTTCATCATATAAAGATCCTGAACCTGTACACTCAGATTCCTGTAGGAATGAACACACGTAATCAGAAACTGATAAGTAAGAATATGAGTAAATGCAGTGATTTCACAAAAAAACAAGAGTTTTATACCCTAGATTTTGACTTTGCATTGTGGGGTGTTAAACAAGGATTTAGATCCTTTAGCAACAAGTCATCTGGACTTCCTGGGACTGTCAAATCCTCAGAGCTGAATTCCTGCATAAAATGTTAAAAGGATCAAACAAAATATATTTTTAGATTTTACTTTTGCAGTATTTTCTGAATCTTTAGAACAGCTATAATGAACAATAGTTGCGAATTACGAAGCACATCACATCATGAATCAGTATATGCTTTGAGTGACATTGAATTTGTAAATAATCTACACTTTTTTCAATTTATGTTCTCATACAGCAAACTCACCCAAGAGTTAATAGCAGCATGTGTTGGTGTTCTTGGAGAATTTCCATGATCTTCCAAACATGATTTTGCACGCTTATCAGCCTTAACCTATACAAGAAAAAAGCAATAATGATTCCAATATCAATAGTTTAAAATGTACTGATTCGTTCTTACAAGTTCATGAAGAAATAGCAATATCAATAGTTTAAACCAACACTGAAAATCTCTTGTTTTCATCTCAATAGCAAGCAAACTGATAGATTAAATTTGAGTGCAAGAAAATTTCAATGTCCACTCTGTCATAGTACATTAAAGCTCTCTAAGCTTTTAAAAAAAATTGCCACATAAATGCAAGATACAACCTGATATGATCTCAGATGCAAGTTTATGAAGAAATAGAAATACTGATAGTTTAAAATAACACTGGAAATATTTTTTTTCATCTCAATAGCAAGCAAACTGATAGATTATACCTCTGCGAGATCCTCTGCTAGGCTTTGGAGCTGACCAGTGAGAGAAGAGACTTGCTTTTGTAGAGCTGGAATAACCTGTTTTGCCTGATTCAGCTCAGAGCCTTGCTTCCCTAGAAGTTCTTGGAGCTGAGAATTCATCACATCAGGAAAGAGAATGGCACTTTTGAGGGACTTGATTTCTTCTTTTTGATTCAAACACAAATCCTTCAACTTCTCCACCTGCAATTTCAATAAAGCAGTGACTTTATAAGATAGTAGAAATATGATTTGTCAGTCTCAGACCTTTAGCTACTTTAAGCAACATGATTCTTCATTAAGCTAGCTATATTGCCACTAAAGGCGCAAAATTAGCAGCTAATCTGAGTAAGTTTGAATCTTCATAAACATTCAATCATGCTCTCCTAGAATAAGAACAAGAATTGGCAAAACAAAATTAAATGCAACTTACTTCTTTATTCTTCTCTTCAAGCATTAATTTGAGCTCGGCAATCTGTGTCTCCATCTCCTTGTTCATATTCAAAAGCTCCCTCTCACTCCGCAGCACCATAGCAAGCGTCCTTGTGTTCCCCTTCACCTCCGTCAGGGCTTTCGCTTCCTTCCCCTTCGTATTATCCGATGACGACGATTTTCCGAACAGCTTCTTCTGCAATGCCGACAATCCCGTGGCCTTCCGCGCATTCTTCTTCAAATCCTCGGCAATGAAATCCGCCGGAATCAGCAATCCTGCCGTCTGATTTCCGGCGGACTTGGGCTTCGTCACAGAGGATTTCTTCTCCATGAGCTTTCTCACCATTGTAGTCAAGCTCGGGTCTGTTTCAGTACTCTTGCCGCCTCTGGTGCGAGCAAGCTCGGAGGGTTTAGCTTTAACGAGAGCACGAGAAGATGAACCGGAGGGCTTTCGGTTGAAATCAGAGGAGGAAGAGGGGTCGGAGAAGTGAGAGGAAGCGGTAGAAGAGCGTGAATCATAGGTACTGTAGCGGGTCGAAGGTTTGATGAAGGAGGCCATTTTTAGATTGACTGAGGTTTGAGTTTGAGGGAGGGAGAAGGAGGGAAGAGATTGATTGATTGCGTTTTTGAGTTTCTGAGATACCAAGATGGAGTTGAGGTTTTAGTCGTCGGATTAATATACGTGTCATACGTTGGCGCATTCTCTTCTTTGCCGCTGTCGGAATTCGAATTTTTCACGGGAATGGCGCGGCCTCCCCGCTCCCCGGTTTTTTTATTTTATTTTTTTCATTTTCAGGAAATACATTAATACAAATCACCTTTCATCCATACTATAAATTATGAACATTACAATACATTGTACGATTAATTAATACTCGTATGACCTTATTCTATTGGCTCTCTATTTTGTTTCTATAAGAAGGCAACTCTATTGAAAATATTATTAAAAGTTAAATATAATATTTTTTAAAAATAAATTTATAAAATTATAAAGAAAATATGGTTTATTATAAAGGGCCCAACGGTGTAAGAAGATAAATTTCGTTAAAGTCAGAAGTATGACACTTTGGGCTTTGTTTGGTTTAATAAAACAAAGGTAAGGGAGTCAAGTAGAAGAAAAGATGAGATATTTTTTATTTAATTTATAAAAAAAATTAAATTAATTTAAAGTTAATAAATATATTATTATATATTTATTTAGAATTATTTATTCTTATTTTATAATATTAATTTATATCATTTTTTTAATTTTTAAATGTTAAAGATGAATTACCTCATTAATATATAATAAAATATTTTTATAATTGTAATATATAAGATAATTTATAAAAATATTAATACTTGAACTATATATAGTGTGTGTTTGATAAACACACAAATCAATGTTTTAGAAATCTTTTTTAATAAAATATTAGTTTATTTTTTTTAAATAAATAGTTATATTTATTTAAAAAAAAATTGGATCAAATTACGGTTTAAAATTAAGATTTTAGATAAGTTACTGAAATTAATTTATAGAACAATAAAAAAATTTATAGACTAAATTATTACTATTTTACTTTTATTTTTTCTTATATTATCTCTCCTTTTTTCCCATCATCTCTCCTCTCTCACATATCTTCTCTACTTTCTCTAATCTCTTCTCTCTTATATTTAATAAAATAATATCATTTCTATCAATTTTTAATTATAAAAATCCTTTTAATAATAACTATCTAAATATTTATTTATTAAGAACTATTTTTTTTATAAATTATTATTTAAAAGCCTTTTTCTAGATATGCCTAAAATCCCTTTTTTTATAAGCTATTTTTTAAATTTTTATCTAAACATGCCTATAGTGCTCTTGAAATTATAAAAAATAAATTAACTAAAATTTAATAAAAGGTAAATAATGTATTAAGATGACAAAAAAAATATAATCAACTTGTTTTAAGACAACGTCAATAGATAAGTAGATAAAAAATAAATTTTTAATTTAAAAGATAAAATTATATTATAACATAGACAATTTAATTAATATTATAATAAATTATTTTTACCCACACAAAAATTAATACCTCCCTTTCCCTCTATTTTTTTCTAACTAAAAACAGTTATTTGTACCTTACTCTCCTCTCCATCCTAAAATCCCCAACCAAACAACGCATTTGGCAAAAAGCAAACAGTATTCTTGTTGTATTCTCTTTTATCTGTTAATTGATTTCGGTGTTTCTAAAAATATGAAAGAACTAAAAACTACGAATACATAACTCACTTGTGTAACGCAATCAAAATTCAGACCAGGGAGCTCAAAAGAAGTCTGAGGTAGAAATTAAGCTCCTTTTTTGCACGGGGATGTATACAAGGAAATCCCATGATTCTGCATAAAATAAACTGTCCAGGCCCATTCATTCAGGGGCAACACTAATCTATCATGAACTCTGCTTGCCTAACAAAGCTTTCTTATCTTATTATATATACTCCCAATTAAACATCATTTCCACTCTTCCCACCCACCCACACACAGCTGAGTACTTCATCCGGAACTGTCACAAAGAGGATCAATATTGTAAGGTCTAGGAATCAACCAGAGCTTGTCCTTCCTTCTAGCAGTAATGCCCATGATTTCACTCAAATCTAAATCCTCTGGTTTCATTCTATATGGCAGTTCCCAATCAAAGTGGTACAGTAAACTCGCCAGAGGAAGATCTATACTTGCTAATCCAAATGAAATCCCCGGACACATTCTTCTTCCTGCTCCAAAAGGAATGTACTCAAAATTTGTTCCTCTTAAATCAATACCACAATTGCCATGGAACCTCTCTGGTATAAACCTCTCTGCATCATACCAATGGTTTGGATCTCTTCCAATCGCCCATGCATTTACTATAACTTGAGTTTTCATGGGTATGTCATATCCATTAATCTTGCAATATTCTCTGCATTCCCTAGGAATTAACAGAGGAGCTGGAGGGTGTAATCTCAAAGTTTCTTTGATTACTGATTTCTAGTAACTAAGTTGTTCCATGTCACTGTCATTAATCACTTTCTTCCCTTTAAAAGCTTCTCTAATCTCAGCTTGTGCCTTCTCCATCACTTCGGGATTTCTCATCATTTCTATCATAGCCCACTCTGTTGTTGTTGATGATGTATCTGTTCCAGCACCGAACATATCCTGTAATAATCATGCCAACAAATTCATCATCAGAATCATCAAACCCATTTATATGGAAACTAGCTACATGGTGTACACACGCCCACGTCCATTATTTCTTTGAAAAATTAATCATTCTATTACTGTAATTTTAATTTAATTATAACAAAGTCTCTAAATTTTAACTCAATACAATTTAATTTTTATAATTTTATTTCGATTGTAATTTAATCCTTGAATTTTAACTTAATAAAACTCAACTTTCTATAATTTAATTATTCAAAATATTAGTCCCAATAAAAAAATAAAATTATATATTTTATGAAATTTATGGATTATAATTTTAAATGTTTAAAATTATAATGACTGGATTATAATAAATTAAAATTTAGAGATTGAGTTTTAATTTGGTCAAAATTGTAAGAAGTAAAATATATCAGAGTTAAAATTTAAAGATCAAGTTACAATAAAATTAAGATATTAATTTTTTTCTTATTTATTTAAAGAAATAATCAACTTTATTACGGTAGACCAAAAGAGTACTGACCCAAATAACAGCTTTGATGTTGTTGTTTGTAATTGTGATATCAAGGCTTCCAGTTCGCTGGATTCGCAAGAGAACCTGAACAAGATTTTCTTCCTCATCAGAACCAGTAGTACTCTCACACCTGCCTTCTTCTGCTCTGATGATATGTTTCTTTTGATTCTCCTTGAGAACATCCTCTAAAATCTCGTCTACCTTCTTATGAATCTTCACCAACTTTGCTTCCACGATCGCAGTTATCAGAAGAACATGTTTCAATGAAGGGAAGAAATCAACAAAGTGAAACCCACTCTCTTTTAATGCCGCAAACAGTAGTTGCAGAAGCTCTTCATGTTCATAGCCAAATGCGACCTTCGTAACTATAGTACTAGTCAAAGAGTAAAGCTTGTCTGTGAGATCAACAATTGAACCTACTGATGATCGAACTGACTCTATCAACTTCCATACCTGATGCCAATAATAAGGTAAATGGTTTAAAATAAAACTAATGTTAAACTACAATAATTATATATTCGACTTCCTTATACTATTTAATATAAAAATTAATTAATTTTTTAATAAATTAAAAAAACTAATGATTATAATTAAATTAAACCTCTTTCTATATATACTCTTTAATTTATTTAAATTAATTAATTAATTCTTATATTAATTATAATTAATTAATTATTTAATTTTAATTTTAATCTATTTAAAAAAATAATTAACTCTTATATGTAAAGATTTTAAGAGTACATCAGTACCTCATGTTGTCGGACATGGGAGAATGATTGGACCTTCTTGGAACTTAAGAGCTCTAAAATACAAATTTTTTTCATCTGTCTCCAGTAATCGCCATAAGGAGCAAAAGCTATATCAGTGGCTCCATAAGCGAAAATCTTGGCACTAGAAATCTGTGGTCTGTGAACAAAGGCAAGATCATGGGTCTTCATGATGTGCTTGGCTAAATCTGGGGAGGAAACTACAACTGTAGAAACCTCACCGATTTGAAGGTGCATGAGAGATCCGTACTTGAGAGATAGGTCTCGAAGGGCATGGTGTGGAGGTGACGACCTTGCTGCTGCTGCTAACTGATGAAGGTTTCCCAATAAAGGAAGCTTCCATGGCCCTGGTGGGATTTGAATCTTAGCTTTATTATTATTCTTTGGCTTTGTGATGAGGCCGAGGAACAATAACATTAAGAGGAAGAGAACAAGAAGCAAGAAAGAGAATTGGGTTTCCATATGGGTCATTGCTTCAACTGATGCATTTCCTGACTAAAGTAAAGTGAGATATATACAAGCGTTAAGCCACCGCTACAGCACCTCTGTCCAGTAAACTGGTTATTTAGGAATTGTTTGGATGGGGGAGGGCGTGTTTTTGCAAGGAAAGAAAAGGACATATAAATGTGTTCGGTTGAAAAAAAGAAAAAAAAAGGATAAGGACTCCTCCCACTTTCTCATCTTTCTCTTTAAAATTGAGATTTTTGTAGAGAGGAGAGAAATAAACAACCATACTATGACTAAATTGCCCATGACACGTTTCTTACATTCCAGTGTTGCCCTTCTAAATGAAACGTCATTCTCTATTCCTCTTGTGCTACTGTTCACGCGTTCAAACTGTCACAGCTCTACTCTTTACAATAAATATAATATATATACTTTTTTTTGATAAAATAATATAATATATACACACTAATATATATCAATACATATTATATATCTCTCATAATTATATAATTATTGAGATAGAATTTTAAAAATACTCTATCATATATAAGAATGCAACATGTATCCAAAGATACATTAATTATAGTAAATAATAATTTTAATATAAATATTTTTAAAAAAGAATATATATAATAATATGGGTATATTTATTAATTTTTAATTAGCTCTTTTCTTCTCTTCTCATTTTTTAAACTAAACAAAAAATATCTCTTTCATTCTTTTACAAATACCACTTATTTTTCTTTAAATTAACATACCCTCCATTCTTTTCCGTTAAACCAAACAAAGCCTTAATCTTATTAGCTTGATAGAGTATACGTGGTCCACAACGGTGCTTGTGTAAAGAAATATCCAAACATGTGGCAATGACACAATTATTGGGTTTAGACGCGTTTTCAAATTCCAATCTTAATTTTCAATTCCGAAATACAAGCACGTAATCTTAAAAAATTAAAAAGAAAACTATAGTACATACTTATATTTTTTTCAATTTTTAATTAGTTTAGTACATATATTTTTTTTCTTTTTATTAAATTATTTAACCTTGTTCTATTGATATTAGTGTGTTAGCTTATACAAGGGGCTAAATTTGCTTGTATTGTTATAAATTTACTTATATTTGTTGTTGTTATAAATTCACATAATGGCAGTAAGGTATTTTCACCCACAAAATTTAATTTTATTTTGGTCCAAGAGAGTACAGTGAAATTTCATAATCTTTCTTTGCCTTCTTCTGTCTGGTATCATGATTCATAAGCTAAATTGCTCATTTATATAAATGAATATAAAGTCTCAATAATAAATAAATATAAATATATTGTCATTCTTTATTATCTAACTTATAATTACATATTATTTAGTTATTAGTTATTATTAAACTTTAATTGAAGTCATTAATTATTTTATTTGCAACTTCATTGTCATTCCCTTCAAATCAAATTGCTGACCGTTAGTTTTAGTGTTTTACTAAAGACTTGCCATATCCTCATTTCTCAAATTTCAAGAATTGGGTTGTTTATTACCCATTTACCCCTCTCTCTTGAGGATGGCCGTTCGGAATTGTAACATGTGATTAGGTAACGTGCTGAGTGTTTTGTACAGCACATATTCTAGATAAGGTCGTAAGTGTCAAAGTTTATGAGTTGTGTGTGTGTGTGTGTATCCACTTTACACGTGTGTAAATCAAATTTAACCTGTGGTATTATAAATATATATTCATTCGGGGAGCCAGCCTGATCATTGAGGCTAAAGCATTTACAGTGAAATCTTTATTTGTCTTCTTCTGCCTTTTTCTATATGAATTTCGTATTTTATATTATTAGATTGATATTGTTTAATATTCTTATGATCTAAAAAATGAAATAAAACAATAAAATTATGGGAAAAGGAGGTCAAAGGAGTCAGGAGACAGGAAGGGGCTAGAGGAATAATTAATATAAAATTAGGGCAGGTGAAATTATGATTCATTAATAATATAATAATCCCCAGATGTTAAATATTGGAACAAGTTAGAGGGTTGGTATTAATATTAAAAATAAGATTTTTTTTATTTTATTTTTAATATTTATATAAAATGTAAAATTTTAAATACATAAATTATATTTATCATAACTAAATAATTTACCTATTTTTTAATTTATTTAAATTAGTTAAATATTAATTCTTCAATTAAGAACGGAAAGGCTATAATGTAAATAAATAACATGAAAAAAAAATTGTTTTGAGTTATTGAAATATGTATTAACCATAGGTGACTTCATTTTTGTTCACCCTTAGATATATTTTATTTCTTGTAAATTAATAAATCTGATAAATAAGTCACATAGTTATTAATGATTATTTTCTAATTTTATCCCTACTTATAATATAAAATAAAAAAAATCTTTGGCCTACTAATACTATTTCTTTAATAATGGTAAATTTAAAATTTATGATTTGGAGAAAGATTTAATGAGTTAACTACTGCTATCACTTTTTCCGAATCCGAAGCAAGCAATTTCACACACACGAACAACAATAAAACCACTATCACAATTTTGACAGAATACTAACACAACTGGATTCAAAACAAACTGACAATAATTATATGCTAGACTCAGCGATTTACAACATATTTGACTTGATACTAGATTTACTAATCAAAACAACAAAGCTGTGGGCGAATTAATACTCAGTATTATTGGATATCGAATAGTTATATCAATGGGTGGGTACTTTCATTAGAAACTGTCAATAACAGAATCAAGATTATATGGTGTTGGAATCAAGCACAAATTGTTCTTCCTTCTATTTGTGATGCCAAAATCTGCAGTCATATCTAAATCCTCCGGTTCCATTCCATGTGTGAGTTTCCAATCAAAGTGGTACAGTAAGCTTGCCAGAGGAAGCTCAATACTTGCTAAACCAAATGAAATCCCTGGACACATTCTTCTTCCTGCTCCGAAAGGAATGTACTCAAAGTTTTTTCCTTTAAAATCAATATCAGAATTTCCTTGGAACCTCTCTGGTATGAACCTCTCAGCATCGTACCAATAATTAGGATCTCTTCCGAGTGCCCATGCATTTATTATGATTCGAGTTTTGGTGGGTATTTCGTAACCATTAATCTTGCAAGTTTCTCTGCATTCTCTTGGAACCAACAAAGGAACAGGTGGATATAGCCTCAGAGTCTCTTTGATTACTGATTTTAAGTAACTAAGTTGCATCATATCACTTTCATGAATTACTTTCCTCCCTTTAAAAACGTTTCTAACCTCAGCTTGCGCTTTTTCCATCACTTCAGGATTTTTCATCATTTCTGACATGGCCCATTCTAATACTGTTGCTGAAGTATCGGTTCCACCAGTGAACATATCCTGCAATATGATGATGCACACACCCTGATCATTAGCATTACCAAACCCCATTTGCGGGCATGTTAGGGATGACTTTTGGTCCTCCCAAACTGAGTTACTCAACTCAAAAGGCTTAGGCCCAAAATCATGTTTGAGATAACTTTAGGACTAAATGATATCTGAGCTAAAAGTTATATTGAAGTCCAAGCAAATTTTTCTGACTTTTCTTTAGATTTAAATATTCTAAAACTAACTTTTTAATATATTATTAAATTAATTTTTCAGTCAAACTGATTTTTGTTTACAAACACACATGCATATGATTTCTCTCAACATAGATAATGCTAATGAGAGACCGCATATATATAGGTAAGGAGTACTAACCCAAATAATAGCTTTGATGTTGTCAGTTGTAATAGGGAAGTCAAGGTTTTCACTTTGCTGGATTCGTAAAAGAACCTGAACTAGGTTTTCTTCCTCCAAAGCACTACTTTTTGCTCTCATCTGCTTCTGTTGATTCTCCTTGATAATATCATCAAAAAATTTCTCAGTATTCTTAAGGAGCTTCGTCAACTTTGCTTCCATTCCAGTTATGCGATGAATAATTTTCATGGAAGGAAACAAATCAACCACATTAAACCCTCCCAATTGTTCTAATACTGCATGGAGCACTTTCAATAACTGTTCTTGATCTTTATGCTTGTCGCCAAATGCTACCCTCATAACTATAGAACTAGTCAATGAGTAAATCTTGCTCGTGAGATCGAAAACCGAACCTACTGATGATTCTACTGACTCTATCAGCTTACATACCTGATGAAATTTTCAATATAGTCATACTACAATATTTAATTCGAAATCGTAATCTTATTAAGGATTCATTTTGAAATATTATACCTTAATATATATATTTAATTAATTTAATTAAATTAAAAAAATTAATTAATAAGTAACGTTTTGTCTAAAATATCCTCGTCATCTCCCTTAACTCCTTACTTCCTATTTTTTTAAATTATTTTAAAGTGAGTATCAATTGTAATAATTTAAAAAAAATTAATAAATTATAAGAAATAAGTCTTATAATTAGAATTAAGATCAACTCTCTAATTAAGTTTTATATTAAAGAATTGAGGAATAGATTTTAACATGCTATAAAAAACCATAAATATATTAAAAAATTATAATATATTAATTAATTTAAATAATTTTTTAATCTAATTAAATTAGATAAATAAGTCAGTGTAAAATAATTGAATGTTAACGTGTTAACGGAAGACATTATATATATAAAAAACATGAGTACCTCATCTTGTCGTACATAGGAGAATGATTGAACCTTCTTGGCGCTCAAGAGCTCAAAAACGCATATTTTCCTCATCTGTCTCCAGTAATCACCGTAAGGAGCAAAAGCAATATCAGTTCCTCCATAAGTAAAAATCTTAGCAGCAAGAGAAACTTCTGGCCTCTGAACAAAGACAAGATCATGAGTCTTCATAATCTGCTTGGCCATATCTGGGGATGACACAATCACAGTTGAAATCTCGCCAAGTTGAAGATGCATGAGAGGTCCATACTTGATAGATAGCTGTCGAAGGGCCTGGTGTGGAAGTGCTGACTCGGCTGCTGCTAACTGATGAAGGTTTCCCAAAACAGGAAGTTTCCATGGCCCTGGAACCTCAATCTTGTTTTTGTCTTTTGGCCTTGCGAGCCAAAGGAACGTCAAGAAGAAGAAGAAGATGGAAATAAGAAGAAAGAAAGAAAACTGGTATTCCATGGGGGTTTGCCTTCTAATAATTACTGACGCATGCGTATTCAAGCAACGTGTATGGGTATATATTTCTGTGTGTGTGAGTGCAAGCGTGTCAGATGGATCCGATCGAAACAACTTAAATTGGGGACCATATATGTCAAAACATGTGGCAAATAGTGAAACAAGTGGAGATTTCTTGTACTGTTAAAATTGTGGTTTCGAGTGCCGAAGTACGACAATCTTTAGATACATAGAAATATGTCAAAAGAAGCAAGCGATCTTATACGCAAAAGGAAAAGACAGATTTTGGTGTATGGAAAGAAATTAAAGAAGCCGCTTCTTCAAAATTGGTAGTCAGTAAAAAATGGCGAGGGAAGACGTGCGGTGCAATGCCGACAATACAATAATGGTTGCGAGGACCCCCTATCATTAGTGATGTTTTTTGACCTTCGAAACTTTTTAATATTTTATTAAAACCTATATTTTTTTAATAAAAAATTATTGGAAAAAATACATGATAAACTTTTATATACAATGCATAATACTCTATAAATTATATATATATTATTAACATTTTGATTTAGATCTTTATTAAGAATATAATTTTTAACAGGAATTTTTTCAATCTCTCTCTCTCTCTATATGTATATATATAATTGGGAAAAAGACCCTTTATACATACAAAAGAGTACTATGTAAATTTTGAATAGATGGAGTACCGATATTTTAATTTAGGTTGTTATCTCCAATAAAATTTGTATTAAAAGAGTTTTCCATAATTTTCCCCTTTTATTACTATTATTCAAATAAAATTTTATATTTTGAGATTTCATTAATACATTGCCGTTCAATTAACCTAAGGTGTCAAGCGGTAAAATTTGCCACGTACTTATCCCGGTTAGATGAGACTTCGAACAGCTTCGTCATGCAAATACCTTCTTCCACAGCTTGGGACGATGTTCATATAGATGGAACGATCATTAATATTTAAGTGGAATAACTGGTCCACTTTTAGTGATGATTCCATTATTCATTAGGACAGAAGTAAACTGTAGGAGCAATAATTTGTTTGCTTGCTCTTTTTTCCAAGAATGGGTTGACTTGTTTAAGGACATAACACAAGGACAAATGCTATTCCAATTAATTGCATTTGTCTTTCTCGCATATGCATGTCATCAAATTAATTAGGGGTTGGGACCTGTGAAGGCAAGCTGCTGAAGAAGAAATTAAAGTATTTGCAGAAGTGGAGGAGGAGGGTGTTCTTCATAGACCACAAAGACGCCAACAAGCTTGTGGGTTGTCATGTCTTTGCAACTGCCCCACCCCTTTCCCCCAGCTCCTTTCTTCTTTTATTTAAATTTTATAAGGAAAAAACTCTAGGTGGAGCTAAGTTAGAGGCCACGTAAGACTGAAATTGTAGATGATAATTAAAAATAACAATATAAAATGTGAAAAGACGAGAGACCAAGCTATAAACTTGTTAAAAATTTAAAAATTGAGTCATACCTAGTTATAAGAAATTAAGTTATAAGTAAATTAATAGTTAAAATATTAAAAATTTAATCTCCATTTTTCTAAACATAGACGTATTTCTCTATTGGAGATACTTTTAAATACTAAATTTAAAAATATTTTTCAATAAAAATTTAAATATTAGTTTATCACGTTATAAAAAATTAATTTTTTATTACATAAAATTTTAGATAAGTTAAACATATTTTTTTTATCATCTATACCAATTTTTATTGTTGAAACTAGTTATTTCCACTTAACCTAACAAGTCATTTTTTTTTCATTCTACAATTGGGCTTCAATGGACTACTCACCTTGTCATATGTTGTAAAGAGGCCCAATAGGAGTTTTTATTTTATTTTATTTAATAAAATTGTCTTTTATTGTGGATGACCCAATCTCTTTTTTTTAAAAAAAAATTCTTTTGATTTGTACCCAAAAAGCAATTGCCTTTTGATCAAAAGAAAAATTAAAATCGACTTATTAATAATATTGTTACTTCTCATCCTAAAGTCCAATAATGCCGTACATAATTATCAATAATAATATTATAACACCATACATGATAAGATCTACTGTGTGTACGTGAAATTAGGAATTGAAAAGGAAAATTTGTGTGGCTCCAAGTTTTTCATTCCCACTAGTTTCGGTGCTCAACATTTTGATGAGTCCTATAAACTTATCAAAGAACTATATAGATTTAATTTTTTTTATTTTTTAAAAAATTATTTTAATTGTATAAAATCTAAAATAAAGATGATATATTAGTTATCATTTGTTCAAAAAAGGATTTTTTATTTAAAAATACTAGTTGAAAAAAATAAATCTAAATTATCTTGATTTGATGGGTATATGGTTCTCATCAAAATGATAAGAACCCCATTCCCTGTATCCCACAAATGGACTGATAGATGGATATGTCGATGGATTAATTTTGCGTGCCTGAACGATGACTATGTTTTGCAATAGCAAGGGTAATGTAGTCTTTATATAAAATATGGTTAAATAAAATATAAAAGTAATAAAATTATTCTCTCCATATATTCCTTCGTACCAAATATAATTTGAAACACTAATTCTCACTCCCACTTCCACTCCCAAGCCCAATCCCATTTCCAATCCCAATCCATCAAAACCCAACTCTCCGTACCAAACGTGGCCTAAGTGCCTGGTTTAGAAAAAAAAGAAAGAAAGTGTTTTTAAATTCAAATTATACTTTAAGTCCAAAAGCATCCATATAATTTTTAGTTTAAACTATAATTTAGATAATTTAAAATTATAATTTTAGATAGATAAAAATTATAAGTTTTTCAAATAATTTTTAGATATTAAATATAAAAAATAACAATTTTAACCAAATAAATTTTTATTACCTTCTTAATCTCTTTTATCTTTTTATATAATTATCATTTTAATTCATACTATTTTTATTAATTTATATATAAAAGAGTTATTATGAAAATAATTATGAAAATAATTATTTTTTTAAAATTATTTTTTATATAAAATATATTATCTAAAATTATTTTAAAATCAATTTTTTTATAATATATTTTTCAAAAATTATTCGGAATACATCCTAATTCTAACTTAGGGGCTATTGATTGTTGAGGTGTTATCGATTGTCGCGGGACAGACATGACAAGAGAATTAATTAACATGTCAAATAAATCAAACTCTGCCCCCATCTCTCTATCCTTTCAATTGAATGGTTGAAGATTATATTATCCACATCCAAATTCACAAAGATCAGTATTGATACATAGGATATACTACAATCTTCATAAAGTTACACATACTTTCTATGGCTGTGTTTGAATTAATTTTTAAAAAATAAATTTTGAGAAAGATAGATTTTAGAGAATAAATTTTGAAAAGAATAGATTCTGAAAAAAATATATTTTAAAAATAGAGATATTTAGATGATTAGTAATATAATCACTTTTTATATTGATAAATTATCAAAAAAAGTATGATTTGATTAAAATATGAGAAATGAAAGAGGGTAGAGAATAAATAGGAAAGAGAAAAAATGATAGAGAAAAAATATGAGAGATGAGAGAGTGTATAGAAGAGAGAGAAAAGAGGAGATAGGGTGAAGGAGAGATATGAAAGAGGAAAGATGAGAAAAGAAAGATGGTATAAAAAATTAAGGATAAAATAATAATTAGATAGTCCATAAGGTCTTTTACTATTCTAAAAGTTATTTTCAGTAATTTATTCAAAATCATAGTTTCAAATTATAGTTTTGATCAAAATTAATTTTAAATAAAAATAGTTATTTATTTTAAATTTTTTCAAACTAAAATTTTATCTAAAATTAATTTTTTAACCATACAATTAAACAGCAACTAAGAGTCATGAACAAAATGACTTTTCTTATGCTTCATACATTTCATTTGTTTTCATATAGATTTTATTAGTTTACATATGTTTTCCATTTTCATTAGTTTTCAATTTGTAAAGAGTAATGGAATCCATTTTCACCTAATATTTTTTCAATTTTATGGTACTAAACGAGGCATTAGATTTAGGATAAAAAATTAATTTTTTAATTAAATATTTACATTAATAATCATAGAAATAGAAAGGGCAACAAAAAAAAAAGACCCTAAGCAACATTAATTTCATCATTTTTAGTAAGTATGACTTTCCTATTTATACCCAATAAAATTTTAATGAAGCAACTTACTAGGATCTTACTAGACTGATAGGGGCCTGACATTATAGGCAATAAGGGCCCCAACCCCCCAACCCCCAACGTCCTCCAACTTCTCAATTAATAAAACCACGTCAAGTCCCCAATTCCAATTTGTGTGACTATAGATTTTGTAGTATATAATATAGTATTAATTAAGGCTGGTCCCGCCACTGTAGGGCACAGCGCTGGGATATATAATACTCCCTCCGCTTTTATTGATAACTTTTAAATTTATTAATAGACGTGGTCCTTTCTATAAATTTTATTTTGAATTTATTTAAATATTTATTATATTTTTTATTTTTATTTTTAATTAATTATATATTTCTTTTATAGTATATTTTTTATCCATTCTCTCTCATCGCTTATTTTACTCACTCTCTCTTATTGATTATCTTTCTTTATCAGTAAGGTTGACATAGTTGAAAAATAAAATGTATTTTTACATATTTTTTTACTAATTTTAATTTAAATTTTAATCAATATAAATCGATTATTTAAAATTTATAAATAAGACGGATATTATATTTCATTGGGACATGTTAGTTAATGCTAACTAGTAATAAACTCATGGGGCAAATCAACTGTAGGAAACAATGGTCTTTTGATTTATGGCGTTTGGTTCGAAGACGAACCAGCCGCCTTAATGGCCTACAGATTTTTAACTTATTTTTTTCATATAAGCTGACCAATTTAAAAGTCAGAAAAGCGAATTTTTCTTTAATGCCTTTTGACTACTTTTTTATTATAGAACAAGAGCATCATAGTTAAAAAATATTATCTGAAATGCATAAACGAAAATTAGAAAAGAAATTTGTCAATACAATGAGATATTAGACTCGTTTGGATAGGATTTTAAAAATGGGCTTATGAAAAAAAAGGCTTTTGAACAGATTATAGAAAAGGGCTTTTGGAGAAGAGATTATGAAAAAAAAGTGGTTTTGAATAAATGAGTGTTTGGATAGTTATTTATAGAAGGTATTTTATTATTGGTAAATTACGAAAAAGGGTATGAGTATTAAATGAGGAGAGATAAGAGATAAGAGGAGAGAGGAGAGAGGGTGTAAGAAAGAAAATAGAGAAAAAGTAGGAGAGAGGAGAGAGGGTGTAAGAAAAAGTAGGAGAGAGGGTGTAAGAAAAAGTAGGGGTAATATAGTAATTAGTTAGTTCAAACGTGGTTTACTGTTCCAAAAGCTACTCTAACCAGCTTTTCTGAAACCTTGGTTTTAAACCAGAGTTTAGTCCAAAAGCCCGTTTAAACAAATATGACTGTTTGTTTTAAAATTTCTCCAAACCTAGGTTTTGAGCTAAACCTTGATTTAAAACCAAGGTTTGGCACCCTCCAAACAGGGACATTATGAAATGACATTTAAATGGACAAGTGATAGGAGCTTGTTTTGATAAAGAATTTTCATGTAGCCTATAAATTTCTCCAAGTCCCTTAACAAATTCCGTGCGCAACTATAATTCATTATCCAACTTAACATCTTTTACAAAGATAGGATATAAAACATGTTTTGATGAGACAGCCAGATTTTTATCCTAAACAAGAATACGCCATAATATCTAGCATTGGCGGAGTAGGAAGAAGATTTCCTCCTCTTAATCTTCCTTATCCAAATGGTCCATCCATGTAGAAGCTCATTAGAGGGAAAGTTGACATTTTCCAAAGCAAAAGAGTAGTTATAAGTAACAGCGCTCAAGCAATGGGATATTTTTGTGTGTATTTGTGGATTTTAATGTTATATATTTACTTTTTTTATAATAAACAACAAATTCATTCCAACCTAATGGCAGGATGGAGTGACACAGAAGGAGGATGTAGCAAAGTTGAATCGTGGAAGAGTCATGTCTGTTAGTTGAAAATATTTGTTGACATGGAGGCACACTTCATAAGCATGGACAAATTCAATAAGCGCTCACCTACAAGATTAATTGTCAACGTCATAATTATTATTAATATATAAACTAGTTAATTATTTAAATTAATTAATATAAATTAAAAAGTGTATAATATAAATTCTATTTAAAATTTTTTAACTATAATTAATTAATATATTTAATTTTTTTAATTTACTTAAAATAATTAATTATATTTTATATTAAAAATTAAAAAAATAATATAAATTCGATTTGAGAGTTAAATTTATTTATAATTAATTAATTTATATGATTTTTTTAATTTATAAAAATATTTAATTAATTTTTATATTAAAGACACCAGAAGGTATTATAATATCAAACTCTAACCATTTAATTAAGGGATAAAGATTTAATTTATAGCTATAAATATAGAACTTTAGTTTAAACAACATACATCGATCAAATTGCAGAACACTTGAAGCCATCTCGTATGGAATCCCACTTTTATTTCGTGCTTCTTATTTCCTTCTTATTTTTCTCGTGGCTTTGGCTTGCAAAGCCAAAAAACAAAGCCAAGATTCAAATCCCAGGGCCATGGAAACTGCCTCTATTAGGAAACTTGCACCAGTTAGCAGCAGCAAAATCTTCACTTCCACATCATGCGTTTCGAGAACTGTCTCTCAAATATGGGCCTCTGATGCATATTCAACTTGGTGAGCTTTCTACAGTAATTGTATCATCCCCAGAAATTGCCCAAGAGATTATGAAGACACATGATCTTGCCTTTGTCAACAGGCCGCAACTTCTTACTTGTAAGGTCGTAGGCTATGGCTCTGCTGACATTGCTTTAGCTCCTTATGGTGATTACTGGAGGCAGATGAAGAGAATATGTACCTCAGAACTCTTAACTGCTAAGAAGGTTCAATCTTTCTCGTACGTCCGAGAAGATGAGGTAGTAATATTAAAAATTTCTGGTTAGAATTAGATATCCAAGTAGCATGAAATAATATAATATTTAGTAATTTCTCTCACTTTCTTACTGCATCAGGTATTAAAGTTGATGGAATCAGTTCAAAAATCGGTGGGTTCAGATTTCGATCTCACCAGCAAGATCTACTCTATGACGAGTGCAATTGTGACGAGAGTAGCATTTGGAAGCAAATATAAACACGAAAAGTTTCTGGAATTGGTCGATACAGCGCTTACGAGTGGGTTTGGTTTAGCTGATTTGTTTCCATCAATGAAAGCTGTTCGTGTCATAACAGGAGTAGAAGCAAAGTTAGTGAAGATCCACGAGCAGGTTGATAAGATTTTAGAGGATATTATCGAGGAGAATCAAGAGATGATGCGGCAGGGTGGTGGTTCTGGGCAACAAAATTTGCTTCAGCTTCTCTTACAAATCCAACGCAGTGGAAGCCCTACTGAGATACCAATCACAACGGACAATATCAAAGGTGTCATTGGGGTTAGTAAGTAAACTTGATTGTTTATCCTATGTCTAATATTTCTTTCCTTAAACATTAAACATGTCACTCAGACTCATATTATATGAATATATTTTTTTTTTATGGATGGGAGGATTTGGTGTGGTTTTGTTGTTATAAGGAAATGGTGTGGGGTCTTGTGCTAGATATATTATTCTAGAGAGATAATGCTTATTTTGATAGTCATATTTATAGATAGAGAGATTTTTTTTGATATGAATGTACTATTTTATGTTTAATTTATTATCGTTGATTTTGTTTCTATTAAGTATAATTAATCTATATTAAATATAGATAAATTTAAAAAGTTATTAAATTTTATATTAAAATTAATGATGTTTAAATTTTTTTTATGCAACACTTGTTGGATGTGACTTATAAAAAAAATGATTAAACAATTATAGAAGGCAACTAATATACGTTTGTGAGCGTGCGGGCCATGCATTTATTAACTAATTAATTGTGAAACAATGGCCAATGAATAAAAATAATAATGTAGCTAAATCGGGAATATTCATGAGTATGCCTGTGTATGCGATAATTAACACATAAATCAAACTTCTATCGTATTTCATGGTAATTTTTTTTCTTTAGGCCAATGTTTTTTATTGTTTAATTACTTTGTTAAATCCATAAATTCATAATTGTGTGTGTAATTAAACAATGCAAATGATCGACCACTTTAATTGTGAGCATCTTATTGCAGGACATATTTTCTGGCGGAACTGATACTTCTGCAGCAACAATAGAGTGGGCCATGATAGAAATGATGAGAAATCCGAGGGTGATGGAAAAAGCACAAGCTGAAATTAGAGAAACTTTCAAAGGAAAGAAAGTAATTCATGAGAGTGATCATGACATTGACCAACTTGGTTACTTAAAATCATTAATCAAAGAAACATTGAGACTACATCCACCTGTTCCTTTATTGATCCCAAGAGAATGCAGAGAAACTTGTAAGATTAATGGGTATGAAATACCCATCAAAACTCAAGTTATGGTAAATGCATGGGCACTTGGAAGAGATCCAAGCTATTGGTATGAGGCTGAAAGGTTTATACCAGAGAGGTTCCAAGGAAATAATTGCAATATTGATTTCAAAGGAACAAACTTCGAATTCATCCCCTTTGGAGCAGGAAGAAGAATCTGTCCAGGAATTTCATTTGGTTTAGCAAACATTGAGATTACTCTAGCAAGCTTACTGTACCACTTTGATTGGAAACTGCCACATGGAATGAAGCCAGAGGACTTGGACATGACTGAAACTTTTGGTATTGTATCTAGAAGGAAGAACAAGCTCTGCTTGATTCCCACACCATACAATACCGATCCTCTTCATGACAGTTGCTACTGAAGCCTATGAAACTATATATGCAATAAAATATCAGAGTTTTAGATTTCTATGAAATTTGAATATCTGATAGGATTATGCATGTGGCTTATTATATAATTATTTTAAGGTATGTTTTATCTAGTAATGTGTGTGGTTCTTGTTTAAAGAATTATGATGATATAATTTAGGATGGTGATTATGGTATGTTTGGTATGACTTTGGATAAATATATCTTTTGTTTATTATTAAATAAAATTAATATACAATGATCAAAATATGATAAGGAAATTCCAATTTACTAGATGAAACATACCTTAATTTTGTTTTTTTGGATAAAGGGACAATTTATTCATAGAAGATAAAACGATACATTAAAAAGGGCCCTGCTTACAAGAACTCATTACGACAACCAAGAGAGGCCCAAAACACATAGACCACAAGCAATCATAAATTTACACAACGCATATGGGTAAAACGCAACTCACAAACAGCAAATAACACAACACCTTAAATTACTATATTGTCTCTCACACACAATCCTATAAAGATACTCATAAATTTCATAGAAAATCTAAAACTCTAATATTTTATTGTCTTCAACTAAATTTGCATATATAGCTGCATGGTGCTTGCTTCAGTAGCGACTGTCATATTGAAGAGGATCTGTATTGTCTCGTGTACTGGGAATCAGGCACAGCTTGTTCTTCCTTCTAACTACAATGCTGAAAGTTTCAGTCGTGTCCAAGTCCTCTGGCTTCATTCCATGTGGCAGTTTCCAATCAAAGTGGTACAGTAAGCTTGCTAGAGTAATCTCAATGATTGCTTCAGCATATGAAATGCCTGGACACATCCTTCTTCCTGCTCCAAAAGGGATGTACTCAAAGTTTGCTCCTTTGAAATCAATATTGCAATTACTGCCTTGGAACCTCTCTGGTATAAACCTTTCAGCCTCATACCAATAGCTTGGATCTCTTCCAAGTGCCCATGCATTTACCATAACTTGAGTTTTGATGGGTATTTCATACCCATTAATCTTGCAATTTTCACGGCATTCTTTTGGAACCAATAAAGGAGCAGGTGGGTGTAGTCTCAAAGTTTCTTTGATTACTGATTTCAAGTAATCAAGTTGTTTCATGTCACTATCATGAATTACTTTCTTTCCTTTGAAAGTTTCTCTAACTTCAGCTTGTGCTTTCTTCATCACCCTTGGATTTCTCATCATTTCTGCCATTGCCCACTCTATTGGTGCTGCTGTAGTATCAGTTCCACCAGAAAGTATATTCTGCATATAAAAGATGATCACAAAGTATTATTTCCATTATATTATTGGTTTGGTCTTTGATATAGGATCTATTTAATAAATTTGATTATATAAAAAAAATTATTTAAGTTAGTTAATATGATATATTTTTCTTAAAATATTATAATTATTTTTCTTAACCCACTCTCCCCCTTTCTTACTCGATTATTATTGATGCAGTATCAATATGATTAATTTTAGAAAATAATTAATAAATATAAGAAATATGCGTTATATTATTGACTGAGATCAAATCTCCAATTAACTCATATATTAAGTAGTAGAGGAGTATTATAATATACTTCTCTCTAGTTGAAAATATAAATGACTTTCAACTACTTCATGAGAATTAAAGAATAATGGTTAACTCATTAAAATCTATCTTAAATTAAAAAAAAAAATCAACTTTTCACCTATTAAAGAAAGAATAATGAGTTCTCTCTCACCTCTCTCTATAACTACTAAATAAGGGAAAAATTGATAAATAAGTATTAATTATTCTCTAAGTATCTTATATTGTAGAGCAAAGAATTCAAATTAAGCTAGTGTCTGTTTACTAGGATATCACAGTGGAGTGACATCATATTCAAGGGACCCCAACCCCCAACCCCGGTTGGTACCGCCCCTGTATATATTTCATCATCTGACATGCTATTTAATGCTTAACGAAGAAATATTTAATGCGCCAAAGCAACGTACATAAGAAACAATCAAGTTTAGTACTAACCACAATGACACCTTTGATATTGTCGGTTGTGATTGGGATCTCAGGGTTTGCACTCCGTTGGATTTGTAAGAGAAACTGAAGCAAATTTTGTTGCCCAGAACCTCTAATCTGCTTCTCTATATTCTCTTGGATGATATCCTCTAAGATCTTATCCATCTGCTCATGGATCTTCGCTAACTTTGCTTCCACTCCTGTTATGAGATGAACAGCTTTCATTGATGGAAACAATTCAGCAAAACCAAACCAACTCGTAAGCGCTATTGTGATCAAATGCATAAGCTTTTCGTGTTTATTAGATTCGCTTCCATATGCTACTCTTGCAATAATTGAACTGGTCAAAGAGTTTATCTTGCCCGTCCGATCCAACTCTGGACCCACCGATTTTTGAACTGATTCCATCAACTTTGATACCTGATGCAGTAAGGAAGGTGAGATACTGATTAACGTTTGCAAAAGTGACTTTAATCTCAACTATTAAAATTGTTCATATTATTACCTCATCTTCTCGGATGGATGATAAAGATTGAACCTTTGTGGCACTTAAGAGTTCCGAAACACATATTCTTTTAATGTACTTCCAGTAATCACCATAAGGAGCAAAAACGATGTCAGCAGAGCCATAGCCCGCAAGCTTAGAAGTAAGAAGTTGTGGCCTGTTGACAAAAGCAAGATCATGTGTTTTCATAATCTGTTGGGCAATTTCTGGGGATGAGACAATTACTGTGGAAATCTCGCCAACTTGCAGATGCATCAGAGGCCCATATTTGAGAGAGAGTTGTCGAAGCAAATGATGGGGAAGTGAAGACCTTGCTGCTGCTAACTGATGAAGGTTTCCCAGCAAAGGAAGCCTCCAAGGTCCTGGGATTTGAATCTTAGCTTTTTTATTTGGATTTGCAAACCAAAGCAGCAACAAGGAGAAGAAGAAGAAAATAAGAAGCACGAAAGGAAAGTAAGATTCCATGCGGAAGGGCTTCAAGTGATATGTATTAGTTGATATTAATACCGTATGGTCTTATTTATAATGGAGGGAGAGACGGATTTTTTTCTTTTATGCTATTTAGAAGTTACATGATTAGTTTTTAATATGAACATAGAATTTTATTCTTTACTTTGTATATTTTATATTTTTAAAATAGAGTACATAGTAAATAAAGATAAAATTAAGTGAAATTATTAAATTTTAAGAGAGGGTTAATAATTTATAATAGGACAAAAGAGTATATTGTTTAAGTCAAAATAGTTCTATATATAATCATGAATTAAACCTTTATCCCTTAATTGAATCTTTAGAGTTTTTTTTTTTGTATTCTAGTAATTAGGATGTTGGCCCATTAGTGGGCAATAATCTGGATAGGTGAAATTATTAATTAGACTGATTTCTTATAGATTTGTTTTTTTAAAAAAAGAAGATGGGTTATTTGAACTTCTAAATAAATTAGAATTTAAAAAATCAAGTTTTTTTCTTAACTATGAGATGCTATATGTACAGTATACAGTTTACGCTGAATAGCCTCTGATTATTCAAGCCTATCCACTGTTCAAAGTAGCCAAAAGAAGAACGGTAGCAAGAGAGAGAGAGAGAGAGAGGGTGAGACAGAGCACGTGAGCGAACAAGAGAGAGCTAACGTACCAGAGGAGTGCAACATCGGAAGAGTGGCCGGAGGAGGGACGAGGTCGTGGAGCCGGAGATCTACTGAGGTTGCTCTATTTCTAGGAAGAACTTGAGGCTCACGGGCCGAAGCTCAGTAAATGGCGATTAAAGCCAATAGAACGGTGATTTCGGCTTGTCTTTTCTAGATTTTCATTTTGTACACGACAGTAGCATTCTTTCAAATCAAACTGATAGAGAACAGAAGAGACCATTCGTCTCACTCCAAGGCCATTGAAACTCCGCACTATTCCGAAAACGCAGCGGAAGAGAATTTGAAGAGAGTCACCCACAAAGTGTTTTTTTCTTTTATATAGAGATTGGCTGTAAACTTGCAGGTAATTTGAACTTGTTAGATCCTTGAAATTTCTACTGATACGATTCGAAACTTGAGCTTGCTATTCCATATTATTTCCCTGGTTTTGCGTGGTTCTTTTGGTAATTATTGTGAGAATTTTAGGAATCGAATATATATCAAGTGTTAGAAGGAACTTTATGTATTATTGAATCTATGGCATCATAGGTGGCTGTTGCGACTTCGAATTAATTGTCTCTATATATAGTCTCTGCACTTGTTTATGAATCTGAAATTTTAGAAATTGTATATATCTTAAAAATAATTGGTTTAAATTATAGTATTGTTTGTACTCCTTCTGGTTGTTTTGATATCTTGTGAAAGCTAGCAAGTGGCGAAGATCATGATACGGAAATGCTGGAGAGTTTAACGAGGTTTATATTTGTTATTGGAATGGAATTCGACTTTGTGATAAGATGAGGATATTGAGGATAATATTGGATAATTATAAGCTATTTAGTTTCTATGCTAGACTTGAAACAGAATTATATATATACTCTATGGTTTATATACGTGTGTTTATTATAATCTTAACTTGTAAAGTATATAATTGTGTTTGAATGCTATAAAAGATAAAAATTAAACTAAGGTTTTTAGGAAGGAAATGAAAGAATTTTATTGATTAAGATTTTGGTAGATTTCTAGAAGGTATGTTATTTGTATGATAGGAAATTAAGGTTAAAGCGTATTGAAAGCTATTAAATATGATATATTATAGTTATTGGGAGTTAATACATGAGTGAATAATGTTTTATTATATTAATAATTTCAATAATATTTTGCTACTTGATACATTTTATTTAAAGTATCAATTTTTAAGTATGATTTGTTAAAAGTATATTTATATGAATTAAGGATTTTGATTATTGTTATTCATTTTTCTTTCTAATGCCTTATAATATTGTCAAAGAAAGTTTTTTTTATAAACTTTTATATTGAGATTATTTTTACCTTGAATTCTTATGAGAATTCCTTTTATTTGATAAGAGTTTACTACATATAAATTGAAACAAATCTTTTAAAAATTTATTTTGATTTTCATGCTGGGTCATTGATCATATAATATTTTTCATGAGATTTTAGTATTAAAGATCTTGTTCTTTATAAATAATAAGCTGACCCCACACATGCATAGAAATGTTTTTGAAGAGGACTGAATACATAATACTAATTACTAACAATAGTACTGGTAGTTATTAGTACCCTATAGTTAACATCGAGTTCGCTTGATATTCATGAGATTCATTCTCACGCCGGATATTCCTAAGTCTCATATTTGCATTTGTTATTCATGAGTTTCATACCTACATTTATTATTGTGGGTTTCATACCTGTGCTTGTTTTCGTAGCGTCTAGCCGCACTAGAATAATTACTTACCCTTGTGAATTGTGTGTTTACTCTTATTTTTTTAGCTTCAAACTCTTATTTTTTTAGCTTCAAGCCACGTCAGATTCATTAGTTACCCTCATGAATTGTGTGTCTATGCTTATTATTTATTTTGTTGAAATCCTATGAAAAAGATGAGATTGGAGAAAATTTGTTTTAAATTGGTTTCTTTAAACAAGTTGTTTTACTATGTATTTTATTGATTTGATTAGTAATTTTGTTACAATTTTATTTTTGTTATAATTCTAGCATTTGAAAATTGAGATTTTATTATTTAGTCTTATTATTCAAAAGTCGAATATGCTTTAAATTATTTCTTACCGCATTTTATTAATTTATTAATGGGATTTTGGCCTCAGATAATACTGCTGGCCTTACACTTCTAGCGAAATAGAGAAACCTTTAATGGTTGTTCAAAACCTATAAATACTCCACGTAGTCTATAGGCCGGATTCATATCCTCTCTTATCTTTTCAAGATGTATGAATAATTGTATACGATATGACATTTATCATTTTTTGGAGGTATAAATATATTCATATATGATTGATAATAAAAAATTAAATATGTCTAAAATTATTATTATATTAATTATGATATTTAAAGGTTTATGGAATATGAGTTATCTCATATTTTGTATTGTTCTCTCTTTGATTTTGGGGGTGTGACAAATACAAATAATTTGACTTTTCATAGGAATACAAACACATATACTAAATTATAATGACCCTTAATCAAACCAATATCAAATACTATATTTTGTACGACTGAAACTCCTAGATTTATCATCATAATTCTTAATACACGAATCCCATTATATGATGAACCACCCTTTTCTGGAAACTTATTCATAATTTTCGCAGAAAATCTGAAATTCTTATTCAAGTTTACTGTTTCCACCAAGCTTATATATATATAGTTGCATAACGCTTCAATAGGAATTGTCATGAAGAGGATCATCAGTGTATATGCACTGTGTGGGAATCAAACACAGATTGGGCTTCCTTCTAGATACAAAACCAAAAGTTTCAATCATGTCCAAGTCCTCTGGCTTCATGCCATGTGGCAGTTTCCAATCAAAGTGGTAGAGTAAGCTTGCTAGAGTAATCTCAATGCTTGCTAAACCAAATGAAATTCCCGGACACATTCTTCTTCCTGCTCCAAAAGGGATGTACTCGAAGTTTGTTCCTCTGTAGTCCATATTGCTATTTTTGCCTTGGAACCTATCTGGTATGAACCTTTCAGCTTCATACCAATGGTTTGGATCTCTTCCAAGCGCCCATGCATTTTCTATAACTTGAGTTTTGATGGGGATTTCATACCCATTAATCTTGCAAGTTTCTCTGCATTCTCTTGGGACTAATAAAGGAACAGGCGGGAGTAGTCTCAGAGTTTCTTTGATTACTGATGTTAAGTAACCAAATTGTTTCATGTCACTATCATGAATTACTTTCTTCCCTTTTCTCTAATTTCAGCTTGTGCTTTTTCCATCACCCTCGGATTTCTCATCATTTCTAACATAGCCCACTCCATTGTTGCTGCTGAATTATCACTTCCACCAGAAAATATATCCTGCGATGAGATGCTCACAAAGTGATCATTTGCATTGTTAATTGTGTTATGATTTTTTTTACTTCACACCCTACCTTCCCTCATGTGTTATGTTATTTCACTTTGCGCATATATATATTTATTTTCAAAAAAATTACATATAATTGTACCGTCTAGCACGAAGTTGGGATTTCATCATGCGACATGTTTCACGCTTAACAAAGAAATATTTAACGTAGGATAAACTTATGAGGTAGACCAGCGTAACGTAGGTAACAATCAAGTTTACTAACCCCAATGACACCTTTGATATTGTCGGTTGTGATTGGGATCTCAGGGCTTTCACTGCGTTGGATTTGTGAGAGAACCTGAAGTAAATTTTCTTGCCCAGAACCACCCGGCTTCTCTTGATTCTCTTCGATGGTATCCTCTAAAATCTTGTCAATCTGCTTATGGATCTTCGCTAACTTTGCTTCCAATCCTGTTATGAGACGAACAGCTTTCATTGATGGAAACAAATCAGCAAAACCAAACCCACTCTCAATCGCTGTATTGAACAATTGCAGAAACTTTTCGTGCTTATATTTGCTTCCAAATGCTATTCTTGTAACAATTGCACTAGCCAAAGAATAGATCTTGCTGGTGAGATCGAAATCTGAACCCACCAAATTTTGAACTGATTCAATCAACTTTGGTACCTGATGTAGTAAGGAAGGTGAGAAAATTACTAATACTTGGATATTTAATTTTAACCAGAAACTGTTAATATATCACTACCTCATCTTCCTCGGACAGACGAGACAGATTGAACCTTTTTCCCACTTAAGAGTTGTGAAGTACATATTCTTCTCATATGCTTTCAGTAATCACCATAAGGAGTTAAAGCAATGCCAGCAGAGCCATAACCCATAAGCTTAGAAGTAAGAAGTTGTGGTCTGTCGACAAAGGCAAGATCACGTGTCTTCATAATCTGTTGGGCAATTTCTGGGGATGATATAATTACTGTAGAAAGCTCGCCAAGTTGAAGATGCATCAGAGTCCCATATTTTAGTGAGAGTTCTCGAAACGCATGATGCGGAAGTGATGAAGATCTTGCTGCTGCTAATTGATGTAAGTTTCCCAATAGAGGCAGCTTCCATGGCCCTGGGATTTGAATCTTAGCTTTATTTTTTGGCTTTACAAGCCAAAGCCACGAGAAAAAGAGGATGAAAATAATTAGAAACAAGAAAGAAAATTGGGATTCCATACGGGATGGCTTCAATTGTTATGCAAATTGATGGGTTTATATTGTTTCAGCTGAAACTTTATGTATATAACCATAAGCTAAATCTTTATCCCTCAATTAAATTAACAAAGTTGTTTTTCAGACTTTTTTAAATAACTTTTTATGCAGCAGGTGACAGACTGAGAGACTAACCTGTCACCTAATATTAAAATTAAATAATTAATTATAAAAAAAATGGGGGAGCAGATCGACTATCTCTCTATATATATTATTTTAGTGGGGGCGGGCTAGAGATTTGTCACCTAACGCACAAAATTTTATTTTGATTCATCTAAAGCTTCAAGTTGCTGCATGATTAGTGATAATTCCTAATATTTTATATTTATTCTGACATGTTTTATATAATATTTAGTTTAGGGGGTCAAGGCATTTTAATTAATACTATCTCCCTGTTTGATTGGAAGAAATGAGAATAATTTCATCAATTGGAATTCAATGGTTTTTTTTGTGCTTCTGTAGGCAAGATTGAATATTTTTAAAATGTAGAAAAGCACGTTGGAAGAAAGGATGAAAATCAAGTAAATTCAACTAGTGAGATTTGCAACATGGTATGGTGGTATTGCCAGATGCAAGAAAGAAAAGTTGCTCTCCAGTGGAATTGCACCAATCGCTGATGGAAATGCACAGTATCACTAATATGTATATTTGAATGAGAATTACACATTCAATAGACACAATATCATTCCACGAAGACATGTGAGTTAATAATCTATCTAAATTTGATTATTAAAAAAAACAAAATGAGATCATGTGATTTTTATAGCCCACGTATACCACCTAATAGGATAATATTTATTGTTACTGTTGTTCTTTTCTCTTGTTTGATGGTTTTAATGTTGAATTTACCTTTATATTTTGTCTTGCGTGGTTAATTTCTTCTTAATCTAGAGATATTATAAGCCTATTTGTAGATTACAACTTGTATTTAGCATTTATTTGTGTTTATTGGTAGTTGTGGTTACTTATATGACCAAATATTGATTAACATTCTTTCATATTAATCCAAAGAAAACACTTGGACCACACAGGGTTTGAAGAAACAAAACTCTGCTTGGGATCAAAAGAAACACTCGTATTATATTATTGGGAAGAGGGAAACACACACAAATATTAAAATATATAGTACCGATAATTTTACGTACTTTCCATAGGAATACAAACACCTAAAGCCAATTATTATACTATGACCCTTAACTTAACCATATAAAAGTACTATATTTTGTACGACTGAAACTCCTAGATTTATCTCATAATAATTCTCAATAATGACTCACATATGACGAACCACACTTTTCTGAAAGAGACACTTGTTCATAAATTTCACAGGAATCTGAAACTCTTATTCAAGTTTACTGTTTCACCAGGCTTGTATGGTTGCATATATATATATATATATATATATATAGTTGCATAATGCTTCAATCGGAATTTTCATGAAGAGGATCAACATTGTGTATGCATGGTGTTGTGGGCATCAAACACAGCTTGTTCTTCCTTCTAGCTACAATACCAAAAGTTTCATTCATGTCTAAATCCTCTGGCTTCATCCCATGTGGGAGTTTCCAATCAAAGTGGTACAGCAAGCTTGCTAGAGGGAGCTCAATGCTTGCTAAGCCAAATGAAATGCCTGGACAAATTCTTCTTCCTGCTCCAAAAGGGATGTACTCAAAGTTTGTTCCTTTAAAATCAACATTACAATTGTCATGGAATCTTTCTGGTATAAACCTTTCAGCGTCATACCAATGTTTTGGATCTCTTCCAATTGCCCATGCATTTACTATGACTTTAGTTTTATTGGGTATTTCATATCCATTAATCTTGCAAGCTTCTCTACATTCTCTTGGGATCAACAAAGGAAGAGGTGGGTGTAATCTTAGAGTTTCTTTAATTACTGATTTTAAGTAACTAAGTTGTTCCATGTCACTATTATGAATTACTTTCTTTCCTTTGAAAGTTTCTCTAATCTCCGCTTGTGCATTTTCCATCACCCTTGGATTTCTCATCATTTCTAACATAGCCCACTCCATTGTTGCTGCTGAAGTATCAGTTCCTCCAGAAAATATATCCTACATTAATTAGCATTATTAATTAATATAAACCCAGATGATCATAGATTCTCGGTTAAACACAATCATGCGTGTGTTACACGTAGGTACGGACACACCAACAGATGGATCCATGGATTTAACAAAGTAATACCGTATAAATACAAGCTGACCAAATAAAAAGAACATAAAATACAAATAAATTAAAGCTTTATTTTTGTTTTAGTTAAACGAACCATACACATGCATACATATATGACTAATTTAGCATTGTTTCACATTAATTTTGTTAAATGGCCTTGGATTACAAACTTATATTACCGCCTTTTTCAAATGTAATAATCCTCAAATTCTAAATATAGGAATTAGTTAGGGTTTTTAGGCTTGATCCTAAATATAATAACTCAATTTATTTTATCTATAATATTTATTATTTTTCTAAATTAATTTACTTAATTTATAAATATATATAATATAATATTATATAAGGTATTTTAAGGCGATTGGGTAAAGCAGAGGAGTAGTAGTACATAACAAGAAAATGTTTGACATAGGATTAATCATCCAATGTCGTTAATAACAAAGTTTACTAACCGCAATGACAGCTTTGACGTTATCTGTTGTAATTGGGATCTCATGATCAGGGTTTCCACTACGTTGGATTTGTAAGAGCACCTGAAGCAAATTTTGTTGCCCACCACCCTGCTTCTCTTGATTCTCCTTGATAATATCCTCTAAGAACTCGTCAATCTGATTACGAATCTTCGTTAACTTTGTTTCCACTCCTGTTATGAGATGAATAGCTCTCATTGATGGAAACAAATCAACAAAACCAAACCCACTCGTAACCGCTGTATCGATCAATTGCAGAAACTTTTCTCGTTTGGATTTGTCTCCACCAAATGCTAGTCTTGTAATAATTGCACTAGTCAAAGAATAGATCTTTGTCGTCAGATCAAAATCTGAACCTACCGATTTTCCAACTGATTCTATCAACTTTGATACCTGATGAAGGATGAGGAAGTTCAACAAGTAATATTTAACTAGAAACCGTGATATATATAATTAATGAAGAACATACGCGTGTGTATATTTACTACCTCATCTTCTCGGACAGAGGAGAAAGATTGAACCTTCTTGGCACTTAAGAGTTCCGAAGTACATAGTCTTCTCATATGCTTCCAGTAATCACCATAAGGAGCAAAAACGATGTCAGCAGAGCCATAGCCCATAAGCTTAGAAGAAAGAAGTTGCGGCCTGTTGACAAAGGCGAGATCATGCGTCTTCATAATCTGTCGGGCAATTTCTGGGGATGATACGATTACTGTAGAAAGCTCGCCAAGTTGAAGATGCATGAGAGGCCCATGTTTAAGAGAGAGTTCTCTAAAAAAATGATGTGGAAGTGAAGACCTTGCTGCTGCTAACTGATGAAGGTTTCCCAAAACAGGAAGCTTCCATGGCCCTGGGATTTCAATCTTAGCTTTATTCTTCTTTGGCTTTGCAAACCAAAGAGGCAGCAGCAGCAACAATAAGAAGAAAATAAGAAGCAAGAAAGAAAATTGGGATTCCATGTGGGGTGGCTTCAAGTGATATGTATTAATTGAGATGTATAAGAAAGAATCTAGAAAGGAAATATTCAAAGGGAAACGTATAGAGAAAGAGAGTGAATGGCAGAGGGAATCTGTACGCAATTACGCAATCTTATCTCTGGAATAATATGCTAAACCTGATTATATAATTTTAATCATGTTCTAATAGTATTTTGTTTGAGAAACCATGAAATCCCTGTGAGAAGATTTTTAAAATGAAGATAGGTGTTTTCTATAGCATGGTCGTATCCTTCTAAATCAAGGTATAGTATGAAAGGGACATAAAGCCTAAAATATGGGTATTTTTCCACATGTTAAAACTTCATCTCTCCGTCTTTTAATCCTTCAAGAAACCATTGCCACCAATAAAATCTTCATTTTTGTATTTTATTAAAAAAGAGAGGCAAAAATTAAATAACTAAGGCTTTAAAACGGAAGAAGAGTAGCTGATTGTATGAAGTTCTAAATACGGAAATAAAATCATTGTTTAGTGAAAATACCGCAAATGTACAGTTAGAATTCTTAAGCTCGGAGGATTATTAATTGTCATCTGTAGCTTAAAAAGTTAAATTCACGTACTCATTTCTAATATCCATGTCCTGATTGCTTTATCATTAAGTGATTTACATATCATTAATTAAGTCTAAGAAAAAAATGCTTAAACTCTAAGGTTTGTGTAGATGTAATTGGGTGATCAAAGTATCCGACAGGGATGTGATGTCATGTCAGCTAAGGAAGCCCCCATTCTATGAATGTTGACTATGCTGTTCTTTTGAAAGCTCTTCCACCCTTTGCTTGATCACGATTTTCACATGCTCAATAAATTTATCGTGATATTTAAAAAAATATTTTAATTTTTAAATATTTAAATTTATATTTAAAGATAATTAATAATTTATTTTATTTAATATTAATATTATTTAAAAATAAAAAAATTTCACCCTACTTTTAAATTGTATTTAAATTTAACTTTTTTTTTATAAAGTTTGTGAGGCCCATGAATAATTTAGGAAGTTTTTAAACCAATAGAGATTAAATTTGACATAAAGGACTACTGTTTATAATTAATATTTGATAATATATTAAATAAAATTATTTTTAATAAAAAAAAATATATTTGTGCGTTAGTGAAAAATGATAAAGTAATTAGCTAGTTGAGTAGAACCATCAAAATAGATTGAGCATGTCAGATTAGTTCGTTTACACACGTTTAAGTTGAGGGTCGGATGTGGAGATGATAAAATAGACTTAGACCGTTAATCTGTCTCCTCTCAATTTGTCAGCTTTTTTTTTTTAATTTAAAATTATTAAAATTATTTATTATTTTATTAAAATATTACTTAAAATACTTTTTTTATTGGTATATATTAAAATATTATAATTGATTAATATTATATTAATATTTATTTATATTTATAGTTATAAAATTTAATATTTTTTATAAAATTTAGAAATTTTAATAGTATAATATTAAAAAAATTAATTATGCTAATATAACATTATAAATTTATTATTAGTATTTTAAAAGTTTAAAAATAGCTTTTAAAAAATATTAAAAAAAAGTAGTAGGTTATCTAACCCGTAAGCTAACCGGCCACCAACAGGAGGTAGGCTTGATGCCAACTTATTTTAGGGTAGGTTGTCCCAATTGGCGAGTTGCCCCAGATTAGCCTGTTTTTCTCTCTAGTCATATGCATGTTTTAAGGAGTATAGAGAGAACTCTGGCTTGAACAAAAAAAAAATATAAATTTAAATTTTAAAAAATATATTTACTAAAAAAAGTAAAAAAAAATAGCTCTAAAGATTATTCATTTAATTAAATTAAAAAAATAAATGAATAAGCAGGCCCACAATTAGGGCATAGTGCCAGCTCATTTATGGCGGCCAGAATATTTTATTTATTTATCGAATTTTGTTGAATTATCAATCTCACTCAGCCACTTACCTGTTAGTACCCCCCATATTGCTTTCATGCTCTGTCTCTATATTGGGGGGAGTTGTTGTGGTGTGTGAACAATTGTTGCTATAACAAGCACAGGCGAAATAATAAATAATACCATTATATATATATATATCATGGCATTTTCTTTATATATTTTCCTTTGTTTAAAGCATATATCTCAAGTTAACGCTACAAGTGCTACTAAAATAAGCAAGCAAGCAGGCACCGATATCATATGATTTATTATCACAATTCACAAATGGAACAACGATTCTGTCTCTAACATGTTTGGATGTTGAAATAACGGTTTTGAAGGAGTTTCTTACGGCTTTGACATCCTTATAACTATCACTTGTTTAGATTTCCCCAAAATTCAGAGACATTAACAAAATCTGTTGGCAAAAGTCATATAAGGACTTCTTTTACTTTTTTAGCTCATATATCTTAGAAAAAAAAGGCGGTATACTCTCACTTGATAATTTAGAAACTAATTTAAAGTATAAAAATTATTGATATCAGTTTCATTTCTTTTTAACAAAATATTTTTCATATGCATAATCTAATTTGAACATAAAATATAATGTTTAAAGGATTTAATTATTTATCAATTTTGTTAGGCTTTATTAAGATACTTTAATTAAAATTAAAGTATATTTCTCTTTTTTTCAACTTTTCTTTAAAAAAAAATCCTTTCAACAGCCATATGTTTTTTCATAAAATAAAGATTACTCTTTTAATTCTAAGAGATTAAAATATGTATTTGATCTTTTATATTTATATTAAATTTTATTTTAATCGTTAAGTAAAAAGTATATTTTTAATCCTTTAAATTTAATCCTTTTTATTTCACTAACAAAAATTGTTGGCTAAGCAAATTTAAAATAATGACTTAACAATTATCTAATAACAAAATATGTTTAAATTTTAATTATTTAATATAAAATATAACCATTTAAAAAAGATTAGAATAAAAACATATTTTATTGCACAATCATCCCTTTAAGTTTAATTAGTCAGTGTTTTTTATTAAATAAATTTAAATATATTAAGTTTAAATTACTAAAAATATATTTTTTAAATTTAAATAATTAAAATAAAATTTTATGTAAACAGATGAAGAGTATACTTTATAATTTTAAAATAAAATATACATACTTTCGCCTGTGTGTATATATATTACATTAAGTATATAAGACAAATCCTAATTATGATCTATGAATAATGAATTTTTTATATATTTCATATTTTATAGCTTTTGGGTTATAGGAAAACTAAGCTAGTTTTGTGTCTCCAAAAAAAAAAAAAAACTCTTAATATTTGGTTATGGAATTTAGATTTCTAACTCCTAATTAATATATATTTATATATATAAGAGAGAGAGAGAGAGGCACACACATAACTTGTAGCTCGAAGAGCTGCTCAGGTGGAAAAGGATACGGGTGTTCAGGGATTAGGGAGGTATAATGATCATGCCAGAGACTAGGAGATATTATGTTCCAGATGAGAAATTGAAAATAAAACAGATTTGTATTTGTATAATAATTGCTCAATAATATAAATTTAGATTTTATATGTATTAATTTTTTATATGAAAAGCGCTGTTCTAGATTGAGTTGCCATTAATTAATTAAAATCATATCTGTATGTACTTTATATATGAGATTGATGATTTCGCCGGAAAAAAAATTGGTGGGAAAAGCGGCCGTGAACGCCTTTCTTTTTAAATTTTTTTAATCCCTTTTAATCCAGTTCGAGCTGGGTTTTTCCAAGTCCGTTTGATCTGTCCCTAAAACATCCTCAAATTTTCTTAAACTTTCGCGACTTTAGATTCACAAAACATGCAAATTCATACAAACCCCTCGGTAATTTAGCAGTTCGTACAAAATCCACTCCCAAAAAGCTTCCAGTTTTGTAAACTAGTTTACCTGAAAATATCCAGTTCAAAACTATAATTCTCATTCTCATTTAATTCATTCGTCTTGAATCTAAGAACTGTTGGGTCCTTTTCCCCTCTACAAATTATAGACTGTTCGACAAACAAACAAACAAATTTCACGAAGGCGTAAGGGAATCTGCTAATCGCAACAAACGAATGGGGCGTTCTCGTGGGAATTTCCACGCTGATGAGGACCCCAATCAAAGGTTTGATCTTTTCTTTCTGTAATTCACTTGCTACCAATACTTGATATAACACTCTTTTTTAATACTGCAAGTCACATTGATTTTGCTGAAATTATTTTGCGATAGTTGTTTGCATTTTGATGTGTATTGACGATATAATTGGAAAGTATGCTCATGATTTGTGATGGTCGAATGTCTATTACATGGAGCATTAGCATCATTCATGTCCTATAGTTACCGTTGGGATGTTTGTATGTTTTCTTACGATATCCGTTTTTTTACTTTGTAGGTCCAGGAGAAAAAAGAATGCTGCTAGTGGAGATATTTCAGAACCTGGATCTGCAGGTTCCTTTTCTTTTCTGTTTTTTCCTGTTTTATTAAGCGCAAACTCCGAATTTGTCATTAGATTGCAGACCTCTTTAGCTTTAGTCCTCAATATTAGAGAGTAACTCTGATAACTTGAATAAAATTGCTTTGGTTCCCAAAGAAGATTAAAAAGAAAAACAGAACTCTTGGTAACTCAAGCACGTAGGAACTCCAAAGCGCTTTGTTGCCATGATTAGCCATTTAGCTAATGTTTTGAGTCTACCCAAGAGGAAGTTCTTAACCACCTCTCCCAAATACATCATGGAGGTGTTGCCTGAAAATTTGCTAATAATGATGCAACAAGAAGGGAGTTATAGATGCATTGGGATTGTGTTGTACAGCCTCTTGGAATTCATTGGAACGCATTGGGATTTGCCTGAAAAAAAATGCTGCCTCTTGTATTTTTCAATCGAGTATTTGACTGCTACATTGAGATATTTTGAGCTGTAGTTATGTCCTGACTATTTATCTTTTGTTTATTCAAGGGTGGCCGTGTTTTATTTTTATTGATTTTCTTGTGAAACAGGTCAAGGAACAAGTGAAGGAAAAAAGGCTTTGTACCATTGCAATTACTGTAACAAAGATATTACAGGAAAAATACGTATTAAGTGTGCTAAGTGCCCTGATTTTGACCTATGTATAGAGTGCTTTTCTGTGGGAGCTGAGGTGACACCTCATAAAAGCAATCACCCTTACAGGGTTATGGTCAGTAATGGCTTAACTCCATTACCTTCTTTCAATAAAATGTTGATGAAAAGATCGAACTTTAAAAAAATAATTGTTCTCGTCATTGATGAGTTTCTGGGAAATTACTAGTTTAATCAGTCAAGTACTAGAATGTTAACATGGAGTTTTGACACCACAAACTTTTTTTTTTGCTTACTTATGTGGAATACCTGACCAACTTTTTAAAGATGTAACCTAATGTCATAACTGAATCTGTGCTAAACGAAAGCTAGTTTGGGTTAACATGTTTATTATGCTTGTTTCATTCATATGCTATGCAGTTTTTGCAATGCTTTGTTTTAATGCACTTCCTTTTTGACAGGACAATTTATCTTTCCCTCTCATTTGCCCAGATTGGAATGCAGATGATGAAATTCTGCTTCTGGAGGTGTCTTCTTCAAATTTATTTCTTATTAGGATTGTTGGTTACTAGTGGTTATGAATTATGATATGTAGCATTTTCTGTTCAAAGAAGAAATTACTTCTATCTAATCTTGTTTGCCTTAATTTCTTGGTTTTAGGGAATTGAAATGTATGGCTTGGGGAACTGGGCAGAAGTTGCTGAGCATGTTGGGACAAAGAATAAAGAAGCATGCATAGAACACTATAGAAATGTTTACTTGAACTCCAAAACCTTTCCTCTCCCGGTATGATACGCATCTAACAAAGCTGCATGGTCATCCTCATTGTACTTACCTTGTTAAGGAAAATTTTAATCTCTCTTTTAAAATAATTTTCTAGGACATGTCCCATGTTGTTGGGAAAAACAGAAAGGAGCTGCTTGCTATGGCTAAAGGGCAAGCTGATGAAAAAAAAGGTCTTTTCAATATAAACTCATTTGTTGTAGTTAGTGAAGTGAGGTTTAGCTTTATTATATTTCTAATGCACTGTTAATAAATAATTAAGCTGCATACTTGGCTACAACTGCTTGTCTCTAGATAGATTATTTTTTATAATTTATTTGTATATTTGTTTCGTAAGTGTGGTTGCAATAACCATTGGATGATTCACATGTGGCTTTTGTAAGTTTTGCATGATTTTTAGATGCATTTCATTCATCCTTTTCCCCAATTCATTTGTCACTTGTGATTGGCTCAGGTATTCCTATGGGGGATCTTGGTATAAAGGAAGAATCTCCATTTCCCCCAGCTAGAGTCAAGTAAGACTGTGAATTTTTATATGCATTATCTCATGGCACTTTTCATACCTCATTCTCTGATATCTATCCATTTATTCAGAGTTGAAGATTCTCATAAAGCTGGTAAGTCTAGCCGTTTACAGTCAAACTTAAATTCAGGTAAAGCAAAATGGGTTCATATTACCAATTGATTGATACCTCAGATGTGCTCTTGTTGATTCTCTATTCACTCTTTATGTTTCCCTTGCTTTCCAGAATCAGAATCTGGACCCTCTACTGGATCGCACACTGCAGCAACTGCTAACCAGAGGGCATCTAATGTGGGACGGGGCAAAGATGGTCCTGGAGTTATCAAAATGGAAGGTATGCACATATGGTCCTGAGTCCCTCATGACAATGACCAGTTCATTCCTTTGCGGTTTGCTTATTTAGAAAATAAATTAAGGATCTTCTTTCTTGTACACAAACCTTTCAAAGTTGTGGGCTAAATAAATTGAAGGGATAACAGCTTCTTGCATTGAGTTGATGTTACTTCTATGTGTCTCACTGAACAATGCATTTTGATGAACTTGCTTCTCAACTTTAATGTTCTCTGTCACTGGCAGATCCTCAACTAGAAAAATATTCTGGAGGAAACAAGCCAAGTTCCTCTGGAAATGCAGGTCCTTCTTTAGTGGAGTTGAGTGGTTATAACGCCAAAAGACAGGAATTTGATCCTGAATATGATAATGATGCTGAACAATTACTTGCTGAAATGGAATTTAAGGACACTGACACAGATGACGAACGGGAACTGAAACTACGCATTCTGCGTATATATTCAAAAAGGTAAACAGCCATACTGCTTTTCCACAGAGTTCTCTTCCTGAGTCATATACAATCAACCATTCGAAGCGCAAATGATAATGAGAGACTAAGACAATTACTCACTTCCACTCCCATCTCTGAGCTTGGTTGCAGGCTTGATGAAAGGAAGCGTAGAAAGGATTTCATACTTGGAAGAAATTTGTTATACCCAAATCCTTTTGAGAAGGATTTAACACCTGAAGAGAGGACAATATGTCGAAAATATGATGTATTCATGCGCTTTCATACCAAGGAGGATCATGAGGAATTGCTTAGAGTAGTAATATCTGAGCACCGAGCTCGTAGAAGAATTGAAGAGCTTCAGGTTTGATGCATTTGATAGCATTTGCTAATTATTTAACACTGGTTCTTTTCTCTTATTTTGGAAAGTTAAAGAAATCTTGGTGTCTGGACATATTTGATCCTTTGGTAAAATCAATCAGGTAGATACTGCTGAGTGGGCAAATTTGTTTCAATATCACATTCCCATTCTGGGAATTCTGGTTACACCATTCTTGAGGTGTCTTAACACGTGTGACCAAGAATATCGGTTTCGCTTATCTTAGGCATAAATTTCAGGAATTGACTGTTTAAATATATCAAATCTTAGTTCTATAGTTGCTCATCTTCTGAAACTCTCTGAAGTTTGTTTCGGTTCAGATGATGGTTTATACTATAGTTCCTATTGACTTTGTGCTGTCCTAGCTGGCTGTACACTATAGTTCCGAAGGATTTATCAAACTGTTCATGGGCAAATCAAACAAATGGCATTTACTCATACATCTGTAATACATGGTATTGCAGGACGCCCGAGCTGCTGGTTGCCACACATCAGCCGAAGCAGATAGATATCTTGAACAGAAGAGAAGAAGAGAGTCAGACGAAAGTGCTCGTAGGTCAAAAGAAAGAGCTCAAGCTGGTCCAAACAATCATGGGGTTCCAAGTGCATTCATGTCTCCAGACTCTGCTGGGAAGGATTCAAGTGCAAGACCAGCAGGGCCCGCTGGTTCCAGCTCTGTCAATGAAATGGATGTGACAGGATATTATGGGGCCGATCTACTTTCTGTACCTGTAAGCATTCAGTCTCTCTCCAGTTTACTCTAAATGACTATCTTAATTTTTTTTTGGTAGATTACAGTTTACTCTTACATGGTTTAGCCCAAAATTAGTTTGTCTTTTTGTTCAATTACCTTATAATCATCCTTTAATATTACATTAAAACTTTAACCAAAAGAAAATCGTGTGAGCATTGAAATGATAGACACTTTTATTGTTAAATGTTGAGTTTCATTGGTATCTTGAAATTATGGTGTGCAACTTTCTGGGCAGGAAAAACGTCTATGCTGTGAGCATAGGTTGCCTCCAGCCATCTTCCTGAAGATGCAAGAGATTCTGTCTGTACAAATACTAAGCGGCAATATCACTGCAAAATCTGATGCCCACCACTTATTCAATATGGATAGCAACAAGATTGATTGCGTATACGACATGCTCGTGAAGAAGGGGATTGCTATGCCCCCCTGACTGCTGATATATATATCCTGCTTCTTCTAATGTGTACTCGCATTACTCTCTCTTCTATATCCAGAAAAACAATGTTGAGATACTTGGATATCATTGTATGAGTATATTTAATCAAACTGCGGCATGAAGTTTGGTGGTGTGTAAAATTGATTCATTCTAGTGTTGATATACACGCCTGAGTTGATCAGAGTACTGTCTCGTGTTCTTCCCTCCCTCTATTATTCCCCACCTGTCTGGTAGCTTATGTACTTGATAGAATTGGTTTCAAGTTTTTTCAGTTAAAGGTTAGTTTTAGGGGAACTAGTTAAGAAAATTGAGTCAACTTAATAATGACTGTTACAGATTAGTTTTTGTTGGCATTTATGAATCGTTTGACAAAAAGGTCAATATGTAGATTTTAATTAAAGTCCAACTTGTGTATTTAATAATTTAAGAGTGTTGAAATTGATGGGTTAAGTTTATTTTTTAATAAAAAAATTTAAGTGAATTCCTCATCTAATTAAGTTTAATATAATATTAATTTTATGGCCTAAATAAAGTTGAAAAAATTATTAAGTATACATATTAATTTAATATACATATTAATAAGTTTAATAAAAAATTATTAAGTATTTATTACCTCCACAAATAATTCATAGTTCGAAATCTTCCAAAGCCAAGCTACAATCTAGACTTCTACACTGGCCCATCTCTATATATATATTGTAAGTAAAACATTTAAATTTAAACATTGGAAAACCTAATAAAAAAATAACTGTTTATTAAAAAATTCGAGTTTTTAGCATTACTAAAGGGGAAATCTTTAAAAACAATACTTTTGAATTCTAAAATTAAAAAAAAAATTTAATATATAAAATAACATATTAGTTATAAATATCGATTTTAAAATTTGGAGGAAAAGAAGGAAATACTCCTAAGTTTTGTATTGACTATTTGTATAACAAATTTAACAATTTTAATAATAATTTTAACCAATTTTATTATGATATTTAATATTTTTTTCAACAACTTAACTATAAATATAGAGTCATGTGTTTGTATTATTGACTAATCGTATAATAGAATTGATAATAATTTTAATTATATTTATTATGATATTTATTATTCTTTTTAACAATTTAATTATAAGTACAAAGTCAGTGATTTATATTATTAACTATTCGTATAATGGAATCAACAACTTTAATAATAATTTTAACCACATTTATTATAATATTTATTACTCTATTTAACAATTTAATTACAAGTAATTGAGTCAAGTTTTATGTTATTAACTATTCATACAATGGAATTGATAATTTCACTAATTTTGACTACTTTTATTATGATATTTACTAATATATTAATAACTTTTCTAATGATTTTAACTATATTCATTAACCAATTGTCCGTAGGTTCAATTGATAAAGGGGTGAGATATGCAACTATTTAAAATGTGTTCGATTTCTGGAGAGTACCATTTTGTTGTGCTTCCAGTCACGTGTTTGGGGAGATATTCTGGCTCTTAGACGGCTCGCCCTACTCGACATTAGTATTAGCTAAGAGGAAGGGGGACTTTACTCTGTCATTAGATCGTGATAAACTTAACATTTTTCTAAAAAAAATTTACCAAAAAAAACTATATTTATTATGATATTCGCTCCTCTCTTTAATAATTTAAGAGCAATTATATATATTTTTTTAATTTTAAAATTTTAAATTATACTTATAACTAATTTACTTTTTTTATATATATTAGGATTCTTGTTAAAATTTAAAAAACATTTTCAGATTATATTTCGCCTTACTAAACATAATTGAAATATAATAAATTAGTATATTACTTTATTCATAAATCATAATCGGAAAAGACGAGAAGATAAAGATGGATGGAAGGTGCGAACTGAGGTGCTGATAAGATAAATTGGTATAGCCACTGGCCATTGTCCACGCCATCCCGCATATGATGTGTTCTGCAAAATCCTTGGTGTAAGAACAGAGCACACAGAGAACAGCAGCAAGAAGATGAAGATCTTTAGCCTCAGATCACAACTCTACATTCTCAGAACCTCCACTCCCTTTTCTTCCTCTTCAAAGCCTTCATTTTTTCTCAAACCCATCAAAGTATCATCACATGGGGACTTTTCCCGGCACAAACCCACCTCAAAAAAAGCTCTAGTTTCTGTCAAGAAGTATTCAACTATGGATCTTTCACCTAGAGCTCAAAATTTATTGACGAAGCTTCAAGTTCCTGAGAATGGGTATTCAATTTCAGATTCCAGATTTATTATGGTGGGGGCTGTTTCTCTGGGGATTTTTCTGGTTCTGATTGGAATCGATAGTGAAAAGGCCTTGGCTTTGGGTCCTGAAGGTCCATTAATGGAGGAATTTTGGGATAACGTTAGGAGATACGCTATCTACGCTCTTACAGTCAGCACAGGCGCTATTTACACCATTTTTCAGCCAATAGTGGAGTTATTGAAGAACCCCATCTCTGCAATTCTCATTATTGCTATTTTTGGTGGTAGCATCTATTTTGTTTCTCAAATTCTTTCTGCCATGGTTGGTGTCACTGACTTTAGTTACGACTATGGATATTAAATTTCTGCAATTCGTGTCAGTTCACCTCCTGATACATGAAATGCTTAGCTATTTTTGAATCTGCTCTTTTGGGGCCAAAATTATGTATGTTTGGATATGTATTCCTCATTAGAATTTGTTCAAATATAAAGATATATGTTCTTGATTAGGACTTGTTAAAAGATTTGGAGAACTCAGAGCAATATTCCTCGTACCAAATAATTGCAGTAGCTTCTGGGAAATGTTGACAGTCATGTTTCCGTTCTATTGCTTCATCAGTAACATATACTCTCACTTTCCTTGCTAACAATCTCTCAGTGCATTTCAACAATGTTTGTAATGTTTTACAATTAGAAATGAAAACATCAAGTTCATAACAATCTAGAAGACTGAATATTGTTAGGGGAATTAAGAGTGTCGCAGCTTGAGGGATTAATTAAATCAAAAGTCGCTGCTTTCTCTCTCCCCTTGCGCAGTGCACAAGAACCGCAGGTTCAAACTTGTTCAACAACGTCGTAACCATTTTCTTAAGGGGACCAAGAGTTGAATGCTAAAATTTTAATAAACATAGTAAGTAATCCAATTTGTCTGTCAGCAAATCACATTCAACAGATCAGGGATGATCACAAACAACTTCTGAAACAGAAAGAGGGTATGGATATGTATTCGAATAATAAAAGATGGAAGTTCCAGGGCGAATGGGGCGACCATCATTCACAAAGCAATAGTCAAAGCGAAGCCTTTTGAACACTCTTGGGATCACCAACGTTGCAGGAGTGAACCAGCCAGCACGAAGGTGGATTTTAGAGCTTGCAACGCAACCCTCATCCTGAAATGCCTTTCATTTATTTAAATGCAATAATTCCTTGTACCAAAACAAAAACGGGCAATAATTCCACCTTTATTTAAATGATATGATATCTCTCCGTAATTGAAGCATTTGCTAACGGGCTAACGGCTATCTTATAAAAGAGGCTTGATCACATTAACGTCATTAAACCCGCAATAAATAATTCAAAGAAAAAAATAAAGTAGCTACTTAAGAGGTTATTTGATTTATATGACGAAACTTTTTTCTTTTTTGGTTAAAAGATAAAATTTAAGTAAGTTTAATATCAATCTTTTATTAAAATTAAAGTATAATTTTAAGACTAAGAGAATATTTATAAAGAATTTATGATATTGTCTATTAAATAATTATTCACGATAATAATAAGAATTAAACTTATATTTTTATAAAATATTAATATAGTTTTTATCATTTATTAACTCTCATTCACTATGACTATCATGTACTTATTATACTGCGTATTAAGCAATGTTCATGAGGCCAAGCCCAAAAAGAAAACACAGGATAAAGTAGAGGATAAAATAGCATATAATAACTAATGGAAGTTAGTCCAAATAATAAATAGCTCGATATTACTTAAACGAGGTCTTGAATTCGAACCTTGGCATATACAAAAAATTTCCGTTAGGAGACTCACCCACCATAGCAAGGTGCACAACACAGGTCAAATCTGGATGTAATCGGAGCAAAATTCCGGTGAATCGGATGGACAAAAAAACATATAATATTATAATCTTAACTTTTATATGTGACTAATATTCTAATTTTATTTGTGATATAATGTTACCCATAACCTTTTAAATTTAGTGTAATTTTATCCATAATATTAAAATAAAATTATGGGTGAAATTGTATGATAAATAAGATTCAAATATTGATTATATATATAAAAAAAGATATATAATATTGAGTGTTGTTTTACCTAAAAATATTGCCCTAGAAGTAGACTTGCGAAAATAGGTCAACCGCAAGTTATGGGTCAGCCTGTCATAACCTACGGGTTGGGAGGGGCACGCTACCAACTCAAGCTCAAGAGCTAGATATCCTGCCACTTTTTTTTTTAATTTTTTAATATTTTTTTAAAAAATATTTTTAAAATTTTAAAATACTAATATTTTTTTAATATTATATTAATATAATAAAAAAGTTGCTAATATTATATTCTTAAAAAAATATATTTTTTATAAAAAATATTAAATTTTATAACTATAAATCTAAATAAATATTAATAAATTATAATATGTCAACACATATTAATAAATAAGTAATTATCTTTATTAGTATTTGATAATAGAAATATTTAAAATAATATTAGAATAAAATAAATAATAATATTAATAATTTTTTTAAGAAATGATTTATAGATTGGAAACAACCTATCCCAAAATATTTTAATAAAATATCAACATGAGCCTGTCTTTTATATAAAATGGGCTCAACTCTATTTAGAAGTAGGAGCTTTACAAGCCTTTAGTCTTTTTAACTTCTTTAGCCTAACTAATGGGGGTTGATCCGAGTGGTAAGCAGCTCGGTATCGTTTAAGCGAAGTCTCAAGTTCGAGCCTTGGCGTATGCAGAAAATTCCCGTTGGGAGACTCACCTACCATAGCCAGGTGCGCGACGCAGGTCAGATCTGGATGTAGTCGGGGCAAAACTCTGGTAAATCGGGTGGGCAACTAAAAAAAAAACTTCTTTAGCCTATACTTATCAATTATATATTTAATTAGTAAAGATATAAAATATACAACTATTTAAAATATATTATGTCTTTAAAAAAATACTATATTATTATAATTTTAATTATAATATTTAAAAAAATATATTAATTTTTAAATGTTTAAATTTATATACGAAGATAATAAAAAAAAATTTCAACCTAATATTAACATCTTAGGAAGACTTGATCCTGCATCGTGAACCTAACCTTTTCTAAAACTTTTCAAACCAAAAAAAGAAAAATTCTTCCCTGGCCGATTGAAGTTCCTCCCACAAACATTCGCCGTCGCTGCAAAATTCGAACATTCACCTTGCCCTCCTTCCCTTTCAAGATTTCAGAATCAGATTCCTCAAGACGCCTGCCGGAACTCGCAGGAGCAGGATCCGATCCAACCCACTTCCGGAGATTTCCACTCAAGCGAGCACGGAACAACCTCGCATTCCTCTGGTTCCAAGGTACGATTCTCAATTTCCTTTCTTCTTCTGTGAGGTTTCCCCTGAGACATCTTATGAGAGATTCTTTTATTTCTGTGACTGGGCTGTTCATCTGATTTCCTTCCTTCCATCCCCTAAAAAATCCCAATCACTGCTACCTACCACATACACCAACTCATCCTACACCTTCGCCATGAATAACTCTTCATTTGTGAATGCAAAAATTTTGAACTTAAAAAATCCAAATGTACATACTCTTTTTTAATATTTAAATTTTTATTCAAATGTGGAAAAGTTTTAAGAAACGAAATTACACAGATTTCAGAAGTGAGTTCAAAAACTGAACTATTTAAACCTTGAGGGTAGCCGTAATATTTATTTATTTACAAGTAATCAATCAATAATATAACCTTACATATTTTATTTTTTTTAAGTATATTTGATGAAATTTTAATATAATACAGAATAAAAAATTATTAATAATAAACCATGATTGCATATTAATAAGAATCCTACAAATTTTGCAAAAAATATTTTGTTATTATAGACCATAATAAAAAATTAAAAGAAGAATCCATTCATAATTATTGAAATTATATGATAAAAATGTAAAGAAAATTGATATTTCAAATTTTCAATTGAAAGTTCAATTAATCAATAAAAAAAATTAATAAATTATCCTGTTGGACTAGTCTGAGTCATCCTCTCAATCAATATGTCACGTCACCTCTCCACCTCTCCACGTAAGTACTTAGCCTAGTCATGGTCCCTATAAATAAGCCATGTCATCAACACGTAGGCCACTAGGCGAACTCATCATCCTTTCACCAAGCCATGTCATGACACTTAGGTCGTTGGTTATTGACACGTAGGTTGCTATTTTGAGTTATCTGCCAAGTCATAACTCACATCACAGCAATGTAGGCACTAGTCCGAATCATCCTCCTTGTTAACATGCCGTCACCCCCCCCCCCAACATAGCACTTGCACAATCATCACCCTTGTCACCAAGCCATGTCACTAACACTGGAGCCTCAAGTCCCACTCATCATCATTGTCACCAAGACACATAAACGACACGTGGGCCTGTTCTCCATGTCACTTGCCCAGTCATTGACCCATGTCACAGCAATGTATGTATCTACTCAATCACCCTCCCAATCAACATGCAACATCACTCCTCCACATAGGCACCTTGCCCAATCATCATACTTGTCATGAAGCCACGCTACTGACACTTGGACCTCTAGTCCCACTCATTATCCTTGTCACCAAGACACATCATTGACATGTAGGCCACTTCTCTGAGTCATCTGCCCAGTCACAACCCACATCACAACGACATAGACATCCACTCCGGGTCACCCTCCTAATCAACACGTCATCCCTCCACGTAGGCACCATGCCTAGTCATCATCCCTATCACCAGGCCACGTCACTGATATCGAACCTCTAGTCCACTCATTCTCCCTGTCACCAAGACACATCATCAACATGTTGGCCTCTAGTCCAATAATCTGTCCAATCACCAGCCCACGTCACAACAACGTAGGGATCTACTCTATCACCCTCCCAGTCAACACGACATGTCAGTCATCTTCCCTGTCACCAAGCAACATAACCGACACGTAGTCCTTTAGTCACACTCATCATCCCTATTACCAAGACATGTAATTGACACGATGGACATTGGTCCGAGATATATACCTAGTCATCAACCTATGTCATAGTCACGTGAACCTCTAGTTCAAGTCATCTACCCAGTCAACACATCGGTAAGCCATTAGTCAAGGTTATTATCCCTGTCACAAAGCCAAGGAGGCGAATAATCATAGATGTGATCCGTGTTACCAAGACATGTCAGTGACACAATGGACATTGGTCTGAGACATATGCCTAGTCACCAACCTATGTCATAGCTGTTGGAAATCGTGCCCTAGGAGCCAATCATTGTCTTATGAACGCTATTGATTTATGAATTTATTAATTGAGTTATCATATTATTTGCATGTTTACTATGATGATCATCCTTGGATAATTCATGATATTATCCTAAATGTCCCTGGTCGATCATCTATGTGGGAGCACAGATGAAATAAGACCAGTATGACTTTGAAGATGTATAGAGATATAAATCAAAGTCATAAGCACATGTAATAGTACAGGGTGTTGGACCGACCCGCTATGAGAGAACTGCATGGGTAACGTCATAAGCTTCTCTCATATATAAACCATGTCAATATGCCCTTTGACCTGAGATCATCATGGATTTCTACATGACAAAACGCTCAGCTTTGACCTAGTCAAAAGTCACTTTTGACCGAGTGATCATAAAGACTATGTTCGGGCTTAGTGGTTTTTCATGCGGAGGAATGTGAATGGTCAAGATGGAAATTTTCCCTCACATTCGTGGAGAGATATTACTGGGCCCTCGATGAGTGAGTCTGAGAAATGTATGGCCATACTGTAATGGAAAGGTAGTTCCATTTCTATAGTCAGACTACTCAGGGATCGAGAAAGTAACGGTCGGGAATAGGAGGATGACATTATCCATGCCTCATCCATGACCAAAATATCGCGTGACAGAAGGGACATGATATGGTTGTATAAAAGGTTACATCGTTTATCGATCCTCATATGATTTGGGTAGTCGTTATGTCTTGCTAGAGACCGCTTGCGACTTGTGGGCTAGTATAGCAAATGGCCCACTGCCAACTTCATATGGGCCTACAGGGTCGCACACAAAATAGCCCAACACGAGTTATGATGTCCAGATTCATTGAATCTAAGACATGTCCAGATTCAATGAATGATCCAGGTGAATGTATATATATTTATTTATATTTATATTCGTATATATATAAATTCGTATATATATATATATATATATTATATATGAGATATATGAGATTTAATTTATAAGGATAAATTAAATCTCTATCACGTTTGAATTCGAAATTCAAATTGATAGGATATCTCATATAAGAGATATTTATAAGATTTAATTTATAAGGATAAATTAAATCTCTATCACGTTTGAATTCGAAATTCAAATTGTTAGGATATCTCATATAAGAGATATTTATAAGATTTAATTTTAAGGATAAATTAAATCCCTATCATGTTTGAATTTGAAATTCAAATTGATAGGATATCTCAAATTTGTTTTATGAGAATAAATCAAATATAGTTCAGTCTCATCTTTATTTAAAGTTAAATAAATAGGTAATTAAATCTGTGGGACAGATTTAATATTATTTATTTAATTAGGTTCTTATAAAATTATACAATATATGATATTGTATTATTTTCGGAATTAATATAAGATTAACTCCTAAAATCCTTTTCGGTTAGGGAAAATGCAGAGCATCCTATATATCTAATATTAGGAGCTACGTTTTGGCATAGACACACACATAGAACACAGAAAGGCCGAAGGGGACTCTGCAAAAGGTTTGCAGATAAGAAACTGCCGAAATAGAGACGGAGAGGACGAACTTTTGAGAAAGCCCTGGAGGGACAAGAGACGCTAGCACGTCGTTCGTGGTTGAAAAGCTGTTCATGTGGATACCAGTAGAGGAAGCCGACCTGAGTCGTCGACTTCTTGTGATCAGAAAAGGAGCACGAGCCGCAGAGAGAAGCTGTGAACGTCGTGACCGAAAGCTGTGGAAGTCGCTGAGACACACTGAGGGTAATGCTTCTTCCCACTTGACTTAAACACATACGGTAGATCCTGGCAAGGAATGAAAAATTTTTAAGATAATTTCCGCTGCGTGTCTTTCAATTCCTTACAATAGCCACGTGAACCTCTAGTTCAAGTCATCTGCCCAGTCAACACACCGGTAAGCAATTAGTCAAGGTTATCATCCCTGTCACAAAGCCAAGTAGGCGAATAATCATAGATGTGATCCGTGTTACCAAGACATGTCATTGACACAATGGACATTGGTCCGAGACATATGCCTAGTCACCAACCTATGTCATAGCCACGTGAACTTCTAGTTCAAGTCATCTGCCCAATCAACACACCAATAAGCAATTAGTCAAGGTTATCATCCCTGTCACAAAGCCAAGTAGGCGAATAATCATAGATGTAATCCGTGTTTCCTAGCCACTGGCAACATCGGGGGATTGTAGAAATGAAGAGACTTTGGGGAGAAATGTGATTGATTTCTATTTCAATAAATAATCTCTTCAAAATTCACTTGGAAAGCCAAAACCCTAAACAAGAAAAGTTGAACCGTTGATAATGGAGGACGTTGAAGAGTACAGTCACAGGGAAGTGAGACTTCCGTCTCTGATTCCAAGAGCTTGAGAGGGAAACCGGACCACGACCAAGGTAGCCATAGATCACGCCTTCCATTGGGCTCTCATACAATCCATCTCATTCCCGCTCTCCCTGCTTAGTTCCTAATTTCATCTTCTTTCTTTCAACTATCTAGTTTTCCTTCAAAACATAGCTTTTAGAAGATAATTATATGCAAGAACTAGAATCGATAGCGAAAAGGCCTTGGCTTTGGGTCCTGAAGTTCCATTAATGAAGGAATTTTGGGAGTTACGATTAGCATAGGCGCTATTTATACCATTTTCCAGCCGATAGTGGAGTGATGAAGATTGATGCCATTTTTGGGGGTAGCATCTACCTTGTTTCTCAAGTGCTTTCCGCCATGGTTGGTGTCACTGACTTTAAATACAAACAATGGAATTCAGAAGGCATAAAATTCAATATTTAATAAGAATATGCACATACACAACCATATAGTAACAGTAATTAATTCATACTCAACCATATAGTAACAGTAATTAATTCATACTCAACCATATAGTAACAGTAATTAATTTAAAGGAAAAACTAGCATTTCAGCATCAATTGAATTCACCAATAGAACTGCTGTCTAGTAGCATGCAACCTCGTCGTAAGTGGGAAGGTTGCATGTTAATCCCGGCTTTTAACCTCACGTATGTGCTTGCCCTTTAATTAAATAATAAAAGAAGAAGAAGAAGAAACATCAATTGAACTCCCCAATGCTAACCATCTTCTTAAGGGGACCAAAAGTTCAATACCAAAGTTTTAATAATCATAGTAAGTAATCCAACTTCTTGTCTACAAATCACATTCTAAGATCAGGGATGATCACAAACAGCTGATGAAACAGAAAGAGGATAGGAATGGGTATTTGAATAATAGAAGAAAATGGGGCGACTATCATTCACAAAGCAATCGTCAGAGCGAAGCTTTTTGAAAACTTTTGGGTTCCCCATCGTAGCAGAACTGAACGAGCCACAACGAAGGTGGATCTTGGAGATGCCAGAACCTGATGCGCCCATGTTGGTTATTTTGACCAAGAACAGTGGGATTCCATTTGAACGAGGAGACACTTGTTTTTGGTGAATCTCGATGTCATCCTTAGAGCAGCTTGTACCTAACTGCTTCATGTGATCATTTCCATCTGAAACACATATATAGCATATTATCATTAACAACTTACCTTCGTTACATGCAATTTTACTTATTTAAAAAATAAGTTAAGTTCTAATTTTGCTCTACGTAAAAATTATAGATATTTAGAAGTTTTTCTAAAATCAATATCACCGAGAAATGTTAAAAAATAAACAATATCATTTTTAGCTATTAAGAATGTGTTGCTTTTTAACTGTTAGGACAGATTTGTACTTCTAGTAACCCATTTGCTACGCGAAAAACTTCCGTGGCAATAGCATTTCTTATATATACCTCATCATTGCAGAAGCCTTCCGGGGATGTTTATAGTTGTGTTTGTGTTGGTCATTGCTTTAGTGAGAGTTTGTGTTTGAGCTGCTTCCTTGCTGATTTAAGTCTCTCACTGCGTTGCAACAAGTGAATCAAGTTCGTTTCAATCTGCAAGACTGAGATTTGTCTGAGGGGAATATAATCACAATAAGGTTTTAACTTGGGTTAGTTTTCTATCTGCCCTACCAAATTTAGCTAGAAGTACTAAAGAGATGCAATTTCAAGATTCACAAGTCAAAATACAAACCTCCTTTCTACTTTTAGTATTTCACCTAAATCCACCCTACTGTTAGTAGTTGATTAAGTCACGTGTATTAATTGGAGCAAAATATCCTTCTTTATACATGGATGTTGTTTCAAAATCATTTAGTTTATAAAAGAAATATAATGTTTAATGCATATATAATCAAATATGGTACCACCGAACAAGAAAGAGCTAAAAAAGAAAGTGTCACCTATGAAGAGAGTGAAGAGAAGAGCGAGAGAGATAATAAAAACGGTTGGAGCTTTTAGAGCTTTCAACGCAACCCTCATCCTGAAATGCCTTCAATCTGTTCATCACAGACAATTAAGAACAAAAAAACACAGACAAAATATTACAAGACTACAGACAGACTACAAAAGTTCATAGAATAACTGATTAACCTTACACAGTAATTGACTGCGAAAATTTGAGATTCTCACGTTGAAGGTTAATATATAGTAACTGAATGCGAAAATAACTTTCCTTCTACAAAACAAAATTTAATTATGATAAATTGGTTAATCAAATTATTAATAATTGTCTCTGATTAGTGATTACATGAGGATATTTGATTATTCTTTTAAAATGATAAATAATGGCTGGGCCTAGACTTGGCATAAAGACGGCAATTTCCTAGTATAATGAATAAAAATTATTTTTAGTATTTCGGCTATTTCATATTTTTAAAATATTTAACATTGTTAAGAAATATTTCATTTTAATTTTAATTTGATTGTTATCTTTCATCAATAACTAGAGATTTCTCCTGTTTTGCACAAGTAAAAAATAAGTTATAATTAATTAATTAATTATGATTATTATAAATTTTTATTATAGTTAAAAATTTAAAATTTGTTCTTCAAAAGATTTTGACTATGAATTAAAACTTTCAATTAATTTATCTATAAGCCTAAATTAATAATATCACTTTGATCTTCAGAAAAATTTGAACTCCATTTTAATATGATTATTGATTAATTACTATCATATGACTTAAATCTTTTAAAGATCAAATGATATTACTAATTAAGATTATTGATTGCAGCTTATAGATAAAAAAATTAAAAGCACTAAGTTGTGTCAACTTAAATATATTTTTAATTGAATGGGACATTACAAGATTTTAATAGTATAGTTAATGATAATTGATTGATGATAATGTTTGATAGTGGATTGATTGATGATTAATGATATTATTTGCATTTAATCTTTAGGATTCTAAAATCTTCGATCATTAATATATACTGTTAGGTTAAGATATATGAATAGCACTTCAACATATTTTCTCTCTTCTCACTCTTTTTGTCCGGTCTTCTCTCTCTTTTCTTGTTCCCCTTCCTACCTAAGAGTGAATTAGATAATTGCAAATTTTTACAAAGAAATCAATTAAAACGCAATGAAACAATAATTAGCTTGTTAGAATATCACCATGATGATAAGAGTCGAGTTAAGAGCATTTGAGACATAAAGATGAATATCACGATTTATCCACCTTAACAAAATGATCCAAATTTAATTTTCAAAATAATTTTATAAGATTTTTTACTATTAAACCAAACACTATATGTTAGAAAAGAGAACAAGAGAGAATAAGTAGACTTTTCACATTATTAATTTTTAAATAGAAGGCTAAATATTAATATCCTAGAGTTTTCATATCACTAAACTCATTATATACATGGCAATAAACAATTACAGGTATAAATAAATGAAATCTGAGTAGGAAAGTGTTTGGAGGATTCTTATCTTTTTCATTAAAGCCAGATAATTTGTTATTTGTTTTATAATAATATTAACAAATTAAAACACATAGTTATAAATAGAATAGTAACTCTATATATAGGGCGTGGACTCATGAAAATGTGAAAGGAAATTTAAAAATACATAGTCCGATTGAATCTCTTTTTGTTTTTATAGGCATCAATTACTACTGAAGAGCCAAGTTTGGCTCTTTACGGCATCCAATGTTGAATTTTTGGAACAAGAAGCTAATTTGTTGTTTGATTATGTAATTCTCAACACTACTGGTTTTGGCTGCCAAGGGTTAGTATATAAATATAAAGTCTTTTTTTTTTTTGGGTCTCTCATATTAAATTTTCTTTCCCATAATACCCATTACCCCCTATCTATTGAAATCTATTTATCTTTGCATATTAAATTTTATTCATTAAATGATAGGAGTACTTTTAAAAAAGTGTTACAAATTCTTTACACATTAATTATAAAAAAAATACCTATTTTTAATTATTTTATATGACCTTATATTTAAAAGAGGAGCGAGTATATTTAAGGGGGAATTAACGCTATTTGTGTGAATTATTGCTTGTTTGGATTGGCTTAGAGCTATCAATAAGGGTTGACTTGGCTTTTAAGGGTGAGCATTTGATAGGCTAGGGCTTAAAAGGGCTGGCTCTTTATAGCCGGTGTATTACAAAATCGCCTTGCTTTAAAATCTGGACCCTCGAATATGTTGGTTCAGGGTTAGCCTTAAAGAACTTCCATGTTATTTTATTAAATTTTATTTTTAAAAGTATTTTGAAATATAAAAAATAAAATAATAAATATTGGTAAAAAATATCAAATCATTATTCAGACCTTTAAAATTATATATATCAGAAAACATTAATGATGTATAAAAAAACCTCAAATACTAATAAACTATTGTTTAAACTAAAAAATGACCAATACTAAATAAAATATGCAAATAAAAAAGATAGAATAAACTAAGTAGCTAAACATTAGAAGCATTAACATAGTATTATCTTCATCTTCACCACTATAAGTAGGCTCTTTTTCAATGGCAAAATAACAAGGTTTTTGTTTCCATCACCATTATTTAAAAGTAAATCCTTGCAACTAATTACAAGCGCACATGAGAGTTTGAACATTAGTTGGAAAAAAAGAATTTCTATACTTTGTTAAAGGTACCTAATACCCTAGATTGACTTCTAAAAGGATCCGAGGGTCAAGCTTTTGAAAAACAATCAAGTTAATTTGCTTGTCACACCACCATAATTGATGACATTCATTATGTTATTTTATCCAATTGAATACTCCATTAATGCATAATGCCGATGATCTATCCTAGACATAATCTAGAGCATGACTCTATAATCATATCATGGTGATCATCATTAGGACTCCTTGCTTTCACATAATTTTGATTTTTGAGGCCCAATCCCCACTTAAAATATGAGACAATATTCTACGTACCTAAACTCAATATACTTGTATTATTTTCTTCTAATCAAATTAGTATAAATAGATTTAATTTTTTCAAAAATAAAATTATTAATGCGGGTGTGTTTAACTGTAAATATGGTAATAAAATCGAGAAGTCAAGTAACCAACCCATTTCTATCTTGCTAGTGCTTGAGGCGGTGGGCTGCGACTTTTGGAGCGAACATCATCAGCTCATGTCTTTACCAGAGTCGACGCCGGCGGGCCACCATCTGCTCTCCCGCGTACGTCTGGCCACCCCTTCTGACGTTCCTCACATCCACAAGCTCGTCCATCAGATGGCCGTGTTTGAGCAACTAACCCATCAATTCTCCGCTACCGAGTCTTCTCTCTCCTCCACTCTCTTCAATTCCCAGCCCTTCCACTCCTTCACCATCTTCATCCTTGAAGTTTCCCCTAACCCCTTCCCGGAATCGACCTTCAATCTCCTGTACAAACTGACGGTTCGGATATTGAATCTGGAGCTTCCGATTGAGGATCCGGAGAAAGAGACGTTCAAATCGGAGGGTGATGATGTTGTGGTTGCTGGATTTGTGCTATTCTTTCCCAATTACTCAACGTTTCTGGGTAAGCCAGGGTTCTACATGGAGGATTTGTTTGTGAGAGAGTGTTACAGAAGGAAAGGGTTGGGGAGAATGCTGCTTTCGGCGGTGGCGAAGCAGGCAGCGGAGATGGGGTACGGGAGAGTGGAGTGGTCGGTGCTTGATTGGAACGTTAATGCGATCAAGTTTTATGAGGGTATGGGGGCCAAGATCTTGCAGGAATGGAGGGTTTGCAGGTTGACTGGCGAGGCTCTCCAAGCTTACGGTAACTGCTGAATAAAAATTTTCTCCATTTTGGTCATTGAGCTCTTTGTTTTTTTAGCTTTTCCTTCTGGTTTGTTTTCTTTTGTGGATTTCTCTTTATGTAATTGGATAATGTAAAGTATATTTTCCAAAATAAAAAAAATCAAGTGTTGCATGCTACTTAAAAGCTGGTCGATTGAGGCAGTACAATTTCCCATCTCTGTTGACTTTGGTCAACTGTAAAAATATATAATTTAATTAAAATATATAAAATGTATTAATAATTATAAAAAAAAAGTAATATTGAAAGGTTAAATTGATTGGGAAGAAAATACTCAATTATTAAAGGTTGAAACTGTAAGTATTTATATGATATAATTATAAGAAGCTTTATTATTCAACTCATTTGTCAAATTTTAATGCAATGTATAACAAAACGGCACTCTAATCATCCAAGATATACCGGAGAAAGGGAGGGTGAGCATACATATACTTGTTATGACAAATATTTTATTTGGAAGAATTATGACAAATATTTTATTTGGAAGAGTGAAGTAAACGATAAAAAATTTCAAAATTTAAAGTCTCTATTTATATTTAATATAATGTTTGTTTAATTTATTTATAAACCTAAATTTTAAAATCGCTTATGATTCAAACTTTAGTTTAGAGAAATTTTAAAATAAAGAGTCATATTTATCTAAAATGATTTTTTGAACAAACTTTAGTTTAAAATTATTATTTTGGATAAACTATTGAGAATAGTTTCTAAAATAATAAAATAATTTATGAACTATCCAATTATCATTTTACTTTCATATTTTCCACTCTTTCTCTCATCTCTCCCCTGTTCCAACTACCTTTTTCTTTTTCTATCGCTATGGTCCTTGGGTCTTGTGGGTCGTCGTGATCTGTCACTATAGTCAATCTTGTGGGTCTTCATGGTTCATTGTCTTGTTGTTGTTGTGGGTCGTCAGAAGGAGAGAGGAAGAATAGAGAAAAAGATAAATAGGAAACGTAGAGAGATTGCCTTTTTTTATCTCATACCTTTTATGGTAATTTACTAATCATAAATTTTTTTCTATTAATAACTATCTAAATACTTATTTATTCATAATTAATTTTTTTATAAACTCTTTTTTAAAAGTTATTTTATAAAAATTATTTTTTTAAAAAAAACTATATTCTAAAAGCCTATATAAATCAACATACAAATGTCATGATTCCTTTGAAGAGACGAGAATGTTAAAAGTTGCATATCGAAATGAGACATCATAATTTGAGTAATAAAAGAACTTTAGGCTATATTTGGTTTAACGAAAGATGAGAGTAGATTAGAATAATTTAAAAAGAAAGTAAGGAAAGATAGGGAATATTTTGAGTGTAAAAATACAGGAAAAATGATATTTTTTTTATTCAAAAAAGGAGGAAAGAAAAATTAGTTAAAAACTAATAAATATATTTATACTATTATCTCTTTATTTTATTATATATTTATAATATTTATATAATAATTATTATTGATAATAGTTCGGCAGCTTATCTCTCTCTTTGTGTGCAAGTTCAGCCTCTGCAGTATAACACCAATGAACTTGCGTATTATTTGGATACAATTAAAGGGAACTGCTTGCATCTTGACTTTGGTTATTCCTTTTATCAGCTTCCTTAACTGAACATGTTTCATTCACTTCAGCGGACCTTTGAGCGGAGTCTCGGCCTTCGTCATCAGCATGGGAAGTTTGCACAGTAACACAAAATCGGATAGAGCAAATCAAAAGTCTGAAATAGGAGGAATATTGGGTGCTCACTTGTTCAACGTGTCTCTATCGAAATCATCGCGGGATTGGCTGCCATAGATTCCAGCTCCTTCAGCATCGACGCTATTTTTTACCGAAAAAGGGAATTTTAGTGAGGATGGGCAAAATTGAAATATTGAAAAGTTGATAAGGATAATTTAATTAAAATAATATATAATATTTTTTATCTCTCTAAAAACCCTCAAATCTTGAGGAAGAGAACATGACAAGACAAAATTTTAAATTTATTATTGTCTTTATTTTTTTAATTAAATATACTTATACCTAGCTTTCAAACCCCACCCCCCAACCAAACGATGTTTTAGAATTGGGATAATCATCAAAAGCAACTTCAATTTTCATATAACAGGATCAAGTGATTCATGAGGGTAAAGTTATATGAATAGAAAGAAAAAGGATGTTGCAGCTCCACACGTACTATTGACTTGAGAGTTAACACAGCCATGTACTTCCACACAATCATTCATTGTATAAAATTAAATATGAAGATAGCATCACCGTGTCTTGTTCAGCTTTAAACAGAGCTGACACGATGTTTCAGAGATATACTAGAAAGATGTTGTCAGAACAGAAGGGCAACTTCATCTGTTTCGAAGAGTTCTCCTCAGGTTTTCTTTCCCTAGATGATGACATCACTTCATTACTCTCCCATTTTTCAACTTTATTGTGTGTTATTCATCCTCCTCCGTATATGGAAAGTTGTCCTTTTATATATATATATATAATGTACTACATACACCGTAGAACCACTTGGTTATGTAAGAAGGTATGTATGCTACAGAACCAATAATATAGTGAAGCATTGGTGGAGATATGTATAATACTTAAGAGCGCAAGTGAAGATAAAAAAGAGCACCTATCATCATTTTGTTTGATTTTAAAGCAAAAGTAAAGAAAAGGAAAGGCAAGAGTAGTGCATGATGCAGGGAACATTCATGGAGGCTAATTACTCTTATCTTAATTGTAATTAGATTCATTAAGCATTATTGATTAGATGACGTCTCAGCCGGCCACGTGTAAACACAATCCTTTCATATGCTATATTCCACCAAAAGCAAAAAAAGAAGAAGACTAAACCCACTTCACTACTCGTCCTACCATAACACTCCACAAAATACTGCATACTAGGAACTATCAAATTTCGGAACCCAGTTTCAATAATTAATTAACCTATATATAATTAGACATATCGCAGAGGTTCTTGGCTTCGTCTTAATCAATGCCATCGGTTCCTTCTCTACAATTTTTTGAGATGGCTTCTGCAATCTGCTTGCCATGTTTTAGGGTACCCTATGGGCATAGAGTGCCCTAAAGGCATAAGTAAAAGCTTTTTCCCCCTTTGCCTGAGATTCTCTCCTCTCATTTTGGGAATAGGATCTTATACTTCCAACTACAACTTCTATATATTCTTTCTTGATTGACTATAATATTATATTTCGAATATATCAATTATCGAAATAATTTATGTGGGTGAAAAGTAGCCTCAAATATTATTTCACCAAGATGAAATGTGTAGTTCTGCATTATTGTTCTTGAAGTGAGGCATATTGCGTAGATATGATCCACTCACACAAATACATCTGAAAATGAAATATTTTTTAGGTTATTTTGATTTGAAAAGAAAGCACAGTGTGTGGCTAGTTTCACAGATCCATCGGTGAAAAACTACAGTGTTGGGCGTGTGTGTGTGGTGATGTAGTGGTGAGAGTATTAATACAGCAAATGAAAACACATTATTGGTGAAAAGCATGTATATTCTTAAAATTCCCAAGAAATTCGTACGCCTCACAATACTTATACAATCTTCTCATATCATGTTGTGAATGAAAATTACTTGTTAAAGTAAAGGAGATGAGAAGCGTGAACCGAGTTTTCATGCATGCACAGACGGTCACATCCTAGCCAACAAAGTACGACGTGTGTCCTTGTTACACTCTCGCATGTTGCTCTTATATTTTTCTCATTCTTCTCATAGAGATAAAGGTTGATGCTCCAACTCATGAAAGAAATTACGATAGTGTAAATAAAAAAAAATTAATATAAATTTTGGGATCGTAATTATCCATTCCTTGCTGATTCATATATAGCTGATTGCTTGATGCAGGACGGTGTGGCTGCACGTACACGACGTACGCCAGCCATGACTGGAGGAGAAATAGGACACGTAATTGCAAACACTTAATTATTAGGGGCTAGTTTAATTACTTTTTAAATTGTTCTAAATGTCCACATCTTCAGGTATTCATAAAAACAGTCATCATTTTGATACATCTAGAAAAATCAGCATCATCATGTTCAAATATTTCAAGTTTGTATGGGCACGTGGCTCAGCTTAGTCAACGCATCATCATAATAGAATACTACTCTATCATTTAATTGCTATGGAACTGGATAATACTGAATGCACATTATATCAGAGTGTTCTCAAAATTATAGAATTATTTACGCAAAATTCTAAATATATAATAAATTATATAAGGAAGATTACAATACGTCCCGAGTAAAAATTCCTTGATTAGCCAATTCTTTATCTTTTCTAATGAGATCAAAAAGAGGGGATGGAGGACTAAATTCCCAACCGTCGGGGAAACGCAATCACTTACAATCTGCTTTGGTTAACTAATCGACTACCAAATTACACGATCTAAATAAGCAGCATTGCAGATTAAAAAACAGAAAAAGATGGATCTCCAATCAGGGTATGCTCCTAAATTTAAATACAAAGAGGTATAAATAATTTAATTTTTTTTACAAATTTAACTTGTAAACCTATGAATAATTTTCACTAATTTTTTTATTAAAAAAATTTAGGTGAGTTTGGCACCGATTTCCTACTAAGATTAAAACATAACTCAGAGCTCAGAAAGCGTTTATCAAAAATTTATAAGATTGTCCACTAAAGGAATTCTTATAACGGTAATGAGAATCAAACTTATATATTTATAAGATATAATATTATTTTTTACTATATGTATTAATTTTAGTTAAATTTTACTAAATTAAATATAAGAGAGGGTGGGATATAAATTAGCAGGAGGCAGGTAAAATTTGGAGGGTTATATTAATGGGCTTGATGAAAGGGGTAGGCATGGGGTGTAGGGCCCATGAATCTCACAGATCAACACAAATTATGGAGCTCCACACGATGCTGAAGTGAAAGACAATGTCATTATTGTGTAATAGAAAGAGAGATTTGTGGTGAAGAATGGTGACACCTAGAAGCTTCGTGACGCGACCTTTTCGATTCACAATTCTTTTTTATTTAACTTTGATTCTTTCTTCCACAATAATAAGAAGAAGATTGACAACTTTTCTTCTTCTTCTTCTTCTTTACCTTCTGCCCATAATTCATTCACTTGTTCACTAATCTCTATCCCTATCCCTATACAATATGTGTCTGTTGGCTATGTCCATTCTGTCCACAAATATTTTCTAATTAATCAGTCCCATGAGTCATGATTTATATACAGTATAATTTTCTATAAAGTTTTAAATAATGTATATTGAGATATATATAATATTAATTCAATGTTATCATTTACTTTATATAATATTCACCTATATCCCTTTTTTTCTGGCCAACATTTTAGCTACATCAGTTTCATCAATTAGATACCTTTACACAGACATATAATGAGTTAATAATAAATAATTCATATGTAGATCGACTTCTCTGTTAATTTGTAGATAAAGGTAGAACAAAAAGATACTATTGAAAATACTTTTAAAGGAAAGATTAAATATGGAGAAAAAAAGCCACAATTTTTGGTCGAAGCAATAATTGTAACTTGTAAGGCTCACTATAAATAGAAGGGAGATTTAGAAGAGAACAACACGAACAAGCTGGGCGGCTCATTTGTTCCAAAACCAGATTCGCTCTTTCTCCCTCTCTCTCTCTCTCTCTCTCTCTCTCTCTGAATAGACTTAGACTTCTTCCTTTAGCAGTCTTCAGAACCTTTCGATCAGCATGTGTTTCCATAGAAGAGAACAGATACCATCGCTTCAAATTCGGATGGATCAAAGTGATTATGACTGGAAGGTGCAACAAGGTGGCGGTGAAAAGTTTCAGAAGCAGAAATTTCTTCCGAAGAGAATTTTGCAGTTTGTTTTGTCAGTTTCTGTGTTGTCTTTCTTACTTTGGTACTCCTTTGGTTGTTCCATACTCCCTCATGATGAATCCATCAATGCCTTCTTCTCCACCTTCCTCTTCTCCATCTTCTCTCACATCCTGGAACGAAAATACATGTTCCTCCTCTGTAATGCCATCCTCGCTTTTCTAGCCAAAACCTCACTCTCCATGTCAGATATCGATGACGAGTCCCTTTCAGAGACGAATGCAATACCGCTTCCCATGGAAGCTTCTTCTCTTATGGCTGAAGAACAAGAAACTGATGATAAAGAACATGTATCACAAGAAGATGATGATGGAGAAAACATTGAAGCCTCCTCTACTGCTAAAGAAGATGATGAAAAAGTGGGGACTACGGGTGAGGTTATGGCGGGGACGCAAGAAGATGAAGAAGGAGGAGGTGATGATACTACGGTGGGTACAGAGAATGAGGAATTATCGAATGCAGATGAGTTGAACAGAAAGTTCGAAGATTTCATAAGGAAAATGAAGGAAGAGATCAGGATAGAAGCTCAAAGGCAGCTAATTGCAGCAGTTTAGTATAAGTATAAGAAACAAAAACAGACGGGGGGACCAACTAAAGTGCCTTGGTCTGATTTTGAAATGACTAAGCCTTTTACAGTAGTTTGCGAAGCTATATGCTATATATACGTCATGTCGTTTTAACGAAGTTATAGATTAGTGTTATATCTTTTGCTTTATTGAACTGGCTTTGCTTCTTGTCTTTCTAGCTTTAGTGATCTTTAATCAATATATTAATAAAGTGGCTTCTTGTTCTTGCTTTTCTCATGAACAGTTCATGAGTGAGAGATCAACTAGAATATTGAGAATGAAATAACTACTTACAGCTATAGTTGGTTCAATATAAACCTGCGCAGATCAGCAGAAAATTAAAACTGCTCAAGTTAATTAGAGAGTTGTTTTAATTTCCAAAGACTTTCTTTATCACAGATCAAGAATCAGAATGAATTAGTTTCATTTATACGCGGAAAGTGCCAGAATGGACAAGATAAGGACACGGGTCTTGGGAATAGTGCCAACCTTCCCAAGTCCTCTTAACTTGTTTTTGCGTTCATGTTTGTTGTTATTTTTATCTCTAATAAAATCATACGTTGTACGAATTGAGAGCTCAAATATATGTTGGAAAAAAATATAAAATAAAAACAAAGTTAAGAAGAGTGACCATTGTGCAACTATATTTTCAACTACATAGAAGACAAAGATAGCTAGCATATGTCAATTAGTGCTATGTTTTTGTGTCGGCAGGTTTTGATTAGAAATAGCGAGTATTTCTTATCTGAATAGATATATATAGACACACACAATATATTTCATGTGTTTAATTTTCTAATGGGTTATATACCACCAAATATTTTAATTTTATATTTATCATATATATCTAGTATCTTAATATTATTTGTAGTATAATTTTACCTATAATTTTTTTAATTTATTATAATTCTTAATATTTAAGAAATAAAATTATGTGTAACACTATACCAAATTAAAGAAACTATGGGTGAAATTACATTAAATTAAAAAGATTATAAAAAAAATTATATCACAAATAAAATTAGGATATTAAATACATATGAAAAATGAGATTAGGATATTGGGTGTTATATAACTATTTTCTAATTCTAATACGTGTAACTGAAATTTACGATCATCTCCCATTCTTCTTCTAAATCAAAAAGGTTGTTGGTATTGATAATTTAACATTATATTACTCTTTTAGGTATCATTAAGGTGACAAAATTCATTTTTTACAAATTTTAGGTTAAAAGACTTTGACTATATTTTGATGAAAAGAAAAGTGAGAGGAAAATATATAGAAGGGAATACTAGGAAAATTTTTCTAGAAATAGTAAAAGAATTATTTGGGAGTTTTTCATCTTAATATTCTTTTTCCCTAATTTTTTCATCTAAATATAAGGTAAAAGAAAAATAGAAGCCACTGTTTATGATATAGTAATTTCAAAATTATTTAATTTAAATTTAAAACTAATAAAAGTGAATTAGTGATTAACATTCCTATTAATTATTGATGTGGCGATGGCAATGGATCAGATCATATCACCTCTCTCGTAGGCAATGAGGCTATTATTTGTTTTGTGGATGTGCATGGGACTTTGATCATCATCATGCATTAGATGATATTTTCAAATATTTTGTGAAAGAGGAGAAAAGAAAGCTCAATTATTATTCAAATTTACCAAAAGAATACGACTGGTAATAAGCTACAATTAATTTGATTAATCACTGCTTTTAATTAGTAAAGCAATTATTGGAAGATTAGGCCAAATTAATCTTGGGCAGCTTCATACTTATAATTGTAAGTTGCAACCCTCACCGTACATTTTCAGCCTCACAAATCTTGTCAAATATAATATAGTTGGAACACACATGATCACCAAAAATATCAAACATAAGACTCTTGCAATTGACGGTGAATATTTATCTAATTAATACTCTTCGAATTCTTAATATAAGATACTAAAAGCTAATTGATTAATTTAAATATATTAAAATACTAAATAAATAGGTTAATTATGACAATATTTAATTTCTTAAAATAAATTTATATTATATACTTTTTAGTTTTTAATATAATTAACTTAATCAATTATCTCTTATATTAAGAATATATTAAAAGGAGAGAGTATATTATTTAAAATAATTAAGTTATGTAGCATTAATATATTTCAGCTTTGAAAAAGTGTTTACTCTCTAATAACCTCATCAACAACTGTACCTATTCCTCCAGATTATAGTCAAGTGTTTTGCTCTACTTATCATTTAGCCAGATAATTTAATCCACCTAAGCCTAAAAAGCTATCAAAGAAAAAATAAGTTTTTTATTTTGGATATCAAACCACCAAAGATATTACTATACATTATCAAAATAAATATAACTAATTTTTTTTATTTCGTGTAATATAATGCATATAGCATTATCTCAATCAAAAGGTAGCATATATATAACTTTTTGAAAATAGAAAAGGAGGCCATGTGATTTGAATTATTTATCTTTTAAAGGTGAAGAAGAGGAATTAGTAGCGTATCGATCCTGCTATGTTCTTTCAATAATATACCTTAACTAATTTATGCTTTACTTCCATCAAGGACAAACTTTCATTAGAATATTTTTTTTCTTGAAAATTAATTAAATACAGTTTCTTACAATCTGACCTAAGAAGTATTATACTTAATTGTGTATGTGTCTGTGTATGTCCTAGAGTATTCCATTCCTTAGAATAGATCATTTTCTTTCCGACAAAATAAAAGGATCAACTTTATTATAAACATTGTCGTGTTCTTTTTGTCATGTACCAGAGAGAGTACACTAATTTGTTTACTAAAATATCAGGTCAAGAAAATAACGTTTACAAAAAAAACGATAGTGTGTGAATGTGAATAAGGCTTTGTGAAATACTGTGGCTAGGAGAATGAGAGTTATTGATATTCGACACTTTGGGGAGAAAATATCATGGACAGGGTCTATTTCCCAAGGTGGGGTCCTCTTCCGGAAAGATCATAGCAAGATGAAAAGACCTTGGAAATTAATTCATGCATCTATCCCAACATGTAATTGTCTTGGTGTATAGAAAAAAAAAAATTCATTTTGATCTTTTATAAGAGCTATTCCCTCGCCTCATTCCTGATAACAGTCCTGATTTTCATGGTAAAAGACCAAGATGACTAGAATGATAAATATGTGAGTGAATTTAACATATTTTTAAAATTTTTTGTAACAAAAAAAATGATAACAATTAGTGATAAAGGATTGTAAATAATGATAAAAAAAATAGTATTGGAGTTCTTTTGATGTGTGTGTGTGTGATTTTAAAAAATAAAACACAACTGTGTATTTATATTAAGTTTGAGATAATTCAATTCAACTTAGATGTCGATTATCCATTATCGCTTAATCCAAGACATAAACTAAGAATTATTATTAGGTATATATGGGCATATTTAGTGGAAATCCACTTATAGGTCAGACCATTTGATTAAAGAGAATAATATATCGGATTTTGGTTGGTTAGAATATTTAATAAGGATATCTACCTAATTAAATAGATAATATAAATTAAATAAGTGATTTAATATATATTATCTAAATAATCTATATTAAATACATACATATATACACATGATTATCCAATAATCCAATATAAAAAATATATAGAGATTTAAATGAGTTTAAATTCAAATAATAAATTATCTCATTAATTGAGACAATAGAGATTATGGCAACTGACAAATGTTGTAGATTCTCAGATTTGGGCTGCAGAGTTCATTGTGTACAAGTTGAAGGAAATGGGAAGGATCAACCAACAAGATATTTCTATTGTGATGGAGGCTTTTAGGAAACTTGACTATGATAAATCAAGAACTTTGACTGAAGCTGATCTCAAACATTCTGTCTCATCTTGACCATATATGTCTAATATCCTATAATTGTTATACGATTTAAGCTAAGAGATCTATAATGACATTACCAATAGCAACTTTGGATTTGTTTTATCATTATATGTTCTTTCTCATGCCTTTGATAAGAAAAAAATAGTGAAAAATCTTTATTCATAAATTTTATTAGATAAAAGAACCTGATACATTTTTATCTACAGGAAGTCAAAAAGTACTGATACTTTGAAGAATTAGGGTACCAGTATTTAAACTCAATTTATAAATATTCTAATTAATAAAATTTTTAAATTAAAACTTTTCACCATGTATCAAGTGTTTATTTAATCAAGACTTTTTTTCTTTTTCCTTTTGAATAAGTTTCAAACACGAATATTGGAATAATTTAGATAAACTTTGGAACAGGATACTATAAAGTACAGGGCACTATAGTTGGACAAGTTTAATAATTCTGTTAAAGACTTTTTTTTTTAATAAAATTAACAATCAAATCAAATAAAAAATTATAATAAAGCAAAGTGATGATTCTACAAAAGCTATATTTTTTTAACTTCAATTACCTGGCCAAAAAGAAAAGTCATTTAATTAAATATTTGTGGCCACTAATTCTGATGCACCGATCTTAATATTTTTTTTTTTTTGCAATTTAATTAGTTCAATCAATTTTTGACTACCTTTTAGCTTTAAGTTCTCAAAATTCTGAAACTATGATTAATTCGTCAGTTTCTCGATCTGATTAATTAATCAACTTGATCTCTTCTTTCTGCTTCTTGAACTTCCTATAAAGCTCATCCCTCTTATATTCATTCCCTCAAACTCAAACACTTCTTACCCTTTTAGATTCTTTGTAACTGTGATCTGCTAATTACAATTAACGGATATTCAAGTTGCCATGTTTTTTCCTGGTTTAAGACAAAACATGATAGATTCGTTGCTAATTCCTATTACTACTGCTTCAGAAAAACGAAGAGATTATTATAAACCAAGTATGGAGCAAAAAAGCTAATGAGGACAAGAAGCTATTTCTTCGCATGCGCATATGGTTAACATGTCAGAACTTCAGAACCCTTTGCGATATTCCTGGCTCCAGCCAAAGCAATTCACATGAAATAACAATATATGAACAAAGATATAAAGCTCAAATATTTCATCATCATCATTTCCAGAAATTTTGCAGTAGGCTTTAATTTTCTTATTTCCATTATAGCTTCATGTTTCTGTCACATGGATCGCTTTACACATGAGAGATTTATACTGATACAACAATAATAACCTGATGAACTTAAGAAGTACGTACGTGGAACAACAACCTTAAATTTGGTGTGAATCTAAATTACTAGTTCGAAGCTCCTCAGAATTATGTTCGGTTCTACCTGCTACGTAATCTATGAAGCCTTCTCCAGCCTTTTCACCATGAGATTCAGAAGAGAACTTGGAAACGCCTCCAAAAGCTATTATGGCCATCAAGAAGACAGTGGTGGAAGCAAAGAGAGGCCAAAAGTAAGCCAAAATGCTCACAATTCTTGGGGCTGCATATAGAACCAAGGAGAAAGATATTGATATTGCTAGTGCTGTGATGATGTGGTATCTGTATTGAAGAAGCTTTCCTGGAACATCCATGGATGATGGCATCTAGCTACAATGATAGAGAGAGAGAGATTGTATATTTTGTAGAAGAATGAGTTTCCTGTGGGATGGAATTATATATCTCTCTGAAAGACTCTGTATGGGAAATGATGTTTCAAATGATTTTTCAAAGCTTGCTTGGCCCACATGCCACTTGGTGTATAAAAGTCACGTACATTTCCCAAATTATCCTTCATGACTTCAATTCCACTAGTTAAACAATTCCACCAAAGATAAGGTACGGAAATATATTATACTACTAACCAACATCTCTATAGGATTAATAATTATTATTATATATTGATAAAAGTAAGAAATAAGATTATTTTCATATGTGAATATTGTGATATAATTAAATTTAAACTATTTATGTTAATATTTTAAAGTACTTAAATATACATATTTTTTATTTTTAGGAACTGCATGTAATAAATATTACATAAATATATGAACTTTAACTCCTAAATTAAACATTTAAAATTAAATCATATTAAGACAATGAGTAAGATAATAAAACTTTTAGCATTTATAAGATATCGTTACTGAAATATTATACCCCTCCTAATTCATTTGTGGCATGTCAAAATCAAAGACTAGAGAGTGGGGCTTTATTAGGGAGAAGAGATAAGGGAGGGGGTCAAGTGGGAATAATAATTAGTAGGGGGACCATTAAATTAAAGGGAGATGAAAGAGGGGTAAAATGGTAATTTGGGGGAGGTGGTGGATGGGAAATTGGGGGATGGCATGAGAATAGATTCTTTGTCAGCATCCTTCATTGGTCGGTTGGCAGTATTCCTTCTTTTTTCAATTCTAAACAAAATTGAATGAATCTCTTAGGAAAGGCATTTCTTCTTATTCTTCCTTTTCCATAATGGAGAATTATCATCCCACTCTAATTTATTATTAAATTAATCAAATACTAAGTTTGTGGGCTAACCTACACCTACCAGGCCAAGTGTTCTTACATTATTATTGTTTTGATTTTTATTTTAATTTAAGGTTTTTTTTTATATTATCAATGTTAAATTACCCAAAGCAATCCATAATGTCCAAATAACACCCTTGATTTTTAGAACTTTTTTTTGGCCAACCCATCATCTATTAGTTTAACTGGCAAAAAAGTGAGACATGCGACTATTTAGAACATGTATAATCCCTAAAAAGTATCATTTTATTGTAGTTTCAGTCGCAATGCTTGGGGAGACATCATAATTCTTAAGTGCCTAAGTTTATGTTTGAGGGTAATAGGCGACTCGCCCTACTCAACATTGATATCACCTAAGAGGAAGAGAGACTTTACTTTATATTTAGATCGTAGGTGAGTCCAACCCCTTTCAAAAAATTTATGTACAAAAGAAAAACTTTTTTTGGCCAAACATATTAAAAACTTAATAATATAGTAAACCTTCATGAATTTTTAAGTATGTGAGGATAACTTTTAACCCTTAATTATATATTATTTTAACATTTATTTTTTTATCCATATAATCCTTCATACTTTAATTGATATGTAGATAATTTCTCTAAATTTTAAGTAATATGCGGATAAATAGTATACAAAATTAATCATATGAGAATTACCATATTTTTTTCTTGTGAAGTTCGTAGTCTCCAAATAAGAGATATTTTCCCGTTTATTCTGTTAATTTCTTTAATTATTAAAACCATTATACTCTCTGTAAAACTAATATGCATAATTTCGAAAAGCTCAAAAGAAAAAACACTTTAGAGGATCCATTAGATAAAATCCATCGTATGATGGTAGCTTTTGGGGTAAGAAGATGACATCTATCACTCACTCATATTAATTAAGGTAACATGTCATCTTCATTATAAAGTGGGAGGCAATCAGTTAAGGTTTGATGACAAAAGTTATCATTATTTATTATTAATCCTATGTATTTAGTTTTAATAATGTTAAAGGTAGGTACGAGGGTTATATTTTAGGAAAAAAATCCTCATATATGCCAACAAAAATCAATATTTTTTACACCTGACCTGAAACTAATGAGTAATTTTTCCTTATTTTTATCCATTCTTCTATTTTGTTTATATTTAATACTCCCTCTAGTTCTAATTAATCTTTTTAGATAAATTAAAAAAGTTAAATAAATTTATTAATTATGATTAAATTCAACATCTCAAGATAAATCCATATTATATATTTATCAATATACTCAAACTAGTCAACTAAATTTTATATTACTTCTAATTAACTAATTTATTTATTTTCTTTAATCTATCCAGAAATATCAACTAACTGTTATAATTAGTATCAGAAATAGTATTATGTATTCAATATAATTAATCGGGAAAATAAGCAATAATCAATGAATAAGAGTTATGTGGGAATGCAAAAAATGCCTATGGAAGAGTTACCCCTAATTAAATTTAATAATACTTAAATCTAATTTAATATAAAAAATCAATGAATAAGAGTTTCCTGTGTGGCTGAAGATTTTGTTGTTGAAGCCCACCAAAGCTTTCTATTTTGTGGATGTTCATTAGAGAGTGTTCTTTGCTTTAGAAATAAGAGTGGGTTATATTACCAACAGGTGTTAGTCTAAGTGGTAAGCGGCTCGGTATCACTTAAGTGATGCTTTAAGTTTGAGCCTTGACGTATGCAGAAAATCTCCGTTAGGAGACTCACCTACTATAGCCAGGTACATGACGTAGGTCGGATCCAAATGTAGTTAGGGTAAAGCCCCAATAAACTAGACGAGCAATAAAAAAAAGAGTGGATTATATTTAGTTAAGTTCCTATTAATGGGCCTGAAATTGAAGCCCAATTTTTAACTTGACTACTTTTTGAATGAAAATATTTAAATTAAATTATACTCTTTAAATGATTTTATAAATCTTCTATAAGTACTCTTTGAATATTGAGGATATACTCTGATATTGGTAGGGGCCAACGTTAAACCCACCTAAACTTTTATTGTACAAAAAAAAATTATCCTCTTTAGCCAATAAGAGTTAACATAGATAATAAAGAACGAGTTTGTATCCCACAAGGATGTAAGTTTTACTTCCTCTTGTCGTTAGGAGGGTTTCTTTAGTCGGTAATCTCGTAAGTGTCTTATAAGTACTCTCTAAACTATAGGACTGTACTATAACTTTAGGAGGGTATCGGGACTGAACCCGTCTAAATTCTTTTGTATATAAAAAAATAAATTTTCCTCTTGAATGTATTATTGCTAATCTTTTCGATAAAATTATTATATATGAAAAAAGATAAAGATGTACGATTTTTTGTCAATACAACAACAACAAGCCTTATCCCATTAAATGGGGTCGACTACATGGATCATACGACGCCATTGTGCTCTATCAAAAACTAAATCATTGGATAGGTTATTAACTAGGAGATCCTGCTCAATGACCTCTTTGAGCGTTCTCTTTGGCCTTCCTCTAGTCCTTTTAACCGGTGTCCATACTGTTTGATCCACCCTCTTCACTGGCGCATCCCTTGGCCTTCGTTGTACATGTCCATACCACCTAAGATGGTTCTCTACCATTTTCTCTTCAATAGGTGCCACTCCAACTCTTTCCCGTATATGTTCATTACGAATCTTATCTTTTCTTGTATGCCCACACATCCATCTCAACATCCTCATCTCAGCTATCCCAACTTTATGCTCGTGCTGTCCTTTTAAAGCCCAGCATTCACTTCCATAAAGCATTGCTGGTCTTATAGCAGTGCGATAAAATATTCCTTTTACTTTATCTGGTACTTTTCGATCACATATAACCCCAGTAGCCTTTCTCCATTTAAACCACCCGGTCTGAATTCTATGATGAACATCTTCCAAAATTTCACCGTCCTTCTATATAATTGATCCCAAATATTTGAACTTATCTATTTGTGGAATAACTTGATCTCCCAATTTGACCTCTAAGTTACTTCTAACTTGCCTCTTATCAAAATTACAATGCATATATTCAGTCTTACTTCTACTCAGACGGAAATCCTTCGACTCTAAAGTACTTCTCCATAACTCAAGTTTAAAATTAATTTCTTCTCTTGATTCCGCCACCAGAACTATATCGTCCGCAAAAAGCATGCACTTAGGGATTTTCTCTTGAATAGGCTTAGTTAGAACATCCACTACTAGATTAAATAAATAAGGACTCAAGGATGATCCCTGATGTAGACCAATCCTTATGGGAAAATCCTTTGTTTCGCCCCCAGACGTTCTTACAGTAGTTGTTACCTCCTCATACATATCTTTTATTGCCTTGATATATGCCATGCGTACACCTTTCTTTTCCAAAGCTTTTCAAAGCACCTCCCTTGACACTCGATCATATGTTTTTTCTAAATCAATGAAGACCATATGCAAGTCTCTTCTTTTAGTCCGGTACCTTTCCATTAACCCCCTTAATAAATAAATCGCCTCTATTGTAGATCTACCCGGCATGAAACCACACTGATTCTCAGTAATATCAGTCTCTAATCTCAATTTGTGTTCAATTACCTTTTTCCACAACTTCATAGTATGACTCATAAGCTTTATCCCTCTGTAGTTTGCACAATTTTGGATATCCCCTTTGTTTTTGTAAATAGGAACTAAAGTACTTTTCCTCCAGTCATCCGGCATTTTCTTAGATCTTAAGATCACATTAAAAAGTTTAACAAGCCACACCACCCCTGCTTCACCTAAACACTTCCAAACTTCAATAGGAATACTATCAGGTCCAACAGCTTTACTATTTTCCATTTTCTTAAGCGCTTCTTTAACCTCGCCAACACGAATCCTACGGTAAAAAGCTAAATTTGGTTCAACTTCTCCTGTTAAATCCTCTAGCTCAAAACTTGACCCTCATCCCTCATCATTAAACAATTTGTAAAAATAGGTCTCCCACCGTTCTTTAATATCACTATCTGCAACCAAAACATTACCCTCTTCATCCTTAATACATCGTACTTGATCCAAATCCCTCGATTTCCTTTCCCTGTCTCTTGCAATCTTATAAATCTTTCGTTCTCCCGACTTTGTTTCTAACTCCTTATAAAATTCCTCAAAAGCCTTAAAACAAGCTGCACTCACCGCCTTTTTAGTTTCCTTCTTAGCTAAACGATACTTTTCCCAATTTTCGGTATTATTACATAAGTGTATAGCTTTAAAACAGTCTTTCTTATACTTAACTTTCTGTTGTACATCCTCGTTCCACCACCAAGTCTCCTTATCTCGTCGACCAAAACCTTTAGATTCTCCCAAAATTACTTTAGTAACCGCTCGCACCTTTTCAGCCATTTCCTTCCACATGATATCAGCATTTTCCTGCACCTCCCAAATCCTCTCATTTAACATAGTTCTTTTAAAAGTTTCCCTCTTTTCCCCCTTTAGCTGCCACCACTTGACTCTTGTGTTTAAAACATGTCGCCGCTTTTCATTCCTACACTTAATACGCACATCAAGGACCATTAACCTATGCTGAGTTGTCACTCCATCCCCTGGAATCACTTTACAATTTGTACAAAGTCTTCTGTCTTGACTCTTTACCAAAAAGAAATCAATCTGTGATCTGTGGACCCCGCTCTTGTATGTGATCAAGTGCTCCTCCCTCTTCTTAAAGCACGTGTTGACAATCTTAAGGTTGTAAGCTAAGGAAAATTCAAGGATAGATTGCCCTTCAATATTAATTTTCCCAAAACCAAAACCACCATGAGCCACTGCATATTGCCCTGCTTCTTTACCAACATGACCATTAAGATCCCCACCAAAACCACCATGATTTTTTGTCAATAAATATATAAAAAAACATTTATATATTTTCGCATGAATATTACTTTTGTAAGAGGGATTATATTATGTATTAATCTATACTACTGAATTTAATTTCTTATAGAGCCTTATTGCTCTCTTCTGTTTTTGTTTTGTTCACCCTAAAGAATCAACAGTTCATGAATCATATCTAATCCTAATAATTAATCATAACTTAAATCTGCCATCAATATATAGATATTAACTAAAAATAATTGAATTATTGAAGAGAGATGGATAATGAACCAATCGCTTTCCATTGAACTTATATCTTCAAATAATCCAATGGTTTGTTTTTCTAGCTAATACCAAAATACAATATGTTAAGGATAATTTCTCTAATTTATCAAACATTAGACAATCAGAAACCATCAATTCCTCAATCAAGTGTTCATCATATTCTTAATAAAAACATATACTATTAATTATACAATTGAGTATATCATCAAGCCATGATTTATAGTTCAATGAACAAACATCAAGAAGAAAATAATCATATATATCAAAATTAACAAATGAACAAAAAAAAGTAGTTAGGTTGAATTTGATTTAGACTGAGTAGATAGTTCACTAGGAAATTCATATTTGAGTTCTCAATTATACCTTGTTGAAAATGGTACACGGCTCCTTTCAAGAGAAAATGCATTTATTTATAAATATTTTATCATAAATTATCTGTTAAATTACTACTTAATTTAGAAAATTAATTTTTTTTCTCAATTTACCTAACTCAAACTAATTAATTAAAATAATTAAGTCTTATTATCTGCATCTCACTTTCATCCACATCACCATCAATCAGACAAAAGTCAGCAATAGCACAGTTCAACAGAGAAATGATTTATACTCATAGCTAAAATCCAATGGAACTATTTGGATTATATTAATATTATTTATTATATATTTTGTCTTTAGAGTGAGTAGTATTAGTTTTTTTTAGTTGTATATCACATTTATCGGTATTTTATCCTAACTATATCTAAATATAACTTGCGTCGCGCACCTGACTATAGTGGGTGAGTCTTCCAATAAAAATTTTCTGTATACGTCAATATTCGAACTCAAAAATTCGTTTAAAAGATATTAAATTGCTTATTATTTACTATTTAGACTAATCTCTTTGATGTAATAGGAGTTGTTGTTGTAGGTGAAATCTTCCTTGGTCGCCATGTTAAACCTGGAATGTGCTTAGATATATAAAAGAGAAGCTAGTTTTAAAATTTGTATTGAAATTAGACTTTTAAGCAAAGATGGCATTAATTGACAAGATGGGTGATATATATGTGTGTGTGTGTGTGTGTGTGTGAAAATATATATATAAATTTGTTCTTTGAAGCTACTTTTAGTCCATTGCTTTCATGAGTCATCACTGCTTCATTTCTCTTTTCGTAGTTATAAATGCAATCTTCTTAGCTTTGAGTGACTGATGACTTTAGAGAAGAGAATGATATAAGCACTATTTTTGCGCTTAAGCAATTGTAACATTCCTATATGCTGCTTTGTTTCCATCGATATAGACATATTTTGACCATTTCAATTTCAGTTTAATTATTTTCATCATATTTATTCCCAATTCCACTATTAGTTAAAAAAATGGCTGTTTTATAAAATTATAATAACTAAATTAAAATTTTAAGCAAATTATGTGAATGTAATATTTTAATGGAAAATCGCTGAAAATTTGTACTTAAAATTATCTAAAAGTATTTAAAATTTGTCTAAAAATACCTTAAATTTGTATAAAGACTCATGTGTAACTCTTTTTAAGCTAGTATAATATATTTTTAACTATATTTTTTAAAAAAGATATTTTTATAAGTATATATATTCTTCTATTAAAAATAATTATAAAACCTTGGTTTATAACATCTCTCAATATAAATTTAAACCTTGGTTTGTAATATTATAAAAGATTATTTTTTTTACTAAATTCAACCCTAGTTAATAATAAAAAAATAATAAAAGAAAATATTTATATATAGTTAAATATATTTTATATACAATTAAAAAACTAAAAAAGAGTTATTATACTCAATAACGTGTCTTTATATTTGAGCAATAAATTTTGTAATGGATGGTTTTTCTGTAATTTTTCCTATTAAAAAGTTACGATTTTTACAAACCACATTAATTTTTAAGCTTTATTTAGAAAAAAAAAAATCTGGTCCAGCAATTTGTAGTAGACCTACCCTCTGTCACTGTCATCACCTAGGTTGCGGCAAAGCTTCCAACAGTTGGCTAACAGTATATTTGTTTTTGGTAGCCCAAAATGATTTATATTTATGCAATTCTTGCTTCTTACTTGAAGCCTTGTCATGCTTGCTTCAATATAGGGCAAGGTCGTTGTTCCATTGGGGTCAATTCTTTATACGAATGCATTTTACTCAGAAACTTGTATCATACTTGTTAATTTACCCACCCATCCTCCACTTGTTGTTGGTGATTTTGGACTTGGCACTTTTGTCCTTTTTCCACCACCAATAACCAAACCAGAACAAAATACTCCTATCTATCTATATCTATATATCTATATATATATAACCCTACAAACTCCATTGTTGAATTGTACGAACCTGTCTCTGCATTTTTCAGTTTCAAAGAAAGCAAAATGGTACGCTTTGAAGAACATGTTGGAGAAGAGCTTCCTCTTGTTCAGGCAGACCCAGCAGTGCTGCAAATTGATCGTTTGCAAAACCAGCTCAAAGGTTCATTCATCTCTCCAACTCTCTCTCTCTCTGTCTTGTTCTCTCTTTTTTGCATTATTTTCTCTCACTTTTGGTTATCTAAAACCTGACCCCACCACTAGTTTCTTCTTATGAGTTTCATGATTTTCAAATACTTTTTGTTCCACTGATTGCATATACCATCAAGTGAATGAATGATAATGGAAAATATGAATACTGTGTAAGAATGATCTTTAGTACTATTTCCAAGTCAACTTTCTATATGTGATGCTAAATTTTGACTTCATTACTGCAGACGAAGTTAAGGAACTAGCCACATGCCAGGGTGAAATCAAGGCCTTAAGGGAAACTGAAGCTCTTAGAGATAAGGCTATACAAGAGGTATATCTTTCAAGTTAGTTTATCCACAATCTCCATATCACACACAACAACCCCATATGATTCAGATCAAGAAGTCCCGGAATAACTAATAAGTGAGCAGCATTGACCTATTTTCACTTCCTGCATCAGAACTTGTAATTACATATTGCTCATTTGTCATAGGATTTTTTAGTAATGATATTGCTATTTTGGGATCTCACAGTGATTTTCCCTAAAATTTAAGCTTTGAAACATGGTTACCTGCTACGAACCAAAGCAGCTCGATGCATGTTCTGTGAGAAAAGCATGCGAAATAGATTCAGTTTCATGCACACTTGTTTGGAAGAGAACAAGTATAAATTTCTGTGTCTTACTACTACTTATATTTCCTGTGAATCTTTTTTCTCCGATTTCAGCTGAGAACCAAAGTAAATAAACTGGATGAAAAACTTCGAATTACCGAGGATATCATTGAACACAAGGTGTGTAATTGAACTTATAATATATATCGGAATAATTGAATGGCCAACATTGCTGGACTCTAACATGCATCTTGTCAAAACATGGTCATATGCAGAATCTTGAAATCAAGAAACTGGTCGATGAAAAGAAAGATGCACAGGCTGCACAATATGCTGCAGAAGCAGCTCTTAGAAGGTTACATGAAGATCAACAAGATGATGATTCTATTCCATTTGAGAGCATCATTGCTCCTCTTGAAGCTGAGATTAAAATGTATAAGAACGAGGTACGCCTAACGAAATTTTCAGCAAAAGATGACTTGAAAAATATGGATAATAGCATGAGTAAACTGCAAATATTGACAAGTACTAGCATCTGTCTTGGCTTTAGATTTCAGCATTACAAGAGGATAAGAAAGCTTTGGAGCGACTTACAAAGTCAAAAGAGTCAGCGTTGCTGGAAGCAGAGAGGATTCTGAGAAGTGCATTGGAAAGGGCCTTAATAGTGGAGGAAGTTCAAAATCAGAACTTTGACTTGAAGAGACAGATTGAGATTTGCCAGGCATGATTTTCTATTCTTCCTTTTACACACTCCCTCCAATCCTTATTATGAGCACCTAATAACAACTTTACATGAATTAATAAAGTTAGTTAAAATTAGTTATTTCTTGTAAAAGCCAATGATCTTATAGCCTAGTGGCATGTAAACTCCCTAGTAAGTAGGAAGTCACAGGTTAAATTTTGTTTATAGTTTCAGGTGCCTATCCCTTTAATTCAAAAGAAAAAAATTGTTGCTTGCAAAATATCAAAATTACCCCCAATAAAAGTCATTATTTAGAGGAGTTTGGTTAATTAGGTAGGAATACTATGTGGAAAAAAATTAATGCTTTGGACAAAACATGTTATGAAATATGCAGAGGTGCTTATGATAAAGATCACAGGGAGTATTTAGTTTCAGTGCTGAATTCGTAAGTTTTTCAACCAATTTACAACTACCACATATACACAGGAGGAGAACAAAATCCTAGAGAAAACCCATCGCCAGAAGGTTTTGGAAGTGGAGAAGCTTAGCCAAACTATTCAAGAACTTGAGGAGGTCATACTATCAAGTGGAGCTACTGCAAATACTATTCGTGATTATCGGAGACAGATTTCTGAATTACAAGTAAGCAATATCCTATGGCTACTGAAATTCTAAGCTTGTTTGCTGAGATTATGACTTAATTTCTAGTTTATCTTTGTGGTAACTAACTTGGTTTAGCTTAAATTTTCAGGAGGAGAAGAGGATACTAGAAAGAGAGCTAGCAAGAGTAAAAGTCTCAGCCAACAGAGTTGCAACTGTTGTGGCTAATGAGTGGAAGGATGAAAAAGACAAAGTCATGCCTGTCAAGCAATGGCTGGAAGAAAGGAGGATCATGCAGGTCTATTTACAAAAGTTTAAGAGTAATTAATATTTCTTCCCCAAAACTGCCCAAAACTATTTTTAACTGTTCTATTGGTTGATGCTAGTTAGGTAGTTTTGTCTTATTAAAAGGAATGGAGGGAGTGGTTTTTATCAGTCATACAGCATTGGTGCTGATAACTCTAAGATCAAATATGCATGCTTGTGTATGCAGGCAGAGATGCAACGGTTGAAAGACAAGCTAGCAATATCAGAGAGAGCAGCCAAGGCAGAAGCACAACTGAAGGTATTTAACGGTCTTTCTATATGAACATTTAACACATCTTTTCAGTTATATCCTAATTTAGTGTTTTCTTCAGGATAAACTAAAGCTACGGTTAAAAACACTAGAAGAAGGCTTAAAGCATTTCTCAAGTAACCCCTCTAATTCCAATGCAACTTCTGGGTATCCGAAAACAGAAAAACCTAACATCTTGGGTTTTCTGACAAACAATGGTGGAATAAGAAAGAGGTCTACATCGCAACCAAGAGGATCTACCATAGGAAGCTCTTTCTTCCAGAAGCCAAATGATAAAAAAACAATGGACATTGTTGCTGCTGGTAACCTAGCAGAAAATGTGTTTAAGAAAGGGATCTGGGCATCATCAAGAAGTAAAGTAGCCGATAGTGGTGAAAAAGAAAATATGGTTCAGGTGAACACACTTGTAAATTTAAACAGGTTAACTGATGAAAGAGAAGCAGTACAAATTGAATCCAGCACCAACACAGATGAAGAGTCCAAAGGCAAAACCAGTAATGATTTGAGCAGCAATGATGTGGTCTCAGGTTTTCTATATGATAGGCTTCAGAAAGAGGTTATCAATCTAAGGAAGTATTGTGAAAGTAAAGACAATAGTTTGCAAGCCAGAGATGATGAAATAAAGGTAGTTTTAACAGTTGGCTTCTTTACCCTGTTCTTAAATAGACCTTAAAGACATGAAATATTGTTTTTTCAGATGCTCACAAAGAAAGTTGATGCACTGACAAAGTCAATGGAAGTAGAGTGGAAGAAAATGAAACGAGAAGCAGCTGCTAGAGAAAAGGAAGCCGCATTAGCAAAATCAGATAATAATAGGAAAAACAGAAGCACAATCTCCTCCAAAAGGTTCGGTAACATTACTTTTGAAATTGGCTTATATCTATCTATTCAAGATTTTCACTTTGGTCTAACATTGGACCTTATATTATACTATAGCTGCAGGGTGGTGAAAGAACATTGAAGATTCTTTATTTGGATAATGTTGAAGGAAAAAAAAAATATAAATGAAGTGGAAAAAAAATATATAAATGAAATGGAAAAAATATATATATAAATGAAGTCTCGGGATTTTTACTTGTAAATACAAAAAAGAATTCAGTGATGTGATTTGTTGAAATAAATTCCCATTCCTACTTTGGGAATCTGACATGTACATGCAGCAGTGTTCAATGTCTTCCTATACAATTGGATAAATGATAGAACTATTGTTTTGAGAGGTTTTACACAACGGTCAAAACTGTCAAAAGATCAGTAATGACGAAAAAATATGCATCAGTAGGAACATGAATCACGAAGACAGGGAAAATAGTAGGTGGGCATGGTTGATTATATGCGATATAGTGAAAAGGAGAATCTACCTTATAAGATGTCTATAGAAAAATAAATTCTGGTTTTTTTTTAGATTTTCCTTAAAGGAATATCTTCAAGCATCTTCATGACATGAACTGATTTTTACATTCTGTTAAGAATTAAGGACACTGATCAGGGGTAATCACGGATTAATCAACTCAAATGCATATATATCTTGAAAACAACTCAACTAAAACAGATCCTACACCATCTTGTAAGTTGTAATTATTTGCACGATTGCTTATAGGAATATTCTGAAATCCAATAATCATACCGCTTGATATATGCGGTGCTCTTCTGTAATGATGGGCAAATGAGGCTTCAATTTCAACGCCCTTGTGATACAGAACTTTTCATGAACCAGGAAACTTGTTTTTGGATTGGAATTTATATATTCCACTTCACAACTCTCCTTTGTTCCTTAAAGTCACCAAAATTTTAATTTTCCTAACTTTCAGCTTTGTTATTTGAGCGCATGTCTTTGACAAAACTTTCTCAAGAACTCTAGCGGCTCCAAACATATGGAATTTGACACTACGCCTAAGCCATTCGGCCAACAACAGTTCAACTTGCTGCAGGCATGGGTATGCATCTACGTGCATTATGCATGTTGGAAATAGTAGATACTGTGTATTTGTGTTAGTTTATTTTAAGTAATTTTATATTATACCAGGTAAGTATCAAAGAGAAGATTTTGTCAGATTGCGCGAAAGCACTTGCCTAATTGATTTTGAGGGTTTCCCAAACACTTTAATCATGTATCCCTTTGCATATTAAACTGCGATTGAGTACGGAGTACCCTCAACGTCCTTCGCATGATATCTCATGAAAGAGTGCTGAGCATGAGCTGAGTTTGTGAGCATAATATAAGTGGAAGATAAAGCTTCCTACATCAATAAGCAGCTTAAAGGAAATCTAACCACTATATATATTCCATACCAACATATTTGTGACAGGTCTTCAATTACTCTATAAGACACTTGAATTAAATATATTATATTCTAATTTCATAAGTACAAAATTTCCCCACAAGGCAAATGAAAATTTGTAGAAATTAAGTGGTGCATCCAAAAACATTTTCAATAAAGAAAGAACCTTTCTGGAAAACACCTAAAACCATAAGAGTTTTCTAAGAATTATGCAGCAATTAATTCAGGTGAAGATGACCTCCTGGACTCCAGCCATGACTTTGCTGCCACCTGCGTAGTCAAAAACCAGCCAGCCTGATCTGGAGCCTCATGGAATGGAGCTTCCATTTCTTTCAAATGTGATTCAAGCAAACTCGCCAAACCTTTGTCTGAATACTTGTGTTTTCCATGTCCAGTGTTAATTCCGAGCAGCGGCGGAAGGTCCTCTCCTGATTCCAGAGTCTTGGACAGGTCATTTATCCAAACATGTAATGCAGTAACAGCAGCTCCAAGAGAGAGACTCTTTAAATGCAAAGCCCATTGAGTTTGAGACCTGGATTGTATATCTGTATATATTTCAAGTGTCAGCCCCATATCCAGTAGCTCAGATGCTCTCTCCAACTTATTCAAGTTAACACAGAGATCAAGTAGACAGTTGCAAAAGGCCTTCTTTACTTCAGCATCAATTGAATCAAACAGTTCTGATGCTTCCTTTCTAAAGTTTCCATCGTCCTCAGAGTCTTCTTCCACCAAATATCTTACCACAGACCCAAGCTTTGGATTAGCCTTGTCAACACAATCTGTAAGCTTACCAAGTTCTTCTTTTGGTGCTTGGGTCATAACATTCAGAAGACAACCACTAAAGCGATCATCTGGAACGATCCCCAAATCCAAGAGTCGATGGAAAGTCTTCACAACATCATCGGTAAGCTTGGCTTTTCCATAGCACTGCACAAGTGATGTCAAGACAAATATGTTAGGCTCAAATCCAGATTCTATCATCTCATTCAGCATCACTTCTGCCTCAAGTACTTGCCCGCTGCAGGAATATATGGTAATCAAAGATGAAAATGTCCAACTGTCAGGTCTACAAGTTCCCGAACTTTTCATGTCTTCAAAAATCTCAACCGCTTCTTCTGCACAGCCAACATCAGCACACATAGCTAAAAGAGTGTTATAGAGAACCATATTCAATTCCATTTCCTTTTCCTTCATTTCCTTGTAAACATTGAGAGCATCTTCACTGTACCGTGACCTACAGTAGGCCCGTAAAAGAGATGCATAGGTTGCAAAATTCGGTGTAAATCCATGATTAATCATCTCCCTATATATATTCTTGGCCTGCCATGGCCTCTTGGCTCTCCCCATGGCATCCAACAGAGTGTTATACACGACCATGTTAAACTTAGCACCAAGAGCCTTCATCTCTTCATAGACATTCAAGCATCCATCATAATTTCCCGACATGCCATACATCTTAATCAATGTCGAGAATGTTACTGTATCAATGCGCCACTTCTCTGTTCTGGCACGATCATATAGGCTCAAAGCCATATCAACATTACCAGCCCGTCCATAGGCATCTATTATAGCTGAGTATGTGACATCGTCAGGTTCACACCCAAAGCTAGGCATCTTCTCAAACCATTCCACAGCCTTCAATGGCATGGAACACATCCTAGCACAGCTTATAATAGTTGAAAAAGTGACATTATCAGGTTTGACTCCTCTTTCAAGCATTTCATCAAATAGCTTCTCCGCTTTATCATACTCTCTACACTTCCTAAACACCTTCAGCGTCACATTGTAAAGAATCACCTCCCTAGTCGGTTTAATCTTCTGCTGGAACAATTTAAGAGCAACAGGGGCAGTTTCGGGATTTTCCATGTTATTTAGAACAACAACAGCGTCTTGTTCTAATACCTTATCCCCTAGTCCCCTCAAAATTTCCGACACTTCTTGTTCACTAGGACTACACGAGTTCAAGGAATCAGCAACCTTAAGAAGAAAACTGTACCTGGCATCATACGATCTTTTCATAAGCTGTTTAGCTCTGGGGCTTCTAGGATTGACCCAAATGTAGCTTTTTGAAGAAGAAGACTTTGCAACTGTGCCATCGTAATTTTCTTCTTCCCCAGACTCCACGTCTTCAGTTGTAGCTTGTGTAACTGGTTCTTGTAATGAAACATGGTTGGCATGGAGAAGTGTTCTGGATTGAGAAACGAGATAAGTAACTTTATTGGACTGAGTAAAGGCCCGTACTTTAACCTTGAGCGAGGAACACACGATGCTGCAGAAAGATTGACGGTCGTGGAGGAGAGAGGAAGGGGAAGAGCAAAGATGGTAAGCCATTTTCCTTCGCCCTCGCGGTCTGGGAAGAACAAAAAAGAAAGCAAAAAGCCTTATCGATGGAAGCGGAAGGATAACGGACAAATTTACGATATTAACCTTGACCGAACACGGTGGTCTAACATAATAAAAGCGGCATGGGCATGGACTCGATTGTCCATTCACTACGAACAAAATATCTGACTCTTTTATCTTCGAACGATGACATTTCAAGACCCCAAGAGCCTACCACTTGGTTGAATCGAGTCAATTATTTTTATACCCTCATTAGAATTACAACTTTCAAAGTTTTATATAAAGTTTTTTTTTCTTTTTTATATATACATATATTTTTTTATTAAAAATAATTATGTTCAAAATATTACTCAACACTAATTATAAATACATCTTCCATAAAAAAAATTAAAATATTTATTCACTATATTATAAAAAATAATTTATTCTATTAAATTTAACCCGATTATTTATATAAAATATTTTTTTATTGTTTCTAAGAGAAAGAATAATAAAAATATTAAAAATACACAAACTAAGTAGAGTAAGAAATGAGATATAATAATTTTGTAATCTAGTGAGTATAGAATCTCTTGTGTAAATAGGAAGTTATGAATTTAAATCTCCTTAATAGAAATTGTGAGTTTAACACCACTTAATAACTTTATATAATTAGTCCCTCCTCCTCTCAATAAAACCAAAAGTAGGGAGGGAGAACTACTTGACCTGCATGTGCCCAAATATATACGTAACCATAATTCAACCACACGTGCGTAATCAAATACAAAACTAACAGAAACCTGAAAAGTACTGTGCACATGAAACAAATTAAAAGGATGTCGCTAGATGTTGTGAAGCATGAAAGGCAACGTGGGAATTAACAAAATGAGTTCGAAAAGGGTAGTAAGGCAACAAGTGTTGCATTTGCGTCGTTAAGGCTATAAGATAGTAAATGACCAACAGAAATTGTAGGAGAAAATAAGAGCTCTTGAATAGCATCGTACCTATACTTCCCATTTCGAAGCTTACTGCTACACTTTTTCAAAGAATCCTATTCTTGAATCAAATCATGGAAATATTACGTACGTAGCCTACATTTTTATTTCCAGGACCTAACTGTGTGAATATATATATATATATATATATATATATATATATATATATATCATCAGAGCCACCATCTAAGTTTGTATTTAAGAACTTGATTTGGCATCAAAACAAGCTTAGTTTCCGATCGAGCGATTCATGTGTAGAAGATGTTATTAGATGTGGAAGTGATGGGAAACAAGAAGAGGAAGAGATGTGGGAGGGTTTTCAGATTCAAGAACTTTGGTGAGTCTGGTTTTCCTGTGGAGTTTAAAGGGCCATTTCGTGACAATGTTAATGCTTTGCTTGAGTTTGCCAATTCTGAGTCTAAATACTTAGGTTTTGGAATGCCCATTTGGTCTTTCCAACTTGAAGTTCATCGCCACCTCCTTCTCATATCTTCTTGGTTGTCATCTCAGAAGCCATTGAGTCATCTCTGAACCGCCACTGCAAGCACTGTCAATATGTAGGTATGTTCTTCTTCCTACTCTAAATTACTGGGGCGTACACGAACGGCCTCATATTACAAATAAGATCGGACATGCCATTTCTTACTTGCAAGGGAGCTTTCATGTTATTAAAATGACGTTGGCTATGTTGTTCTTTAGTTTTAAATGACAGAATCTTGAGATAGCCCTTTACTAATAAGTTATATGGATTAATTACTTGGTTTGAACGCAGGATGGGGGAATCATCTGATATGCATTAAGCAGTATCACTTTGTGTTGCCATTGAAGGAGACATTGGCTGCGAGTCTGAGCTGTGAAGTGCCGTGTGAAGCAATTACTGGAGCAGCATCTATGAGCAACATTAATAATAATAACAATAATAATGGTAAGTCGTCAAAATTAATAGAATTACAGGGCCATATGATGCAAGCTGTTTTTCACTCTAATGGATTCGGCCATTTGCCCTGTCTCCATGGCCTTGTAACCGGGTCGGATCTTGCCGGACACCACATCATGGACTTCTAGGATCGGCTATGCACTGGACTCCAAGCAACGTCAGATATAGAAAATCTGCAAAAGTGTCTCAACTACATATTTATTTATTATTGATATATCTCAGTAGAATAAAGCTTGTTGTGCTCATCTTTTTATTTATTTGATTATGTGGATGTATAGGAAAGTGAGCTTGAATGACCGTGTCAAGGAAAAAAGTCATGGAACTAAAACTTACCAATGGAATAGCATATGGTGAACCATGGTTCGGACCGTGGGGCTACAAATTTGGAAGAGGATGCTTTGGAGTGACTCAATCTACATACCAGAAAGCCATTGAAGCAATAAGAAGCATCCCACTTTACCTTCTGACTAACCACCAAATTGCCAACTTTTCTTCCTACCATGACATACCAATCATCTTCTCAACATACCAAACACTCTGATCAAATCCTAGTCACACTTGGCGACCTATTCCACTTCATGTTGGAGCTCAAGTCTCACCTTCCTCGCTGCCAAAACTACGCCACCGGCGGGGATTCCTATAACACCGGCGGCTTCTCCGTCGAAGCCAATTGCCGTTGGTCCCCGGAAAGGATCGAGATGGCAACTAGGGTTATTGTTGAAGCCTTGAAAAGAGCTTAGTTCAGGTGGATTTCAAGGCAAGAGGTTAGGGATGCTGCTAGAGCCTACATCGGAGACACTGGTTTGCTAAATTTCGCGTTGAAATCTCTGGGAAATCACGTTGTTGGTAACTACATGGTTCGTCGAAGCTTAAATCCTGTCACCAAAGTTCTAGAATACTGCTTGGAAGACATCTCCAATATTGTTTTCCCCACTCATCTTCAACAAGGTAATAATAATAATAATATGAATAACACTAACAGAAGCATATTAAAGGACAGGTACAAAATCACTAGGGCTCAAGTTACGAAGGACTTGTTTTATTTGTACAAGTACATCCTTGAAGACCCCAAACAAATTACTCAGGGATCGATTTTCTCAGCAATCCCATTGGCAGCGAGGATAATTCTTGATACTAAGTATCTGATCAAAGACTACTTTTGGGAGCTTCCATTTCGAGCTGATCTTGGGATGGACGGAAAACTAAGTCTTCACTGTACGATAATGTTGAGAAACTACAACAACAATAATACCTTAATGATGCCGCCACCGTACGAGTGTGTCACGTTGAAGAGCAACGCCACCATTAATGAGCTGAAGCAAGAAGTTGAGAGAAACTTCAGAGAGATATATTGGGGATTAAGGAGTTTTACTGCGGAACCGGTTAAGAACTTGGAGTTTTGTGGAGGGAATGATCTGGTTTTTGGGATGGTGGAAGTGGGAAGAAAGCTTGTGGTTGAAGGATGGGTTGATAATAATGATGTTAATGTTAATGGGGACAAGAACATAAATAACAACATGGGAGAGATTTGTGAGGTTAATGATGAGAATGATGGGATGATTGTGGAATGTAGTTGTGGGACGAAAGAAGACGATGGAGAGAGAATGGTGTGTTGTGATATATGTGAAACGTGGCAGCATACGAGGTGTGTTAGGATTCCGAATGATGAACAAGTTCCTTCTATATTTCTCTGCAAAAGGTGTGAACAAGAAATTGTTTTGTTCCCTTCCTTCCCATAGATATTTGTCTATTTTACTACCATAGTTCTTCAGCAAAACCAAATTCCAATTTAAACTTTGAGAATACAATTATATAAAATTATTTTTGATATATATATTTGTAATCTTAAAGTTTAATACACACATTTTCTTGAGATTATTATTTTATTATAGAAATTATTATAATATGTAAAACTTAATTAGTGGCACTTGCAATAATTGATATGAAGAGTTAGATATAATAATGTGATATGAGTAGCCAATAAGTGAGGCTTTCCTTGTTCTTCTCTTTTATAAACATAATGATAGATGATAAATGAAGTCTTAAAATTACTCCTTTCCAATAAGAAAATTCTGTACGGATAATTACTAACTTTATATACCTAACAAAGAAGAATTTTTTAAACTCTTAACGGGCTAATTCGCAATAAATTAATTAATTCATACGTATATTATTATATAATATCACGATTAAAAAAAGCTTAATTAATAATTAGGGTTATATATCATTCAATATCCTGATCTTATTTCTAATATGCGTTCATTATTATCATCTTATTTATAGTACAATTTCACCCATAATTTTTTAATTTGGTACAATTTTTGGTATTTAAAAAATATGATTATGTGTAAAATTATATCAAATTAAAAAGATTATAGGTAAAATTGTACCACAAATAAGATTATGATATTAGACGCATATAAAAACTAATATCAAGATATTAATAGTATATAACCTTAATAATGATTGTAAAAATTCCACCGACAAAAATTTAATATAGTTTGACAATGATAAGTATGGGGAAAAAAAGTAAGTGATCAAGAGACCTAGGTAAATAAATTAACCTGACAAATAACAATTTCTCTCTCAATATCTTTCACAATCCTAATTCCTACCCCAAAATAGTACATAGTTTTATACTTCAAGCAATGTTTACACTATTAATTAATGACAAATTGCCAAGCAGGCTTCTTTAATAGAATGATTAAGGAACTAATCCCTATATTCCTAACTAGTTAAATTGGCTTCTTCAATTTTATATAGCCTCCTCCTCTATTTATGCATATGACCATATGAGCTGCAAAAAGCTCACTTCCACAACCATTTCAAGCTAGTCAAATGAATTAGGTGTATATATATGATATAAAAAACGAGATGCATAATACTTATTATATTTTTATAATTAAGAATTTGAATTTTTATTTAATGACTCGAATATTTTTTTTATTTATAAAATTGTTCGTTCACATTTTGCATTAACCTCATTTCTTTACACTCACACATACAAATAAATACCTACGCTGACAAGAAAGTGGATTTTGAAAAGGAAAAAAAAAACTCAAAATCAAATTGCTATTTATGCATATAAATTAAAATTGAGATTACATATATTTTTCACTATAATTGAGATATTATTTCGTATAATTACAAAACTCACTTATAAAACAAATATAATTTCGTCAATCAAATTATAGTTTCCAAATCATTTTCATAAATAATGGATGGAATAAATTATAAAATATATGCAACTATATATCATATATCTATCCCTTATTTTATTTATGAGTGAAAAATTAGTTTTAAACATTTTTTTAAAAAAATGTTTCTTTTGGTAAAAAGCAATCACATGATCGCTTAATTAGCCGAAATAAATATTTGATTATGTATAATGTATTAATTGCTTGTCACATGGGTTAACTTAAGTAACCAAAAATTAATTAAAGCGAATAAAAAAGAGGGAAAACAATTAATTAACTTGACAACAGGTAAGTCTCCATGGAAACGTGCCGACACGTTAAGAAAAGGATCCAATGCTGTTCATAAATAACAACGAGATCCCGCTCTGTGCAAATTACTAACTTAATTATTTATTTAATTAACGTTGACTTTATTATTTTTCGTAATAATAATGAAGCTGAAGACAGGCAATTGAGATTTTTACAACTTTTATAGATTTATTAATTTGCAAGAAATAAAGGGGGAAAAAAGTGAAGTGGGTGGTTGGACATAAATATATTAATTTATGGGGAGAGAATACGTGGCGCAGCATGTGGTGGGCTAGGTGGACGAGAATGATGACAAAATCTTAGCTTCCAAATAATATCCAAATGATCACATATGCTTCATACGTACTCCACTGTTTGAATGTAATAACTATTAGAAAATTTTGATTTAATTTTAAATATAAATATAAAATATTAATTTATTTCATCACTCAATTTTAGAATCTTTTAAACTCTATCTTTTGATTGCATAATAGTTTCCAAAACAAATTATTAAAAATAATAATTTAAAAAAAAACAAATGTACATTTTTTTATAAATAATTAATATTTTTAATTTTTATAAATTAATTATTATACTATTTTTAATTTTTAATATAAAAATTAATTAACAATAATTAAATTTAATATTAAATATAAAAATATTAATATATTATATATATAATATTAGTCATTATTATTTTTTAAATTAGTTTATCTAATATATAGGATAAAATATAATTAAATAATTTATTTAATTTTTTAAACTATTTATAAAATAATTAAATTTTATATTAAATAGTAGAGAAAATATTTTTGGATAAGAAGGAGAAGTATCCCAATGACTCAAAACAAGGTTTGGTTACATTATTTATAGATCATGCTTGCGTATGCCCTTTAAATTATTCCTGGTTTCATCTCGATCTCATGCTTGCCAACTAGCCTCTTGTCCTAGTCTCCTTTTCTTTTTGTCATATTTTTCTATTAAAATAAAAAATCAACGAATTTAATTTTAATATAAAAATATAAATTTCACAAATAATATTCTCCATTTCCCGAATATTCCATCTAATTATATATTAATATAATGAGAATACATTTTATATACTCAATATTTTAATAACATTTCTTAGCTCTTCAATAAATAAACTATAACATGGCAATAATTAAGTGACTGATTTATCATACTTTGATTTTTGTCCAGTTTTTTTTTTTTTTGAAAAGAAGAAGAAGAAGACTAGTATGGATGAGATGTGGGTAAATCAAGCAAATACAGAGAGAAGAAAAGGCCATCTCCATTAAAAATAAAAGAAGTAAGAGCCAGCAGCTAAGGGAGATCCTTAATTTCAACGTTGCTTAAAATTTGATAAGTAATTTGTTGAGTATTGATAGCTACCAAGAGGATTATTAGACTAAGGTTGTCTCGTAGCTACTGAATAATGATGTCATTCATTCATTTAATGGTAGCCACTAAAGTAAGGACAAGCCATACACACTTTGCCACCTTCCTACCCTAAATTCTCCATCCCACTAATCTATTTCAACTTGGTTGTTAGCCCTTTATTATTCTTAATTTACAAAATAATTATTTTTATATATTTAATAGTATATATAATTTAATTAAAAATTTTATCTTAATCTTAAATATAATATATATTATATATATTTTTAATATTTTTTTAAAAAATTATTAATATTTTTAAAAAAATTATTAATATTTTTTAAAAAATAATTAAAAAATAAAAAAATAATTAAAATATTTTATATTAAATATATTATTATATAATTAATTTAATTTAATTAATTAAATATATTTTATATTAAAAATAGAGAGAAATATATATTATATAAATTGTGAAAAAATAAAAATTTATTAACTTGAATCTAAAACATGTCCCAAAAACCTATCACTCAATAGCAATAATAATGATAATAATATTTTTATTATTTTTATTATTGTGAGCCCACGGTTTATTTTCCTCTTTCATATGAAACACTGTTCATAAAAAAACTAAAAGGAAAAATTGAATTTGAGCAGCATTTACATTATTGAACAGCCCTGTGGGTTTTCTTCGTTGAAGTACTGATCGCAGCGGCTGACGTAGACGGGCCTTCCTCCGCTGCCGTAGCTATCGTAAACGGGCCTTCCGTAATACCCGTCGTAAACAACGGTAGGCGGAGCGTATCCATGGTAGTATGGCCCACAAGGATACCCTTCGTAGCACGGCGTGATCACCATTCCAGCCGGAACCGCCACCGGCGGTGGTGCGGCCGGTGGTTGAACAATCGGGACCGGGTTCGGATTCTTCGGCTTAGGGTCCGCGGGTTTGTCGGCGGGCTTGTCGGCAGGTTTGTCGGCGGGCTTGTCCTTAGGCTTGTCGCCTCCGTCCTTCTTTTTGTCACCATCGCCGCCGCCCTTGGGCTTGTCGCCGCCATCGGACTTAGGCTTGTCGCCGCCTTCTTTCTTCTTGTCGTCAGGCTTTTTGGGTGGTTCGACGATTTCAATGCTCTTAATAGCACCTCCGCCTTTGCAGCAGATTTTGTCTCTGATCTTCTCCGGGCTACAGCACACCACAGTGATGTTCACAATGTTCTGCTTCTCGTCGAACACCTGGGCTCGAACTTCTGGCAGAGCAGAAGGAAAAGAGAAAAAAAAAACAAGAATTAGAGTGGTGAAATAGAGAGATGCAAGAAAATGAGAGAGAGAGAGAGAGAGGGAGAAAGACTGACGAGGGAATTTGCAGAGAACCTTCTTGACCTTCTTGTAGCACTTGGAGCACTGAAGGTCAACCTTGAGCCTCATGAGAGTGACCTGAAGAGTGGGAATGAGGAAATTCAGATCATGATGTTCAGAAAACGGAAAAGAAGAAGAAGAAGAAGAAGAAGAAGAGGGTATTACCTTTTCAGCCATGGTGGAGGGAAAGTGATGGAAGCTACAAGGGAGGAAGAAGAAGAAAGTGAAGATGGCTTAAGAAGAGAAAGGGTTGTGAGGTCAGAAACAGAGGTAGAGAGAGACCAACGAGGTTGTGAATGTTGTCGTGATGTATGTGCTATTAAGAAGCACTAATGCTGCTTATTTGTTTTATATGTTTAATCAATACTTTGACTATTAAGGCTACGGTTCAGGCCTATGTGCTGGCCCTGTCCCCTTGATTCTTCCTTCCCCCCACCCCTCCCCTTCCTCTCTCAATCTTACATATTAGTAACATGTTTTTATCTGGAACGTTTAATAAGATATCTTAGCCTCTAATGACATTTTACCTAAAAGAGATTGAGCATTACATAAAAGTGTTTTAGGGTAAAAAAAAAAATTAATGCAGGACACAAGGTGAATGGATTCTTATTTAAAGGAAAAAAGCTGTGTGCTTGATTATGACAGAAAGGAGTAAAAAGAAAATAAAGAACCCATAGAAACAATATCAGCTTAATCTGCTCTTTGGTATATATGAAAATCATCCTCATAAAGAGCGTGATTATCTAACCAAAAAGAAATCAAGCAATTCATTTGGATTCTCTCTCTAAAAGTGTATATACTCTTACATTGTTTAGATTTTTATATGAATAATTTAGATTTTATTCCTTCTGAAAAAAGTAGTATATCTTTTTTACTTGGAAAGGAGTAAAATGCAGAATAAATATAATTTTTTATGGTCACCAAATTATATAAGTATTTGTATATGTGCATATATGCTGTGATGATAACATGATAAAAGTTGGCTGAGTTAATACCAAACCTGAGAAATTAATAATATAAAATGAAGGGAGGTTGGAATTGGTTAAAAGTGATGACCTGTAAAAGATTGAGATAGAGAGAGAAGCCATCTCAACAAGTATCAAAATTGGTATGTTCCTTCAAAAACAGAGAAACCTCACCAATCATTCTTATTTCAATTCTTGCACCGACTTCATTGGTTGATTCCTCTAACTCTTTCAATCTTTCAAAATGTTATGCTTAATCCACATATCAATTGGATATCATAAGCTTATGCATCTAAAATCAGCTACTAATGATATACTATAAAATTAAAACCATTTGTCAGAGAGAATCTAAATGATAGGATGGGAGTCTTTTTCATTAAAAAAATGAAAATTTTTATTTTGTGATTGTCATTGTTCATTGCTTTTCTTTTCTTTGTCTGTTTCGAAGAAGGGAAGGAAAGAAAAGCTCTGTTTTTGAGACCACAAAGCTGGCCATCCGATCTAAAGAAGGTTGAGATCCATCAAAACTTGATAGGAACAGAGAAATCATTTGCTTGTGTGAATAAAGCCCACAGTTATTATGCTCTTATGAGCCTTGATAGAAAAAACTCTGAATAATTTGATAAATATAAGATAAAATTAAATATTAGACTATTAAATATAGTCTATATTTTTTTAAAGTTAGGTATTTTCTATCCTATTCATGAGCACTTGTTTTTTTTTTACTTTTTGCCTTAGATGTTACACTTAGAAAGAAGAATATAATAACTACTTATTAGATAATCATTTAAAAAATATGAGTAATTAAGTAGGTAAGTTATATCTTTTAATATTTATAATTATATTAACTGTTTTTAACTTTGTTAATCATTATATAATTACATTACAAATTATAATTGCTTATTTTATTTTTTTTAGATGATTTATTTTTGTCAACATTGGAGAGATTGATACAAAATTATAATTACAAACTACTTAGACTTTAAGGGTTTTTTTATATGCAATAAATTTTAAATTTTTAATTATTATCTTTTTGTTGCCTTATTCTTAGTGGATTATGGATATTATTTAACTCTTAAATATATATAAATATTATATTATTTTAGAAGTTCATAATTGTAGATTTTTTTCACAACATGAGCATGACATCACAACTTGAGTATGCTCAGCCTGCCCATACTCAGCCTAAAATTATTAGGACTTTTATCGGGTAAAGTCGAACATTAAACTGCAAAATATAACTTATACTTTTTTCAAGTATGGCACCGAACAAGAGGCTACCCTACCTAGCCTGCCATGCGCACCCTACTCTTGACTAATTAGTTATATTTTTTTAATATTTTTAATTTATAATTTTTTTAAATAATATTAAATTTGAACTATCCAATTTTAATCTGAATTGTCCAAATTATTTATTCATATTTCTTTTTATGAACAAATGTTTAAGAGAATTGGATCTCAATAGCTCACCAAAATCAAACCCTACCATCAATTTAAAACATATTTATAGAAGTATTTATACCCTTTTTACTTTCATGTATTAGATTGTCAGTTCCTTCCCTCCTTTCCACACTCATCGTTGATGCATGAAAACAAATACTAATAAAGAATTCCATTGAATTTGTCAATCCCTTTCATAGCAATGAAGGATCACTGTTCAGTGTTTCACTGTCTCGAGAAGACAGAGACATCATATACATTGAATTTAAATAGCTGATACAGAGAAGTCTAAGTACCTCACCCCTATGCCGCTTTTACTTTAAAAATATACAGAAGTAGAAATCTCTGAAAACCAGAAAGCAGAGGGCATTTGCTGGGCTATATTTTGCAACCATCTACATCTTTTCGCCATTCTTCGATTCTGTACTTGAACAATGGTTTTCAGATATGAAACAGTATTCTATGATTTGCTGTAAACCTACATCATCTTGTTGGCGATCATAGATAAGGTTTAGAACCCTAAAAAGTGTCGCATATTTGAGCGTTTGTGACCAGCATGAAAAGGGAAGAAATACTTCGGATTCCTGTAAGTCAGTCCCCTGTTCCATCTTTGTGCCATACCAAATTCCATGGTCCACTTTTGCTGCTCAACCTTAAATTCAAATGTTGAGATGAGATTTTGAAGATCAGCAAATAGCAATATAACAAGAATCTTGTCAAGAAAATATAACTCGTCTACCATATAGTGCACTGTAAAGGGATAAAAGCCCCCGCCGGGGGGGGGGGGCGCGGTGTGTTTTAAACCAGGGGTTTTATTATCTCATTTTTTGAAGATTTTCTCTATATTATACGGAATGAAACTTATACACAACACAATCTTTATTCTACTAGGTGGGCTCATCTACTGAGGGGTATGATGCAGTTTTATTTTGAGCATGAGCATTCTAAAGAATATACCTCCAGGCCCCAGAAAGAACACGTAATGTCATAAAGAGAAACAGCCCCGTCCAGACTCCAGGAAGTCCAAGTACTGGAACAGCCACCAGCATGAACACCGACGAAATTAGTCCTATGAGCAACTAGCCATCGAAAGCCAAAATGAAGGGTGAGAAAAAAAAAAGAAAAGAAATGATGATAAGAAAGGAATTTTAGGATTAGTACCAATGAAATGTTGAAATCTCTTAATTATTGGGGTAGGGAATTACCATAGAGTAAGAAGCATATTCATAGTCTGACACCCCATAGTACAGCCCATCAATAACAAATGCCAAAGCATTTACTGGTTGAGATCCCGCAACAAACTGAAAATGAGTACATATGAAATCCTTCAACAACATAATTAAACAAGCATGCATCCACAGACACAGAATACAAGTTCCATTGATTTCAAACTATTCAAAAAGGTTGCTGCAAGCAAGAAATTATGATTTCTCACCCATAAACCAGACTGAGCAATTTCCAGAACCTTTGAGTCTGTGCTGAATAAGCTGGAGAATGCTCCAAACCCAGGGAATAAGACCATGGATAATGCAATTCCTGTCCCTAAACCAATCTGCTTGTTAAATGGACAAAATAAGGGGAAAGAATAGAAGGTTAATAATTGTTCCCATCTCCTTTTAGAGGGGACAAGACAGACATTATAAGGAAAGAAATTTATGGTGACCAAGATCATTAACCTGTAAAACTCTATATACAATAAGGCGAGCCTGCTCATATTTCCCTTGGGAGTAATCCCCAGCAAGGAGAGCCTGTGATGTGAAGGAAAAATCACATGTGTAACCTACTTATGATATATGTTTTAATCAATTGATAAGATACAATGTCATCATTGTTGTAAAAATTTGTACTTTACCATCTAATGTGAAAACATTTTACCTGACCAGCAAGTGCCAGAGCATCTGTTAGCAAAGACATTGACAACCAAACTTGCATGCAAATTTGATGACCAGCCATAGGTACCGGACCCTGTCTGGCTGCCATAGATGTCGCCAGTGTCATAATCATAAGCACAGCCAAGGTCCTACCAATAAGAAGACCACCTGAAAAATACAATATGTAAGCTTGTCAAAACTTAAAAGAGAACACCAGAACACAGTTTAGGCGGTTTTCATATGTTAAGGGCAGAATTTACATTAGTTTGCTCAGATAATGTCATCCATAGGTCATAGAAGCCAACCAGGGGGGAAATCTCAAAACTCATCAAAATTGTATTCTGCTACTATAATATAGTTTCAAGCTGAACGTAGAGAATTTGCAAACCCACAAAAGATATTGCAGCTTTAAGATGAATTTAATTCACAAACTATTCAGTAATAAAGTCCTGCTCTCTACAAGAAATCACTAAGGAAGGTTGTGTTTGTGTCAAAAGTACTCTCAATGAATCGGACCTAGAAAACCAGTAAGTATTCAATAAATATTCTGTTTAGCAGCTGTCTTCTATCAGTGATCTAAGTTAATTCTAACGTCATTACCAAAGAAAAACATAATGCTTGAAGGATAAGGACAGTGAAAGCAACAAGGCAACATAATTTAGAAAGTGAAATACCAGATTTCAGGTAGCTGAAAATTTTTCTCCCATCAAAGTCAGAAGGAATTAGCAGTACTTTGTCACTCAATTTCCATAAAAGAATAAAAGCAATTAAATATCTGGTGAAGAAAAAAAAGATATATTTGATTAAAAGGGGAAAAAGCACATAAATTAAGACAATACGTGCTTAATGCACTGATAATGATAAAGTTTAACACATTTTAGACGTACTCAGAAGTCACAATTGCAATAGCAGCACCACTAATGCCAAAACCAAAAGTAAAAATCAGCAACATATCCAAAATGGCGTTAAGTAGGTTGCCAGCACCTGGCATCCAAAAGGAAGAATTTGTCATTCAATAATCAATATACACCCAGAAAATTATCTACATAGTACCCTGATTTGTATTTTGCATATGCTCATGGAATGCACTTATCAGAAGTTGAAGTACCCAAAATTTGTTACTAAGAAGTTGGATAATTGGAGAGAGCAGATTTAACTAGCATGATGACATGAATGGGTGAAAATAGAAAACACACACACAGATAAGTTGCTTTTAATACTTGCCAATGGCATATAAAGGTGTCTTCGTATCCAAAAACCCACGAAAAGTGCCTTGTGCAGCTAGTGCAATCACAACAGGTGGAGCGCCAAAGGCCCTTAAGGTAAGAAACTGTTCAGCAGGCGCATGCATTGGTGAATCCTACAACACATAAAATAAAACTGAAATAGTGCTCTACATTATGACAGATTTTCAGTTTCATGATAACCATATCTGCACATAAATATTTGTTTAGACCATATATTACATAATGTCAAGTATTGGCATAATAATCTTTCTAAATAGAAATTCAAATTTTATAGCGTAAATCATCTTTCCCATTTCCGCAGCCAACATCTTGGGAGGTGGTCTTTTTTAGCCATTTACATAAATAAAAAATTATTAGAATATGAAGAAATATAAAAACATGATGTGTGAACCAATAGTCAGCCAGGGATGACATACAGCAGGTATACCCATGATATTCACAAGGATGCCAGAGCCAAAGCAAAGGGCCACAGCTTCAGCAATTCCAAGGCTTGCAGCAAGTAGTAAAGAAGTTGACACAGAAGGAAGGAGTATCTTGCTTTGGGGCTTACCCAGGAAATCTTCATTTTAGACAGATGGAGATCAAAATGTATCAGTACACACACATGAATAAGCCATATAAAAACCATTTGCAATCCAAGAAATAAAATGTTACTAAAGTTTGGTAGCACTCTTGAATAAACTGCCATTATCATTACTTTGACCGGAGTCTTCTCCCTTGGAAATCCGTGCCTGCTCCTCAGCAACAAAGGACGTAGTGATATTAAGCAAAGGAACATTGAACACTTTTGACGCTAGATTAAATACAGATGCTGCAACTCCAACTGCTGCCAATTCAACCGATCCTGCATGGAGAAGTCTCTTGATAACTATATTGACTAGAAGTCAGTAAAAACAGAAGAGAAAATCCATTTGTTGCAATCAAGATCATCAGCATGACCATCGACCAATGCGATTATTATTAAACATTCCCACCAGGCCACCACACAAATTCAAGTAATTGGAATGATTAAGAACACATTAAAATCAAGTCTATCGTTTTTGGGGGTAAACTCACTTCCATAGAATTACCTATATGGCCAACGAACGCTGTGTCAACCAAAGAAGCAATGGGATCAGCCGCCAAAGCCAACACGGCAGGTAGTGCAATGGACAATACATCCATCCCGAGATCATCAAATTTAAGCCATCCATTTCTGTTCAAAACACCAATTACAAAAACCATAGCTTAAGTGAAAATTTCCATTTTCACGTAATCCACTTTTCGCATTCACTGTGTACCATGATCTTAACCAAATTTCAGCTCAAATACAAGCTCCTATTAAGGACCTACACCTAACTTCATTTCATACACAGTACCTGAAACGACGAGGCAGAGAAGAGGAATCAACCGAAGATGAAGAATCCTGAGGTGGAGCGGGTTTGGTGGAGCTTGCTTCCAGCGAAGTTGTGCTGTTTTTCTTAGGAGAAGATTTGGATACTATTCGTAGGCGAGCAGAGCAATGAACTTTTGATCGTGTTTGAGATTTGGATAACGTGTTTACTTGCAGAGTTTGCAAAGAAAGAAAGTTCTGAGAAAGACTGGACGCCATTCTTAAGCATCAGAGAGAGAAAAGAGTGGCGTCCTGGGGAGACAGCAAAATCAAATCTTCATCTTGCAAGCGTCTTTCGAAGTTAACCAATCAATGACGATATGTACGGTGAGGGAAAAAAGAAATAGCGGAAAATATCTTGGTTGAGTTGGCCATCGTACTGTTTGGGTCTCATATTTGCATATGTGAATATTCAGAAAGATAGCAACATGCCTGGTTCAAGTCTAGGCCAAGAAAATCTCCAATGTTCCATCTGAACTAGAGGACACAATATTTTCCCCCTTTTATTCATGTGATGAAACTGGGTTATGAATCTCTATGATTACACCTGGTTTATTAGGGTATTAAAATATAATTTCTAGAATCAGGGAATTAGATGGGTTCTGACTTGAATCAATCAAATTCCCCAATCACCCAAAATAAATCCCTTTTTTAATAAAAGAACTTAATCTTAACAAGTTACGAATGGCAAAACAAATACATATTTTCTAATTTTACTGGAAAATAGCACGTGAGATATACAAGATTTTTCAAAAAACATTTTGCTTGGACGATTTATTTTTTTCAAAAAAAATAAATTTCATTTGTTCTAATTTGATGGAATAAAACTATATTTAAATATGTAAATTTCCTTCAATATTTTACTGGGATTCATTCATTAAGCGAAGGAATTCAAACAATATCAATGAATATTGATTTAAAAGGATCAAGTTTCGCAAAGTCCCATGTGCTCTGAAACTAACAGCTTCTAAGATGATGTAAAGAGTGATTCTTGTAAAACAGCTTGGGGAAAACATAACATTGTTAGGTGAGTTAAACATCACTCGAATTCTTTAGGATTTAACCTCTTAAACAAAATCTGCAATCAAAGTCATTTCTTTCACAGCTTATTATTAAGACTTTTGAATTTTGAATAATCAGTTAAATAGAAGATACACTCAACGGGAAAACAACACATAATCAAATCATTCTTGCATTTGAATGATCAAAAGCAAAATGCTTTACATGACTCCCATGGGCAGATTATTTTATTAACATATAACAACAAAATCAGCATCAATTTACTTGGATGCAGCTTCTTCCTTCTTCTCTGACAAGTACCTGAATAGCGCAACATATCCATAGATGCAGACTTAGAAACAGAAGTAGAACCCTAATCGTATGCTTAAAGTTTCATAATCAAATGCTATCAAGTCTTTTAATAAAAATATTATATATGGATAATTTTCTAGACTATACATTATGATGCACTCCTCCACAAAATTCTTTCGCATGTCATAATCTTATCATATCGAAGAACTTGATAACAAACATTTAAAAATTTTACCAAATTCTTTTTCTTTCAAAGAGACACAAAATTGAATAAGATTTAGTTGTTTTGACTTATCATATGCTCAACTACTAACCCGTTTCCCTTTGCCCAGCGGGAGAGTTGGTACAGTTGCACAGTCTCATTTGAAGCATGACAAGCGAGCAGCAAATAGTTGCGCGGTTGAACCATCCATGCAAATCTCATGAACAGAGCTGAATACACACACATTGCTGCAGTACGAACACATGCAAGAGGGAAATTAAGCCAACATGCAAAGACCAGGTCTAGGGGCATTTTTCACGTATTTGCTTATCATATTTTCTTGTAAAAACTTAATAAGTAGATATTTGTAATAATACATCACATAATTAGCACTTTAAATGTCCTTCACATATTACAATTTAACAGGGAAACATGATAGCAAACACCAAAGGAACTCCACTGAAGTCATGTCCATTTCCAAATTCTCAGGAACATAGATAGTTTCAACCTGCTGTCATGTTGCCAGAGATCATTTCTGGAGGTTTATTCATGTCTGCCAGCCCCTATGATGAAACAGCATTACAAATATGGTCATGAAGGCATGAAATGAGAACTGCTAATCCGGTATAATAAGCACAATATTAATGGCCTCCAATCTAAAAGCACTAAATAATCAATGCAGCAAAACGTACTGCAGCAACAAATCCCCAATTGGCAACAGGTCCCCAAAAATGGGTTGTTTTCGGACCAACTGGACTGTTCAAGAATGCTCGGAAAGAGGAGGCCATGTTACTTCTGACACTCAAGAAGCACTAACTGTCAAGAAAAAATAAGTTAGATAGTGGATATAATATCAATATGATATCACATAGTCAGCCGGTAAATGGAATGACTTAATTATTTGTAGCAGAAGATCAATTTGTGTGTTTGTGTGTGTAAACCTAGAGGGCAGGGTGACAGATGGGTTGAAGCTTTTATTCTTACTTTTAAGTTTTAACCTTGCCCAAAAACCAAATAATGGGAAAGGAATGAAGTGATGAATATAATGAATATATATCAGCATGTAACTACCTCAGTCCTTATTGCTACTTAAAGAACAGATAAGCACAATCATATCTTAACCGTCCAGCTCTCAGTATCCTAAGGAGAGCTCATGTTTATAAATCACCCCATATCCTCATTAACTGTCAGACCCCTGTTGGCCGGAGAACTTATTTTTAAAAACTTGCTAATTATGTATTTCTATTAATCCACCATTATGACACTCTTAACCTGAAACCATGTCCATTCTCCATTATGAGGTCCAACAAAATTGTATGCATGCGTGCTATTTTTTTCTCCATTACATCGGTAATCATTCAAAAACTAGCATCACAAAAAGCACATCTACTCAAAATTTCCTCTAAATCCAGTTCTAGTTTTATGACCAGGGGAAGAAGAGGCAACTATGTCAATTTAGAGATTCTTCTTAATCAGTTAGTCAATCCGATACCAGGAGCCAGAAGTTATTAGTACCATTATATGATCAGGCACGCCTTTCATACAAACTAAGCATCATATAAAACAATAGCTCACAGCTAGAAGTTAATACATATTGCTGATCATAATTACTTCAATTGATAGCATATACTTGGAAGACGTATACAAGTGTCGCTGTGCAGCAATTAATGTTCCCGTCATATTGTACAGACATTTTGGATATTAACATATGCAGGGCAGGCATGCCCAAATCAAAGCAAGCAGGTAAATGATACATTAACCGTCCGTGCCTATGACTCTAACAGGAATTGTAAATAAATTTCCACCAATTCTTACAAGCATTGGAGCCAAATTAACAGCACAGCCAACAACACGCACTTCTATCCTGCCATAACCTATTTGAATTACAAAATTCATCATAAACAAAAAGGGACCTTGACTTCAAATGTTAAACTTTTGAGCCGAATTAGTTCTCGACATGCCACATATTGTTAAATTTCCAATAAAAATGCATAGATTGAAACACAAGGCAGGTTGGTTGGAGTGAGACTTGGAAAATGGGCATAGCCATCTTCACGCTAGACACTTCCCAACGTTTCAACATTTTTCACTTACCAATTTCTTAACCTAATTACTCTAGATGGCGCCAAGTAAAAAATCATAAACTTTCGGGCTCTAAAAAAAGAGAAGAGATTGGGAATATAATAAACTTCCGAGTTCCTATATTGATTACATACACGGCAATGGCTCAGCTGCGAGCGGTAGGAGGCGCCGATTGATGCAGGCAATGCCGACTTGGAGACGATGCAGGGGTTGCTGCCTTGGGAGATGCAGTAGGAGGAGTCGTTTGAAAAGAATCAAGAAAGGAATAAGGTGAACCTAGGGTTCAGGAAAATTTGGTCGATGCCGGGAACAAAGGTTACCAAAGGCGACAGTTTTTTTGTTAATTTGTGAGCATCTGGCAATGGGGACAGTTTTTTTGTTTTTCAACACAATTCCTCAAATTTTAGCTGCATAATGTGGGGATTTTTATATTTAATATTTGTTTTCTTTTTTAATATAAAATTTAATCTATTTTTTACAAATTAAAAAATTAAATAAATTAATTAATTATAATTAATTTAAAAATTAATTAATTAATTTAAGTATATTAAAAAATATATAATATGAAGATGTCTTAAAGAATTAGATTTAATTATAATTAATTGATTTATTTAATTTTATTAATTTTAAAAAATTAATTAACTTTCATATTAAAGATTAAAATACTAATTTTATAATTTGATGCAACTTAACTTCTAAAGGTGAGGTTATTTTTTGAAAGTAGATTAATAAATTAAAATGAGTGAAATTCATGGGATTAAGTAAATTAAATTCCAAGACTTGTATATGAAATTGAATAATTTATTTATTTTTTTATATTTTTTAAATCTAAGTATTTTCTTATTAAATATAATTATATTTAAAATACTATTAAATATTAAATATAAACATATTTTTTAATAATAAGTTAAATATCTATTCGTTATATAGTCTATTATGTTTAACTAATTAATTTTGTATTTTTTATAGTAATACTTGAGCATGAGTTTATTTTAAACTTTTGCTCTGTGGTTTATTGTCGATCAGCCTCATCCTAAAATCACAATGTATTAGAGCATCCTTGCTCAACATTATGCTATTGATTTGCAAGTAGTGAGATCAACCAGAAGCAAATGCAAACCAAAGACATTCTTTTCAGGCCCTAAATATATTGGTAGGGATATTATAAGATGAACTCACATTTAGTTTTTGAAATTGAGAAACCTTTCTCCCAATAATGGCCTAATTCTTTTGTACAATGCAGATGGGAATAAAACTTTTTTCCTTTTAATATTTTCATGATCTTTAATTTGTTGATTTTTATTATTCTTCAAATCAATTTTTTAAGATAAAATTATTCTTAATTTAAGCACTATTTCGCCATTTCCTTCTCCTTAATCAATTCTTGAGTTGTTATATTCATTTTCTCTCTTGAGAACTTGTCAATATTAAGACCTATAAGTATATTAAATATATTTTTTTAATAGCAGAACTTAAATAAATCATCTATGAATAGAAACGAGGAGTAGAAATATTAGTATAAAATATAAAAGTTATTAAGAATTGCAATACGCATAAATTATGAATAACAAAACTCTTTTTTCAGTGATGTGGCCTTGAACTATCTTCCATTGTTCGTTTTCACAGGTGACAAGGGAATGAGTAAACGAGGCCAGGTTGGATGCCATAAGAGCCATCAGAATACACTCCCATTGACACCCATGTTCCCTGAAGTCAACAAAGCAAACGCAAAACTCAACAAATAAATAAAGAAGCAATAACAACATGAAGACTTAAATGGTAAACAAGAGAAGCAACCTTGGTAGTGCCAATAACCCAATCACGTATGTGATCACAAGCAGCACTTGCTGCAGATAATGCCCTTGACAGCTTCCTCGCTTTGATAATGGCTGCACCACGCTGCTGAACGATGCTGATGAACTCAAGGTTCAGCCTAGTTAGTTCAAATCAAACACCAAGTTATCATCCTAACAAAAGTAATTCAAAACATACATACATACGTATATACATATATACATATATACAATTTGATAGAGACTAGGTAGTATATAATACTCAATAAAATATTTAAATTGGTTTGTTCTCTCCCCTCAACGGTTAGTTTTTGAGATACATTTCCCATCACAATTACACGGAAAGGTAAAGGGAAGGAGATTGGGAAAGCTTGAAAGTTGCATCCCAGTTATCATCATGCAATTGTTGCCTGACAGACTTGCTGCCATTGCTGGTGGTGACAGTGGCATGGTTGACATCTGGATATTGGGTTGAAGAGTGATTTCCCCATATGATAACATTCTTAACATCACCAACATGAACATTTATAATTTAATAAAGCATATTCCTCTCTGAGATTTGCCCTAATGCTCTATTATGATCCAGTCGTGTCAGACAGGTGATGTTCTTTTCTGGTATAGAAAGAGAATATTCCTTCAAGATGAGAGCATTGGTGTTTGCTGGATTTGCAACCACTAGTACCTGTATTTAATAATTATTGCAAAGCAATCAACACAATGCAGTGTGATTGACAGTAATATGATGTCAATTATATTATTTCCAACTTAAAAAAGGTACATCTGACACACTTGGAAACTAGGGATGGGAAAGTGATTTGTTACTTTACAGTCTTCAGCAGCATGCTGTTCCAAAGCTGATGCTTGGGCCTTGTAAATTGATACATTTTTAGACATAACATCTTTCCTGGGAAACCCACCCAACATAACAGCAACGTTTACATCCTTGCAAGCTTCAACAACACCTGTTGAATTTATATATATATATATATATATATGCATGCACAAATCAAATTTTGACATGTCAACAATAATAACCTTATATGAAGGTGTAATTCTGTCATTTTACATGATTGTATACTTGTCAAGTGGGGGCGTGTGGACGTTGCATGCCACTTGCCATGCCACCTACTTTTTGTGAGCCTCTTTTCTGGTGGGGCTTCTCCCACTTGACTAGTGTCATGTAAAATGATAGAATTGGACATGGGGTTTGTATCAGCACCAGATCGAATATGATGATGATATTTATAATCAGGATTGAAGTTAATATGCATTCCTTTAAGAAGCGGGAAAGAAGCATCAACCAGTTCTATCTTCACCCCTTTCAAGGCCTCTGCCGCCGGTTCAATATCGAGCAGGTGAAGAATTACAGGTTGATCTGAACCTGGCATCAAACCCCTTGCAATCATTGGCGGGCATACCCAATTTGCCCTGTTTGTTGAATCAAATCAGAATCAAAAGTTTAAAATGAAAACCATATATCAGTAAGAATCCATGAACGTAGCTAGTAATGGAGAAATCAAAGAAACTAAAATGGAGCAGCATGCAATCATGCATGACAGCAGCACCAGTGACCAATACTGTGAGAGGTTCCTTCTCTACTTTGACAAGGCCACACATCTATCTAATGATCTTCCAAAACAAAGCGAAACAAATTAAGACAACAAGACATTTTTGAAGAAGCTCCCAAGGAACCTTCTCCATCAACAATTTTCTTGCCAGAATCCGCAGCAAACAATCTACTTCTTCATCTGCATATATATATATATGCATGGGAAACAATCAAGAGGTAGTCCTCATTGCAAGGCATATCATATACCAAAACAAAGTTGATAGGAAATTTTGGAGGCGCTTGAGGGTCTCCTTAACAACCACGAAAAGTATATATCCATGTAACCTAAGACGAAACTGGAATATATATTTGACCCACAAGCTATTCGGTAAACAGGATTAAACCTTAAAGTCAGCCTTATCACAACCTAAGCCTCCTTATATTATGGTTTCACCTTTTTAAGCAAATTGACAGTTTTCTCAACTGCAAACACTTACTAAGATACTATTTATTTCTTTTTAAAAACTGTATGTGATCATTCATATTGTCTTCATGGTTTTTAGTTAAAATACAGTGAGTATATAAAATAAGAATATGATACGTTTATAATTTCTACATATATCTGTGAATTTTTTTTTCTCAAACAGACATGGGCATTGTTGTATGAGGCCTAGTATTGGTTTTATTTTTATGGTCCACCAGCTTTACTCCTTCCGCTGCAAAGTGCCAACGTTTTCACCAGGAATGTCCTAAAACGTTCAGAAAAAGGTTGGGCAAAAATGTTTTCGGCAAAATTTCATTTGTCTTATGGGTTTGGTCTAGTGAAAAGAACCCTCATAACATAGGAAATCAAAATTTGAATTCTTGCTAGGAGATATGTCTCATATAGGCTTTGTTTGGTTGGAAGGTTTTGGAAGGAAGAGAAATGGAGGAGAAAGTGTGTTTGGTTAGAAAAAATAGAGGGAAGAGGAGGGGAGATTTTTTGTCATTTAGTGCTCATTTCCCCTCATTTACCTCCCCTCCAAAAGTGGGGGTTTTTGGAGATGAGAGAAATTTTTTTACCCTATTATGATCAAATTGCCCTTTATTAATTTTTAATATTCCAACTATACCCTCAAACCTTTTTTTTATTTTTCTCACACCTAAATTTTTTTAATTGCTAAAACTTAATAAACATAATAAATTATTTATATATTATATTAAAACATATAATAATTATAAAATTAATAAGAAATTATGTTAAAATTTTATCATATTTTTTATTTTTTTTTTAATTTTATTATTTATATAAATGAGATAAAAAAATTTAAGATTCATAAATTAAAAAAAATTGATATGAATATTATAAATAAAGAGTAAATAAATTTAAATAAAGAGATAAGGGTATATTTGTCAACTTTTAATTAACTCCCCTCCCCTCCCCTCCCCTACTGAACCAAATAAAAAATATCATTAATTAATCTCCCTTATCTTTCCCTACTCTCCCTTAAATTAATCTAACATACCCTCCCCTCAACTGAACTAAATAAAGCTATAGTGACTAATAATATCTTAGACATGATTATATGTAATAAAAGGAAATATGTATAAAAAAATTATATTTATCATTTAAACTGAGGAAAGTGACAGATAAAGACAACATAATGAAATTATTCCAGGAAGCAACTAGAAAGATTTGAATGCTATAGATTGAATTTATATGATGTTGACATCTGAATTTTCTGTTATGGCTGTGCTCATGGCACAAATCTGCAGAAGTGCATATGTAGAGATCAGAATACGAACATTTTAAAGATGTATGATGTAGATATGCTAGTCTCAATAATATTGTAGGGTGGCGCCTCAACCTTGACTATAAGGACACCCTTAAAGGCACCTTCAAAATGTAAATTAAAATATTAAATCTTTAACAGTGCCCGGCCAAGTGAACAAAGCTAAAAAGGTACATGCGAATGGCTAGGTTAGTTTGAACAAAGTTTCATCTTGATCAGACATATATTGAATAAAAAAGACATTTTTAGAAAATTAAGGAATCAAACTAACGCTGAAAATGTTTATAAAGTTAAAAGGATGAAGCATTATATATAGTCTTTCTAATAAACAACAATAATTGAAAACGTAGAGAGGGAAAGCTAAGACGTACAATGTAGGTGTGTATAGTATTTTGCGTTAAATCGTCCACGTCAGATTAGGTGTGTATAGTCTTAGCTAAGACATATAAGGGTTGTTCCGTTCAAAAGGAGGGAAGGGACGGAAGGGAAAATCAGCATCTCCCTTCATTCGGTTTGAAGTTTTAAAGGGAAGGAAGTCAAAATTTTAGTGGATTTCTGATTACAAGGGGAGCTAAATTTTAGAATAATTATATCTCCTATCCATATACCTCATCTCTACGTCTAAAGTTTCTCTTTTATACTTATACTAGTATCGCAGTCAATTTGCCTACTATATTTATCGTGGCAATTTTAGCTCAATTATTGTCACCTACCCCAACTAGATTCACTGTCAACTTGCCATATAGAGACGCAGAGATAAAGAAGCTGGTCAGAAACTTTGATTTGTAGGGTGTATCATGCTTGGAGATAATAGGCTATGATGGTAAGATAATAACGAAACACAGAAGTAATCTTATAAACTTGTACTAAGAAAATGTGTAACTATTCACACATGTGAGAGTGCGGTCGTTAGAGAAGCATATAGAGGAAGAGGCAATAGAACTTCCTAGACTAGTGAGTCATAAGAGGTATTGTCACTATCTATATCTAGTATTGTCACTATCTATATCTAGTGTCAATGGCAATAAAGGAAGGCCCTTCATATATTGTGTGTATGATAAACAAGGCTCCACATAAGCTTATTAGTGCCTCCAATGTGACTATGAAGTGCACCTAAAATGCGTTACCCATGTGGACCGCTAGCCTACACCTCAACCCATTCATTTAGTTATATATCTATTATTACTTGATATCCTTTAATTATCTGCCCTGATTTACATGTAATTCCCCCTCCATTTATCGTTATTCAGAAGATTAAACTTGCCCTAATGTATGTACAAATTCAAAAAATAAAATACATCACACGATTATGGAATTGTTCATATGTATGATAATTTGAATAATAATGAAGTGTATATATATAGCGAAACAGATAAAGATAGAAAAAAATATGAGTTTAATATATATATATATATATATATATATAATCTTTTATGTTGCTCTTTTAACTAAATATATAATTATGTTATTATTAAAAATATTTTAGTATCAAACTTTAAGTCCTAAGAATATTTTAAGAGCTTGAAAAAGCATATTTAATAGCTTCATTTTAAAACTCAATCATGTTATCATCAAGTGAAAGCGAGTATGGATTTAAACCCCACAAAGGTGAAGTCCCCCTTAAATATTATTAATAGTTTTTTTATATAAAAAATTTTAGAAATGGGTTAAACTCACCCACTATCTAAAGGTAGGGTGAAGTCTACCTTTTTCCTAGAAGATACTAATATCGATAGGGTGTATCATCTATTACTCTCAAATATAAACCTAAACACTTAAAAGTTAAAATATTTTTTCAAACGCCGTATATTTGGGTATATGCTCAAAACAAGTCTACCTTTTTAATATTGTTAAGGAATATATATTTTTAGTACTATTAATAACTTCTATATAGTATATAACTGCTATCAATTTAATACATATATATTTTTTTAAAAAAATAGAGTTATTATTTGATTAAAATAGAGTTTTAAAATAAAATTTGACTTTAACGGTGATAGGACTCAAATTTTAAACAAAAATTTGAGTTATATATTAAATTCAATTTTAACTAAAAAAATTAAATTTTTGAAGTAATATATTATTGGTGTTAAAATGATAAAATTTGAGTTATGTAAAAGAAACTCAAGTTTTACCAATAAAAAATAATATAAAAATCAATTTCATTTAAAAACTTGAAATTTACAACTGTGAAACTTAAATTTTGTTATAAAAACTCTAGTATTTTATAAAGAAACTCTATTTTTGAACACAATCAATTTTTTTACTATCACTTTTTCCAAAAAAAAAATCAAATTTTCATGCACAACTTCACCTTCACCTGTAACAATAAATCTATAATAATAAATTAATTATTTCATTTTCTCTCTTTTGCTTTTTAACTAAACAAACGATAATTACAAATACATTCCCTCTATTCCCTTCCAATCAAACTAAATATCGAAACATTTAACTCACTCCCCCTCCAGCAAACCGAACAGGCCCTAAAATTTTCCATCTCCCCACAAAATGCTCCACAGGTAGACAGAGTGACTCCGTGAGAGAGAGAAGAGGAAACAAACAAAAGGTTGAATCAATTGCTAGCTCTCCTTCATTATAACAATACCTTCTGAATTTGCCAGTCTCCCTTCTGATTTCTGAATCTCTCTCTGCCCTTGTCCACTATAACACATATTGCCGAAGTAAGACTTCTCTCTTCATATTATTCACCCACAACATAAAATCATCTATCATATATATGTTTATATATTTCTGCTGCTTTAGTCTCTGTTTGTGCTCTTCCCTCTTCTTTGTTTTCCCCTGTTCATTGTTGTTCTCAGAACTATGATCTTCTCTCACGTCTGCTTCCAGTTCCAAGTATGCTCTTTTCTTTTCTTTTTTCTCCTTGTATATATGATGTGGGATTGCTTCGTTTTTGTTTTCTAGTAACTCGTGCAGGAAATATGATCTTCTCCGATTTCATCCTCAGACTAAATGTTTTTGTTGTTGCTGTTGAAGGAGAAGATGGAGGAGGGAAAGAAAGAAGGAAGAAAAGAGGAAAAGAAGAAAGAAGAGGTAAAGGATGAGAAGAAGAAGGAGGGAGAAGAAGAAGAAGAAGAAGCAAGGCCAGAGATAGTACTGAAGGTGGACATGCATTGTGAGGCCTGTGCCAGGAAAGTTGCAAGAGCATTAAAAGGATTTGAAGGTCAGTTCTCTGTTCTAACATTCGTGTGACTGACTCTGTATTCTTAGTATAATCATGGATTGATTAGATAGATCAGATCACTGGATCCTTTTGCCATGTCAATATAGACTGTTACTGCCTAGTTTCTAGGTACTTTGATTCTGTGTCTCTGTCATTTTACAGAAAACAGGATTGATTATAACAGAAGTGTTGAAAGATGTTAATGAATGATGATTATGGGAAGTACAGGAGTGGAGGAGGTGAGTGCAGATAGCAAGGGAAGCAAGGTGGTGGTGAAGGGGAAAGCAGCAGATCCCATTAAGGTATGTGAGAGGCTGCAGAAGAAAAGTGGGAGGAAAGTGGAGCTCATTTCGCCATTGCCAAAACCTCCAACAGAGCAGCAGAAGAAGAAAGAAGAAGACAAAGAGGCGCATAAGCAGCAGCCTGAGGAGAAAAAAGAGGAGGTAACTTTAATCTCCCTTCTTAATTTCTTTCCTTCCCTCGTCTAGGCAAAGATTCAAAAACGTGGTGTGCAAAGTGATAGGGTCCTGACGTTAGAGAGAAAGTTGATGAGTGGGCGAGGCACATGGATGAACAGTGAATTTCCAGAAATGGTGTATATAGTTGAGGACGCATTGTGTAGTGTGGCTGACATGAAAGGAGCGAAACAAGGTCAGCAAAATGGTGCCCCGATGAAAAAGGCCAATAAGGCGAAGGCAAAGCCTTTAAGCTTTAGACCCCACAACACAATCCTCGACCTCTTCATCTTTCATAGATCAGATTGAGCTTAATCCCATAATAATATTGAAATCATGTGTGTATGTATATGTATATATATAGAGTGGTGTAGTTGAATGTTGTTAGGTGTAGAGGTCACTGAGACATGGTTAAGTTATGGTCCCATGGTGAAGAAGTGAGAGAAGGAAGATGAGGTCAAAAGTGAAAACAAAAGGGGGAGGGGGGTGGGGTCAGTGAATTATGAAGGATGACATTGGAGAGTGATCCGTCTTACAGAGTTCTTGGCATTTTGTGCCCCTGCACAGCAGAGGCATGGCCCATATTTCTCTGAACTGACTACCCAAATCGGTGTTCCTCAGTGTGTGTTGTGTAATGTCTGATATATATGTTTTTTTTTTTTTGTTACAAGAAATATGTGTGTTGTGTAATGTTTGATATATTTGATGAGACGAGGAATTGAATTGAATTGAATGAATGAAAATGGACGCAGGCCCCAGCAGCGGTCACAGTTGTGCTCAAAGTTGGGATGCATTGTGAAGCATGTGCTCAAGTTATTCAGAAGCGAATCCGCAAGATTCAAGGTATCTACTCCTCCTTCTCTTTTCTACAAGTAAAGTTTCTTAAATTTTATATATTTTATTCTTTTTTTTTCAAAATTTAAAATGACATCATTTTAAAAAAAAATATCACTCTATCATATTTATATTTTATTAAATTTTGCCTTGATAAAAAAGACTTATAAATAGATATATCATAATCGTATTGCATAATCTCAAATTGGATGAGTTAATTATTTGAATATTTAATAATAAAATTTTTTTAAAAAAATAGTGTCTTAGACCGGGTGGCCTAAATGGTTATTAAACAAATTCTATTTTGTAATATAAATATTAATTCTGAAACTCTTGTCTTCACCGATTTTAGTAACTTGGTGGTTGTACATGCATCAATAATAATTTCAGTACAAGACTGAGATTAAACCTTGTTGAGATAGAATGGTTGACGAGAGGCACATTTAAGTCGTTGGTTCTTTTGATGTATAAAAAGGCATCGTTTTAAGTGTCAGTTGCATGTCACGAGCTGTAAATAAACTAGTCTTGTTATCTTTATATACCTAAGTTATGGCGCTAATCCAGTTCTCCTTTTCAAAGGAAAGCAGCTTTTTGAGGTTTTTTAATCCTTTCTTTTTTTTCACCAACCGAAAAAAAACAAAAAAGAGCTCTCATTAATTTATTTTATCATTATTGTCGTATTGACTTTAACAGAATCCCTAGGATTATTATTTATTTTTATGCAAACAAATTTAAAAAAAAATTAAACTCACTTATAGTTTAAAAATAAGATAAAATTTCTCTTCTTTTTAAACAATACTAATATCAAGCAAGATAAATTAACTATTACTCTCAGGCGTAAATTTAAGTACTTAGTAATAGGATAATTCTTCAAACGCTATAATTAGAATTATAATAAAATAATATTTTTTAAAAATTAAATATAATCTAAATAATTATATATCTTATTTATTTTTTGTAAATTAAACTCATGGAACAATATGTTCCCAAGATTATTATGTTAATGCTAACTGTCTACTCCCTTCCCTAACTCATAAGCCCTCCCTTCATTTTAACCGAGTTTAACCGGTCGGCGGTAGCCCAAAAAAACAACAGAGAGAATCCAAATTTAACAGAGTTTAATGGATTCATGGGCCAAAATCTGGGCTTGGCCCAAGGATGGGTCTTATTTTTAAAATTTTTATTAACTTGACAACATTTTATTATATGAACCTATGTCAAATTATGATCATAATTTAGAAAAAAGTTGGTAAAAATTTCTGTTTAAATTTTTTTTTTTAGTTAGAAGAATGTAATATGCTTTTATATATAAGAAGTATTAGTACCCTAAAGAATTTATGCACGAAAAGTATACTCTAATTTAGGTCTTTCTAGATAATATAAAGTTATAAAATGAAGACATTACACCCATTTTTTCTGTAATTTATTCTCTAGAAAATTAAAATCCCTTTATTAGTCTAAATAATTTTTAAAATAGAAATGGAGCTGTTCACCCTTAAAAAATTTTAGAAAACTAAACCCCTTGCCTTGAAACATGCACATCAAATGCATGTCTTTTCCTTTTCCTTTGTCTCTTTTTTATTCTTTTTGAACCAATACTAAATAGAGAAATTGCTTAACACAAGCACAACATCTTCTAAAAATTGAATTACCCCTATAATTCCTTAAACAAATTATGAAACCTATATGGTAGGTCCTTGTACTACGTTGAATGAGTGGAGGAAATTATTGTGAATGCAGGAGTGGAATCAGTGGAAACAGACTTGGGAAATGATAAAGTGGTGGTGAAGGGGGTGATTGAACCTAATAAGCTGGTTGAATATGTGTACAAGAGAACTGGAAAGCAAGCTTCCATAGTGGAGGAAGAGGAAAAGAAGGAGGAAGAGAAGAAAGAAGAAGAAGAAGATAAGAAGAAAGAAGAAGAACACAAAGAAGAAGACGAGGAGGAGGAGAATGATCAAACTGATATCATCAAGAGGATGGAACACTGGCCTTCCAAATACTTCACTGATTACGCTTATGCTCCTCAGTTCTTCAGTGATGAGAACCCCAACGCTTGCTCTCTTATGTGAAACACCTCCTTTTCTTCTTTTACTTCTTTTCTGTATATCATTAATTACTATTGGAAGCTCATTAACTCAAACAATTTTCTGCACTTCTGCCACTACATAGTGTTGTGACTTGTGAGTGTTTCTAGGGTTTTTGCTTCTCTTGGCCTTTTTTTAAGTACTGACAGAACTTTTGAAAGCTTCAAGTGTTTGTTCCCAGATTCTGCAACAGAGTTGTGTTTAGGTTGCGTGTCATCTGATAGTGAACAATTATGGAGTTGTACTTAAGTTTACTCTGAAAAGGGTCAATTGAAAGACTCATGTTGGTTTCAGTGTAGGTATGTACTACTAAATTAAACTTTGTCCTTACAATGCTTGTAATTATCATGTTGGAGTACAAGGTACAAGTGTGAGTAGTGAAAAGAAAAGTCTCACATTGGACAAATCTATATTGAGAAAGATGTGTGTTTGAAAACTGAAACCCATTCATAAACTTAACGCCTTTAGATTTTTAGTTAAGATATGGTGTTAGATCCGTATCAAAAGCATATTGATCTGCCCAAATAATTGGAAGTCCAATAAGATTTGAATCCTTGTTGTGTATCATAGTCTAAATAAAATAAAGATGAGCTAAACCAACCAGCATTAGTCCTAATGGAATAAACTTTAACTACTTATGCATGAGATTTTTAGTTAGAATATATGCGAATGTAGAAAATATTTATAGGAGAGATATCTTTAATTGGGTATAACAATGCTTGAATCTGACTTAGTCAGATAGGCATATTAAAAAAAATATGAACTGAGAAATATGTGTATTTATAGAAAAGACCTATTGACTCGATACCATGTACGTATAACTGATTACACATAGAATTTCAAGTTATGGATTGTCCTTTTATCTTAAAAAGATTCAAAATTCATACATGTTAGGCCTATAAGTATAAGAAATCAATGTAAACATTAGAATTAGTGGCGTGTTAAAGCTTATTGTTGTGGTTTTTGTTGATTCTCATAAACAATTTGGACCTAAAGAATGACTATGAAAGATATCCTTTGAAGTATACCCTTGTGAAAAGGGCGTGTTGGTGGAAGTGTTGACACGCATCACTGAACTTTTGGCATGTAATAAGCATAATGTGACTATCAGATGTTGTTGAAATGAAGAATTTGAAGCAATAATGAGCCATCAGTAGAGAAATTCTGGAGGAAAAAATGGATTTGCATATATGCCCTAAGACTGGATAAGATAATGACCTGTGATCATATTAGAGATCCTAAAGCACTACTCAGCCTGCAATTTGGGCATGGATTTGAAGAATTTTTTGGGATTGCTGATTGTGGATTCTGATTGAAACTTCATAGTCAGGGAGACTCAGAACCTTCACTTTCTGTTTCCCTTGGCATCAAAATGGTCACAGAAAATTCAGATTCTTTGGTCCATAACTCCAAAGTGATTGTGCTCAACACACATTGGTTGACCTAGAAACTTGTGAGGCTGTTCATGATCAACCAGAACTAAAAACCTGCTTTTCTTTGTACAATTGAGTCTCCAAAAGGAACAAATTATAAACAAGCACTAAACTGAGAATAATTTGAGTAGAAGTTCATGAGCCCGGAGTCATCTGGTCTCATTTAAGACGTCACATGCTAAGAGTGCAGCACCAAGTGTAGTGGGTGTTGCAGTACAATGAAGCTTGTGGCTTTAGAGGAATCTGCCAAACCCATTATTGCCCTACAATCATGGGTTTTGTTTTTGTGTGTCTTAGCATTTTGTGTGTGATGGAAAACATACATATGTATATGTGTGTGTATATATATATAATGGAAAATTACAATAACATCCTAAAAAAGGAATTTAATCATCGAAAAAGTTCCATAATAAATAAGTAGCATACAATAATCATGGAAAATCTCATTTGTTATACAATTTTTTTATAATTATATTCATTCGTTGGGATGTCATGGTGATTTTCTCTCTATATATGAATGGACCACGATGGAAAAGGTGCAATTTATGAACAACATTTCACATTTGAAAAGTTGGGGTTGGTGCCTAACACAAACATAGAGAAAAGGACTGATGGAGACTTATTGGCCCTGTTTAATGGAGTTGTGGTACCAGGAACTTCCATGGCTGAAAACTCAAGACTCTGGCTCTCAACTTCTCAATCTGCTTTCTCTTCTGTTCCAACTTTAAAAATTCCATTCAAAACTTTCTGAGATTCCCAGAATGGTAAGCATTTTTAGTTCTTTCCAGATTCAATCTTAACAATAATATACCACCCACTTTGCAGAAACACTTTGATCCTTCAAAAAATCTAGCCTTTTCCTTTTATTGGTTTGTCTTCTTCTATTGCCTCATGAAACAATTCACCAACTTTTTTTTTAAGTAAAATGAAACTTTAAACTGAACCTGGGAATTGTTATGGTCAAAATATCAATCATGAAACCAGAGAAAAAAAAGAATTTAGTCTAAGACCCCACAAAATATGAGGGAACAAACTTTGAATTAACCCTTCCCACATTTTTGTGATCCTAACAAAAAGTAATGAACAAATATTTTAGGGCGAAATAAAGCACTTGATCACCATTATTTTCAATAAATATAAATATAAACTAAATTTTAATTAATTAAAAATGATAAAAATCACAAGCATCATTGTTTTGTTTGTCATTTTGTGATTATCTCTTTATTGGGCCAAAATTCTCCACTATTGACAGCCGTTGCCCTATTCTGCTACGTGGTCTTTATTCTGTCGAGGTTAGATTGTCAGCAATTTCAATCATTACATTTAAAGAGATATTTTAACTCTTAAATATTTAAGTTTACGTCTAAAAATAATAGATAACTCACCCTATCCAATATTAATATTGACTAAGAGAAAAGAAAATTTTACCTTACCTTTAAATCGTAGGTGAGCTCAACCCCTTTTTAAAAATTTTTATACAAAAAAAATATTAACAAACACAATATACTTTTTAATGTTCATGATATTATAATTATAGAAATGTTAAAAATTTATAAAATTCATACCATTTTTATTATTGATTTTAATTAATAAAATCTAAATATAATCAAAATTCTCAATCATTTATAAAACAAACTATTCATATAAAAATCGCCATCATATAAAAGTACAATTGTTCACAACTAATACAAACAGCAACATATATGTTAATAATTATTAAAAAAATATTAAAATATGATTATAATACACACACCTCCGCCTTTATAGAAAATGAACAACCGAACAAAGTGAAAACAATTAATTGTGTGGGACCCCTTCAAGCTTCCTTTTGACGCATGGGCACGTGACTAGATGCAAACTTTTCAGCATCGACTTTGTTTGGGTATAGTTAACATGGACAAAATTTTGTAAGAAAATATGTGTACTATTTATTTTATTGATAATTATAATTTATGACGTCAATTCTATTCATGTTTAGTCACACGTGTGAGTGTGGAGGATAAGGTTGGACTTTAATTGGTGTGAACATTTTGAAATTTTTTTTATTAAATTATTTAACTAAATAATCTTTCATTAACAACTTTGATTGTGTCATAGTCCACCCAAGATTGACTGATAACATTCCTAAACATTACTAATAATCATGTTCTCCAAAAAATAAATACAAACACTTAAATATCAATTTTTTTTTACTATTCCTCCAAAAAAAATATCAAATTTTCATTTACTAATCACTACTAGTCAAATAGGTACCCATCTTAACTTATTTATAAGCTAAAAAGATAAAGAATTTTTTTTATCCTATTAATAAGCTATATTATTAATTTTTTATATATTAATGTATAATTTTATTTTTTATTTATTATGTATAGGTTTATCCTCTAATATAGAGTATATTAAATATAAATAAAATTAAAAAATATATATTAAATTTTAAGGAATAGTTAAAATGGAGTTTTATTTTTTTTTAGTTTTAATAAAATATCGTGAAACTTGAAAGTGAATTATGTTTTAACCTTTAAATGATAAACTTATATATTTTTTGGTGCTTCCACAATGGAGGCAATTAGGCATCCGCCCTATATGGACACTTAATTCATTTTAAAAATAATATATGATAAGGATAGAATTAAAAAGAATACTTGCAAAAACCACGACCCCTCTTTTTGAATATTCCTAGCGTCACACTCCCTTTTTCAGCCTATTTAGTTTTATATAAAATTATAATTTAAAAAAAATTAACTCAAACTTTAATTTATTTATTTTTAAATAAATAATAATATTTATCTATAAATATTTTTAAGTTAAACTATAGTTTAAAATTATATTTTTAAATAAGCTATCGAGACTAACTTTTTAAATAGTAAAAGAACTTATAGACTATCCAATTACTATTTTATCCTTATTTTTTTTACACTTTCTCTCTTCTCTTTTTTTCACTCTCTCTCATCTATCATACTTTTAATCAAATTATCCCATTTTTATTAATTTATCAATATAAAAAATTATTATAAAAATAACTATCTAAAGACTTATTTAATTAGAACTATTTTTTTTATAAACTCTTTTTTAAAAATCCTTTTTCATAAGTTGTTTAAAAGATTTTTTTTTATATAATTTTTTTTCTAAAAATTTATCAAAAACACACCATTTATCTCCAACACCAAACAAACCCTACCGCTTCAAGGAACTCTCCACGGGCTTTTTGTCCTACGTGTCGCTGACGTGCCCAACGTGACGGCAACTCCCTCAAGGCCGCCCGACAGATTGACGGCGTTTGGGTTCTCCGTTAGCTTAGTAGGATGACTTCCTCCGACGTGGCACTCTTTCTTGGGATGCACGTGCCTCTCCACAGGACTACACGTCCTCCCAGGTTTCGGGCACGGGAATCTCCCGCACTTTAAGAAATTCAATTTTATGTGATCTTACGAGATACCACTTGATGAGATCAATGTGAGCTGACATGTGTTTGAAAGACGTTGTCACCAACTTCCCATGCACTATCAAAGGTCTCTGACGCAAACTGGAAAGAGTAAGTAATTATATTATAAAAAATTACAGTGCCATGTGGCAATTCAGAAAAATAAAAAATAAAAAAATAATGCCATGCGTGGTAATTAAGATTGTATGAGGTCTTCAACACATGCTAAACTAATGGGTACGTTTTTTTTTTTTTTTGACAATTTAATAATGGGAATGGATCATGAACCATATATGTATAATGCCGTAATGATCAATCTTTGCCACTCTGAACGCTCCTCCTTTTCTTCATATTAATAATTATTAGCCTTTCAATATAACTCGCTAAAAGTAGACCTGAAAATATGAGTTAAATGCTATATACAGATTAGTCTGTTATAGATTGGCCTAAAAATTGACCAAATTTAATTGGCCCACTTTCAGGCGAGTTGGTAAACTACTAACCCGAGCCCGCTAAGATGGGTTAGCCCGCCAACTCGTCAGTTTTTTTAAATTATTTATTTTTTTAAAAAAAATTATTTTCATATATTTTTTTAAAAAAATAATTTATATGTATCAATATTAATTAGATTTAAAGTATAATCTAAAATTGTTAAAATATTTATTTCTTTAATTTTATCACTATCAACATATAAATCTGTCACAAGTAAAATAATAATAAAATAAAATATATATTTAAAGAAATGACTCAATAAGATAAAGTTAACATAAATTAAATATAATATAAACTTCAATTTGATTAAAACTCTAAAATTAATAAAGTATAATATAAATAATAATTTTTTTTAAAAAAAAAAGCGGGCTAACCCGCCAACCCGACAGATTAGCCCACCGCAGGTGTGGGTTTAGTGGAATGGGTTGCCAAAATGACAACTCAACCCACCATAAAATGGTAGGTTGACAGGTTAGATTTGCGGACCTAATCCAAATTCTCAACTCTAGCCGAGAGTATTCTTAATATACTTACTATTAGATAAAAAAAACACACACACACACATATATATATATATATATATATATATTTGGCTGTGTGTGTAGTAATTCAATAATACCAGAAGTTGAAGCGAGCCCCCTGCATTTATGTGTTTCGTTGATAAATATTTTAAATGTTGATTTTACACTTAAAAGCAAAATCAACGAGTTATCCAAGTGTTTGGACTTTGGAGGTTGGGAACTTGAAGGACACGTGGCTTCTTAACCAAATGAATATGGACAGATGAGCGAAGCTCTAAAGCCTGACACATGGATACGACAGCCTCACTTCTCACTTGCATACGTGGCATCCAGCAAAGCTGCACATGATCCCTTGCAATTAACTATACATGATTTACCAACGGTGGCGAAAGGAACAAATCCCTTATCAAAATCATAAATTGATGTTTAAATTCCTTTTAAAAAATTTCAGTCACGTTTAATATATGGCACTACTGTAAATATATTGTCTCCAATATCATTAGGCGGGTCCCAATCATAAAATGGCATTGATATGCTGATATTAGTTCTATAAAATTTTATTTGATAATTTCAACTTAAAAAAATATAGCTACGGAGTATAGGTGTTTATAATATTCATAACCAAATATATTTACATGAACCCATAAAAAAATTATCTAACTCAACCTAAAAATATTGTTCAAAATATATTTAGGTTAAGTAAGGTCAGACTAAATGTTGAGTAGGACAGGGCACTAGGTAAAATATAATGTCCTGCCCATTTAACCCAACCCTATATATACATATATTTTTTATTTTTTCTCATATTTTTATTTCTTTTATTAACTTATTCTATTTATAATTTTATACTTTTTATTTTAATTGATAACTCTTATTGCTCATCTTTAAAGTATTGAATATACTTCTTATATTTATTTAGATACTAAAGTTGTTTCTATATTTTATTTGTTAAGTATTTGATTATTGGTATTGTAATAACACTACAAATATCTGACTCCTATATATTTCAATCTTTCTTTTTTATATATGTAATAGATTTAAAAATTTTGATTACTATCTTTTTATTACCTTATTCTTAATAGATTATAGATATTATTTAACTCTTAAAGATATAAATATGATATTATCTTATAAATTTATAATTATATATTTTTTTCTCATAATATGAATAAGATATTATAATTTAGGTATATTTATCCTGTGCATATTTAATCTAAAATAATTAAAACTTTTATTAAATAAAGATAAATATTAAACTGTAAAATATAATATATATTTTTTTCTAAATAGAGTATCGAGTAAAAGAGTTACTCTACCAACTCTTCCTATCTACGCAATACGGGGCTCCTCCCCTAAAGCCCCTAAAGCCGACCAATTCTGTAAATGCGTGCTTGCAATTTATTTCAACTTTTTGTGGCCTCTTTCTTTTCAATTTGGCCAAGCGACCCCTTCATATTTTTCTTCAATAATTCATGGTAAAATTTTTCCTAATTCAAATATAAAATATTACTCCTTCTGATGGTCCTTAATAGTAGTTAGTTAGATAATTGAGTTTGATACTAGATATAAAATCTTGTTCTATTTTCCTGTGTTCATTATCTTTTTTAAATTAATTAATTTAATTTATAAATTGATATATAATATAATATTATACATAAGTATTTTATAAATATAATATTAAATTTGATATAATTAATTAATTTATTTTATTTTCTTATAACAACAAGTTTTATCCTATTAGATGGGATTGATTATATAAATTGTACTATGTCATTATACTCTAAAAAAATTAAGTCATTAGATAAATTGTTGATTAATATGTCCCGCTTAAAATCTTATTGAGTGTTCTTTTTAATTTTTCCTATATTTTTTTACATTATTTTTATTTTTTTAGTCTATCTAAATTAATTAACTCTATTAAAGAGAGGAAGAATATAATTTTTAAGAAGATTAACATGTTACATGTTTGTAAAATAAAATCTATGGCTTCGGGATTAAATTCTGAAGAAAGTTCACAAATGTGTTGGTACATTCACCAATTGCCTCAACTTTCTGTGGAACTCAGTAGAATTGAGCTAAAAATTATCCCAAGGTTTTGATTCATGAGTACTCAGTAGAACTCCTTAGGATTTTTTTGTTTTTTTCTGTGGGAGTTCGTAGAAGGGAATAATGCAGAGCGGTGCAGAATCGAGTTCCCAAAGGAGAATCAGAAACACTTCTTCATATGAAGTTGGAGTCAACTCGTTGTTATTCCTTTTTACTCTTTCTGTGGAGGCAAACGCAGAACACAGAAACGCCATAAAAAGATGTTGCAGAGAAAGACATTGAAGAAGCTAATGGATGAAGACGACGTGCTTGAGTTGTGTTCACAGTGGCCTAATCAGAGCCATGTGTTTTGGTGGCCATGGAATTAGAATATTACAGATGAAGGTCACATTGGACCATAATGGTGTAAACTGTAAAGCATAGCTGCATCATCAACCTTAGGCTGATTCTTCCCTATGATATCACTCGTAAGGGAATCCAAAGAAAGATGACGGACGCAATCTTGTTGGCTTTCCTATAAACAACATCTTCTTTCGAATTTAAGTATTCAGCCCCTCAAATTTGCAAAAACCATTTTTGGAGTTCGAGTGTTTGGTAACTTTGAAATTTGCAACCAAGTGTCAATTACAATATGAACCTTGATTCCCAATTACCGATTTTTTACTTCAACGTCTCTCTTTTTCTTTGCACTACAATCATCTAAAAGTAATCTCACTTTGTCTTTGCAGTGCAGTCATCTAATAGTAATCTCACGCTTCTGTAAAGAGAGAGAGAGATGAACACCTGGATGGGAGAAGTAAATCACCTATTCCTGAGATTTGGATGACTTCCGTGTGTTTTTAAATTAGACAGGAGATACTAATAATTTGAAATTATAAGAAGAGTCAAACCCCGTAACCTCTCACTTATAAACAATTTTTTATAACATTAAAATCAATGACGCATTAATAACTTCTATTGGGAGTGATTAAATCAAAGAACAAGAGAAACAGAGACACTCAATTTGCCACTTGAAAAGGTACCAACAGAGCAAGGATGGCATGCCCCACCACAGCTGCATCAGATACCATATTAGGTGGGAGTCACAATTGAAGGAAATTCCACCTCCAACACGCTTCTTCCAATCATTCTTACAGTCTTCAATGGAGAACAGAACTTATGAAAAGTACCAAAATATGACGTTTGGTGTGTTCCCACCGTTCCAACTTCTCCACCAGTGTGTGAAAGCTCATACTTCAAATCTTCTACGTTTTTCTTTGGAATGAATTAAAATCTTCTTGCTTTTAGAATACGTGCATACAACATGATCCAACTTGTGTTAAACATCAATTTAGTTACGCTGTAGGTAAGTGTAGGATTGTACCGATGACCTTTTAAAAAAAATTCTGCGGTCAAATCATAGTAATTATCTTGATTCTTGTAAAGACTAGAATGATTAAACAAGCATCTTTTAGAAATCCAAATGATAGTTTACTGCCAAGGGAAAAGATATGTGAATGCAGTGAATATGGGCTTTGAAATAGCATAACTCAACCAAAAGTTATTTTCAGCTACATGTGCTAATAGCATATCTTCACCTCCCCTTCTATTTTTAAGCAAAATTCCTAAAGAAAAAACATCGCCAAATAATTTACTTGCAGGAACAAGATTGTCTGATAAATGGCCGTCAAGCAGTTCTGTTATATGGAGTACAATCTAGACTTCATGACTGAGAGCTTTAGCATTTATCTCATTACTATACTACTTACTAATAATGAAAGGCTTTGAGGACAACATGGTCCACCGTACCATCTACGTTTTTACCTCTGCAAAGACTTGTACAGCACCACGGTGACATATTTGGCCAAAAACCGATGAGTCGTGCCAAGTGCCACCACCGAAGGGCTGGCCTTTCCCTTCTGCATGTAAAGATGATTGATCACTACATGTTGAGGTCTTGACAAAGGAGCTGGAATTTCCATATTTGTAGCAGGCACATTAAGCAGCGTCATTTGCAGGTGTGGGGGAACAAAGGGTGGTTCCTTTGCATAATCTTCAGAACCTAGTTGTAAGTTGCTGTAGCTTGATTCTGGTGACTGAGGTGGTTCAAAACCAGAGATACTTCCAATGTCTTCAGGAACATAATCCTGCATATTGTTAAGAGAGAACATCAATCTCAGAGTCTCATTTCAAGTACCAATTCCTCCAAGCACGAGAAGATACAAAGTCATTCGATTTTCACCCAACAAGATATACAATAGAATCATCAATTTTACCAACTTTCTCCATCCGGTTAGGGATTTGCAATTTTGGCCTTCCACCATGCATGTCTATGTATCCAAATCACACATAAAATACAACTTGAACTTGAATATTTAAGAATTAAAGCAACTTCCCCAGCTACTTAGCTACAGAGAGAAATTCGTTACACATCTCATTAAAAATTAAATATATAGATTGGGTAAAACAAGTTCAATTACTTCAGTATTACGATTTGAGTTTAACATTACGAGTTAACTCATACTTGTGAGTTTAACAACCTTGGTTCCTATGTATAAATGGGAGGGAAATTATAAAGATTAATAGACACCCTGAATTTATAGGTTTGCTTTATAACTTGGGCCACAGTATTAGTAAGGCATAACGCCTTTGTCACTAGACCTTGAGCTGCTAGAGGGAAATTCACCGTCAGATCAGAGTCACAAATAACATGGTTCAGAAAATAGTCAGCAAGAGCGTATGAGCATTATCACAAAATGTGAGCATTTAGAATAAATAGCAAAAAATGTCACCAGCTTAGCTGACGCCTCCACTCACAAGGCAAAATGAATGGAATTGAGTGCATTTGTGAGGTTAGAACCATGTATGTAGAAATAAAATATTCTTGCTCATAAGATAATAGGAATTTGGTCAAAGAGCAGGAGATAAGTAAGAAGAGAAGAAATTTGTTGAATGGCTTGAAGAAGAGAAGAGTGCATTCAAAGGCAGGTCGCTAAAAGATGATAAGGCTCAGTCACAATAACCTTGTACAAGGTTCATTTTCTACCAAAAGCCCTAATTGTGTTGAAAATCAACCCAACTCAACATAATTTAGCTATTAAAAGGACCTCGTTGCTCTGCTAAACTGAAAGATTGTGTATGAATTCCTTAGTGTGAGGACTGTCAAATTGATTTTCATTACATAACACATGCAGACAATAACAAAAAGAAAAGTACCTGTAAGTCTAAAATGTTGTAGGCATTGCCAGCATCATCTTGAGCCCAGGGGAGGTCAGGAGCATACCTCCCCCGTCCATCAACTAGGAACCTGTACTGGTAAACACCAGACGGTAGTACCTTCATTATAGTGAAGTCTTTCCCGGATCTTTGCATGGGCATTCTGAAAAACAATGAAGATTAGAATCTGAATGACAATCAACACTACAATTTGAAAACAAATAAGAAAGACTACAGCTTTCCCAAACCTTGTTTTCCAATTATCCCATGATCCCTCCACAGCTACTTCTTTCCCATCATAGCTCCAAGTAATCATCGTTGGAATTCCTTGTTCGTTGCATATATCTTCATATGCAGAAGAAGCTTGCATCCAAGAATGACTTGGGGCTTGCATTTCATCAGGTCTTTGAAGTGGAACCACTGGAACCTAATGATAGCGGAAGTAGAAAATTTGAAACAGGTATAAGAAGAATAACAGCCAAGGATATATGGAATGCAGCCAAAAATTTCAGAATCAGATTGGTAAGAAAGAAAAGAAAACCTCGAAATGTCCCAATCAATAATCTCCACAGGCAACTCGTTAGTGGAGGTGGGTGGGGGTAGGATAATTGATTCTTGGGTTGGACAAGAATCTAGAAAGCTGTGAATATAGCTCTTTTTGAAGTGATCCCAATACCTTGATCAACTTGCTTCCTAACCCACTTAACAGCAAAATATTCAATTTTGTCCCCAGATAAACTAAATGCCTAAAACATACTCACATGGCAACGTTATGAATCAGCTTCCCTGTTTCAGATATCAACTAAGGCTATAGAGTAACGGATAAAAAAAAAAAAAGAGGAAACTGAATAATTTGAGCGAGTGTGTGTGTGTGTGTGAGAGAGAGAGAGAGAGAGCTTTGGAGGTTCATTCGCCTAGTCGACTTCTATCAAACATCTAGTGTGCACCATATAGCGAAAAAAAATATGAAGAAAAACAAGCGACGCCCAGCCTTCCACCATGCATTTCAATATTCCAAAGAATTATATTAAATCAAAACTATTTGATCTCCCCATCTGATTTCAATTATGGGTTTAGATGCTCACTACAAGAAAAGGGGAAAAGGGGAACTATTTAACATCTCCAGCGAACATTTATATAAAACACCCATTTTCCCAATAATTAAAATCCCAGCACCAGATAGAAGGAGAGGAAACTCACTTGCGGAGCGAACATCAAAGGAGATTGGGTGGCTCTAGGGCTTGTAGGGGGCGATTGACCCATCAACTCAGAAGACACATTATTCGATGCGGAAATGGCCTCCTGTACACTGCCACTGCCTCCATCTTCTTCTTCAGCCCCTGAGGGACTTCCATTCCCATCTTCTCTCGCATTCACGTTCCCCATCGTTATTACTGCTCCAAATAGGAGAAAAAGAAAAAAGAAAAACAGAAACCCACTAATGAAATATTCAGATATGATTCCCCCGAGAGAACCCACTACGAATTCAAGAAATCGAAAGAGGAAAATCAGCAGATACGGGTCTAATTCCAACAGATGACCATCTGGAGTTTTTTTTTTTTTTTCTTTGGTTGGGAAAAGTTATATGGGATTATATAAGAAAGAAAAACCGAAACTTGTTCCTTTGAGAAGCACTTAACAGCACTGAGAAGAAAGTGTAGGATTTGAGATTAAAAAAGAAGAAAGTGTATGGTAGGTAATTATGATATTCCGACGAGTTTGGAAGATCGAATGGTGGCCCAATGATGTTGGGCGTCGTGGGGATGGTCGTCACGTCATCATATTGACGGAGTCTTTTTCTCTTTGCCCTTTAATTTGGTTCAAGATGCTATTTGCAGTTTGCTTCCCTTCCTCAATTCTTCTATCTATCTATCTCTTGATCTGCACAGAGACACCGCCACTCTCTCTGTTCTTCCCACCAACGGTGAAGGACCAGGCAGCCACTGAGAGCAGCTGGGCTATTGTCATCCCCTTTCGTTTTCCTCAAGATTGTGACCCTTTTAGCGAAATCTCACTTTATTCTTACCCCAAATAATTTCCGTTTCTTCTGTGTTAATTTTTGGGGTATTTTTGGGCCGAAGAAAATGGTTTCCCCCCCCTAATTATAATTAGTGTTCGGCTGTATCGTCGTCAATCATATTAACATAAATAGTAAAAAATATATTTATATTTTATAATAATTTAAGTTTAATTTTTATTATTATATATTTTTTATATAAATAATCTCAAATTTATTATAAATACTATTTAAATTTAAAAATTATACTTAGTAGAGAACTGATACTTAACTTAAAAATGAGAGTTGGGCTGCGGCTCTTACATAAACTAGATTACTTAAATTGTGCATAATTTTAAATAATACGAATTTTAAAAATTTTAAATAATACGAATAGTTTTCCTGATGTTCCAAATAAAGTAGGTACGGGACTTGACTTCTTTACTAATTAGAATTAGAATTAGAATGACAATTAGGATAGGGTTTCCATCAGGTTTGAGCATAACATATGAATTAATTTTTGTGATTAATATTTGAATCTATATTAAAAAAGATATTCAATTATTTATATTTAAAATTTAATAATATTTTAAATATGATTATCTTTAATAAGAATCTATATTTAAAATTTTTAGATAAAATAAGTTTTTTTTATTCTTTTTCCTAATTATAAAGTAAAATTTCTCCGATCCTGAATATATGATATAATAAGAGAATATATTTTTAATTATATATAAGATATATTTTTTATATTTATTAATTTTATTTTAAATTAATCTTATTAATATTCTGATAAAAATCAAATAAAAAAAATGAAAGAATAAGTTAGGAATATGATAATATGATGAGGATATTTAAAAAAAATATAGTATATTAATTAATTTAAATAATTTAATTAAATTAATTAAATAGAAGATAGAATATTTTACTTTGTTAAAAATTTGAGGTAAAATATATTATTAATGGCTTATAAATAGTACACAGCCTTTTGTAGATTTTAGATGAGTGATATGTAATACATAAATTGTATATAAAATAAAACATAGTATGGATAGCTAATAAAAACATGAGATGATTTAGAAGAGTTAATTGGAATATGGCTCAAATATTGGCGCACACACACACACACATATATATATATATATATATATATATGATTATTTGTTTATTGGCATATATTTGCCAGCTTAGCTCACTTGTTTCCAGATAATTTGGGTGATTCGAATGTAAGTGATTTATGATTTGAGTCACATCTGCTTCGCCACGTTTGGTTCATGGGGTCACCCACTCCAAGATTGACGCAATTAAGGCCTCCTCGTGTTTTCTTTGTCTCTATTTTAAATTATTATTTTTAGCTTTTTACTCATCCCCTTTATCAATTAAAACTAATTAATAACAATAATGATTCAACCCTTTTTTGGTATTATAATTTTTTCTTTTTCTTTTATAAAAAGAAATTGGTAAGTTAAATCCACAAAACTTACCATAAACAAGATATACCTCTATAAACATTTATATATCACATATTAATAAAATTTTAATATTAATAATAAAATTTAAATTTATGATGTTATATACAATTTATTATGAATTAGATAGATATGTTTTTTCCTTCAAAAACATATTTATATGGAGCATATACATATATTTCTTACAATTAAAGACAGATTAAGGCCATTTAACCTATGATGCACTCATTTTGGCTATATTTATATATAAATCTCTGTGTGTGCCTAATGGGTGTCTTTAAATTTATCAATATACTCCATCTAATATTTAATTAATATAAAAGTTAATTTATAATATAAATTAATTCTTATATTAAGAAATTAAGAATCAACGAGAGTATAGCAGATGAATGTATATACGTTTTTTTGTCCAGCATAAAAATCTAAACACCAATTAATGAAAAGATAAATGCAAGGGAAAAAAGTTCTCACCATCTATATCTTATGTAGGGATATATATGGGTAGGGTTGGACAAAACAATCTCTCTACCTGGTGCCCTACTTGAAAAAATTATGGGATATATTTTACAGCCCAATGCCCAGCTCTGCCCAGTAAAAGCTCTAACCAATTCAGGTTAGGCATGCCCAAATAGCGATGTTCTGCTCATATTGTGAAAAAAAAAATCTGTCATCATGAACTTATAAAATAATATCATATTTATATTTTTAAGAGTTAAATAATATATAATTCACTAAGAATAAAGTAATAAAAAGATAGTAATTAAAGTTTCAAAGTCTATTACATATATAAAAAATAAATATTAAAATATGTAGAGGTCAGATATTTATAGCGTTATTGTAATACAAAAAATCGAATACTTGACAAGTAAAACAGATGAGCAACTTTGATATCTATATAAATATAAAATTTATGTTTAATATTTTAAAAATGATCAGGGAGAGTTATCAGCTAAAGTGAAAGTGTAAAATTACAAATAAAATAAGTTAAGAAAAAAATTTTAAAAAATAATAAATATATATATAGGGCCGGGCCAAATAGGCAGGGTAACATACTCTGTCCAGTGTTTGGCCCTGCCTGACAATTGGTCCGGCCCGGCCTTGCCCAAATATATTTTAGGCAACTTTTTTAGGGTCGGGCTGGGCGATTTTTTTACGGGCTCAGACAGGCGGATTGGACTATAGGTATTATGAACACTTCTAATCTGATGTATATTTTTTATTTATTGTTTGTATTCAATAATAAAAACAATAATATTTATTATATGAATAATAATATTATTAATATTTTTTTGGGTACATAACGTTCCGTTTCCGGAAAATGAAGTAGTTGTACCGACGAAAGGCCTTTTATACTCTCCCATTCAATGAAGCTTTATTTAAAAAGAAAAACAAGGCACATATTCTTTTACTTTTTGCCTGTTTACCCAGTCCCTAATGGAGCGAATTTTGTTTCCTAAAAAACTTCATTTTGGAAAATAAAATATTCCTTCTAATATAGTAAAAACACTTTTTGTAGTAGAACAAATTAAAAAAAATTGGAGCTTCTTCAAGGGATTTTATTTAAGTTTTATGTCATTAAAAATGATTGATTGCCATAGTTAGCTCTTTATATAATTTTTTCCACGTACTCTGTCTATTTGACATGATTTGACCACCTTTGCTGGATATATTAGTATAATTTATAAGTAATAATTTAATAAAAAAAGAACTTTTTTAAAAAAGTTTATCAAAATAGTAATATTAGTAAATATTATGAAGGAATTTTGGCAAACGCACATTGCTTCTTTCTTCCATTGCTTTCCATGAAATCCTATTTAAGAAAACAGTTTCAAGATGAAGATCAATCATCTGTCAAATTATGAGCCTCATAATTAAACTGATTTGAAAATTGAAAAGACCTATTTTTAAAGTAAAAGAACCTAAATTTCATGCCAATTTGATCCCTTTGATCCCATTATTTTCAACTACACAAATGCCACAAATTCAAAGGATCTAAAAATAGTAATATGGTTATTGGTTGTTTAATATTTAGTGGGAGGGTATCATCAATTAATTTGAAGACTTCTCTGTATGTTATATCAAATTATCGATTAAGGGCTTAGGGTCTTTAGGCTATTTTATGAAATAGAAGATAAATTAAGTTAATTTAAGAAAGTGTGAGAAAAAGTAATAATATAAGGATTAGGGTTGAGTAATAAGTGGGTTGGGCTGATCATCTCCGCCCATTTATTTTTTTATGGGCACGGGCTAGCCCATGTCCGTGTCTTAGCCCGTTTATACGGACTGGGCTGAATCCGTTTGGGTTTCAATGGGCATGGGCAGGCCGTTTAATCAAAATAAAAATATTTTTTTATTTAAACCTATTTAAAATTCTAATAATAATTAAAATAAAATAACAATAGTACACACATGATATAAATATTCATCCTAAAATTAGAAAATAAAATATCATAATAATAACTACAAATTTATAACCACACAGTCCATATTGCTTACATAATAAAATTATTCATAATCTTAATTACTCAATTAGATTATGATTATATATTATCTACATTATATTTACTTGTAATAGTTGTAGATATAATTACCCATACCTCTATAAAATAAATTTAAAAAAGTATATTAGTATATAATAAAAATAAAAATAAATAAATATAATATAATAAATTAATAAAAAAAATATACCGGCGGGCTACAGGCTGCTTAACGGTCAACCTACAGTCCACTCATATAATTTACTGTTTAAGCCCGTTTAAGTTCGTCCGTTACAGGCCTATTTTGTACAGGTTTAAACGGGTAAAATAATATCAAGTTACGGGTGGGCTCACGGGTTATGGGCTAATTGCTTATCCCTAATAATGATGGAGGATAGAGATGTAAATATAGGAGATGGGGAGATATTTTTTATTTTATTTAATAGAGGATAGGAGGAAATTTATTATAAATTGATAAATATAATTTTATTATTTTGTTTAATTTTTTTTATTATTGAATTTCTTTTTTCATTAGAGAAGCTTTGCTATTCACTAGAGGGTGGGGGAGAGAGAGAGCCGTCACCTTCAATCCTTCATAGCCTTCCCCGGATGATATCGAAGTGCTTGTGGAGAAAGAGAGAGTCATCCCCTTTGAACCGTAGAGCAAGAAAAATGGGCTAACATGTATCCCGCTACAAAATGGACTAGGACCACCACCTATTTTTAAATATCTTTTTAAAAAATATTAATATAAAATTTTTAATATCATATTAATATAATTAAAAAATTAATATTATATTTTTAAAATTTTTTATCTTCTATTAAAAATCTCAAATTTTATAATTATAAATCTAAATAAAAATTAATATAATATTAATCAATTATAATATATTAATATATATTAATAAATAAATAATCATCTTTACTAATATTTAATAATAAGAATATTTAAAATAATATTTAAATAAAATAAATAATAATATTAATAATTTTTTTTTTTAAAAAAATAGGCTGATAGGTAAGGCAAAATGAACTATGCAATCCACTACAAAAGTCAGCATAAGCCCACTCTATTTTGTGAAAAAATGGGCTCAATCCACCAGCTCTGCTTCATTGGAGGAGATTGAAACTTGCATATAAAGATTAAAACTAAAATTTATTAAAAATATATATATCAATAATTTAAAACTAAAATTTAATAAAAGTAAAGAGACAAGAAATTTGTAGTTTTATTATCAATACTTTTAATAAATTTTGCTTTCAATCCCTTATATTAAACCGTGTTAATTAATTCCATTAAATATCAAAATCTTTGTAAAATTATAATAACTAAAAACAATGATTTGAAACTAATTTAAAATTAGGTAGATTAAAACTAAATTTTAATCAAATTATAAGGACTAATAATAATATTAACCTATTTTATACTATTTAAATTTTTGTATTGAGATTAATTTTAATTTTTTTTAAAAAATAATTAATTTTAATGAAGTTTTCTAATCTTTATAATTTTCTAATATACTGAATAATATAATATATATTTTCCCGCCAAGAATTTATTGTTAGAAAGAGGATTATTTTTTTGGTTAAAATATATAAATCCCTAAAAAATTTAGGTGAATTTTCCATAATATATTTAACTTTTAAAATTTAAATTAAAGATTATAATATTTTATATTTTGATTATTAAATTATTATTATTAAATGTATCTATTTTTGCTTTACCATAATTTTTATTTTATATATCACATCATTTAAAAAATAAAATTTAACACTTAATATATAATTTTAATTTATTTTAAATATTTAAAATAAAATACTTATAAAATATAAAATATTTAAATAACATTTAACATTTTATGTGTAATTTAAAATATTTTTTAAATACTTAAAATAAATAATTAAAAAATATAAAATATTTATTTGATCATTATTTAAATAAAAAATATAAACTATTAAAAATTGTATGTAAATGGCTAAATATTATTATTTTGTAAATAAAATAGTATATAATATAATAATTATGATATGATAAATACAATTTTAATAGTAGGGATTTTGGTAATTAAAATATAAGATATTATAATTTTTAATTTAAATTTGAGTAACACAAAATTCATGACGATTTTATGTATTGAAGTCTGTTCTTATTACGAAGACGACGCGAATGACCCGAGTAAGGGGAAACAATTGGTAAATGCCTCTGTCGGGCAATTCATCGAACACTTGAGCCACCATTGTATCAGACGCCTGACCAAACATCAAATCCTCGACGCTTCGCCAAATAACGTGAGTGTCCACTTCTCTCTCTGCTTCTCTCTGCCATCGTTTATCTTTTCCAATTCTTATTTGGAATGCACTAGGCACTGTCTCCTATCTTCAACCATTACTCTCGGCCTGATTTTTCCCACATTCTACTCATTTAGTTTTTTATTGTCTTTGGATGTCTGATTCTGTTTTCGGTGACAATGATATTGACTGAATGAGATTGTATTGTAGAAATATCCGGAGCACCATATCTGCTCTCACGTGCGCTTTGCTCATATTATACTCGAAAGCCCATTAGAGACACACACAACACAATGTAGAAAACTGTGCTGTGTTCTGTAGGTGCAGTGCCTCAAAGGATTACATGTTTTGGTGACTCGGCATGATACGAAGTGCCCATTTGAAACTATTGATGCTTTACATAACTCTTCTTGTTTGCTTCCTATTTTCCCCCATGTTCTTATTCTGGAAATTTTGAATTTGTCTACAAGTTTGGATGTCTGAGCCTGTTTTCTTTTGCGTTGAGATGAACTGAATGATATTACAGTGTAGAAAACACCATATTTGCGTTCACTCATTCACTTAACAAGCACATATTATACGAGGCTTATGGAATTTGAAAATGTTAGTGTTTAGTGGAACTTTTGCGCTCTCACATGGGACATGAAGCTACCACCGACACGGAATGCAATATTCATATGTAATCTAAAATGTTATGTTATTATCTCTGTTAGATTCAACTATGCTGTTAAGGTTACACATTGTTGTTACAATTTGTTATATCTGAATTGAAACGCTTGTTTCCACTAGTCTTTCTGGGCATTCCACTTTTCTCCCAGGCTCCCACATCCAGTTTTTTCAATGATGAATTAAACCAACTACAGAAGAACATGCTCAGCTAAAAAAATTGTCGTATGGTTGGTTGCAAACTTGCAGTTACCGATGCAAAGGGTTGAAGTTCTCTTTTATCTTTTCTGCTTTCCATTGTGGTACGTATGTATTACGTAAGGCTTAGAGGTTTTTGATGCCATGGAATAGCACAGTCCATTGTAAAATTAAAAGATCATGTTGTTTCATCCCTGATGTGTAGGTATCAATGCACTGTTCTGAATGAGTGAAAAGATAAAAATTCTTCTATTCATCTTATTTCCCCTTGGTCATTATATATCTTATGTATTATTCAATTATCAAGCTTGCGTCAATTTGAAAGTGTTTGGATCTTCGTAGATTTCTTGAATATGCAAAGCATAAGGAAGTCTGTCTTGAGACATATAAATTTGAGGAGGTCAACTGAAAGATGGTGTTTGGTGAGGGATGAGAATGTTCTAATGCAATTGAGATGCCTTTGCTCCTCAAGTGAAGCCAGCTCTGATCAGATACTGGATCGAGTAATTGGATTGGTGAAGAATTATGATAGGATTAATGCTTCTAAGGTATTATTAGACTAATGGTTAGTGTGCAATTTTACATTTTGTGTCAACTTTATATTGCTAACTTCAAATCTGTGGCTGGATTGAATGTGCTTTTTATGTAATGTCTTCTGAGAACCATCAACACTGATATGGATATATGACAGTATTGGAAATGGATAGGGCATGGTATGGTTCTATTTTTAAGTATTGAAGCCTTATTGAATTTTATTTAGATTTATCTATGGATATCCGGCACTACTAACAACCGACTAGTCCGGTTTGAAGAAATGTAGGCTCACTATAAGTAATAAGAATTGTAATTTTAGAAGATACCAGTGGTACTGTAGGAAAAATAGTTTTGTTCTTTCTAAGAGATTTTTATTTTCAAGGTCCTTTGGCTCATTATGCCCAAGTTTGGGACCTTAATTGGCAGTTTTGCCTATGACTCAGATCTCTACCAATGACTCAATTTTGCCTGTGTAGGTTACTGAAAGAGCTGATTTTCAGAAGGACTTGAACCTGGACAGCTTGGACAGGGTGGAGCTTATTATGGCTCTTGAAGAAGAATTTTCCATTGAAATCCCTGATGAGAAGGCAGAAAAGCTAACTTGCTGTGCTGATGTTGCAAAGTACATAGCCTCTGAAGCTTCTCAGGAAGATGTTGAAAAGCCCTGACTTCTTCTTGTCAAGTTTCCTATTTTAGCTATCCGAGTTTCTTTAAGTCAGCCAAGTTGCAACTATTTCTGTTGGTTGACCTATCTGTTAGATATTTGCTGTTAGAATGCATGGAGACTTAAAAGATCTTAGAGATTGATTTTTGTTCCAGTTAAGATAGGTCAACCTAGTTGAAATTTTCTGTTTGTTGACCATTTAAATGTTTCATAGATGCAGCGATTGGAAGAATACCAAGTACAGAAACCATTCAGTCTAAAGGATACATGAGCTAATCAAACACTGGTATTTGATGAAGCAATTTTATTAGTATCATTTTAGCCTTCTATATGATAAAATGTGCTATTTGATTAATAATTTATCAAAAGATTTTGTTGATAGAGTACAATGATATCATGTGATCCATATATTTAACTTCATCTAGTGAGATAAAACTTGTTGTTGATATGACAAAATGTCAGAAGTGTTTGCTTATAAAAAATATAACATAAACGCATGCAACCCAAATAAATTTTACAAAATGCATCTTTTTTTCCCCAAGGAGGGGAGGGGGGATGTATATGCTTATATATATATATATATATATACCATGATGTTTAAAATCCATGCAACTCAATATTGTGACTAGAGCGCCATCTAAGTGAGCCATGGGACTCTAAGACTGTCATATTTAATATACAAAATATACGAAAATCCCAGGGCAATCATAAAACAAATATATCAGATATTTGAAAGCACATATCTGAGAGACTTGTTCATGATTGATTTAATCTTGTGTTGTTTATGCATGCAAGTAGGACTTGGAATTAGTGGAATGCTGGAACCTAAAGTTGCCAGCACTGTAAGTGCGAATGCCATTCCCAAAGGTTGATAATCTGAGTTTCTTGTGTCTCTTGACATATGCTGGCTGGCACTTTGAGTTCTTTGGGATCTGATGAACTTTCACCCTGCATATTTTCTCCAAGTTGGGAATTGCATGCAGGTTTGAAGGAATATCGATCATGAACTCTCCATATTCATCTGTTACTCCTCGTGCCACCGTCGACGACTTTCCTCTCCTCTCGCTGCCGTGGCTGTGGCAATTCACCGCCACCAAAGCCCCTGCATGAGTTTTAGAATGGTTCAGTACTTAAATTGCTTTAGAAATACAAACGGGCTTGGGTGTAGTAGGATAGGTTAATCCATCAAAATATGGTGAATTAAAGTTCAAATCCCTGTTAGGAGATATATCTATATTTAGTATTCGACAATATTTCAAATAAAATTATCTCAATAAGTGGATACTTATGTTTAGCAAAAAAAAATTGTTACATAAATCAATTTTTTAAGCCAAATTAACAATTTTGAGGATTTTAAACCCGTGGTATGTTAGTCTTTTCTCCCTCACATTCGTAGATTACTTGGTACAAATGCATTTAGAATAGAATAAAAATGCAATAAACAATGATTTTGAGGGTCAATGAAAAATATTCCTACCATCAGTGCTTTTGAAGATTAAAAAGTAAACATTATTATCAGATGATAGAGAAGAATTAATGAATTATCCTGGATCCATCATTCAAATCTGACCTAATAAATATTGGATAATTTTTTTTAAGGATGAAAAGAGACCGTTCTTATGGTATAATGAACCAAACAAAAATCAAATCAACAATGGAACATTATCACTTTCCCTCATACAAACCACGTGCTCCTGTTGTTGTCTCATTTGCAGTATCCCTTAAGAATGAGAATTAATTAACTCAACTATTATATATATATATATTATATTCTGAAAAATAATAAATAAATAATTGTAATTATTATCATTAACTAGATGTGTGTCTCATAAATTACATGTTTTTTTTTTCAAATTTTTGTTTGGTTTCCTATCATTTTCTCACTATCCTCCATGCATATCATTCTTTTTCACGCATATAAGAATCGATTTAGCCTTAATTAATGTGTAATATGATTGAGTGAATATGAGACAACATATGTTTCTTCTTCAAAGTTGAAGTTTCACCAAAAACCAGAAAGCAATATTTATTCAATATTGTCACCAAATTAATAGTGAAACGCCAACAGCTCTCTCGAGATCTTCAGTTCACTGCTTTCATTTGAAGCATATCGTTCTTCTTAGAACAACATCTTAATCTTTACATAATCCTCAATTAATCTATCACCTGATTTATATATATTACTGTGTGTGTGTATTATTACAGTGAATGAGTTTTCCCAAACTAAAAGCAACGCATGATTAGAGTTTAGCTTGCATATAGCTCTCTGATATAACAGCATAGCTTCTTTCCATTTATGGGCATATTAATAACCCAAAACCACAGCGTCATATTTTAATGCCGTGTTTGGATTCAGGATAAATATTTATATGAAAACATTCCAATCTAATGCTGTGTGTTCCAAATTGGGCGAACAACTAAAAGTGATGATTCCAATTCAACACACACAAAAAGAAAATACGAGTAATAATGAAACTGAAATTTCTCTTCCTTTGAGTTTCCATTCTCTTTACTGTATGTTTGGTTGGACATTAAAAAGGTGTTTCTGGACAAAAACTGGTTTGGGACTAAAAATATATTTGCAGAAGTGATTAGAAAATCATGGTTTGAACAATTGAAACTATAGTTTCTAATAAGTATCTGGCACAAAAGTTTTTTTCAGATTATAAACATGTAAAATACCAATTTTTTCCTTTTATATTTTTGTTATCTTATCAATTTATATAACTATCATTTTATCTCATATTTTTTTTTTGTCATTAACTTATCAAAAAAGTTATTTTCTCAACAATTATCTAAATACTTATTTTTTCAAAATCACTTTTTATACGAAATCTATTATCTAAAATCACTTTATAATCAATTTTCTCTATAATCTATTTTCTAAAAGTTAAACTAAATACACCCTTAATCTAAGAACATTAAGAGAAAAACAATAACTTACAGAAACTGAAACTTTCACATCAAAGATCAAACCTCATTTAATTTTCATCTTCAACCAAAAACTAAAACTAACAGCAATATGTGTGAGTGTAAGCGAGTTATCAGTTCATTGAAACATGAACACCGTACCATATATATATGTGCGTGTGCAAACTGCAGAATTTAGAGAGAGATATTTAAGTACCCGGAATTGGCCATGCATGAAGCTGATCGGATTTTCCATGCAAATTATTATGGGCTTCACAATGAACAGATCCTGTCACAAGCACTGTGGAAAGCTTCTCCTCTCCATATCCAGCCATCTGCACCATCTCTTCTCTGCTCAGTAACTCCAACATAAAATCTCCGTCCACATCTTCTCCGATCGCCGGAGATTGAAGGAAGAAGAAGATGAAGCAGAGAAGAAGGAGCATCACGAGGGCGTGAGAGCCGCAAAAGCAGGTCATCTCCTTGGCGCTTATTGTGTTACGTAAGATATTCAAACCCAACACAGTACAAACATATATATAAGCAATGCCTTGAGTAATACAAGGCAATTCCATGGATCGTTTAAGTTACGATTTTGCCCTTATTGGTTTGACTTTATTATTATTTACGTAATGGAGTTCAATTTTCCTTGACTTACAAGTCTTCCCGCCCATATATAGATGCTGTTACTACAGATAACCAAACCATGCATGCGTGGTAAACAACATTAATCATTCACTTTTTAGAAAGTTTTTTTTTGTCTTAGAATTAATTAAAAAAGTTGGGATTTGGAGGAGATCCATGGGAAAAACTTTATAACTTTTTCGGCAAAATAGCAATGTACTAAAAGTATAGTTTAATTAACTAAATACTTGATAAAAGATTTATTTGGAGTAATTAAACTTGATCCACTAGAATATTTGAAGAAGGAAGATAAGAGAGAGGAGGGTAAAATGGGAAGTTAGGTGACCAAGAAGAGAAGGAAAAGAAAGAAGTTGTAAGTTGGAAAGGGAAGTTAAGGCTATTAGGGTATTAACTAAGTTGGTAGCCTACCCTTCGGCTACATATATATATTTATTTAATTAATTAGAGAAAGTTAATTTACTTTATATATTTAATAAACAGAATTTTTGAAGTGCAAAGGCAAAACAAAGCAAAGCATTTAGCAATGGCTTTTCTCGAGTAATCACGTTTACGTATGTGTTTGACTCAACCTTGGCAGCTAAGCTAAATTAAATCTCATTTTCTCCTTTCCCAACCTATCCAAACAATATATCTTCTCTTTCTCTCTCTACAATATTGTCGCTTTCAATTCTTGTTTTTTTTTCATTAATCCCATTTATATACGTATAGCAATAGATTTTTCATTTTCAGTAACCAAGAAAATATAATTACGTACATTAACACTCGTGGCATATAAAGTTAAGAAAACTGTATTTAAGTCTCAGGTAAAAAAATTAATTATAAATTTTTTTTATAAAATTATCAAACGATTGTGAAGTCCTATGATATGTATAATTAATTTTAACAAATTGTGAAATAATAGAACTATTATTGAAAAAAAATGCCTCAGTTTTTATTTTTTTCTTTAGTTATTATTTTTTCTTCTAGTAATTATCATTTTTATTGTTTGAATTATTATTTTTACTTCTTCTTAGTTGTTATTTTACAATTTTTCCTATAAAGTTTATTAGTTTAGCTTGTTAAAGGCTATTTGGTAGGAGGGGAGGAAAAAATTTTATGAGTTAGATTTTTAAAAATTATAGAAGTTAGGTTATAAGCTTTTAATTAATTTAAAAAGCATTTTATTAATTTTTCTTATCTTTTTTTTTGTGTTACATCTTCTCTTTATTAAAATTTTAAAGTGTAAGAGAAGCTTGGAACTCATTTAGTTCAGAGAATTATGACATTTATTAAGAATTAATCCCTTCACTTTCAGGTTGCTTTTATCAATTAATATGACTCTCTTTCATTCTCGTAGACAAAAGAGAGTGACACTTTTTGGTTTGTAATTGTATGTTTTAGCAACTCTAGCCCTTGAGTTTTTTTATTTTTATTTTTTCAATTCGAGAATCAAATCTAAATATTTTGTTTTCAGGTGACAATGAGGATTGGTTAATCACATTTTATAACATTTGATATTTTTTTAATTTGATCAAATGATATAATTATTATACTTAGAGTGTAAATGTGGTTAATTAACATTTGATATTTGTATTCTGTTGTATTTTTATTTGTTCTCTGTATGTGAATTTTTTATTATTTTATATCGATATTGATAAAAAAATAATTAGATACACTGGCTTTAAAAGAAAGATTACCAAGTATTATGGCTGAACAGACAAAGGAAAATGACGGCAGAAATGTTTTAAATTGATTATTAATAGTGAATTAATAATGTGAAGCAGAAGCTTCTTAAATTAATTAATTTGACAGGGCATTATATAAAGAGCAATAATTTTGATAATTTAGAGCGAATTGACATGGCCATTTTTTTTATTTGATATTTAAATTAATTAATTTGGAGCAATAATTTTGATAATTGACATGGCCTGTTGTGACGAGAAACTGTATGTATTAATTAAAATGAAAAGTCCGCCCAGCATGGGAAATTGGGAACGACTATTTGGCCAGTTTTGTTGGGAAGGTTTTGTAAACCATTCACGCAAAATATAGGGTATATTTTATAACATAATATTTAATTTTATATGATAAAAATTTTAATCATTTTAAACTATGTATGGGTGAATTAGGCATGATTGGATTTGTATACCCAAATCGTGATATCCTATTCATATTATAAAAAAAAAATATTATTATAAACTTTTAAAATAATATTATATTCATATATTTTAAGAGTTAAATAATATCATAATATATTAAGAATAAGATAATATAAATATCGTAATTAAATTCTTGAAATATATTGCATATAAAAAAAAGTTTTGAAGTATAAGTAGTTTGTAATTATAATTTTGTATCAATCTCTCCAAAGTTGATAAGGATGCATCATTTAAAAAATATGACGGTTAGCAAAGTTTAAAAAAACTAAAGAAAGAAATCAATTTAGTTATAAATTTTAAAAGATGTAATTATTTATTTGATTACTTATATTTGTTAAATTATCATTTAGTCACTAGTAGCTATCATATTTGTTCTATGTGAAATATTGTAATTTACAAATTTTGATATGTAAAGATAATAACTAACTGGGTATGGGCAAGGCAGCAAGCCTTACCCAAATATTGTCCTTGCTCAAAAATTGCCCATTTTTCATTAAATAATTTTTTATAGGGTGGGGCATGGCATTTTTTAAGAGGGCTCAAATGAGCTTATGAGGCACAGGCTTCTTGTACACCCCTAATATTTATATAGAATGTGAGAAACTATGCATTGATATTGGGCCGTAAAATTTGGGCCTAGCCCGCTAAATCTCTAAGAGCCCAGTTTGGCCTCATTTTTTTATACAAAATTTTTAAAAAGGAGTTGAATTTATCTACGATTTAAGAATAAAGTAAAGTCTTCCTTATTTCTAGACGATACAAATATTAGATAGAGCGAGCTGTTAATTATTTTTAAGATTAAACTTAAGTACAAAAAGTTAATATCTCCTCAAACGCTATAACTGAAACCATAATATAATGATATTTTCTAGGGATTAAACATGTCTAAATGATCGTATATCTTACTCTTTCGCCAATTAAACCCATAGATTATGGGTAGTTTGGCCTCACTTAATTACATTACTGTCCCTTACAATTTAACTATCCAAAGTCCAAACCATTAGATTCTTAAAACCTATTAATATTAAATAACATTAAGACACCTATTTATATTTAATTTTGTGTTAATATAATCTTTACTCTATCAATTTTAATTTTAGTCTCTTAAATTTTAAACTATGAGTTTTAGTCTCTTAAGAGATAAAATAATCTAACAGGTGAGACTATGCTAATCTTAACCCAGGATAATCACTCACTATACGGATTTCTTAAAAAAATAACACGTACACGCATGCAAGTGAAGAAAATATTCACATTAATTAGCTCGTTAATTTCTCTAATTTGCAAAGCATAATCCCCAGAAAATAAAAATTCTATTAAGAGTCATTTAAGAGTCTAGTTTGGATGGTAAAGTATAATATCCAAGACTAGCTTTCTAGACTCTAGTCACGTCCTTTCTTTTATAATATATATATATATATATATATATATATATCTTCTCAAGGGATATTTTTCCTCGTGGTTAACAAATTACTATTATTCAAATAACATACTATAATTTAAAACGATAATTTGTCTTATATAACATATTATTTACGTAATCATTACTATATGCTAATTTCTTTAAAGTAAAAAACAGTCTATAATCCTTGATTTATTTATTTGCTAAAAAATTATTTTTTGAGAAATTTAAACTATAATATTATTCAAATAAACAATTCATTTTTTTATTGGTGACTTTGCCAAATGACTCAAGTGTCAAAACCGCCAAAACTGAGGGCATGTGTGGATTAATTTTTAGAGAATAGATTTTGAGAAAAATAGATTTTGAAAATAGAGATATTTGGATGATTAGTAGTAGAATCACTTTTTATATTGATAAATTATCAAAAAGTGTATGATTTAATTAAAGTATGAGAAAGAAGATAGGGTAGAAAAGAAATATGAAAGATGAGAGAATGTAGAGAAAATAGAGGAAAGAGGAGATATGGTGAAGAAGAGAGATAAGAAAGGAGAGAGGAGAGAGGAGAGAGATAAGAGAGGAGAGAATGTATACAAAAAATTAGAGAAAAAATAGTAATTAGATAGTCCATAAATTTTTTTACTATTTCAAAAGCTATTTTCAATAGTTTATTTAAATGGTCAAAATTAATTCTAAAAAAAAATGAGTACTTATTTTAAATTTTTTTAAACTGACAAAAGTGGCTCCCAAAATCAACTCTATACATATACGTGTGTATGTATGCGCGCGCGCGTGTCTGTTATTAATTTACTAGCGCATACTTGGCGAAAAAAAAAAACCCTAGTGATGTATTCATACGGTGGAGTGGAGTTTGTTGAAACACAGTTGAAGCGGAGAGATGGGGAGATAAAGAGCAAGTCGATGGTCGAGTCAGAGCACGAGTCAGCGGGCGAGGAAACAAGCGGCGGTAGCGGTGAAGTCGGAGGTGCAGAGACGTTGATTCCGATTGCTGAAATCGAAAGGATAATGAAGAAGAACTTACCAGGCAAAGCCAAGATCGATCAAGATGCGAAAGAATTGGGGCAAGGGAGTTCATCCGCTACATCACCTCCCATTCCTCCTACGAATGCCGGGATCGCAATGACAGGGAAATCGTCCTCGGAAACGACATCCTCCAGTCCTTGAGAACCTTCGACTTCCCTGATTACGCGTCACTACTCCAGAAGTACCTTTACAAGTATAGGAATTGGGAACGTTAGTATATATGGCCAGATCGCCATTGGGGAAAACAGGTGATTAAGTGGCTGAATTTGGACGGGAAATGAATCTATATGGAGGATCGATCGAGCTTGAAGTGTATGCTTTCATCAACCTTTTACCTACGAATCGGTATATGGTTATCAATTTTTGAAGATATAGAAACTTAATGGGGGATCGATATGCTGGACCATTGATGAGTATAGCGTTCTTGAAGCGAAGTAGAAATTGAAGTAATACAACAATATATGCATGAAATATTTCTTTACTTTCTGTACTTTTTATTAATTCTTGATATATATATATATATATATATACACTTCACCAACTTATTTTAAAATATTTAAACCCAGAATATAATATATAGGAGATATTGTCCTATTTGAAAGAAAGGCATAGTAATTAATAAAGAGGAATTGAAAGGATTGGAGATTCATTCATTAATATTCCTGGCTGTATGAGAATACAGAAATTATGGGTACTGATGAAGTTAATAACACATAAAATGCGTACATATTTTCCAATAGGATGCTATTATGTTGTATTTAAGATTAATAATGGATTTACAATGATATAAAAAATATTTGAGTTTATTATTCAATATATATATATATAGTTGCAATTTTGATACTTATTATCATTTGTTTTTTTTTTCCTTTTTAACGAGTCATTATGCTTTTCACACACACTTATTAACATAGATATGAGTTATACTATTAATATGTAATATATTAAAGATCTTAATATTTTTATATGTATTTTTAAAGAACTTAATATTTTAAATAGTGTGCCTAATTTTATTTATAAAAAAGATATTGTCTGATAATATGAAACGAAGAGAGTAATTTGGATGGTGAATGGGGAAGAAAATCTTAAGTATTCACAACAAAATATTGCATAATCACAAAAAAGAAGAAGAAGAAATAAATAGAGTAAAATTTGATTTATAAATAATAAATATTGTAAAATCTATTATTATTAAATGAAATTTGAAAAGAAACAAATTGCTATTATTCCAATAACATTACTATAAGTTAGAATCGGTAATTTGTCTTATATAATATTATTTGCATAGTCGTTACTATATACTAATTTCTTTGAAGTATAAAACAGCTTAATCTTTGATTTATTTAGTTACTCAATTTAATTTGTAGAAATTATATCTCACATACTAATTAAACTACAATATTACTCAAATAATAATTCATTTTCTTATTAGTGCCTCTGCCAAGTGACTCATCAAGAATGTCAAGACCGTTAAATAACTGAATCAACTTTTTTTTTTTGTTACTAACTAATAAACTATTTAGTTACCGCGTATTTAATTCATTACAGTAGAGTGGAGTTTGTTGAAAAACTATTGAAGCAGAGAGAATGAGATAGATAGAGCGACTCGCTGGCTGAGTCAGAGCACGAGTCAGCGCGTGAAGGAACGTCAGGCGGAACCAGCGGTGGTGGTGAAGTCAGAGATCAAGGCAGTTGCTTCCGATGGCCGAGTCAGAGCACGAGTCAGCGGGTGAGGGAACGTCATCTGGAACCAGCGGTGGTGGTGAAGTCAGAGATCAAGACAGGTTGGTTCCGATGGCCAACGTCGAAAGGATAAGGAAGAGGGCCTTACCAGGTGGCTCCAGGATCACTCAATATGCAAAAGAATTGGTGCAAGAATGCGCGACGGAGTTCATCCACTACATCACCTCCGAGGCCTCCTACAAGTGCCGGAAGAAGGATGACCGGAAAACCATCGCCGGAAAAGACATCCTCTACTCCATCAACATCTTGCAATTCCAGGATAACGAGGCAACACTCGCTAGGTACCTTGAGATGTATATGCAGAGGGAGGAGGAGCGTGGCCAGATCGCCATTGGGGAAGACAGCGGGGTGGGAGAGGCGGAGATGACTGGCGGCGCTGCTGAAGGTGACGACAAACCCAATGGTATGGAGGTGGAGGCGGATATGGCTGGTTCTATGATGGGAGGAGGCCAACAGAATGATGATCCTAATGACGCTGCAATGGGAGAGAGGCAACACCTGACCACCGGCGGCGGTGGCGATGAAGAAGACCCGCTTGACTGGTTTAATTTTGCCGCCTTCTTTGGATCTGGAAATGCATCCGGAGAAGATGTAGCTTGAAATGTATGGTTTTCAATCTTGTACTTTCGAACGGGGTATGGTCATGGATCAATTTTGAATTGAAGGTATAGACGACTGGTATGTGAATTGTGTATAGCGTTGTTGAAGCATGCATGGGATATTTCTTCACTGTATGAAGCACACATGAGATACTTCTTTAATTTCTGTAATACAATATATGATAAAGCATGCATGAGATATTTCTTTAATTCCTGTTCACTTTCTTTTGATTTTGTTAATTTCCGTAATACAAATTTTTTTTCTCTGGTTTCTTGACCCTGACTCATGACTTCTTGTTTCAAAAAGATTTATCTACAGTGCATGTTGCGAATAGGGATTTTAACTTGAACAGATTTTATTAATCAACTTATTTTAAAATTACCCATAGTGATAGTGTACCACTCTATTTATAAGTTATTTGTAAAAAATAAATTTGATCTTACATACAAGTCATTACTTAGATGGTTATTAATGACTTTTTTTTAATTGTATCCCTATTTAATTTTTGTTGGAAAGAGAAAAAGAGCATAGATATATGAGAATAATTTGTAAATGTAATTAAAAAAATTAATATAAAAAATTAAAAAAATTTATCAAATTGAAAAACAAGAGAGTGAGTATGCGAGAATACATTTTTTGAGTTGAGTTACAAAAAAAAGAAGAAGCTATTTAATATATTTTTTAGTATGCGAGAATGAGTTGTAAATAAAAACAAGAGAGTGATACTAATTAAGTATGAGTTTGAGTTGATATTATATTAATTGAAGGGTATTCTTAAAGTTTAAACGTGTTTTTTTTTGGGAAAAACTATGGTTTTTTAACAAATTAAATATTTTAAATTGTATTTAATAGGATTAATTGGTATACGTATTTTTATAAAAAAAATGTTTGAGAAAGAGAAATTGAGAGGAGTAGAGCTTGATTTCTTCCTTTTATATATGATCTTGTGCCCTGTCAAAGGTTAAAGGAAATGGCAGTCAGTTCCTCATGACTCCTAAGTGCTCAAACTACTAGTATCATTTCAGCTTTAATTTTTATTATTTTTTATTTTGATATGCTTATACAAGTTAGTAATATAACGTGAAATATATATAATTTTTAATTAATAGATTAAGAATAAAATATAAAGTGTTAAAGATACCATTTAATTTAGATAAAATATGAAAATTTGTCTTATAAATATTAATCTGTGAATTTGGCTCGTACATGATGTAATTTAATTTGTAAATATGAAAATTTTATTTGTTAATATTAAATTATTTAGATTCTATTGGTATTAAAGAAAATTTGAGAAAATTGTTTTAGTTTTCTCATTTATTTTTATGGGTATATTTATAAAAAAAATACTTTTGGACAGATTTTAGAAAAAGGTTTTTGGAGAAGAAATTTTGGAAAAAAAGTGATCATAGATAAATGAGTATTTAGATAATTATTAATAAAATAATTTTTGTAACTAGAGAATTATTAGAAGTGTATGATTTTATTAAAAAAATGAGAGAGAAAATAGTGTGAAGAAGAAAGATAGAGAGAAAAGATTGTGTAAGAAAAAATAAGAGTAAAATAATAATTATGTAATGTATAAGTTTTTTTACTACTCTAGAAGCTAGTCTCAATAGCTTATCCAAAATTTTGATTTTATACTGTGATTTAGTCCAAAAGCTCTTTTGTATAAATATAATTATTTGTTTTAAATTTTTTTCAAATCATAGTTTAAGCTAAAAGTTATTTTAAAATATTGGTTTGAGGGTTTTCCAATAGGCAATGGATATCCCTTTGTCACACTACATTTTCTAAAAAGAAATACTCATATATTGTTAATATAGAACTTAATTAAAGAATTAATTTTTATTTAAAATATAATATCTATTTTATATAGTTATAAATTTTTTCTTTAATCAATTTCTATTGATACTCCCTTAACAATAATTAAATAAGATAGTTAATGAAGATGATTATGGTATTTTAAAAAAAATAATATATTAACTAATTTTTTTAATCTAATTAAATTAATTAAATATATTATATAATGATAAGAGCAGTAACTTGTACACACATGCTTGTGAAGATAATACTTGCATTAATTAGCATGGTAATTTATTTAATTTGCATAGCATAATCACCAGAAAATAAAATAAAAAATCTATAAGAGCCATTTTGAAGGCTAGTTTTACGGGGTAAAATCTGCTGTGCATAGTAATTCAGCGTTCATCCAAGATTAGATTTCTAGTAATTAACCTCCTCTCTATAGCTTCACAAAAGGATATTTTTCCTTGTGGTCAATAATTATTATTATATCTTATTTTTAATATAAAATATATTTAATTAATTTTTATAAATTAAAAAAATTAATTAATTTAGTTATTTATAATTATTATATATTATTTTTTTAAAATATCTATTTTAATCACGTATATTAATCCTATAAAGATATTTTGAGAAAAAAATTATAATTTTTAGAGATAAAATAAATTATAATTTTATATTTAAGATTAAAATATATTCTTTATCTAACTTTTAACATACTAATAGGTTTAAAGGATAAAACAGTTTTATCCTTGGTTTTTTTAATTACTCAAATAATAATAATTCTTTATTTCTTACTAATGAATTTGCCAAGTGACTCTTCAAGAATGTCAAAACCGTTAAAACTGAATCAACTTGATATATATATACTCTTGCTATTAATAAGCTATATATTTAGTTACTCTGTGTGTCATTCATTACAGTTGAGTGGAGTTTGTTGAAAAACTGTTGGAGCGGAAGAGAGACTGAGAGAGAGTGAGAGAGGTCAATGGCCTCGTCAAGGGGCCAGCGTGGCGGTGGTGGGAGAGGAGAGCGAATCTTTTCGCTTACGACCGTCGGAAACATGATGAAGAAGGCGTTACCGCCGAAGGCGAGGATCTCTGCAGACGCGAACGAAACGGTCGAACAATGTTTGACAAAGTTCGTGGACTCTGTCACCATCGAAGCCACCAAGAATTGCAACAACAATGGGCTCTCAGAGCTCACCGGCGACGACATCATCTCGGGGCTGGCCAAGCTCGGATTCTCTGATTACTTGGAACCACTCTACGATTACCTGGAGAAGTATAGGAAGCTGAATGAGCCAGAGCCGAGTACTAGTGCTGTTCCGGTAGTGCTGCGCCACCAGATCAGCGACGGCGACTATCAGAATGGGATTCTTGGGGTTGGAACTGCGGAGGATTTTCAAGGCTTGCCCGCTCTCATTTTGCACAAGATTTACTGAAGCAAGGAGATTGATATTCCCAAGGGAAGAATATATTTCTTTTTTTCCCGTTATTTTCTTTAATTTCTTCCCTCTTTATTACTATTTCTTGTTATTTTCCCCCGAAAATATTCGTGTTCAAAATTCAAATACAGAAAACTGTATAACAATCTTTTGAGGGTACAATTTAGATAAATATATGCATATTCCCTCTTCATTTCTGTGTACGTGTACAAGATTTTCTTTATTTTTTTTTACTTTAGGTGGACTCCCATGAATTAAAGAAAAAGAAATTTTAAGATGGCTTCTAATTTCTAAACAATATATCTTCTTACAGATTTTATATTTTGTGTAAATTAACGTCGATGAATATATAGCTTTCATCGTTGAAAATAATACAAAAATTATGGCATATGGGTTTATACTACTGTTCATCTGAAATATGTATCTCATACTGTTGATGACGTTAACAGTATGATATATTAAAATATTACTGATGTTATTCTGAAGTAAGCAACTACAGATGAGATTAGTTACATTACATTATAGTAAAGATGCATAACTTGCATAAATTAAGCAAAAGTCGCTTTCTTTTTCAACACTCTCTCTCTCATAATTATGTAACTTGTTGAATGTCTAAAGGGAATTACACCTCTTCAAGCCCTCAGCATTCAAGTACATGAAACTCTTTCTGTTAGAGAAGCTTGAAGAAGAAGGAACTGCATTAAACCCACAATAATGGCCACCGATCTTTGCCCTGCACACTTCATTCATCTGCTTCACAAACTCGTTCTTCTCATTGAAGGCTTGACCTGCATATTCCTCAAAAGGCATCCACTACAACACCAAGACAACACTAATCAACACAATACACAGAAACGCATAAAAAAAAAAAGGGAGTAATCTTTATCAATTAAATCCCTAAAGTAATTTCGTATTCTTATTTGATCTCATCAGACCGACAATTTTTTATGCACCTGGGCAGCTTCTATCTCTTGTTCTTGCACTTGAATGTCATAAGAAAGGGGTCGCAGCATGCACAAGATGAATAGCTCTGACTTTGTGAAGTATGATTTGAGAGTTTGTCTGATGAGAGAAGAAAGAAAGTTTCAGCCCTTCTTGTAAACTTGCAGATTCCAATCACTCAAACCCAGGAACAAGTTCCTAATTTTACAGAAGCAAAACAACAAATTGTCTGATTTGTATCTACCTTAAGGCTAACACTTCCACAAATTCTGTGTCAACCTGAAAATTAAGAAAGCCCCAAAGCCTTAGGCGCGCGCGCTCACACATATCGTTTACTTGTGCTATAGTTTATAGGTAGCACAATCAGAAATTCAGAATACTCACTCCTGTTTCTTCTTTGACCTCTCTTACTGCTGCTGCACAAATATCTTCTCCCTGGATAAGTTGAACTAAGTAAATTATACACACCCATCATTTCTTCTTACTGCGCAATGAGACATTGAGCTTACTAACAGAGACTTGGTAGTGTAGTATGTATATTAAATCCCACATTGAGTAATATGAGATACTTGTTAAAATATTTAAGTTGGTGTGTTTGTGGGATAGGATTTTTCATCTCACTTAGTTATCCTTCTGTAGCATATTTACCTCATCAACAGCTCCAGTGGGGAATTTCCAGACTCCAATTTTCCAGAAAGGTTTAATTTTCTCTTGAACCACTAAGATCTAGTAACAAAACAGGAAAAACAACATTCATGACAATTCAGAATGGAACTAAATTTGAAGAATTCTTCCCAGTTACAATTTTCCCCCGTAAATAGCTACAAAGAATCAAACAGAAGGACACAAGCAATAATGCTGATCACAGCCCTAAAACTGTGAGGCTCATTGTGCAACTGCACTAAGTATTGACACATAGCAGGAGGGGAAATAGAAATACCTCTTGTTTTTCATTCATGACAAATCCACCAACACATACTCGATGCGTGGCGTTAGCCGGAATATTATCTTCACTTTCAGGTATCCAGTATACAAGCATTAAATATTCCGGTTCTGCATGGTGATACCAGAATCCTTCCTATACACAAGAGCCATATAAAACTAATTGTAAATCTTACAAAATGCACAGCACATAATGACCAAAAAGTTTTCTCTGAACAAACTTGTCAGCACAAGTATACCTTAACCAGAGGTTCAACGAGACAGGCCAGATGTATCGGTAACTTTATCCAAACCGTTTTCTTGCCCTGTCAGACAAACGGGATTCATCAACTATACCGAATTAAGACACTGATGGGTTCTTGATCCTAATGTTAAAACATCTCAATCACAAAACCGAGGAAGCTAAACAGAAAAGAGTTTGGGAGAGTGAACTTCACATAAAACAGCTGAGTGAAATAAATGAACAAGTTCTGCCTAATCATTAAGAGATGAATAACATATACCAAATTCTAACAAGAAACTGAAAACACTAAAACACAACATGCAACTGTGTGTATTGGTGAAGAGAAAAATACACAAGTAAAACTACATTGTACTTGTTTTTGTCGCCCCGATATCACTATAACATGAAGCAAAAACAGTACATAATTTGACAAGGAAAAAGCCCTGTATCTGATCCGCTTTTGCATGCTTCATTTCCTTGCCCTCTCACAGCCATAATGTAAAAGCATGAATGATACATGTCTAAATATAGAAAAAGAAGCCTCATGTCTGGTTTCTAGTGTCAGAACCCTGTATTCATCAAACTAATGAAATCAAAGAGGGGCGAAATCAAACAACGGTATAGTACTAATATGAAAAACTACCAGCTTTCTCCAATGTGAAACTGAAGCTGTAAGAATCGGCACGAAGGTTGCAGAATCCATAGGCTCAACCATTTCCACAATAACACCACCATAGGCATCGTCAGTTGATGTTAATAGTCTAATTTTTCCTACTCCATTCTCAGAAACCACTTTTGGAGAAGTTACTGCTGAACTTGTTGAGTCTGTCATAGCCTAAATGGGAAAAGGGGTTGTCACTTTAATCTTTACCAACATGAGAAGAAACAGCATTAGAGTAAAAACCAAAGACCATTTCATGTTACTGAGACCATTCCTAGCCCAAAAAGAGCAATGTATGGTACTAAGCATTTCTTCAAACAGGAAAAGAACACAGCTTATAACTGATTCGTCTACTATGATTAGATAAGAAGGAATAAGAAAAGAACCTTCATAATACAACTGAATATGAATTAACTGATGAGTTCAATCAGAAGCTTACAAATTTCAGAGCAGTTCTGCATCAAATTATTTCAAAACGGGATAAAATATGTCAGAAGTACCGTCTGAAAACTAGGTTCATATCCAGAGCACAAGAAGCTTAAGAAAATTTGAAACTTGGTATTATCTAATCAGACAAAAGGGAAGCGACAGAGGCATGAAGCCAAAAGTTGGTCACTGAACTATGAGGAAACGAGAATCATGAACGAAGATACCTAGGCTTAGTTTAGACGGTGTTCGGAGTTCACCACCTAGCGAAGCAGCTCTTCTTGGTATTGGTATTACCGAGGATAATATAAAAAAGCGGCCATTGGCAAGAGAAGTCGAACTTCGTCTTGGGTCGTGTCGTGGGGCTGCGATTTTTTTGCAAGCTTTTGATCATTGTTGCGTGTGAAGTTTGAACCGAATCCCACGATCGAATAGTGACGAATTGTTTTATTCTTGCTTGTCATTATTATGGTTTTGTTGATTTTCACATTTTCATGAGCTGAGATACAGACTCTGACGTTGAAATTGGAATGGAATCAAGTTCAAAGTTCAGAGGCCTGAAAAGTTGAAAACTTTGAAAGCAAAAAGCGCACGATAGTGGGGAAGTTACGAGAGGGCGGACACGTGTGATGCTAGCTTTGTCAAAGAAATGGCCCTACAAAGCATGCAATGTCATCGTGTCACGCTTGTTGTTTTCACATGATGAGGCAATTTAGTATTTGCAATTTGACTTCTCAATAGTAATTTTAGTACGAAGTTTGCTTATCATAGGCAATCAAAACAAACAAGCACTTAAAACATTTATTTCAGTATCATTCTTCTTGCAAGATAACTCGATACTGAAAATCACTATATCCTCCACAGATTTCATAAATTATAACTCTCATGCTCCAGTAATTGAATTATATAATTCTTAATATAAAATATATTTAATTAATTTAATTATATTTAAAAAAATTAATTAAGCTAATTAATATAATATATTTTTTTTTAAAATACTACAATTATTTTTCTTGATTCTATCCCTCCTTATATTTTATATTTAATTATTATTGACGAGAATCAATAGGCATAATTTAAAAAAAATTAATAAATATAAAAAATAATTTTTATATTTATAATTAATATTAAATTTTTAATTAAATCTTATATTAAAAATTAAAAGGTTATATTTTTTTAAAATATTTTAATTATTTTATCCTCTTTTACTTGATTATTAGTAAATGAATATTAATAAAAATAATTTAGAAAATTAAATAATAAATATAAAAAAATAAGTATATTTAAGATCTGTAAATGGGAGGAGTAACCTATCTGAAAATATATTGCTAAGTCAAGATATGTTAAACAACACACACAACACAGTTGAAAAAGAATTACGTTTGTTGAGTTGTACTTAATATATTACACACACACACACCCCCCCCCCCCCCTCCCCCCTCTAAATACGCAGTGCATTAAAATATGGTTATGGCCATCAAGTTCATGATAACCCAAATATTGAGAGAGACATAAACCCTATCAGGCAAAGACAAGTGTAAGAGTTCGCTCCCTCACATCCAGATGCAATGCACTATGCACAACACGTTCACAAAGGGACAATCTCGTAAATAAGGGCCAACAAATTTCAAAATAGGTAATTTCAACACTCCATTTTACCAAAGATTTACTCTCTCTTTTACTAGCCAAACATGTTCATTTTTCACCTTGTTCCCTAACCCTCGCGCCGCAAGTTTTTAATTACCCTCTTTCATGGACGACCTCTTCACCGTCGGCGATTTCCCTTACCACGTGGCCCCTTTTCCTGACACCTCTGACCTTTACACCCACCCCATGCCGGCTTTTCACCCTCCTGACGACGCCGACCACCGCCAGCTTCTCAACCCCCATCCACAGAAGCTCCGGCCCATCCGGAGCCTCGACCGGTCTTCTTCTCCGCCATCACTGGTCACCGAGATTCCTGAGAATGGAGGGTTCGCAGGAGCGTCTAACGATGTGGGTTACCTTTGTCATCAGTCAAGTCAGAATCTTGAGTCTCTTGGTCAGGGAGTCGAGTCTTGCGAGGAGCTGAGGAAGGAAGCTGCCGTTGATGTTGCCGGAAATGATTGCCTTCAGACGGAGACTCCTGCGGTGCTCGGAAAGTGTCATACTTGTGACCCGAATGCCGATGGGTTTAAGTTGAAGGAGGAATCTGGGTGAGTTCTTGAATTCGATCCCTTGAATTTTCTGGTTTTAGAATCTTCTGATGCCGTATAATTTGGTTTGTTTACACTCCTTTTGCAAATTGTTTACTTATTTTTTTCTGATTTTAGTATAAACACTTTTAACAGCTTTTTTCCTTTTCCGTTTCCTATCATAAAATCATTCCTTTTTCTTTATTATCTAATTATATTATCTTTTGCAGTGGGGCAGAGCAAAGTGCCTTTAAAAAGTTGCTTTGTAAAGTAATGCATGGTGCTTAAAACTGTTTATTATTATTTTTTTATTTTTCTTAATCCAGAGTTGAAGTTGTAAGAATGTTAACATGTGGAAATTCACAACGATAATTTCTCAACAATGAAGAAAATTGTGTATCTTATCTAGGTTTCAATTCTTACTTCTACATCTGTAAATTGAAACCTAATGCACGGCATGAGCTTGGGTTAAGAAACTTAACTGTCCTGTAAACAGAATAGTCTGATTTCACACTAAAGAATTAAACAGTGTGAATGGCATTATGTAAATCTAGGAATGTGCATGTCCATTGTCATGAGATAATTTGCAGGAACAAAAGGTAAAAAACAAGAAAGAAGAACTGAAGTTTGAACTTACCTTGTCTGTTCTTGAGTCATTGTGCGGAACGGGGAACTTATGATGCATTACAGTTGAGGTAAATGCAAATAGCAACTAGGAGGTTTAGCATAATGGGCTAATCATAGCTGGGACAACATCGATCATATAGAATACGAGGTATTTTAGCATATGAATGCTGTGTAACTAAGCTTGGGGAAGAGGATGTTGTATCTTATACTGTTAAGAATCACGTGATAATGCTTATATTGCTATCTGGGTATTGCCTATCACCTGTTATTTTAAGCTATTCCTTTCTTCTTGTTGCAGTTCATCCCGGGACAATGATGACGATTCATCTGAAAGTGTGGAAGAACCCGGGAGTGGAAAGGAAAGAGAGAAGACGATCACAAAGTTTGAAGCTTTTCTAGAAAATTTGGCGACGAAGGTGATGGAAAAGCAAGAGCAGATGCATAACCAACTGCTGGATATGATAGAAACGAGAGAAAGGGAAAGGGCTATGAGAGAAGAATCTTGGAAGCAAAAGCAGATGGAAAGAATTAAAAAGGATGAGGAGGCGAGAGCTCAAGAAAAATTGAACAACCTAGCTCTGATATCATCAATTCAGAATCTACTGGGCCATGAAATTCCAATTCCCCAGCTGGCAGCAACCAGCTCAAGAGAGGAGGACGAAGAAGGCAAAGTGAACATCCAAAGAGATTTCAAGAGTGATCAGAGTAACAATAATAGATGGCTAGAAGCTGAAGTACAAGCGCTCATAACTCTAAGAACTTCTTCAGAACGTGAATTTCGTGGGGCGGGACCCAAATTATCTCTATGGGAGGAGATATCTAAGACAATGCATAATATGGGTTACAGTCGTTCTGCAAAGAAGTGCAAGGAGAAATGGGAAAACATCAATAAGTATTATAAGAAAACAATGGAGAGTAGGAAGAAGCGACGACTAAATAGTAAAGCTTGTCCATGCTTTGATGAGTTGGACATTGTGTACCGAAATCAGCTCCCGAATATAGGGAATGCCGCCTTGAGCGACACCTCAATGTCATCAAAGACCAAAAAGGAATAAAGTAAAGAGTCTATGATTCTCAGAAATATGGTGTTTACTGCTATTTCATATTCATTCAGTCTCAGATTTTTAAGTTTGGATCCTTGCTTAAGGTAGGCTGTGCCTATAATGTCATTTATTGAATCCCACTGGCACGAGAAGTTGACGTTGTAAGAATTAACGTCAACAATCTGTATCATTGTTTGTGCCCTCACGAGTCTCTTCATTCTTGTCTGTTACCCGAATCAATGTTTGTGAGGATTTTTACTTGAACAACAGTTTCTGAAGACTTGGGACTCATATGGCCGGGAGCTGCTATCCCTCTTTTAAGGCCATCTGAGACCAGTTCTTGCTTGAGGCTGAGTCTCAACAAAAAGGAACTTTTCGTTTTTCTTTTCCATTGAAGATAGAAGAGAGAGCAATTCTTTCTAGATTTGAATCTTTCGAATCGTTTAATGGCCGAAGGAACAATTGAATGGTTAAATTTTGTTAAAAAGTAATTGTTCTTTTTCGTTCAAAATCAATAGGATCCTTGCACTATTGGAAATAATAAACCAGTAAACTGGAATAAAATTAACGTGCTTTTCATAATTTGCTGATTTGATAATCAAATTTTCTTTTATAATATATTTTTATAACGTGGGTGTGGTGTGTTGTTCGCCTTGTTTACGATGTTTTTGGGGGACAGATCTGTTTTTCTTGTCGGAGTTTTTTAAAATCAATTTAATAAATATACCCCAAAACAAATTTCATCCATTTTTTAATTTACTTTTCTTTTTCATTTTCATTAAATATTTCCAGCTAACCAGGCCTTCCTGTCCTCTCTAAAGATAGGCCCATTCTTGCGGCCCAACATTTTGAGTCCTCATTCAAACACTATAAATGTGGTGTGGCGAATCATTTATTTCTTTAATTTTAAATAAAGAAAATTAAAATTTAAACAATATATTTCCCTTGAAAAACCTTAGCAACCCCACAAAGGAAGGTCATAAAAAATAAAAATAAAAATCACATAACATATCCGAATGCAAATGGACCCGCGAGAGACCCCCCAAAGCCAACAAAACACTGATTCATAAGCTAAACATAGCAGCAAACAAGATTAATCATTTATGCATAAATCATCACTTTCATGGATGTCAAGAAGGAAAGTACGAATATGCCAAGTACAATTATTCCCACGTATAGGTATAGCTAGCTGTACACATTACACAATGCCCCACTTATCCTATATAAACTAAATTGGAAGGATGAATCATAAGCTAAAGCCTATAAACAGATACAACAAGGTCATAACCCTAAAACCTAAATGCCCTATCATTTTTCACTCTACACGCGGGAAATGGTTGTTATTTTACATTCTACAGGCTGACTATAAGTGTGTTAAAAGTCAATGTGGTAGCCATCTTCATTCAAGCTCCCATCTATATTTGTATTGAAAACACTATAATCTTGCAGCTAAACTCATCACCTCTTTTGGCCTGAACTCTTCTTCCCGGCACGACGCTTCCATTTACTCTGCATCAGTAAAAGTGTCAGGTTATAAATGTTAGATTTTCTTTTAAAGGTAAACTAAATGGAGAGAATCAATGTGCTAAAGGTCAATATGTTTACAAGAGGTTCATCTTCGGAAATCTCAGCATTCCCAACACCATCATGGCTTGATGACTCTTCATGTGCTCGGTCTGTTTCTTGGGGACTGCTCTCCTCCAAATGATTGTTTCCTTGATTCCATTCAGAATCGGATTCTGCTTCTCCATTTGCCTTCTCTGTCATGGATCTACTTGATTCATCCACTTCTCTCTCTTCTGAACCACTCTCATGGGGAATAGTCTCTCTATTCTCAGAGAGTCTTTCTTCATAGTCCTGCTTCTCTTCATCAGAATCTTCTTCCATGTAACTCAAGCCCTTGTCTTTTTTAAGGTTCTTCCCACTTGAAACATTTTTTACCTTCTTTTTACCATTTTTAACTTTTCTTATTACTTCATCCGATATTTCAGCCTGCTCCCCTTCAAAATCACCTTGCACAGAAAAAATGTGACTACAGGAATTTCATAATGGTCATAGATCATTAAATCAAGAGGGGAAATTTGTGATTACACAGTCATGGAAATTAACATACAAAGCATATTCTCTAAATGAGACAATACCTGAGTCGATCTCACCAGCTTTGGGTGTCATGGTTGTTTCAGTTCTCTCTTTAACATCCTCTGGGCGAAAATTACTTTTTGACTTGTCTTTTTCTCCAAGTGATACATTCTTTCTTGAAGATTGTTCACCATTAATTCTGTATAAAGTATAAAAACTAAAATGAATAAGATATAAAACAAAATAACAAATCTCCAATAATAATCTCAGCTTTTTCACTCACATCTTTTTTGATTTTTTACTCCGTGAACCACCAGAGATTTTTTGTTTCTGTCCAGATGACCTGTAAAACACTCAAGAATTCAACCATCAAAAGGAAGATAGCATTCTCAGAATGGAACATAAGATCACAAGAGGTGAGTACAAAAAAAAAAAAAAAAAAAACACTTGACATTCCATTGAAAGCAGATAAAATCGTAATCAATTTTTTTTCCCATAATGTAAAAGAGTATATTATACTAAACTGCAAGATTAGTTAAATTAAATTCAATATACCTCTTGTTCTAAAAATCACGCTCAGCCCCCCTCTGATTTATTCTGTCAACGAAGGTTACTTTGTACACAGTATGTACTTCCAGAAACAAAAGTTTAACTGTTTTATCGTCATATCAATAAATTATAGTCTCATTTTGAATCTTAACATTAACTTTGCTGTCATGTCAGAAATAAAATCTGAGACCCATTCTGTGCAAAAAGTTACCTTCTTTAGCATAAAACAAAATAGAAGGAAGAATTTAGTAATATATATCATAACGTCAAAAGAGACAAGGGAATTTTTGGAATAACAGGGGTATTAAGTGTAATTTGGTCAAAACCTGAAGAAGGTTAGCTTAATTTACTCATATTATGCTCAATTTTATAATATATATACCATCGAACATCTGAAACTATCTTGTAGTGGGAATACTTACATTTGAAGTGAAGAAAGATTTTTTGAAGACTTTATTTTCTGGAAAGACAATAAAAGAAGAATTAGACTTCAATCGTAACTGATTTCATTCAGTGGAAATAGAAAATTATAACTGTTCCAGAGACAGAAAGAATAATGATATAAAATCAGAGACCTTAGCAGATTTGCGACCCTTGTCAATGAGCTCCCAGCGCTCCTTTTCCAAACGGAGAACTTCTACATCCCCATCATCATATAAGATCTTTGACATGACATGAAAAAGAACATTGCATCAGGATTGCAAATAGTAGGTGGCCCACAGTAAACACACCAACACATAAGTTCAGCATAATCCAGCTTACCACATGCTTCCCTTTTTTTGAGTCATGCGACTTTAGAGTGCCTTCATAAAATCTAAAATAGAGAGGAAACCATAAACACTTCAATTTTTCTAAATTAAATTAAATGTATATGTTAAAACATAAACTATCAGAGACTTTAGCATCATGTCCCCAAGATTCAGAGACACGCAAAGGACACATTAGATAATGAAGAGATGCTGCTGCTCAATACAGAAACGGAAAGCTATTAACATCAGTTAGTGATGAGAAGATGAAGCATGGGAAAAGGAATAAACAAACTAGGAAAGCTAAACTCGAGGTTTAGCGAAAAATCACGGGTCACCAGACAGTCATATATAGAGAATATGATTATAATGTTCAGAACCAGAAAACCATGTTTTTGTCTGTAGAGAAAAAAATGGCATCCAAACTTGTTCTTTTTTCTTTTAACTTCTGCAACTGGCCTATTGAATTCATTATGAGCACTTACTGCTTATCCATAGGCCACCAAACTTTGATTCGGCAACCAATCAGGTCTTCAGTATCAATTTCACCTTCCTTTGTTGTACACTGTACAAAGGGAGAAGGGGAAGAAATTATAGGTTCAACTAATCAAAGATTGTGTATAAGAAAAAAATCCACACATGGTACAGAGACGCCACTGGAACATGGATTGAGAAAGCTGTCACGAAAGATTACCTTCGCCAATCCTGCAATACTTTTTCTTTTCTGCTTTTTAAAAGATCCCGTGGAAGATTTGGCCTTATTACTAGAAGCCTTGTCAATTTTCCTTAGTTTATTAGGGCTCTGCGACAGAGGAAGACAATAATTAGAAGAGTACGATATTGTAAATTTACGGTCCAAGATTCTATATCAGCACATAAGCTACTAGACAGTAAGATTTGACCTTCAAGTCATGCTCATCAGAATTGTAAGCCTCATCATCGTTATAGCTCTCAGAGACCTCAGTTCTCTGGTTTAAGGACCCTAATAAGTGTGGCTTACTGCCTTTGACCTTCCTTCGCTGCTTAGTTTTGCTATCTGTATCAGGGATAACTTCTGCATCAGAGGGTGATTTGGCTTCAGGGGAGTCTTCTGAAACTGTCAGAGAAGCCTTTGAAGTGCCACTGGACAATCTCAAACTTTGAGGAGTAGAGGCAGATCGCCTACGCTTAGGCACTTGTATAGGTGTTTCTTCACCAGATTTTCCTTTTTTAGTCATAGCATGAGCTGAATCCTTCTGCATTTTCTTGCTCAAAGGATCTTCATCACCATTTCTCGATTCAAACTTAGCAGGCATTCCTAAGTTATCTAAATTGATTTGTCTGACCATATTTAACACATCGATATCATTTTCAGCCTTTTTCATTTCATCTGGTACCGACTTATTCTTTTTTACCTTCTTTCTCTTGGTTCCCTGAGATTTTACGTGCTTTACCATTTTTCCTAGAGGCACTTCGCTTCCATCTCTTTCATTGTCCTTTAGAACATTATCAGTAGCTAATTTGGATGGAACCTGACATACCACAGAATCACTATCACTTAGATCAAGAAATGACATGCAAACGAAATTGCGACGCAGCTATACCCTAAGAATCAAACATACCATATCTACTTCAAGTGATTCAAAGTGAGCCAACACACTTTCATCCACCAACCAGGTTTTCGTTTCGCTGACCTGCTTCAAAGATTTAGAAGCATTAATGAGCACAGCTATAATGATCTTGCAAGTGTTAAATTACATGGCATTGGTTAATTCCAACAGAATTAGATATCAGGGTAATCAAAATCGACTAGTCTTGTAAAATTACAAGTCATAGGATAGACTGATGACAGAAAATCCAATCTCATGCCTGTTGATTAGAGACTGGACAAAACTTAAAACAGTCACATCCACCAAGCAGTATGATGCTAATCCCAAGTTATAGAATGATAATGTCTTGCTGTAACAAAACCACGCAAGATTATCTAGCAGAGCTTGACAAAGACATGAGTTCAACAAAAAGCCTCGACTAACTTATGTTTAAAAGCTACCTGACAAGCGAGCATTCCAGCAATTGTTAGGTTCAGCGTACCTACTTTTAGTGTGTGTTTGAATAGGATTTTGGAAACGGGCTTATGAAAAAAAAGGTTTTTGGACAGTTTATAGAAAAAGGCTTTTGAAGAAGAGTTTATGAAAAAAAAATGGTTTTAAATAAATGAGTATTTGGATAGTTATTTTCAGAAGTACTTTTATTATTGGTAAATTACGAAAAAGGGTATGAGTATTAAATGATGAGAGATAAGATATAAGAGGAGAGAGGAGAGAGGGTGTAACAAAAGAAAGGAGAGAGGGTGTAAGAAAAAGTAGGAGAGAGGGTGTAAGAAAAAGTAGGAGAGAGAGTGTAAGAAAAAGTAGGGGTAATATAATAATTGGTTAGTTCATAAGTTTTTTTACTGTTCCATAAGCTACTCTGATCAGCTTGTCTGAAACTTTAGTTTTAAATTATGGTTTGGTCTAAAAGCCCGTTTGAACAAATATAGCTGTTTGTTTTAAAATTCCTCCAAACCTAGGTTTTGTCCAAAAGAGCTTATAAAACCACGGTTTTCTGTGGTTCCAAACAGGCCCTTAGTTAGATTATGTCTATCCAAGAATTTTCCACAATTTAGCAACACCATGTCAGGTAGTGTTTGTCCAGCCCAAAATTCCCCACACCCAAGATGAAAACAACAAAATTTCACAAGAGAAATACCATACCGAAGAGTTATCCCCTTCCTTCTTCTCATATGCCTTGTATAGTATTGAGGGTAGAGCGACTGAAGTTGACAATCCTTCTAAATCAACATCCTTCTTCTGAACTAGTCGTTTGGTGATTGCCAACCCGAGGTTACAAATAGCATGAGAATTCTGGAAATTCATTCATTACAATAGTAAGTTCCAATTTCATATCAGTGACAACTATGTGAAATATAGTAATGATATCAATCCTCTCAACCTTTGACTTTGATGCGTCAACTATATCTTCTGAGTGCTTGATACTTTGAAAGATAGAAGTAATAGTAGATAGAATCTCCTTCTCTTTGTTATTAGTTGCTTCTGACTTGGCATCTTCATCTCTATGTAGTAGAATTGACAGAATCAAGTGCAACTGCCTAAAAGTTCAGAACATTATAAATGAATACATAGGGAATAGGCGTTCTCAACAGTTGTCATATATCAAAGTTTACTAACAAAAATATACTTAACGCATACCACCATACTGACACTAAGGTATTCATCAGAACATTCAAGAAAACCAACAAATGTTAAGTCACAGCCTACAAAGAAAAATACATGCACGCATAAAGATACTTCAGTGTGCCAGGAGAGGATAAGCTGAGCATTCGCATGGACAAAAGACCCCTAAGGAAACATGTTTACATCACATAAATGAACGTGCAGAATATATATTCTGCTGAGATTCCCAAAGGATGTGAAATAATATTATGCAGACCCTGTATGAAAAAATATCTTCAATATTAATATGGCAAAGCTATGCTTAATAACTTATGAATATGAGTCAACTTCAGTAGTAGTACATAGTACACCATGATTAATAGAACACCAACCTTGATAAACATGCGCACAGATGCCTGCATTAAAGGTGTTCATTTTATTCAAAAACGAAAGTACTAAATTCCTCATCTAATCCCCCCTTCCAAATTACTCTTTTCCTCTAAGGGTTCTGTTATACATATATATATATATATATTGGTTGAGTTGGGGGATAACAGGTGTGTTATATGAGCAACATAGTACCTGTATATATTATCATATGTTTCGAAATCCTTACACCCATCAACATTGGGACATGAATTGTGTGCAAGCGCATGGACAAGGTATGGAAGGATGTATTCAGGGCAGGTGACAGTGGAATTAGCATCTGATTGCACAGATTGTTCCCTGGCCTTTGTTTGCTGAAGCATTTGAATAATGTCAGTCAAATTCTGTTTACCCTGTGTGATGAAACATCATGAAAAGCCCATAATTAACAAGAAATTTTAGTTAGACCAAAAAGAAAATTAAATTTTAGAAATACATAAATGATACAGCTAATCTTTCGAAACAAAACTACCTCTGCAAACTCATCTGCCTGGGATTCAAAAATGCCGAGTATAAAGGCACAAGAATATTTGGCATCCAAAAGTCTGTCTTTTATATATTGATGTACTTTGCTCAGGAAAATCTTCTTAGCTTGAGGGAAGTTAATCTGAAAGACCAGATGAACTCAAAAGGAACCAGTTACTTCCACGTTTAAATCAAAACTGACATTAATTTCAGCCTGAGCAAGTGAAAAGTAATTCATCCATAATTGCTCAAGGAGAAACTAATAGCACCAAAGGAACCTACCTTAGATGTCCCCAAAGTTAAGTAGAAAAGACCAACAGGTATTTTGTGATCCCACTGCCTTGACAAACGAAGAACCGCCTTTGCAGATGCAAGTCTCAAATGAGCCTTATCAACTGAACTGTAAGGTGTAAATGAGTGCATAAATTTATTATCTAATATAGAGTGAAAAAAAAGTGTTCATTGTCAAATATGTAGATTAAAAAAAGTATACTTCTATGAAGTAGATGTACCTTGACCGTATGTCACTAGATATTTCACCATAAGTTAACATGTTCTTAAGGATATCCAGAAGACCATCTATACCAGAACGAACATGAGCATCTTTAACTGGCAAGTAGCTCTTTACTAAGGTTTTAATGCCATATATCTGCAGCCAAGAAAGAAAAATGGAGTGGAGAAAACTAGGACTAACTGTCCATGTAGCAGTGAATTTATAAGCATTTTTCAACCCACCACGTTATTCATGCTAACACAAGTATTCTTAATTCAAATGTAGAAAAGACTACGTTTCCCACCTACCTTCAACATGCAAAGATCACTTTGATCATCCCAAGACGCTCCTACTTCATCTTTCTGAAACAGTGAAGGGAACATGTGAACAAAATTCAGTTCTACCAAAGCTTACCTCATAAATAAGAATATACCATATAGGGGATTTTGGAAGACTTACACTATCACATTTCAAAATCTTGTCTATCACATATTCTTCAACTTCACTCCCTCTAGTTTCAAAAACAGGCATGGCAGTTTGAGCTATACATCCTAGAGACTGTAGTACTACAGGAAGATGTGTTTTGTTTTCCAGCATATCTACAAGCCTCTGCATGGAAGGTGAGAATAATCAAAACAATAGCAACAAAACAAAATTGTCTGCAAGACATTCAAATTAATCATATGGAACCTTATATAGAACAGATAGAGACATGAGCCCATCATCCTTTGTGATTGCAGCCAGCGCATGCACAGCATTCTTTGCCTGTCTCCGACTACCTTCTAAACATAGCCTCTCCAATATTAGGTCTACAGAGCTGCATGAAACAAGAAGGTCATATCAAAATGTACAATGAAATATAGATAAACAAATATAACAGTTACAACATTAACACCTTGATGCAACTGCAAGTTGTTCACGTATCGTACCACCAGCCTTTGCTAAAATATGCAAAATACCTTCTTTAATCATGCCATCATTATCCTTAAGTAAACACACAAGTTCCTCCTCACTGCCATGAAGAAGCAATGGACAAAAACGAGCAATTATCTGCAGTTCATCCAAAGGGAAGTTAACCACGGAAGTTAGAAAACATACAATCCAGTATGTACGATTCCCATGGCCATAACATAATGTCTACTGTTGTTAATATTTCAAGCAAGATTCCACTTACTGTGGTAATAAAAGCTAAGAAAACAAAAATTATATAGAAGCTAAGAGGTACTGTTTGTGAAGAATAAAAATATGAATCTATCTATATTTGAGAACCATGTGCAAAAAGCTAAGAACATGGGAATGATATGTCCTACCCCCAATATATTCATGCAAGATTGTATATATTCTGCATTTTCTGCAGATTTATTTGCAACAACTGCTGAGAGAATTGCTTTTACATGCTCCTTGTTGAAGAGTAAGTAAGAACATTTCACAGAGAAGTTCTTCAGGAAGTCAAAGAGCCGATGTTTCTCACCAAGTATTTTAAGCAAATCATCCTGCAAACATATATATATATATATAACCAAAATCAGTCCATAAAGAAATGCAAGCTACAGTTTCATTATTTTCATACTCAAAAGAATCATGAGACTTGGTTTTAATCATGATTTCCAAAAATGCAAAACTATGTATGCGCCTCTGGTTGTCATACCCGATTTGAATGAGCTTGATGCAAGCTGGTATTTGGATCAACAAGATTCGTCAAAATCTTCCAAATATTAGCATCTTTTAATTGATCAAGAATTAGAAAACTCTCTTCAGCCTTTGCAGGGTCTGCAAATGAACGAGACATTACACGGAAACAGAAGAGAAGTTTTTTTTGAACCTCAGGAACATCTTTATCCTACATATAAACACAATAAATGCCTTAGCTAATCAAATTTCCTTTAAATTGATCATCTTCATAACTTGTGAATTCACTACCTGACTCGTCTGCCTAAAAGACAGATACTTCTGCATCTCTTGCTGTAACCTGCAGGCAAAGAGATACAGTAAAAACTGAAACTTCATTGCCAATCAGTATTAATAAGCCATGATAGACCAAGCACACAAGCATCATGGCCAAGCAAAAGCATACCTTTGTTTCTGCTCCAGTACCTTCTCAAGAGCTCTGACCTCCACTTTATCAAGTCCAGAGAATATCCCAACCCAATGTTTAACTATATCGTTCACGGGATACTGTGCTGGAAATAGGGACTCACACAGAACAAATTCAATTATATCTGATCTGCAGCACAAAATGATCAGGAGGAGAGTTAACCTGGATGCTAATATAACACTCATCACCAAAGTGTCCAACTCTATCCATTTTATACTTTTAAGATATATATATATATATATATTGTAAAATTAGGGATGAAAAATACTCTTATTCCGTGAAGAATAATGTTATACAACCAGCGTTAATATAGGCAAGGGAAATAATAAATTAAATCCTATACTACCTTAATCTTCATCATATCTTAATATTAAGATAGATAAGATACTAAGAAAATAAAATCAAATAAAGACTAAAATCTGAATAATACTTAAATCTAAATAATATTGAAATCTGAATAATCCTAATCTAATCCAAATTAGGTATAACAGATTTCCCAATGGACCTGGGCCCAAAGTGGCTTTATTATTCAACATATATATATTTAAAATGTCACTGGAAACTTGAGTTACAGGAGTGCCGAAAATCAATAGGAAAGATTAATAATAAGGACGCAAATAGATGATAAAAAATTATATTCTCATGTAGTATATTAATAATAATGATGCAAATAGATGATAAAAAATTATATTTTCATGTAGTATAAGTATTAGGTACTTCACCTAAAATCTCTGTCACAGAAACATTTGAGAATCTTCCCTGGAATCCAATCAAACTCAAAGGGTTTTGTTGAGCTGATAGAGCTCTTCTCACAAAAAACTCTATATACCTCAGCCAATCTATTCAAGGTATACTTTTTAACAAGTAGCTGGAAATTCAAAGTAAAAAAGGAAGAGGAAATCTGTCAATTGCAACCAACAAAAAATTATGAAATGCCAAAAAAGAATAAAAGATAATGGAAAGTATACGTACAGATTTGTCTCGAAGGCGTTCTGCAACAAGTTTTACAGTTTCAAGAGGAATTGCGTTTACAGTATGACATGCAACATCACAGATAACAGCCACAACTTGTTTCCGAACAGTTTCATCAAAATCCAACAGCCGATCAGAAAGGGCAGCTAAAACATTTTACCAACATAAAATTAGAATATACAATATATTACAATCGTAAACACACACACGCTGACTGATTGACAGACGAATATCTACACATTATATGCACTCACAGATTATTTGAGAGGCTTCAGCTCTAAAGGGATCTGACAGCAGACAGGTTTCTACATGGTCAAGGACAGACATGCGGACCTCAACAACTCTATCCGTCAACCTTTTCAAAAATTCTGAAAAAATAGGCTCAAACGCTTCAGGGATGGAAGACCCAGGATGAGAGATCATATCCCCAACCAAACTCACCGCTTTCAAACGGGTTTCCAGTTGGTCTGTCTGCGGATATCAAAATTACTGGTGAAAATCTATTCATCGAATGAGTGACAGTGTCAAGTTCATAACTTTGCCTCACATAAACGATGTCAGCAAGGAATAAAAGAGAAGGGTTATTCTTAGTAGTGTGATATTAGAGATTCATGCATTCTAATACCTTAAATCTTTAAAATCAAAACACTCTAAGAAATAAAATATAAAATGAAACATCTTTATCATAATTGGCAATAGGCCATTTACTCATTTTTTAAAGGGAACATAAGCCACTATTAGAAACTCTAAAAAATGCATTAGCAAAGCCAATAAATCACTAATTACCAGTAGCTCTCCTGTCACATAAGGGAGAACTCCTGATACCACCTCAGGAGCACAGCAATACAGATCATAAATTACTCCATGGTATTGAACTTGGCCATTCACCGGCTTGCTATCTCCTGACATCAATGATAGCAAATACTGTTTGATCTCAGGTTCAAGTTTTCCTGCACATTGCTGTATAACATTCATAGCAAGCCTCTTTGCAGCCTTAGTAACATCCTGGAATTAAAGTTCCACACAAATACATCCATATGAAAAATTAGAGCAGAAGAAGCAAGAGGACTCATTTGGCAAGAGCATCAGCTATCTGTTTGTAACAGCAAATGAAGTAGTACTTACATTTTTTCCTTGACCTAAAGTTGACAGTATACTACATAAAAGATCTTCTTGGACTTCCTCACTTTCTTCTAAAAGAACGACCATTATGGTTTGCATTGATGATAGGACACTTTCTGGATGATCATCTCTATGAAAGAAAAAAAGTACAATTGCCACCCATTAATCCAAAGAGAATCGTTGATCAACAAAGGATAAAGGAAAATTTTTACATATAAGTTAATGGTTGCAACATATCGTCCTATTTCTCAGCCAATCAAAGAGTAATGAATCTGAATGGCCAAAAAACAAAGGAGTAGTCAACCTAGTATAATAAAGTTTCGTTGATGCCTACTATAGTGTTGCACATACAATTTGCAACAATTATCATATACATCATGCTAAATATTAAGTTAGAAAAAAGGACTACACAGTACAGAGGGCAAAACAATGAGAGGGAAGAGAGAGAAAGAATAAGTTCACAGTTTATACAGTATTACATCTCATTCCTAGAGCACAAAAAGGTATATGTTGAGATGTGCTAGTTTATAATTAATTATTAATTAATATTATATTTTGTTAGTTATTTAATTAATTATCTAAAATTAAGTTTAGATATTATTTAGGATCAGATTTAAATATTAAATTATCATATCTTAGAAGAATAAATATGAGATATTAGGATTATGATAGATTCTAGGTTTAGTTTATTAGCTTATTTTTTTGCCTATATAAAGGCCTATTTGTATTCTCATTTATTCAAGGATTAATAATATTTTGAGGCTTTTTCCCTCTACTTTCAATCCTTAAAATTTCCACATAGTATCAAAGCATGAAGAAAAAGAAGAAGAAAAATGTCAAGCCTGAAGAGAAGGCACGCCTTCAAGTGAATATTAGTTACATATGATAGAAGAGAGTAACTTGAGTGTCTTCCTACAAAATCTCATAGGTTATGGAATTAGTTTATCTACATCAAGTGAGGTTAGATTAGTATGTAAACCCAAGTGGGTTACAATAGAAGAGGGTAACTTAGGTCTCTTCCCACAAAATCTCATACATTATGGGATTAGTCTCTTCCAAGTGGGTTACAATGGAAGAAGGTAACTTGGGTCTCTTCCCATAAAATCTCATATGTTATGGGATTAGTTCATTTCCCTCAAGTGAGGCTAGATTAGTGTGTAAATCCAAGTGGATTACTATTATTGTATGAGCATGCTGCTCTTGAATAATACATATGATGGAAGAGGATAACTTGAGTCTCTTCCCACAAAATCTCATAGGTCATAGAATTAGTATATATAATTCTTCATCAAGTTCCTCTTATTGCAAATGCTCTTGTTAGGCCTCCAACATAAAAGTTCTTCGTCAAGTTAGCAACTTTATCTTAAGATCCAGATTCAAGATCCAATCGACTTCAGTTCAGTAGTAATTACTGATTTAAAGATTTAACATTCTGGTTCTTCTATAATAATGTTACTCACATCCAAACTACCTCCCAACTTGAAGGAGAGTGTTGAGAAGCACAAGTATTCAAGCTGTAGATCCAGCTTGAGGGGGAGTGTTGAGATGTGCTAGTTTAGAATTAATTATTAATTAATTAATATTATGTTTTGTTAGTTATTTAATTATTATCTAAAATTAAGTTTATATATTATTTAGGATCAGATTTAAATATTAAATTATCATATCTTAGAATAATAAATCTGAGATATTATGACTATGATAGATTTTAAGTTTAGCCTATTAGCTTATATTTTTACCTATATAAAAGCTTATTTGTATTTTCATTCATTTAAAGGATTAATAATATTTTGAAACTTTTTCCCTCTACTTTCAATCCTTCAAATTTCCACAGTATATCTTTTCTAATTATCTATAATTCATGTTCTCACTATTTCATGGGCAGCCAAGAAATTTCAGGATTCAGAACAAAATGGAAACCAATAAAATATTAAGTTTGTAACGTTTGAATACCAGAAAGCTTCATGGGAACCCAACTTTTTTACTCTTTACATTAAAACCCATATAACTTACAACTAACAAAATTTTATTATAAACTAACCTGGCAACAGCAAAGAAAGTACTGAACATTTCATTCACCAGATCATCACATTCAAGATCCAACATTACTACACATGATCTATATTTTGCAAGAGTCTCCAATATTGCAACTCTCCTGCCAAAGGATGGACCACTGGTATCACTCAGACCACTAAAAGTGCCCACAATCAACTGAAAGATGTCCTACAAAGAGATCAAATAATAATTACAATGAAGGACAACTAAACCATAATGCCAGCTATATTTGATCTTTCCCTTGACTGAACGTAAATGGATAATGACAGTTTTTAAGTAAGAAGACCCAATTTATATAATCAGATGACCTTAGTGAATTAAGGGTACCTGTAGAACATCATCACTGTAAGGGGCTTCAGGTGCAGTGATCCGAGTTATCTCACAAACACAGGTTGCAACTAGAAGTTTGACGTCCCTATCTTGGTGCTTCAGCAACTCTGGCTTAACGATGGAATTTAAAAAGGGCTTCAATGATTCCAATGTTGAAGTTGATGGTGATTGATCCAATTCAACGAGGCATGCTGCAGCTTGCTGCATATGAAAAAACAATTTTTATTGGGGGCAGGAAGAAACTTAGCAGTGATTAATCAAGTATCATCAACTTGCTTCAGAATTACAGGGTATAAGAACGTAAATGTTGTAATTGCTTCTAATGTTAAACAACATCAGCACTCATTGGGCCGTCAAGCATTATATGCTCAAAAATGTAAAATTCTTCCCCTCTTTGTAATAGCGAATTCCTTTGCTATGAAAAAGTAGCAAACTTAATACATGGAAATGCTATAATCTCATATGAAATCCATATACTCAACCACTTATAGTGAGTGAATTTGAGCAGAAACTGTACCATTTGTCATCAATAGAAAGTTCATTGACAATAAAAAGATCCAGCAGCTTTTTAGGAAACAAATGTCAGATGAATATGTTCATATGAATAAAGGAACTTTTATTAGTGTTATGTAGATTTTAAGGGCTTTTGAGCGTCCAATCATGTGTGTTTTCTTTCTTTTCTTTTCATTTCCTTTCTTTTTCTTTTTCTTAATAGAGGGTGAACATAGGCACAACGGTAAGGTTGCTGCCATGTGACCAGGAGGCCAAGGGTTCATTCAAATCTTGAAAACAACATCTCCACTTGCGGGGTAAGATTCCATAAGTAGGAGCCTCATGGACTGCGCCAAAAAGAAGTTTTGAAGCTATAATAAATATTTTTAACATTTATCACATACATAATGTATTAAGAATAAGAAACCAGTAATGTGCTTCGTACAATATGAAAGAATTTTGGAGTAATACTAATACTGTTAGGATAGTCCACTTGCTAGCATCTCCTGCACTTGTGTGTTTAGTTATGTATCACATTCTAGAAGTTGACAGCTGTAAGCTCACATGTTGTTTATAACTTATCGACAGCTGTAGTCTGTAACTAATACCCTATGTAATCTCTGGTCTATAAATATAGAGCATGGGCATTCAGTGTCTATCAAGTCACTGAGCCCACTTCACTAATCTATTCAATTCTTCACTAATACATATCAAGAGTTGTATAAGTTGATTGATAATTCAGCTAACTCAAGTGAGCAACCTTTTGAAACTCAATGCAAACTCAGAGATTCTTCATAAACTTGTTCAAAATAGCATATGTCTAACCACAAACACTAAAACCACTGATTGTTCTTCTTAATTGCGGAAGGCATAGCAGTAACACATACATCCAAATTCTCACTGTTAAACCAACTCCACGAAGTAGTCCTGAATATTTATCCCGCAACCCCGTTTAGAAGAGAAATTTGACGCATGTAATCCAAATTCGATTTTCTTAAAGACAATTTAGCTTAAAACATACAATCGCCATTGCTTTAATTTGCAGAGGACTTAGTAGTAAAATACACTCCTAAGTTCCCACTTTTACCCCAAACCGCAATAGATTTCGCCCGATTAACCCGTTTAGAAGAGCAATTTGACGCATTTAAGCTAAATTCAGATTGCTATAAGGCAAATTAGCTTAAAACAAAAAAATTGCCATTGCTTTTTCCTCTTCTTCTCGCTGGCTTTTCAGCAGCGAAACAGAAAAAGAAAACAACCAAAACAAGAAGGTTCAAATTTTGCATTGGAAGCCCCAATATTTTGAGACCAGTGAAGGAAGAAACTGAGAGGCGAAGCTAACAAAAAAACAATTGAAGAAAGAATGCACACCTTTAAGTGCTTGATGAGAATATCTTTCGAAGAGGGAAGAGTGTCCAGCTTGGATCCCAACTCCTTCAGCTGCTGCTGGGGCTTCAGAGCCATATCGCAACAGAATATGATGTAGTTTTCAGAGTTTAAGAAGCTCTTTCATGAAGCTGCACCAGGTAATGAGAGCAGAGGAGAAAGGGAGGTGAGGGAGGAAGAGAGAGAGAGGGTTTGGTTTTCGTTATCTGGTGGAGTGTTGAGTGGAGAAGGGGCAAGGGAGGTGTTTCGATTTTCGAACGACGAAGCGAAATAAACTCCAAATCCAAATGTAAGAGGAAATTTCACGTGCTGACTTCGGCACAAGTTTCTGTTTTTTTTTTTTTTTGGGATAGTCTTAGAAAGTAATTTAATTATTTAAATTCAATGATTCTGCAGTTTTGCCACTCTGTTCTCATGGTTTGAGATGCTTACAACGTTTGCCGTTTATCTTATGTTTTAGCAGAGATACATTTTTAGATATTTAAATAAAAAATAAATTTGACCAAAAAATATATTTGGTATGGATATAAATTTTTTTAAAAAAAAGACTTAACAATTTAAAGATAGAATGGAGTTTTCCTTTCTCATAAATGATATAAATATTAAATAGAGTGAATTGTCAATTACTCTAGTATGCCTCTTTAAGCGTCATAATTAAAATTATAATAAAATAATATTTTTTAAAAATAAAATACTCTAATATATTTTATTCATTCGGTGGATAAACTCATTTGAGTGATATGAAATCAATGTAAGAGTATACTTTTCATTCAAAAATATATTTATAATATTCAAAAACTAAAATGTCTTTACCAAAAAAGTCCTCCAACGGCAACTGCCCTCAGCCTAACTAACTTCACTCGCTCTTTGTCCTGTATTCTTTTTTTTTTTCCGGTTACAATTGTATACATTCTTTATGAACTATACTATTCATTAAATAACGACTTGTCTTGAATTTTATTATTCTATATTAAGATAAGGTATGACAACCTCTCCGTTTTCTTTTTTCTCTTTTAAGTGAGCTAATGAATTTTTTATGCAACTATTTTTACTTTAAACTTCGTATTATAAACTATTTATTTTATAATAATATTTTTTTATCTTTTTCACGTCACTTAATAGAGAATTTATAACTTCTATTAAAGGCCTATCAATATTAAGTTACTATTAACTCAAAATATAAATTTGATAGTGAATTAGATCGTTTATGATCTATAAACAAAATATTATTCTCCTTAAATTCAATGTGATATAAAAATGTGTTATTTCCATATACTTGTACTAATGCTATGCAACCATACCAGACCGGGTTAGTCATCAATCTAAACTCTGGTTTAAAAAAAGATCTTCAGTTAAATAAGACAATCAATTATTCGATCCAATCTAATTCTACCCCAAATCAAACCAGACCATACTTAGTTCCCTAGACTATTTAAACTATCAATACCCTATAAATATTGTACCTAGGGTATCATTACTCTAATTTAGGTACTCATCAAATAAATTTTCAATAGGGCATTTTCCCCCAATTTTTCCAAAAACCTTTCCATAGAAATCCCACTAAGAAATAAGAATGTAATAAAAAATCACATAGCATGGGGATCCAAATGGATCCCAGAAAGACCCATTAAACCCTGTTTTTAATAAACAAAAAATTCTGCATCACCACCCAACACAAGGACAGATTCATAATCCAAATATAGCAATGAACAAGAATAAAAATTTGTGCTTAAATCATCAATCTCACGGATGTTAAGAAAGGATGAAAATGCTAAGTACATTTATTCTCACATATAGGTATAGCTAGCTGTACACAATGCCCCACTTATAGTACAAATTACATTGGACGGGTGAACGACACCCTCATGAATCATAAGCTAAACCTATTAAAGACTAATACAAGATGGACATAACCCTAAAACCTATGGGCTCTATCATCTTTCTCTCTAGACGTGGGAATGGTTGTTATTTTACATTCTACAGGGTGACTACAAGTGTGTTGAAGTTATGTGGTAGTCATCTTCATTCAAGCTCCCATCTGCATTTGTATTGAAAACACTAAAATGTTGCAGCTAAACTGCTCACCGCTTTTGGCCTGAACTTTTCTTCCCAGTACGAGGTTTCCATTTGCTCTGCATGAGTCAAAAAGTTATAAAAGTTAGAATTTTTTCAAGATAAACATCACATAGAGTTTGAGGAAAGTGTTGTACATTATTTATAACTTATGCATAGTGCAACTTGCTATAAATTTTGCATCAAGATTGATAGAGAATGAGTAAATTAACATTTTGGACCTCAAAAGATGCACCTTCTCTCAATCTAATCAATCGAAGTTTGAACGTCTGATTTCAATAGTATTTCTTCTTCAATAGCATTCTCATATTAAACCCCTTGACAAGTAATTAACATAAACCAGAGACATGGCTTAACATGAAACTGGTGTAATCATTCAATGTCTGTTACTAAAACATGCGCAATTACAAAGTACCAAACAATATTGTGCTGCTACTTCAAGCATAACCATCGCATGTTTACGTACCAGTAAGGCATTGTCCGACCAAATTAGTTTGAAGTTATGGCATGTCACTGCTGTGTTAATGACCTATTAAGGGGATTAATATGTGGACAAAATCGGAGATAAAATACCCTTTGGAAGACCAAGATAATATATATGACTATATTTTCAAAGACCGCCTGAAGAAAGTGCATCTCTGAAGAACCAAAATAATAATTCAGTCAGAAAGGGTAAAAAAAAAGTGCAGAAGGTCAAGATGTTTACAAGAGGTTCATCTTCGGAAATCTCAGCATTCCCAACACCATCAAGGCTTGATGACTCTTCATGTGCTCGGTCTGTTTCTTGGGGACTGCTCTCCTCCAAATGATTGTTTCCTTGATTCCATTCAGAATCCAATTCTGCTTCTCCATTTGCTTTCTCTCTCATGGATCCACTTGATTCATCCACTTCTCTCTCTTCTGAACCACTATCTTCAAAATTTTGAACACCTTGGGGGACGGTCTTTCTATCCTCAGAAAGTCTTCCGTCATACTCCTGCTTCTCTTCATCAGAATCTTCTTCCATATAACTCAAGATCTCCTTTTTAAGGTTCTTCCCTCTTGAAACATTTTTTACTTTCTTTTTACCTTTTTTAACTTTTCTTATGACTTCATCTGATGTTTCACCCAGCTCCCCTTCAAAATCACCTTGCAAAGAAAAAATGATAAATGTGTGTGATAGAGAGAATGAGTTGAGTGAGTGAAACTGAAGCTCAAGTCTACTTGCCAACAATGAGGAGACTCAAAGGGCAATATTCAATTAAAAAACAAACATGGCAATCTACCAATTTATCATCACTTTGTGTTCATTCATCAATTCAAAACACATGCAGGCTTTAGCATTAAGAATGACAAGTTTTGAAACTTTTTTCCATGAATAGCATAAATAATTATGTGCATATTCTCCAATGATACAATACCTGAGTTCATCTCATCAGCTTTGGATGTCATGGTCGTTTCAGAACTCTCTTTAATATCCTCTCGATGAAAATTACCTTTTGACTTGCCTTTTACTCCAAGTGATACATTCTTTCTCGAAGATTGTTCGCCATTAGTTCTATATAAAGCATGCAAACTAAAATGACTATGACATAAAACAAAATAGCAAATCTCCAATAATGATCTCAGCTTTTTCACTCACATCTTTTTTGATTTTTTACTCTGTGAACCCCCAGAACTTTTATGTTTCTGATCAGATGACCTGTAAAACACTCAAGAAATTCAACCATAAAAAAGAAGATAGCATACTCAGGACAAAACACCACAAAAGAAGGTGAGTACAAAAAACTTAACATTCCATTTAAAGCAGATAAAATCGTATTCACAAATTTTTTCCATAATGTAGAAGAGTAAATTACGCTAAACTCCCAGATTTAGTTAAATTAAACTTAATATCCCTCTTGTTCTAAACATGACGCTCAGCTCCCCTCTGATTTATTCTGTCAATGAAGGTAACTTTCTACACATTATGTACTTCCAGAAACAAAAGTTAACTGTCTTTTATTGTCATATCCATAAATTATAGTCTCATTTTGAACCTTACCGTTTGACTTTGCTGTTTTTGATATCATATTAGGAGTAAAATCAGAGACTCATTTTGTGCAAAAAGTTACCTTATTTAGCATGAAATAAATTAGAAGGAAGATTTTTGTAATATATATCATAACATCACAAGAGACAAGAGAACTTTAGGAATAAGAGGGGTATTAAGTGTTATTTGTTCAAAACTTAAAGAAGGTTAGCTTAATTTACTCATATTATGCTCAATTTTATAATAGATATACCGTCTAACATCTAAAACTATCCTGTAGTGGGTACTTACACTCGAAGTGAAGACAGATTTTTTGAAGATTTTATCTTCTGAAAAGGCAATAAAAGAAGCATCAGACTTCAATCATAAATGATTTCATTAAATGGAAATAGAAATTATAACTGTTTCAGAGAAAGAAAGAATAATGATATAAAAACAGAGACCTTAGCAGATTTGCGACCCTTGTCAATAAGCTCCCAGCGCTCTCTTTCCAAACGGAGAACTTCTACATCTCCATCATCATATAATATCTTTGACATCCAATGAAAAAGAAAATTGCATCAGGATTGCGTATAGTAGGTGGCCCACAGTAAACACACCACAACATAAGTTCAGTATCATCCAGCTTACCACATGCTTCCCTCTTTTTGAGTCATACGACTTTATAGTGCCTTCATAGAATCTAAAATACATAGAGGCAACCCATAAGCACTTCAATTTTTCCAAATTAAATTAAATTTATTTATTGAAATGAGAAAATGTTAGAGACTTTAGGATCATGTCCCCAGGATTCAAAGACAAGCAAGGAACACATTAGATAATGAAGAGATGCTGCTACTGGATCCAGAACATAAAGATTTTAACACCAGTTAATAATGATGAGAACTGAGAAGATGAAGCATAGGAAAAGGAATAAACAAACAAGGAAAGCTCAACTCAAGAGGTTTAGCCAAAAAAATCACAGGCGTCACCAGGCAGCCATTTACAGAGAATATGCTCATAATGTTCAGAACTAGAAAACCATGTTTTTGTCTGTTTTACTTTGAACAGAAAAACATAGCATCAAAGCCAGTTCTTTTTTCTTTTAACTTCTGCAACTAGTCTATTGAATTCATTATGGGAACTTACTGCTTATCCATAGGCCACCAAACTTTGATTCGGCAACCAATCAGGTCTTCAGTATCAATTTCACCTTCCTTTGTTGTACACTGGACAAACGGAGAAGGGGAAGCAATTATAGGTTCAACTAATCAAAGATTGTGTGTATAAAAAATCCACCCATGGCACAGAGATGCGACTGGAACATTGAATAAGAAAGCTGTACCTTTGAGAGTCCTGCAATACTTTTTCTTTTCTGCTTTTTAAAAGATCCTGTGGAAGACTTGGCATTACTACTTGAAGCCTTGTCAGTTTTCTTTAGCTTATCAGTGCTCTGCAAGAGATGCAGACAATAAGTAGAAGTATACCATAATATAAAACTTACGGTCCAAGATTCTATATCAGCACAAAAGCTAATAGACAGCAAGATTTGACCTTCAAGTAGTGCTCATCAGATTTATAGGCCTCGTCATCCGGATAGCTGTCAGAAACCTCAGCTTTCTGTTTTAAGGAGGATGCTAATAAACCTAGCTTACTGCCTTTGACCTTCCTTCTCTGCTTAGTTTTGCTATCTGTACCAGGGATAAGTTCTGCATCAGAGGGTGATTTGGCTTCAGGGGAGTCTTCTGAAACTGTCAGAGAAGCCTTTGAAGTGCCACTGGACGACCTAAAACTTCCAGGAGTAGAGGAAGACCACCTGCGCTTAGGCAGTTGGGTAGGTGTTTCTTCACCAGATTTTCTTTTTTTAGTCATAGCGTGAGCTGAATCCTTCTGCATTTTCTTGCTCAAAGGATCTTCATGACCATTACTCGATTCAAACTTAGTAGACATTCCTAAGTTATCTAAATTGATTTGTCTGACCATTTTTAAGATATCAATATCATTTTCAGCCCTTTTCATTTCAACTGGTATAGACTTATTCTTTTTCACCTTCTTTCTCTTCGTTCCCGGAGATTTTATGTGCTTTATCATTTTTCCAAGAGGCACTTCACTTCCATTCTTTTCATTGTCCTTTAGAACATCATCGTTGGCTAATTCGGATGGAACCTGACATGTCAAAGAATCATTATCACTTAGATCAAGAATAACATGCACAAAAAATTGCCATGCAGCTTTAAACTTTGCATCAAACATACAATTTCTAGTTCAAGTGATTCAAAGTGAGCCAACACACTTTCATCCACCAACCAGGTTTTCATTTCGCTAACCTGCTTCAAACATTCAGAGGCATTAATGAGCACAGCTATAATGATCTTGCAAGTGTTAAATTACAGGCATTGGTTAATTCCAACTGAATTAGCTATCGGTGTAATCGCAATCAACTAGTCGTATAAAATGACAAGTCATGGGATAGACCAACAATGATGAATAAATATCCAATCTCATGCCCTGTTCAGCCTGAACAAAACTGAAAACAGTCACATCCACCAAGCAGTGCAATGCTAATTATAACTTATAGCATGACAATGTCTTGGTGTAACTAAACATCGCAAGATCATCTAGCAGAGCTTGAGAATGACACAAATTCAACTAAAAGCATCAACTAACTTGTGTTTAAAAGCTACCTGACATGTGAGAACGCCAGCAATTCTTGGGCTAAGTCTACCTATTTTTAGTTGATTACTAGATTATAAACATCGCAAGATGATCTAGCAGAGCTTGAGAATGACACAAATTCAACTAAAAGCATCAACTAACTTGTGTTTAAAAGCTACCTGACATGTGAGAATGCCAGCAATTCTTGGGCTAAGTCTACCTATTTTTAGTTGATTACTAAATTATGTCTATCCAAAAATTTTCTACAGATTAGCAACACTACAGCACACTTGCTTGTCCAGCAAAAATTCCTCAAAGCCAAGATGAAAACAATATAATTTCACAAGATAAATACCATACCAAAGAGTCATCTCCTTCCTTCTTCTCACATGCCTTGTATAGCATAGAGGGCAGAGAGACTGAAGTTGACAATCCTTCCAAATCAACATCCTTCTTCTGAACTAGTCGTTTGGTGATTGCCAACCCGAGGTTACAAATAGCATGAGAATTCTGGAAATTAATACATTACAATAGTAAGTTCCAATTTCATATCAGTGACAACTATGTGAAATATAGTAATGATATCAATCCTCTCAACCTTTGACTTTGATGCGTCAACTATATCTTCTGAGTGCTTGATACTTTGAAAGATAGAAGTAATAGTAGATAGAATCTCCTTCTCTTTGTTATTAGTTGCTTCTGACTTGGCATCTTCATCTCTATGTAGTAGAATTGACAGAATCAAGTGCAACTGCCTAAAAGTTCAGAACATTATAAATGAATACATAGGGAATAGGCGTTCTCAACAGTTGTCATATATCAAAGTTTACTAACATAAAGATACATAACACATACAATACCGACACTAAAGTATTCATAAGTACAATTCAATAAAACCAACAAATCTTAATGTCACAGCCCACAAAGAAAAACACATGCATGCACAAAGATACTTGAGCGTGACAGGAGAGGATAAGCAGAGCATTCGCATGAACAATAGACCCCTAAGGAAACATGTTTACACCACATAAATGAATGTGCAGAATATATATCCTGCATGAGATTCCCAAAGGATGTGAAATAATATTATGCAGACCTGGTATGCAAAAAATATCTTCAATATAAACAAGACAAAGCTATGCTTAATAACTTACGAATATGAGTCATAACTTCAAAAGTAGCACATAGGACACGATGATTAATAAAATGCCAACCTTGATAAGCATGCACACAGATACCTGCTTTGAAAGTGTTCATTTTATTCAAAAAAGAAAAACTAAATTTCTCATGTGCTCTCCTATTCCAAATTTCTCTTTTTCTACAAGGGTTCGGTTATTTGTGTGTATTTAGATAAATATAATATATATATTATTTAGGCAGGAGGACAGAAGTTGTGATATGAGCAACATAGTACCTGTATATATTATCATATGTTTCAACATCCTTGCACTCATCAACATTGGGGCATGAATTGTGTGCAAGTGAATGGACAAGGTATGGAAGGATGCATTCAGGGTAGCTGACAGTGGAATTCGCATCAGATTGTTCCTGGGTCGTTGTTTGCTGAAGCATTTGAATAATGTCAACCAAGTTCTGTTTACCCTGTGTGATGAAACAGGAGCCATCATAGAAAGCCCATACTTAACATGAAATTTTAGTTAGACGAATTTTTTTTCCAGAAATACAAAAATGGTGTAGCTAGTCCTTGAGAACAAAATTACCTCTGCAAACTCATCTGCCTTCGATTCGAATATGCTGAGTATAAAGGCACAAGAATATTTGACATCCAAAAGCCTATCTGTTATATATTGGTGTACTTTGCTTAGGAAAATCTTCTTAGCTTGAGGGAAGTTAATCTGAGACCAGATGAAATCAAACGAAACCAGTTATTTCCATGTTAAAATTAAAACTGACAGGTTAATTTTAGCCTAAAAAAGTGAATAGAAGTAATTCATCTATAGATGATATAGAGGTAAAAAAATTATAATTGCTCAAGGAGACAATAATAGCACCAAAGGAACCAACCTTAGATGTCCCCAAAGTTAAATAAAAAAGACCAACAGGTATCTTGTGATCCCACTGCCTTGACAGACGAACAACCGCCTTTGCAGATGCAAGTCTCATATGAGCCTTATCAACTGAACTGTAAGGTGTAAATGAGTGCATAAATGTATTATCTAATAGAGTGAAAAATATGAACGAGGTCATCGTCAAACATATTGATTAAAACAAAACCAAGCTTCTATGAAGTAGATATACCTTGAATGTATGTCACTAGATATTTCACCATATGTTAACATGTTCTTAAGGATATCCAGAAGACCATCAATACCAGAACGAACATGAGCATCTTTAACTGGCAAGTAGCTCTTTACTAAGGTTTTAATGCCATATATCTGCAGCCAAGAAACAGAAATGGAGAGGGAAAGAAATAGAATGAACTGTCCATGCAGCAACGAATTTATAAGCATTTTCAACGTACCACATGATTGATGCTAACAAAAGTATTCTTAATTCAAATATAGAAAAGACTACTCTTCCCACCTACCTTCAACATGCAGAGATCACTTCGATCATCCCAAGATGCTCCTGCATCATCTTTCTGAAACAATGAAGGGAACATGTAGACAAAATTCAGTTCTATCCAAGCTTACCTCATAAATAAGAGTACCGTACAGGGGATTTTGAAAGACTAACACTATCACATTTCAAAATCTTGTCTATCACATATTCTTCAACTTCACTCCCTCTGGTTTCAAAGACAGGCATGGCAGTTTGTGCGATACATCCTAGAGACTGTAGTACTGCAGGAAGTTGTGTTTTGTTTTCCAGCATATCTACAAGCCTCTGCATGAAAGGCGAGAATAATTAAAACAATAGCATCAAAGAGAATTCTCTGTAAGACCTTCAAATTAATCATATGGAACCTTATATAGAACAGATAGAGACTTGAGCCCATCATCCTTTGTTATTGCAGCCAGCGCATGCACAGCATACTTGGCCTGCCTCCGACTACCTTCTAAACATAGTCTCTCCAGTATAAGGTCTACAGAACTGCGTGGAACAAGAAGATTATATTGAAATCTATAATGAAATATAGATAAAAAAATATAACAGTTTTAACATTAGCACCTTGATGTAACTGCAAGTTGTTCACGTATCGTACCACCAGCCTTAGCTAAAATACTCAAAACACCTTCTTTAATCATGTCATCGTTATCCTTAAGTAAACACACAAGTTCCTCCTCACTGCCACAAAGAAGCAATGGACAAAAACGAGCAATTATCTGCAGTTTATCCAAAGGGAAGGTAACCATGAAAGTTAGAGAAGATCAAATCAAGTATTTATGATTTCCATGGCCATAATCATACAGCCTACTGAGGTTACTATTTCAAGAAACACTAAAAAGGGTGGATACTATTTCTCCTTTCCACCTACTGTGGTGATAAAAGCTAAGAGAAAACATAATCCATAAAGAATCTAAAAGGTACTGTTTGTGATGAAGAATAAAAATATAAAACTACTATATTTGAGAACCATGTGCAAAAAGCTAAGAACATTGGAATGACATGTCCTACCCCCAATATATTCATGCAAGATTGTATATATTCTGCATTCTCTGCAGATTTTTTTGCAACAACTTCTGAGAGAATCGCTTTTACATGCTCCTTGTTGAAAAGTAAGTAAGAGCATTTCACAGAGAAGTTCTTCAGGAAGTCATAGAGCCGATGTTTCTCACCAAATATTTTAAGCAAATCATCCTGCAAACATATATAATAACCAAAATCAGCCCATAAAGAAATGCAAGCTGCAGTTTCTTTATTTTCATGCTCAGAAAAGAATCATGAGACTTGGTCTGAATCATGATTTCCAAAAAGGAATATCAAACCAAATGCAAAACTATGTGTATGTGCCTCTAATTGTCATACCAGGTTGGAATGAGCTTGATGCAAGCTGGTATTTGGATCAACAAGATTCGTCAAAATCTTCCAAATATTAGCATCTTTTAATTGATCAAGAATTAGAAAACTCTCTTCAGCCTTTGCAGGGTCTGCAAATGAGCGAGACATTACACGGAAACAGAAGAGAATTTTTTTTTGAACCTCAGGAACATCTTTATCCTACATATAAACACAATCAATGTCTTAGCTAATCAAATTTCCTTTAAATTGATCATCTTCATAACTTGTGAATTCACTACCTGACTCGTCTGCCTAAAAGACAGATACTTCTGCATCTCTTGCTGTAACCTGCAGACAAAGAGATACGGTAAAAACTGAAAGTTCATTGCCAATCAGTATTGATAAGCCATGATAGACCAAGCACAAGCATACCTTTGTTTCTGCTCTAGTACCTTCTCAAGAGCTTTGACCTCCACTTTATCAAGTCCAGGGAATATCCCAACCCAATGTTTAACCATATCATTAACGGAATACTGTGCTGGAAATAGGGACTCACACAGAACAAATTCAATTGTATCTGATCTGCAGCACAAAGTGATCAGGAGGAGTGTTCAACCGGATGCTAATATAACATTCATCACCAAAGTATCCAACTCTAAACTTTGAATACATACATACATACATGTATATAATATGTCAGGAATTGAGGTATAATAACCACTAGTGTTGTTCAAATGCAATTTTTCATGTTTGCCCTCCTTGTGAGAGATATTGATTCAGAACATTACTACCTTTTCAAAGTGAATGTCCAAGACAAACTTGACATGAGCTATTTACCACGAGCACTAGAATAGCACCGAAATGATATTTTAAGGTTCTCAAATGGATGAAGCCACAAAGGCCTAAAAGTTTCAAGATCTTCTAGACTTCTGGATCTTCTAAAATCTGGGAAATAAAACAGAACTGTATGCAGCTTCGAATTGATCAGAAAAATCTCTGAACAGCCACTGAAACTTTTAAAGCAATTTGCCACAAACTTTTAAATGACTGCTAAAAATTGCACAACATATGGACATACTATATTGTTAACTAAACAATATTGACTTTTGCTTCCTCGGTACATATTACTGGAAAAAAAATCTATAAGAAAAATTAATGATAATGATGCAAATAGGTGATAAAAAAACTATACTCTGATGTAGCATAAGTATAAGGTACTTCACCTAAAATCTCTGTCATATAAACATCTGAGAATCTTCCCTGGAATCCAATCAAACTCAAAGGGTTTTGTTGAGCTGTTAGAGCTCTTCTCACAAAAAACTCTATATACCTCAGCCAATCTATCCATAGTATACCTTTTAACAAGTAGCTGAAAATTCAAAGTGAAACAGGGAAGAGGAAATCTGTCAATTGCAATAAAAAAACAATTATGAAATGCCAAAAAAGAAAAAATGATAATGGGAAGTATACATACAGATTTGTCTCGAAGGCGTTCAGCAACAAGCTTTACAGTTTCAAAAGGAATTGCGTTTACAGTATGACATGCAACGTCACAGATAACAGCCACAACTTGTTTCCGAACAGTTTCATCGAAATCCAACAGCCGATCACCAAGGGCAGCTAAAAAATTTTACCAACATAAAATTAGAATATACAATATATTACAATCGTAAACAAACACACGCTGACTGATTGACAGACTGAATATCTACACATTATATGCACTCACAGATTATTTGAGGGGCTTCAGCTCTAAAGGGATCTGACAGCAGATAGCTTTTTACATGTTCAAGGACAGACATGCGAACCTCAACAACTCTATCTGTCAACCTTTCCAAAAATTCTGAAAACATAGTCTGAAACGCTTCAGGGATGCAAGACCCAGGACAAGAGATTATATCCCCAACCAAACTCACCGCTTTCAATCGGGTTTCCAGTTGGTCTGTCTGCAGATATCAAAATTACCAGTGAAAATTTATTCATCGAATGAGTGACAGTCTCAAGTTCATAATTTTGCCTCACATAAACAATGCAGCAAGGAATAAAAACGAAGGGTTACTCTTAGTAGTGTGATATTAGAGGTTTATGAATTCTAATACCTTAAATCTCAAAAGAAATAACACCTTAAGAAATAAAATATAAAATGAAACATCTTGATCATAATTGGCAATAGGCCATTTACTCGTTTTTATAGGGAATATAAGTCAGTATTAGAAACTATAAAAAATGCATTAGGAAAGTCAATAAATCACTAATTACCAGTAGCTCTCCTGTCACATAAGGGAGAACTCCTGATACCACCTCAGGAGCACAGCAATACAAATCGTAAATGACTCCATGGTATTGAACTTGACCATTCACCGGCTTGCTATCTCCTGACATCAATGATAGCAAATACTGTTTGATGAAAGGTTCAAGTTTTCCTGCACATTGCTGTATAACATTCATAGCAAGCCTGCTTGCAGCCCTAGTAACACCCTGGAATTAAAGTTCCACACAATCACGTCCATATGAAAAATTAGAGCAGAAGAAGCAAGACTCATTTGGCAAGAGCATCAGCTATCTGCTTGTAACAGCAAATGAAGCAGTACTTACATTTTTTCCTTGACCTAAAGTAGACAGTATAGTACATAAAAGATCTTCTTGGACATCCTCACTTTCTTCTAAAAGAACGACCATTATAGTTTGCATTGATGACAGGACACTTTCTGGATGATCATCTCTGAGAAAGAAAACAAAAGTACAATTACCACCCATTAATCCAAAGAGAATCTTTGATCAACAAAGGATAACAGAAAATTTTTCATATAAGATAATGGCTACAACATGTCTTACTGCTTCTCGCCCAATCAAAGAGTATGTTAAAGTTTGGTTAATACCTATAATAGTTGCATGTAGAATCTGCTAAAGATCTCATATGCATCATACTTAATATTATAAATTAAAAAACAACGACTTAACAGTACATGGAGCAAAACAATGAGAGGCAGGAAGAGAAAGAATAAGTTCAAAACATCTCATTCCTAGAACCCAAAAATGTATATCTTGTCTAATTCTCTATAATTCGTCTTGTCACTATTTTATGGGCAGCCAAGAAAATACAGGCTTCAGAACAAAGTGGAAACCCACAAAGTATCAAGTTTGTATTTGCAATACCAGAATGCTTTGTGAGAACCCAACTTTATTACTCTACATTAGAATCCATATAACTTACAACTAATAAAAGATTTTATGATAACTAACCTGGCAACAGCAAAGAAAGTACTGAACATTTCATTCACCAGATCATCACATTCAAGATCCAGCATTACTACACATGATCTATATTTTGCAAGAGTCTCCAATATTGCAACTCTCCTGCCAAAGGATGGACCACTGGTATCACTCAGACCACTAAAAGTGCCCACAATCAACTGAAAGATGTCCTACAAAGAGATCAAATAATAATTACAATGAAGGACAACAAAACTATAATGCCAGCTATATTTGTTCTTTTCTTGACTGAACATAAATGGATGACAGCAGTTTTTAAGTCAGAAGACCCAATTTATATAATCAGATGACCTTAGTGAATTAAAGGCACCTTTAGAACATCATCACTGTAAGGGGCTTCAGGTGCAGTGATCCGAGTTATCTCACAAACACAGGTTGCAACTAGAAGTTTGACGTCCCTATCTTGGTGCTTCAGCAACTCTGGCTTAACGATGGAATTTAAAAAGGGCTTCAATGATTCCAATGTTGAAGTTGATGGTGATTGATCCAATTCAACAAGGCATGCTGCCGCTTGCTGCATATGGAAAAACAGTTTTTACTGGGTGCAGGAAGCAACTTAGCAGTGATTAATCAAGTATCATCAACTAGCTTTGGAAACTACAGGGTATAAGAACATAACACTTTTAATATTAAACAACATTATGGCACACATTGGGCCATCAAGCATTATATGCTCATAAATGTAAAAACTTTTTCAGTCTTTGTAATAGCGCGTTCATTTGCTATGAACAAGTAGCAAACCTAATACATGGAAATGCTATAATCTCGCATGAGATCCATATACTCAACCACCAATAGTGAATTTGAGCAGAAACTGTACCATTTGTCATCAATAGAAAGTTCAGTGAGAATAAAAAGATTCAGTAGCCTTTTAGGAAACAACGGTCTGACGATAATGTCCATATGAGAAACTAAACAGTAGTATCTGAACTTTTAATCAAGCCTTCATGGGCAATCTTATAACTCAGTTCTCTCTTCAGACTACAGACTGCTAACTTCTTAATCAACTGGGACCAGGGTCTTTGAGATTTAACCAACATACACTTCTCATCAGGGGACCGACTTGCAGTACAGGCATTAAACTATTTCATCAAAATAACATATGTCTAACCACAACCGGTGCTCTTCTTAATTGCGGAAGGCATATCCTAAATTCTCGCTATTAAACCAATTCCACGACGTAGTACTGAATTTTGCCCCCGCAACCCCGTTTAGAAGAGAAATTTGACTCATGTAATCCAAATTCGATTTTCTTAAAGACAATTTAGCTAAATACATGCAATTGCCATTGCCTTAATTGCAGAAAACTTAGCAGTAAAATACACTCCAAAGTTCACACTTCTACACCAAACCGCAATAGATTTCGCCCCATTAACTCGTTTAGAAGAGCAATTTGGCGAATTTCGGCTAAATTCAAATATATAGAAGGCAAATTAGCTTAAAACATAAAAATTGACATTGCTTTATCCTCTTCTTCTCCCTGGCTTTCCAGCAGGGAAACAGAAAACAAACAATACAACTAACCCAAAAGGAGGTTCAAATTTTGCATCCCATTATTTTGAACCCAGAAACTGAGAGGCAAAGCTGCTAAAAATTTGAAAAAAGAATGCACACCTTTAAGAGCTTGATGAGAGCATCTTTGGTAGAGGGAAGGGTGTCCAGCTTGGATCCCAACTCCTTCAGCTGCTGCTGGGGCTTCAGAGCCATATCGTAACAGAACAATATGTAGTTTTCAGAGTTTTGGAAGCTCTTTTCATGAAGTAGCACGAGGGGTGAGGGGTGAGGAGGGAAGGAGGGAGGTAGAGGGTTTGTGTTTCGATTTCGAACAAAGAAGCGAAATAAGCTCCAGATGTAAGCGGAATTTCACGTGCTGAATTATGCAGGAGTGTTTTTTTGGGACAGTACCGGAAAGTACTTTAATTAATTAAATTGAATTGTTTTGCAAATTAATATATATTTTTTAATTTGTTCCATCAGAATTTAAAATTTTCAAATTAATCATTTTTGAAAAATGTTTGTTAATGTTAAAAATGATAGCGTTATTTTGAGGATCGAAGAAATTGGAGTGAATCAGTAACATCAATTAATCCATGATAGTCTCAACATTAGATAGATATAATAGCGTAAAACCTAGATTTATAATCAATGCAAAAAAGTATCACTTAAGTCTTAAGTGATAATTTTAAAAAAAAAATCAACAGGCAAATCTAATTTAACATGAATTAAAACAACAACAAAAATCTTAAAAAAATTTCATTATAATCCCACGCACTTAATTTCCAATAACTTACTAACTCCCAAGAAATTCTGATATTTCAATGAATTGTTAAGGGATCAAATGGATTTTTAGAAACATTTTGATTGACTTTAAATTCTAAAATTTTAATTTTAATTTTATAATATTTAGATTCCATTTATTATTTTTTTAATTTTTTTTTAAATATTTTTAATATTAATAAAATTTTTAAAATAAATAAATAAATAAAGCTGAAATTGTCCCGAAGAGAGAGCGGGAGAACATCTATAGGCTCTCTGACCCAAATCCGAACTACATATTTGTACGTAGGTGTATTGTTGGCGCGGAAATAGAGGCGGGTGGCCGGCGTGACTCCGATGAGTCTATTGAAGTTGAAGGCGGTGTCTACACCCACCAACGACGATATTGTTGATGACACTCTAAAGAAGCACATTATCGATCTTGGAAACGCAAGCGAAATCATACACATCCGGAGGTTCATACCTTTGGATCAGCCATGGAACTGGTTCGATTACCTCGATTTGTATATCCCATGGACCAGACCTAACAATCGCGTCTTTGGAAAAGAATGCGTTCAGGTCTCTCTCTTTTTCCTCTTTCCCCACGTCTGCGATGCATATTTATGTAAGTTAGGGATTAGGGATTCTGAACCAGAAGATTACATCTGCTATCAGCTCGCTGTTGTTGAATTGATGTGGCTAGAGTCATGGGTTAAGACAAGACGTTATTTTGCGTGTTTGGTTTCATTGAAACCATCAAAACGACGGATTTGATTGTTTTGCATGTGAAACCAAATACATTAATGTGGAGTTGTCAAAAGAGAAATTTTGGTCGGAATTGAAACTTCGGTGAGGCTTTCTGCGCCACTTTTGTACTTAGTAGTTATCAGCTTCCGACAATGTGCTAATGGCTCTGCTATGACGCTGCATGATACAGAGCTCATGTCACAAGATCGATCGTGTTCATTAAAATTTTTGTTGAGCGTAATTGATTCTTTAGCTGAATTCTGCTTACTCGATTTTTTGGTTCAATTCTGTTTCCTCTATGACTCTGTTTATTCAAGCAAGAAGGAATATTATAGGTATCATGACCATTTATATGCCCACACTTTTGGGTTTTCCACTTGTGGGTAGTTACTGATACAAAATGTCCTCACACACAAGTCTGAGAAAGCTGTTATTTAATGAACAATTGAATACGCCCGTTCGATAACAGTATAACACCAATTGAAGTCGCACAATCAAGTGAACGTAACATTTGCACCAAATTAGATATTAGATTATACTCATATTATTTTAATGTAAAATTTATTTAAATAATTTAATTAAATTAAAAAAATTAATTAAATTAATATATTATTTTTTAAAAAATATTTTAATAATTTTTCATAACTCCTTTTTTAAAAATTTTAATAAGGATAATTTAAAAATAATTAGTAAATATAAAAAATATATTTTATATTTAAGATAAAAATTAATTTCTAATTAGTTCCCAACGGAAGGAGTATGTTTTATATAAGTTCATTGGAGACCGGATCAAGTTATATATATACAAACGTGGGTAGTTAAATTCGCAGTGAAGTTAACAAGATTCCTACACAGGATCGCTTCTAAAATCATATATTCAAAAGTCTATCCTTAAATGCTTTCAGAGCAAGTCATAAAACACGCCTAAATGTGAGATTGATGCGGGTGGCTTCAGCTTTTGCTCGCCTAGGCACAGAATGAAGCCAATCCCGTTGTGTATAACCTCTCATCACCAGAAGTGATCCATGCTTGAGTGTAAATGTATGTTGATCAGCATCATTGTTCTTCTTTAATCGCTTCTTCACAGGTCCATCGTTTCCATCTACACATCAAAACCAAAATATTATCTCTCTTTCAGGAACAATTCTGGCTTTTGTGTTACGCAGACAATGTACTTCATAATCATACACGGCTACAGTGTAAGGACCGTGTGTTAATATGATGCCGGAACTTTCAACACAGGAACATAAAACTGGACCAGGTTGTTTGATTCTGTTAGGTTCATGCAACTTGGTTTGAAAATCTCAAGCTCGATACTTGATTTGCTTTCATTCAAATGATAATTTATAATATTAAAATATATAAATCATCCAGGAACAGATTTGTGAACAGAACACAGATGATGGAACAGATTTTCATAACAGGATCAAACAAAGCCTTAGATCATCCTAATAATTCAGGAGACAGAAATAGAAAAGCACAAAATCAACGTGGAACTGCAATCCTAAAATTTAAATTCAAACAGACAGAAATACATACCATTAGATGTTTTACTTGGTTTCTTTTTCAAAATGAACTCACGTTCACATCCAAAAGACACTGAAGCAATTTCAGGAGTTGGTCCATATAGCTTCTCATCATCGGCATGCCAACCAACGGAATCTTTACCACTTTTATACCTATTTAAGAGTAAGCTATTAAAACTACTCCCGGGAAGAACTTTATGGACCTTCAGAAATAAGGGAGGTATTAAGTTCTGTTAATGAAGGCTACACAATTTATCAAAATATTAACCAAAACTTTTTATGAGTCATACTGCATCCAAGATATCTTTCAATGGCGGATAATCATCCCAAGAGTAAGCATGTGGTTGATATCCACTGTAAATCAATTCCGTCAATCCTGGAGTTGCAACATAACATGTATCTCTAAGCTGCAGCAAATTAAACAGCATGGAAATCAAGAAGTTCCCAACTTTAGCCAGATGTATGAAGAATAAAACTGTTTAAGGAGATTAACGTTATTGCAAAATACATGACTCAAAGAAATTAGTTTTAGTATGGGCCCTTTGGATAACATTTTTGAAAAAAGTTTATAAAAAAATGAATTTTTAGGTAACTTTAAACAAAATGGTTTTGAATTAATATTTGTTTGGATAATTATTTTTAAAAATATTTTTATTATTAATAAATTACGAAAAAGTGTATTATTATTAAATACAGGAGAAATAAGAGATAAAAAATGAGAGATAAGAGATAGTGTAGAAGAGAGATAAGAGAGAGTATAGAAAAAAGAGAGAGAGAAGAGAGTGTATAAAAAAAGTAAGGATAATATAATAATTGATTAATCCATAAGCTCTTTTACTGTTTCATAAATTACTCTGACTAACTTATTTAAAATATTTATTTTAAACTATAGTTTAATTTAAAAATTATTTTGAATAAATATAACTATTTAAAATTTTTTCAAAATTTAGATTTTGCCAACTTAAGTTTAAAATGCAGTTTCAAAAAATTTCCACACACACAATTTGGAAAAAAAATTAAACGAGCTTATAAAAAAAATGGGCTTATAGACAACTTATAGAAAAGGGTTTTTCTAAAAAAGATTATGAAAAAAAAATGATTTTGAATAAATGAGTGTTTGGATAGTTATTTGTAGAAGGGGTTTTATGATTGGTAAATTATGAAAAGGGGTATGAGTATTAAATAAAGAGAGATAAGAAAAAAGAGATGGTGTAAGAAATAAAAGAGAGAGAAAATAAAAGATAAGAGAGAGGGTGTAAGAAAAAGTATAAGAGATGGTATAAGAAAAAATAGGGATAATATAATAATTGGTTAGTTCATAAGCTCTTTTACTGTTCTATAAGCTGCTCTAACCAGTTTATCTGAAACCTTGGTTTTAAACTATGATTTAGTCCAAAAACTCGTTTGAACAAATATGACTGTTTGTTTAAAAATTTCTCTAAATCAAGATTTTGAGCTAAACTTAAGTTTGGAGTATATCCAAACAGGCCGTATATCGATTATCGATGAGCTTATTTTAACTATGATGATGTACTTAAATTTTGCCTGCCTCGTCTTTACTCACACTTACCTCGTGGTCATTCGCTGATGCTTTTGCTGGCAAAAGTTTTTTTTTTTTATAAGAAGTGAGGGATATTGCCCAATACATATAGGTTATATTAATCCCAAACACTCATAATTAAATATTTCCTTCAAATAGAATGAACATGTATTATATATCAAAGATTTAGAGAGGCTCTCTTTTACCAATATATATGTCATCTTGTTCTACTCCCTTATAATGTATTTCAACTGTACCCTATAACCTACTAATCAATTGCTTAATTTGTAAAAAAAATATATTGTCAATCTGAGTATTATTCTCTCTTTTAAACATATTAATAAGGAGCATTAAATCTGACTCAAGAATAATATTTCTATAACCATAATCTCATGCGAGTAAAAATCCTATCAAAATAGCTCATTGTTTTCTCTCATTTCTCTTACCACCACAACTCAAAACGTATCGTTAAAATATTATTACATTTTTTTATTTTATCATATATATAAATAAGATAAAAAATTTAATTTATAAATTAAAAAATAATAACTTTGATATAAATAAAAAAATATTATCAGATTTTTTATTTTTTTTAATTTTATCATATATATATATATATATGAGATAAGAAATTATGATTTATAAATTAAGAAATAATAACTTTGATATGAATAAAAAATATTTTAGATTTTTTAATTTTTATATATATATATATATAAGATAAAAAAATTAAAATTTATAAATTAAGAAATAATAACTTTAATACGAATATTATAAATAAAGAGTAAATAAATTTAAATAAAGATATAAGAGTATATTTATTACTTTTTAATTAATTCTTCTCCTATAAAATATTATCTTTCCTTCTTTACCTTCATATTCATAATCGTTCGTACCCTTTCCTATCCTCTTTTAAATTAACCTAATATACCCTGTTATAAACTGAACCAAATAAATCCTAAGTGTAAAACAATTGAACTTTTCTCTATCTTTAACCCTTCATTTTCATCATTATCATCATCATTGAGGAGAAGAGTATCCAGTAAATGTTAGCAGGAAAATATGTTTTTCCCCTAAGTTTAAAGCTATAAAGTTGTGTTTGACGCGTTGATCTCCATGAACTACCACAACATGCAGTCGACACTTGTGTTCGATACGTGTGCAGATTTATCATAATTCAGAAAAAAAGTTATCCTTTCGAGTTGGAGATGTGTTGAACAACCCGAATAGAAATAAAACGAGCAACTAGAAACCCCATCTTAATGAAAGAATAAAAGCTCTTCCCGGTGCTTTCTGTTCTACAAGTATACTCTAATATGTATGCTGTCTTCTAGTTTTTTTATGTCGTTGTTTTAAGAGATAATGCTGTTTTTATTTTGAAGTTTGGCGGGTCAACGTGTTCATGTTAGTTTCCATGCTTAAAACTTCAGCTGCTCTCAAGACAGCAAATGTTGATCCATCACTTGTGCAAGAAGTGTTCTTTGGGAATGTTCTAGCTGCAAATTTAGGGCAAGCCCCTGCCAGACAGGCTGCATTAGGTGCGGACATACCTACCTCTGTAATCTGCACTACTATTAACAAGGTTTGTTCAGCAGGGATAAAAGGTAGGCCGTGTTCTATTTATTAAGAGATCATCTCACTTTAAAAATATTTAAATTTAATTTGTTGTGAATGAGAGGTGAAGTCATGCTTCTTCTATTCAATTTTTTTTTTCATTGCAGCTACTATGCTTGCAGCGCTGACAATACAACCGGGTGTTCATGAAGTCGTCGTTGTTGGTGGTATGGAAAGCATGTTTAATGCACCCAAGTATATGGTAGAAGCAAGGTTTTCCTTTCTTTCTTAAATCACTGACACAATGATACATTTACTCTTGGGAAAAAATTCACCCTTTCTTTCATGATTAATCAATCACTTGGTAGTATTTCAAGAAGTTAATCTGGAGATTTGGTTTATAAAAGCGTATATTAGGACCCAATAAATTAGTAGTTTCTAATGTTGAAGCCTCACTTTCATAAACTTTCACCTCATTTTTTGTGAGTGAAGATGATATGGATCAACATATTTTGTATATGTTGTGTCTAAAACATGAAGGGATCTCGGGTAGGACATGATACTATCATTGATGGTATGATCAAGGATGGCCTTTGGGATGTTTATAATGACTTCAGCATAGGTGTTTGTGCTGAGTTATGTGCTGATCTTCACTCCATAACAAGAGAGGAGCAGGTATTACTCGTTGGTGAACTGTATGTTAAAATTTTGTAGTGTATTTCATTCTCTCTTGTTCTTTTAATCGGTATTATTCATTATTTTCATTTTCACTCGGTCATTTAATTGACTCAGTTGCCCTGAATTACTGTCAGCATCCTTTTTGTTTCTTGTGTTGGTATCTAGTTGCTTGGCGTCATCAGTTGTTGTCCTTTATTTAAATGTAAAATTGAGTTGAACAATATTTGTATGTTGCTGTATTTTTTTGTTTTGGTTTTGCCACCATTTACACCATGTTGCTTTTCAGGATTCTTATGCTGTAGAAAGCTAAAGGAGAGGAATTTCTGCTCAAAATTCTGGTCATTTTACATGGGAGCTAGCTCCGGTCTGATTTTCTAATTCCTAATCATGTTACATTGTTGAGAATATGCAAGGATTTCGATGTGGTTTCCATGCCACTCTCTGCACTTGCAGGATGAAGTTTCTACAGGAAAAGGGAAGAAGTCTTCCACCCTTATCAATAAAGATGAATGGGAAAGGTAAATAGATAGAAGCCTTTAGGATGTAATCCTTATTTGGAATTTACTTGATCCATGGTCATTAGACTTCCTTTCACATTGGGAAGATGGTGGGAATTTATGCATTTTGCTTGATATCTTTCATAATTTGTTTGATTGTCACTAGTTTGATGCTGCTAAGTTAAAGAAGCTTAGGCCAAGCTTCAAGGAGGATGGGGGTTCAGTAATTGCTGGCAACGCTTCTATCATAAGGTCCACTCTTTCTCTTCCCTCATGATGTGTCTCTCTGCATACTCGGTATATGTTCAATAGACCTCCTTATTTGTTTATGTGAGTGAGGCTTATGCCTAGAACACAAGCTCAAGTCCATCTTTATTCTGGTACCTTGTCATGTGACATGGCCTTATCAGCCCTCGGTGTAATATACTAGGTGCCTGTTTGGATGCAAGTCAAAATCATATTTTTAGTCACTTCTGCTTTTTATGAGACAAACTTTTCTCACATACTTACCTCGTACACCACAAAATCAATGCTCCACAATTAATTCAAACGGGCACTAAAACTTGATAATTGATTATTACCATACGCTCTTGTCTTTGTTAATTTGGTGACTAGCCCACTAGATTGGGCTAGTTAGGTTTGCTGGTTGGCTCCAGTGCATATTTCTATTGATACCCATGTTAATTTTGTGGGACAGCTCATTGCATCATTTCAAAAAGTCTGACTTCTGATTGTACACCGTGCTGTAATTTAAGGATATTGTGATCATAAAGGTTCGTAACTGCATGCTCTTTAAGTGATAATTAGTGTATTGACTTTGACCAGTGATGGCGCTGCGGCATTAGTGCTAGTGAGTGGAGAGACGGCGCTTGGGCTGTGACAGGTTATTGGAACTTGTCTTGGCCTTGATTATTAATATGAACATCTCAAAGCTGAAGTGAGGTTAGGTTATCATGGTTGGCAGGCACCAGAGATATTCACAACTGCTCCAGCTCTTGAAATACCAAAAGCCTTATCAAATGCTTGTTTGGAGGCTTCTCTAATTGATTATTATGAAATACATTAAGCCTTCTCTGTGAGAATTACCTTCTACTCATTCTTAGGCTTTTGTGTACTCGTGTTGTCGTCGAATCTTGACTTAAAACATGAAAGGGAATAAAAGACAAAATACATTCTACTCATACCCTTATAATCATCATATTGTTACAAAATAAAAATGAGTGAAAAGTTCATCATCTCATACTGCATTATTTCTTTTATGAAGGTTGTGGTTCTTGCAAATCAAAAGCTTCTTGGTCTTAATCCTGTGAGTGTTCATGCTTCTTCTCTTTTGGTGGGTGAAATCTTTTTTGTTTCCCTATTATTCTGTAGCCTGTCCTCATATTATAATGGCTTAAATCTGATAGATCAATATGTCCTTTGGATTCAACATGGGAGAAAGTTAATGGGCATGGTGGAGCTGTATCATTGGGACACCATTTGGGTTGCAGTGGAGCTCGTATCTTAGTAACATTTTTAGGGGTAATTCTTAACCTTGATTTGCTCATCTTCTTTACTTCACAAATTAGTAAGGAAAAAATAACACTTAAGAACTATAACTTATGTTAGCCAAGTTTTGTGACACAGGTGTTGAGACAAAAGAAAGGCAAGTATGGGGTTGCTGCTATCTGCAATGGAGGAGGAGGAGCCTCTGCTTTCGTCTTTGAGCTCATGTAATCCTTTTTTTTTTTTTTTGAAGCTGGGAAATTCTTTTAATTCTTTTGGTATAGTTATTACGTTAAATATTATAATGATATTATTCATGAATGTTTTTAAGCTCACAAATGTGAAAAGACTACGGAGATTTGTGCGTTTTGCGGGCCAGTTTCCAGGGTTGGACTTTCTTCATTTCGAGGATGCTTGGAGAACAAAATGTGTAGTGATCCTGTTAAAGACTAATCTCCTCTCAAGTACTACAGGCAAAGGGTAGACCCCTTCCTACTAAGTTTGCACATACACGAAAACTAAGAAAACACTCGACCACTTGTTTAAATGTCGAGAGTCCTTTTCAGTCACTTCATCTTGGTAAGGAATTGAAAAGTTGTGTTGTATTTATTTATCTTCTAAAGATGTAGAGATATTAGTGAGTTTTTTTTTTGGGAGGGGAGTATGTGTATGAGTTAATTGGGTTTGAATTGTTTTTTAAAAAATATAAATCTATAAAATATTTTATTTTATTCAATTATACTCTATCAAATTAAAAACAACGGTAAATGTAAAATATTTTCTCAATATTCTTTAGTATTTATATTTGAATGAAGCGACATCGATATTAGTAATTGGATGAAATATTTTGTTAATTGTGAACTTCACTTAAAAATATCATTATTAAAAGCAATATATTTTTTTGTATAATTTATTTTTATCCTCACAGAATATCGAGCTCACAATAATATCATCATTTATATTTTATCATATCATTTGATTTTTAAAAAATTCATGATTATGTCCAAGTTTTTAAACAAAAATTACGTGTTCCTTAATTATATTAATCCAATAATAATACTATATATTCCGAAAGTAAAGTAAATATTTTGCTTTTATAGACCAAGCATGCCTTTAAACTTTTCAACCTATGTTCATCTGAAATGTCTAGCGTGGCATGTTTAAGATATCTGCCTTCGTCTCCACAAATAACTCCATGAATTTCTCAAATACAGAGAGAGAAAATAATGTCTTTTTTTTCCTTATCTTCTATAATCTTGCAACCCTGTATGGTTAACATTTACTGTTATAATCACACCACAAAACCTGCGTTCTCAGAAGCTAAAATAGCAAAGCCTTCAATTTACAAACCAGTCATATTTTGGAGACTGTCTTTTTTCAATGGCCTAAGACCTGTAATACCCATAATCAAACGTTGGACATTAAAAGAAACCCTGTTTTCTGTCTGGGTTTCTTTCAAGGTCCAACGATAATCTTCTTCCCTTCAACAGATTCATCATCATCTGTATTCTTGCACTTCAATCATCGTCGTCGTTGTCTTTTTCTCCAGAAACATCAGACTTTAAGGTAATCATCATCATTTTGGCGTGCCATATGTCATAGTATTATGTGTTTGTTTCAGGGCTCATTGCAACAGTTTTTGTGTTTTTTTGGGGTAATGCAGAGATCATCTTGTTCAGGAGAAGCAGAGAAAAATGGATTCATCAAAGGATATGAGTTCTCCTAGGGGAGAAGTTGGAGAGATTGACACGAGGGCACCATTTCAATCAGTGAAAGCTGCTGTTAGTTTATTCGGTGAGGTTGCTGTCTCCAAGGAAAAACGTGCTGTCAGGAGAAAATCATCCGAGGTAAGCATCAAAACCTTCCGTGTTCATCATCAACCACACAAATTAATGTTAAACCTCTCTCTCATCCAAGATGTCACATCTCTAATTTTGCCGTATCATGATGCCTGTGCCAGCATTGGCATTCATATCTTTAACACATATTCCTATACTAAATATAAGAACTAGTAAAAGGTTCTGTTCTCTCCTAAACTCTACCTATTGATTGCATATATTAATAGATTTTTCATCAAATGAGTAGTTAATGCAAATAATTAAAATCATGTGAGATTTAAGGAGGGACAAATATGTGCAGTTTACCCTACAACAGAGAGGTTGTTTTTAAAAAAAGAGTATTTTAAAAAAATTAATATAATTTTTATAAATAATTAATTTAACTAATTTTTTAATATTTAAAAATTAGTTATTTAGCACTTATATTAGTATTAGCATTGGAGGAAGTATAATGGTTCATGATTGGACCTCTCATGGCAAGAGCTTTTTGCGTTGACATTCTTGAGATGTGATGTAGCAATATATCTTATTTCAAGACAATACGAAGAAATCTTGTTTTTCATGGCCTTTCAAAGCACAGACATGCATATAATAACGTTGTTGAAAGCATGTTTTTTATTATTTACAGAATGTACTAGAAAAGGAGACACAGCTTCTGTTGGCACAGAGAGAACTGAACAAGATAAAGAAACAGCTGGAGAGTGCAGAGACCACAAAATCTAAAGCTCTTGCTGAACTTGACAAGGCAAAAGTGACACTTCAAGATCTGACAACGAAGCTGACAAATGTCAGAGAATCCAAGGAAGCCGCCATGGAAGCTGCAGAAGCTGTGAAGAATCAAGCAAAACAACTTGAAAGAGCAAAATCCCAGAAAGAAGTTGGCTTTGAAGCTTGGAAGCTAGAACTAGAACATGCCAGAAAAGAATACACAACAACTGTGAAAGAACTTGATGCTGCCAAGCAAGAACTCACCAAGATCAGGCAAGATTTTGATGCAGCTTTAGAGGCGAAGCTCATGGCATTTCAGACTGCCGGAGAAGCTCAGCGATCAGCCAAGTTGAACTCAGAAAGGATCAGCGAGCTCTCGAATGAGATTTCAGCCATGAAAACATCAGTAGAAGAATTAAAGCTTGCATCTTTGCAGGCTCAAGAGGAACAAGCAAAGGCCATGGCAGAGAGGGAAGCTCAATATGATTCTTACAAGAATAATAAGGAAGAAGCAGAGGCAAAGATGGAATCTTTGATGAAAGAATACGACCCCAAATTGAATACCGAAGATCTTGAGGCTAAACTTGCTGAAACAAGTGCAGAGATTGAAGTTTTGCAGGAACAGATGAAGAAGGAACATGCTTCCGATATGGAAGCTGCGAGAGCTATAACTTCAGAGCTCAAGGAAGCTACAAAGACACTATCAGAAGTTGCTGAAGAAGAAAGCTCTCTGAAAAACCTAGTGGCTTTGTTAAGGGATGAATTAGAAGATGTGAAGACTGAGCAAAGAATCTTGAAAGACAAGGAACAAAAATCAGAAGCTCTTGCAAGTTACATTAAAGAGGAGCTCCATAAGAGTAAAAGAGAAGCAAACGTTGAGGAGTTGGAAAAAGCTGCTGAATTATTTCAAGAACAAATCATGAAAATAGAGAAGCTAACAGGAGAAACAGAAGCTGCAAAAAGGGAAGCAGAAGAGATGAACCAGAGAACACATGAGCTGAAGCAAGAAGCCGAGAAAACTCAAACTTTAGCTCAAGAACTTGAATCAAAGCTCGAGATTGTTCTAAAAGAAGCTGAAGAAGTGAAAGCAGCAGAACAAAGAGCCCTTGAGGAGATGAAGATCTTGTCTGAGATGCAAGGAAACAACAACAATGAAGTCAGTGATGGGACAAACTCAGAAGATCATGGTAAGATAAAACTATCTGTTGATAAGTTTGAGTCAGTGACAGGGAAAGTGAAGGAATGTGCAGATCTTGTGGAGAAGGCAGAGCTGGCTGCAATGACTCAGGTTGAAGCAATAAAGGCAAGACAAAGTGAAGCAGACAAGAAATTAGAAGCAAATCTGAAGGCAATTGAGGAAATAAAAGCAGCAACCGAGATGGCTCTGAAGAATGCAGAGATGGCAGATTCTGCAAAAATGGCACTTGAAGGTGAACTTAAGAGGTTGCGCCAGCAAGACAAGGGGCCAGCTGAATCAGCATCTTTGGATTATTAAAAAGGAGAAGTTTCTTCAAAATCATAAATCAGCACCTCTTTGAAAATGAAGATCATTTGTATTCAGGAATTGTGCACATATGAATGCTCATTGTGAAACTTCCTGGTTTTTTGAGTCCCTTTAGTCTTTAAAAGAGATTTTTTTTACAGGGTAGGGAAAACATCTAATATTTTAAGCTGCTATTTTAAGCATGTTTTATGTACAATCTTGCAAAGCGCAAGAAAATTGAAGTGCAGAGAAACTAAAATATGCATCGTCTTCCCATAAAGCAAAGGAGAGAAGCCACCTCTATTCTATGAGAAGTATAATTTATTCTTTTATGATATAACACGTTAGTTTTCATTTTAGCAAAGGAAAGATCTTTTCAAGACCTCGTTCTTCATCAAAGAAGACCTCCACCACTCAAGTCATTATCATGGCCCTTCTCTCCTCCTCCAATGGAATTATTGCTATGATATGCAGTTTGATCTGCTGGATGCTGACAAGACAACCCTTATGCCTCTGAATGCACCTTCGTTCAATATCATTCCCTTTGTTCATGTTCGCATCATCGGTTTCAGCTATGTCCTCATCTGTGTTCATCAACTCGAAATTGATTCCCTTTTCTTGTGGAATCCAGCCACTAGAGAGGTCCACACGTGCCCAAAATTATCAATAACTTTAATGGTTGTTTTTGTAATATTGGATCTGGGTTCAACACAATTGTCAATGATTATAAGATAGTGAGAATTTATCAACTTCTATACTCAATTAAGTCTTGGAAGAACCATTAAAATCCATTAGGTCTGACTATTCGCCTCACGAGGTTATGTGCTCATTCTGATTTGGTCTGGATATTGATAGAGACTTCTCACTGTGAAATAAAAATAAACCTTTCAAAGTAAACTTAAATAATTTAGATCATCTTAGAAAACACAAATTCCAAGAAAACAAGCAAAAGATTCGAGTTTGCAGGGAAAAAATTTAGAAAAAAAAATATATTTAAAAAAAAAGAGGAATGACATAGCTAATTAGTTTGATCATTGATGAAATTAATGCTAGACATTCCCACGTTCATCACCCAAAACCCTATAGTTAAAAATATATGGTAAAAAAATAATAATAACTGTGGAAAAAGATTTAGTATCTATGCACTGGTAACAAAAATTCAAGCATATGATCTTTATTCTTGAAGTATTAATATAGAAGATAATCAGTTTATGATCATGAATAGGCACAACATGTAATGTCAACGTACGTTGCCAGCCTCTTTAACTAACTCTTCAAGTAACCATCATATGGCACCCCTTACTTAAAACTTTGGGTGATTCATCTATGACACTGCGACTATATAGTAATATCGTCCTACAAGAATTTGACACCATGACCCAATTAAGAATTAGCATATCATACATTCACTTAACTCAAGCTAATCAAACGACCTGTTACATAAACAAAAATGAATCATTAAATTAATTAACAAAGCATATAGAAAACAAGCACTATAAGCATGCATATATGGACTAATTCTACACTATGCATTCCAATTGACCCACATCAATGAGCCTTAAATGACTTCTTAAGTAATGCCGTGCAAAAAGGATGAAATAAAACCATTAGTATATTACATGCACAATAAGTCCTATATTACAGGCACCATAAGTCCCATATAATCCAAACACCAGAAACTAATGTATTATATATCTATATTTAAAAGAAAACTGAACAACTTTGTATCATAGGTATGCCTCAGATAAAGCTTAAAACGACAGCAACTAAATATAGACAGTAAAATAAAGACATACATTCACAGGTTGGGAGAAAGTGACTCTCTATAAATGTGGATGACTGAAAACTCCTCTTCTTCTATCTGAGATAACATTTTCAACGTATGAATGTTCAAAAGTTCTAAATAGACCTCTATAGGGGTCTCTAATTTTTTAATATTGCAGACAATCTCATCCCCATATATTTAATGGCCTAAGCCATATAATATCCTCATGGATTGGGATGATGAGTAGATATTGAATCCCCCATCCCCGTGGTTTTTCTTCAACAACCACAATGTAATGTTTAAATAGTTGGAGTTATGATAATAGGTAAAAATGCCCAATCTTTCATCACAGAGGATCATAACATCCATAATATCATTATTTTCTAGGTTAGAAGGCAAAACTATACGAGAGAATAAATTATTCTCCAAGTTAATTATTAATAAGTTCATTAAAATTGTGTTATTATACATAGGTTAATAAGTTATAGACTTCTCAATTTGACTTACAACCTACAAATCATCATATGACGAAGAAAATTTATCCCAAGTCCTCCATCAATATTTAACCTGTTGAAAGTTAATTTTATTGCAATTTCATTATAATGGGCCCGTTTAGATATGATTTTAGAAACGGGTTTATGAAAAAAATGACTTTTAGACAGCTATAGAAAAAAGGCTTTTGGAGAATAGCTTATGAAAAAAAAAGAGTGTTTAGATAGTTATTTCCAAAAGTATTTTTATTATTAGTAAATTATGAAAAATGATATGACTATTAAATGAAGAGAGATAAGATATAAGAGATGAGATGAGAGAGAGTGTAAGAAAAAAAAAAGAGAGGGTGTAAAAAAAGTAGCAGAGAGGAGAGATGATATAAGAAAAAGTATGAGAGATAGTGTAAAAAAAAGTATGGATAATATAGTAATTAGTTAGTTCATAAGCTCTTTTACTATTCTATAAATTACTTTAACTAGTTTATCTGAAACCTTAGTTTTAAACTATAATTTAGTCCAAAAATCCGTTTGAATAAATATAGTTGTTTGTTTTAAAATTTTTCTAAATTAAAATTTTACACTAAAAAAGTTTTTAAAACTATGGTTTGATGAAAATCAAATAGACGCCATATCTTATGTTCAACTTCATAATTTAAAACCAAGTCAAATGTGACAACAAAGAGAAGGCATGATTCCCGCATATTCCAGCATGACTAGCTCCAAGCTTGTTGAAAGTTGGACCCAATTATTTTAAACTTAATAACGGGATCATATTTTATTATACTCATTTGATTATTGATATAAAACTTAATTTATAATCAAATTGTATACTATATACTATGTCTTATATTTAATATTGAAAGAGTATATAAATATGTTTTCCCATTTTTTTATTTAAAAGTATAATCTCTTTCAGAATTTAAAGTGTAAAAGATTTTTATCTCTCTAAATATGTGGACTTCTCAAAATGTAAACTTGTATTATCCTTTTTTATGGAAGTAAAGCCACTTACAATTTCAACGAACAAATGTGCGCGCACACACATATATATAATTTATGTCTTCTCAACAAAAATGTATTCATAAAGAAAAATTCTCAAAATGTAGTATATAATGAATATTGGATGAAGAAAATAATGTCATGTTGAATGAAATAAAAAATAAAATTAATATTGTGATGTAATAAGCTTGTACTGATGTAATTTCAGTTACATCAGTAGATTTTTACAGACCTAATTAGTAAATTACATGCCACAATAAATTTGGAAATTTTGAATTATATAATTGAATTTCTTTTGCCATATTTTTCAAATGAAAATATGAGTTTTGTTTTGTGTTTTTCCTTGATTGTGAAAAACAGCACATGTTAAGTTACTCCACACCTTATAATAGATAGGATCATAAGAGAGTACAGTAACTCGTTTTATTTTTTATATGCCTCAAATTATCAGCATAACAACATGTTATCTCTCTCATTCCAAAAGCTTCAACAAAAGAAGACAAAAGGTGCTCTGTTTCATTGTATTACCTTCTTCTTCGCCCTATGTAAAAAGAGATCGAAAACTAGAACCAACCATCTCAGACGATAAGAACCAAAACATCACTTCCCGGAGATCCATATATATGCTATTGTTATGTCGGCAACATTAAGTGAGCCAATTCAGTGTTGTCCGTATACGGGATGAAGCCATGGATCATAAGGACCACGACGATAACAACGACGAGACGTTTAACCGGGGCGGCGTCGGCGTGTGGGAGATAGAGGAAGAGACGTCATCGGAGGTGCAGGAAGGCCACGGTGGGTCAGGGGTGGCGTCGGCGGGGGTTGAAGAAGACTGTGTGTATGTGGGAGTGGGGAAGAGCGAGACGAGCATGGAAGCTCTATCGTGGACCCTCAAGCACCTGATAGCTTCTCCTTCTACCATGGTCTATCTCATCCACGTCTTCCCTGAGATCAAACACATTCCTAATCCGTGTAAGCCACAATTTTCAGTTTTAGATCATTTCATTTATAGCACAAATTATTGGAACTCTCCTCAGATTTATTTACTCCCAAAATAATAATCTCTTGAAATTCTTTTCGGCTTAAATAACTACTATTAACAATGGTGTCTTGTTTATGTAATTATACCTAAATTAGTGTACTTCCCCTAGAGATTCCCGTACAGCTAGACAATATTTGTCAACGTGGTACGGGGCCCAAGATGGTGTCTTGTTTCTTTGTGGGAGTTTCAATGGTGTTTGAATGCACTTTTTGATGACCCCCCTTGTGTTTGTATGCACTTTTTGATGGTGGTTGAATGTACCTTTTGGAGTTTCAGAGTGAGGGCGTACCCGTTAGAAATTTTATCTCTTGATGACCCCCCATGTGTTTGACTCTTCATTAAGTCCGTAGAAATTTAATGACCAGGATTTGGTTTGTGAGGTGAGAGTTTAAATCCTATCAAGGTTTTATGAATTTTATATTTGACTAATTTATGTATATTTTTAATAAAAATTTGCCATACATGACGATTAAAGAGAAAAATCTCTGTTGGGTTTTGAGAAATTAGTGAAATTTAGAAAGGTAAAATAGAATGATCTAGATTTTCTTTTAAAAATAAAAAAGAAAAAATTGCTGAAAATTTTTATTCTTCAAAAGCTTGTGCCGAACTTAGTAGAATAATTTCAAAGATAAATGTGAAGTTTAAGGTCAAAGGGTATTCATTAGCATGTTTCACGTCAGAATTTTCTTACGAATCTACCTTTAAGTTAAGGGATGTTTATGTTAGAAAACACATTTCTAATTTCTTTGTTGCACAAAAAATTATTATATTGTGATTTGTATAGGAGTTAATTAGTTTACATGGACAATTTTTTAATATTTTTGTATTTGAGTAACAAAGGACATGTTAAATCTAAGAAGTCATGACCTATCTTGAATTTTATAGTAAATATATAGAAAGGCAAATGAGTTATGAATAATCCCAATTTGGCTTTCAAAAAGCTCTGTGTTGTGTATTTTCTTTCTTATTTATTTTCCACAATTCTCTCTTTTACTATTGGTACGACACTTTTATGTAATTGTCCCCAATATTAGCACTTCACTTATGGAATTATATAATGATAGTGGGAATGGGAATGATTCCAAAGAACCAAGTGAGTGCAGAGCAGATTGAGAGCTATGAGGCTCAAGAACGAGCCAAGCGACTACAGCTCCTTTCCAAGTTCCTCCATTTATGCTCTTCTTCCCTGGTTCTTAATTACTTGTTTCTTTTTATTATACGTGTTTTTGCTTATTCAATTACTAAATATTTTTTCAATATTTAATATAATATTTAGTTAATTTTTTTTAAGAGATTACAAAAATTAAATAAAATAGTCAATTATAACTAAATTCAATTCTTCATAATAAATTTATATAATATATTTTTTAATATATTTAAATAAGTCAATTAACTCTTATATTAGTTATAATTAATTAATTTATTTAATTTTATTAATCTATTTAAAATTTGATTAATTTCTATATTAAAAATTAAAAGAATAATTAATTAGATACACTAATTTCTTAGAGAGCTTTTCGTTCATGTCAAATAAACAGGTCAAGGTGGACACCATTGTAATTGAGAGTGACGCGGTGGGCAAGGCAATCCTCGAACCTGTCCCCATTCTTAACATACGAAACCTTGTCATCGGTATCAACAAATCTGCTCTAAGGTACTTACATACAGACACGCACGCACGCACGCACACATGCATACATACATACATACATACATACATACATACATACATACATACATACATACATACATACATACATACATACATACATACATACATACATACATACATACATACATACATACATACATACATACATACATACATACATACATACATACATACATACATACATACATACATACATACATACATACATACATAAACAAACACATATGTGCTCGCTGGTATAAGAAAATATTTTTACAGCAGTTAAAAAATATTTTTATAGCTATTCTAGAATTGGTATAAAAATAGCTGTTTGGACATTTTACGGTAATTTTTTTTTGTAATAGGTGTAAAAAGGTGAACATACAAAAGCAACTTTCTACGTACTGTGTTTTCGTTTAAGATTGATGTAGAAAGTGACATTATTATATCTTTATAAATAAAAATTTATGACTTTGATACTACTTATAATTTCAAGTTATTATTATTTACCCTATTCAAGAAATGAAAAGAGAAAAGTAACATTATCAAATTTATGCCATTATACTTGTTTTCACGGCTTAAGGAGAGAGGTTTGTTGTTGACTATATATGTTTGGATGAGCAGAAAATCAAGATCAAAGCGAGTGAATAATGGGATAGCAGATCAGATTCTGCAGGATGCACCAGAAAGTTGCAGGGTCAGAATCATAAGTGAAGGCAAAGAAGTCAACGAACAAATGTTGACCATGATGTACCCGTCGCCCAATAATAAGGATGATCAGATTCAGACGTCCATGCATATGAAACAAGAAGATCGTCAAAATGGTCCAGTTTCTTGCAATTGTTTTAAACCCATGTTTAAATGACTCTATTATATTATTCATGTTATTTATTCTATCTTAAGCTTTTAAAAACCCATAATACTGAAAACCATGTGCGTATAGAAGATGATCCATGCATTGGTAACAACAATTCAAGAAGATGATCCTGATTCTTGAAGTATTAATATAGAAGATGATCATTTTTTTTAAATTAATGTTAATCAGGGAGACAACCAACATAGTATCTAGAAGATATACTTTCACAGCATGCTAAACTACTCTTCTAATATTTTAAACCATTTCTTCACCCCATATCCTTAAAGACCTTATCCATATAATGTATATGTTTAGATAGAATTTTAGAAACGAGCATATGAAAAAAATAGGCTTTTTAGCAGCTTATAGAAGAAGGTTTTTAGAAAAAAGTTTATAAAAAGAAAAATTATTTTGAATAAATGAGTGTTTGGATAGTTATTTTTAAAAATATTTTTATTATTGGTAAATTACGAAAAATTGTATAGGTATTAAATGAGGAGAGATAAAATATAAGAAGAGAGAGGAGAGATAAAATATAAGAAGAGAGAGGAGAGATAGTGTAAGAAAAGAAAAGAGATATGGTATAAGAAAAAGTATGAGAAATAGTGTAAGAAAAAGTAGGGGTAATATAGTAATTGGTTAGTTCATAAGCTCTTGTACTGTTTCATAAACTACTCTGATCAGCTTATCTGAAACTTTAATTTTAAACTATAATTTATTCCAAAAAATCCGTTTGAACAAATATGATTGTTTGTTTTAAAATTTTTTAAAACCTATATTTTACTAAAATTTATGTTTGAAACCTAAGTTTTAGGTGTTTCTAAACACACCCAATGTCTTGGTGGATTGGAATTATGAGACAGAATTCATCATAGATGATCACATTATATCCATAATCTCATAGTCTTCTAAGTTGGAATTGATATCCGGCAAAACTATGCGAGGGAATACATTATTCTCCATGTTAAATATTATCACTGCCTCAAAAAAATCTTCCGCCTCCTCAGCCAAATCTCCCTCCTCACAACAGGACAGGGACTCTATATAAAAATAGATGTTATCTAAATTTTTAACCTCCGAGTGCCTCTTTAAAAAGAAATGAATAGTTAAAAATAATCATACAAATAAAAAAATCATCTTAATATCTTATATGTTTTTCTTTAAAGAAATTAAAGAAATATAATAATGATGATCAAATAATAATAATTTTTTTGGTTGCCCATTCGGTTCACCAGAACTTTACCCCGACTACTTCTGATCTGCCCCGTATCGCGTACTTGGTTTTGGTGGGTGAGTTTTCCAACAGGAATTTTCTACATACACCAAGGCTCAAACTCGAAATCTCGCTTAAGCGATATTAAACTACTTATCACTCAGACTAACCCTTATTGATAAATAATAATTATTATTATTATTATTATGAAATAACATATGCGACTTGTGGAAATAAGGAAGAAAAAAACCACCACATTGGACTTAAAAATGTCAAAGCCAACCCTTTTATTTTGTGTGCCAGAAGTCTATAAGTTGGAGTTCTAAGATATATATTAAAGACGATAAACAAATAGAGGAAAATTATTCAAAGAATATGAAACGCATATATAATTTTCCTAAATTTTGAATTATGTGTAGATATTTTAAACTTAATTTGATGATAAACCCATTTGTAATTTATGTTTTGCATAGATAATCTTCTAAGTTCTAACCACTAATTAATAATTAGCTCTTTGTTTTATTTTATGTTGGCAAAAAGAATATATGATTTAGAAATTAGCAACCATTTTCAATAATTAATTGGACGTTTCTCTTATCTATATTAATATATAGTTAGCTCATTATTTTATATTTTATTTTGGTAAAAAAATATCTGATTTAGAAATTAGCAACCATTTTCAATAATTTAGACAAAAAAAATTATGTATATATATGAAAAAGAGAGATTAACTTGCGTGAAGTGCAAAAACTATAAAACGAAAGCATCAAAAAATTAAATTAGTTTATATTAAAGTGGTGACATAAGCTTGATTTGACTTTAATTTGATTACTAATGACGATTATGTCAAAGCAAAAAGGCATATTCTGTTTCATATGCTTTTCAACAATTCAAAGCTATAATTTTAATTCGCCCTTAGCATAGGCGTGTTTCAGCAAATCAAACGTCTTATTTATTTTATGTTTTATTATTATAATTATAAGTAGTACTTTAAAAAAAATAATCACACCTCAAAGAGGCACCCAAAAAAAAAAACAAAAGATTCACATTGACATGACATGTATGTAGACATACAACTTACCCTATATGAAAATATGATTCTTTAATTATATATGTATGTGAAAAAGCTAGATTCAAATAAATGTATTTTTTTAATTTCTAAAATATTTCAATTTATTGCATAAACATGATTTAATAGCTTATTTTTATTTAATAAACATATAAATTAATATTTAAGATTTATAAATTTACTCCTTTAATTTCTAGAAAGCACGATAATGACTACAAACAAAAACATAAAATATTTTGATGAATAAATCAATTCTTGAAAATTAAAAAGGTAGAGATGCATATTTGTGATAAATTATATATGTATGTTTTTAAAATTATATTAATGGACAGAGGAAAGTGAAAACAGCGTTAGTAAATGGTTACAATATTTTAGGATTTTTAATTTAACTATTTATAAATTATTTTATTTAATATATTAAAATTGAAATGTTGTATTATATACATAATCATTTTCAATCAATTATATCTTAAAATTGTGTTAATAGAGCTTTGCCCGATTATATCCAAATATAGCATGCGTTTCGCACCTGGTTATGGTGGATAAATTTTCTAACAGGGATTTTTTATATACACTAAGTCTCGAACTCGATACATCGTTTAAATGATATTGAGTCGCTTACCACTCAGACCAATCTCATTGATTGATATTGATTATTTAATTTGCAAATTTATCTCTATAAACATAAATACAATAATAAAAACAAGTAAAAATTATGATCGCTAGACATATGGCACCAACAACAAAATCGAATATAATTATTAACTACACCCTGCTTCTGCTGTCTTGGCTCTTTCCATTATATATACAAATGAATACCTGAGCTATCTTGCAATAATTAAATAAATTACACGCATGTATTGCAAGAAGAAAAAAATGTTTGATGCGCGACATCAAAATTGAACACACTGATCGTTTAAAACTATATATTATCAAGATAATTAATTAATATTAATAAATTATTAGTTAAAGTGGTAACCGGCAGCACAAATTTCAATTTTAAAAAGCATATTTATTAAAAAAGATAAAAACCTTTTGAGCTATAAGCTTCGAAAAGGTAAGGATATAATTGACTAAAAAAAATAAGATAATTAATTAGTAACTAAATATAATTTATTCTTCTAAAAATAGAAAAAAAATCATGTAGTTCCAATTTTAAAAAAAAATCATTTTCTTTCTTTCTTTGTTTCTTTTGGCGGAAAAAAAAATATATCATTAACTCATTGAATTGATATAATAATACACATCATAATCTGTTACACAATATACTATTTTAAAGTAACCACCAAATGCTCAGTATCATAATATATTAAAATGGTTTTGCGCCACGTCAATATGAAAACAAAATTAAACAAAGGAAAAGGCCAGATGCTTTGTTATTGTACCAAAAAAAAAAAAACAAGTCAAAATTATTAATTTCAAGTTCCTTTATTATTCTAAGCTCTAACTGTATTCCGTGAAAAAACCCTTCAACTTTTCTCAGCCTCTGACTCGGTTCATCAGAATCTCCCAGTCATCGAAACGTACAAACGTATGATCCATAAAGAATAAATTCACCAAATTATAAGCTAGCAAATTAACCACCTTCCACCAGAAGCGAGTCTCAATCTCTAAAGTCTCCGGGAATGATCGAAAATGTCAAAGGAAACAACACTATCCAATGATGATGCATCATCAGAAATCTCAAACTTCACCAGTTATGGCAGTTTCAGATCGCTCAAGAGAAACCAGGTACTTGATGAAAACGATGATGATGATGATGAAGAAGAAGGTTATTTGGATTTGGATTTGGACTCGGGTTCGGATTCGGATTCGTTGTTTGGTATAGAGAATAGTCCGAAGGAGAAGGGTTTGGAAGCGATAAGAGAAGAAGATTGTGAGAGTAGTGTGTTCTCTCTGGATCTCCGGAACTGGAAGGACGTTGTTCACGTGTGTGTGGGCAAGCAGGGTGATAAGTCGAGCATGGAAGCAGTATCATGGACGTTGAAGCACTGGATCACACCTTTCACTACACTTTGTCTTCTCCATGTCTTCCCTCTGGTTAAGCTCATTCCTAGTCCCTGTAAGTGTATTATATATATATATATATATAAAACTCTTTCCACATCACTTTTTGGTCTTGCTTTTTCTAGCTTATGTCTGTTTCTGTGTATTCATGGTGGATGATTATTAGTTCATTTCGTTTTAGGGTTTCTTCCCATTTTTTTCATAATGATTGTAAAGAGTGACGAGTTTTGAGAGTTTTCTAAAAGTTGTGTTTGGAGGTATTCATTTTTAGGGGAATAAAATTAACAACTGACTCTTTTTTTATAAAACAAAAAAGATTTCCGGTCAAACAAGCAAGCTTTTTTTTTTAAATAAATATATATATATATATATATATATATATATCACAATATACATTTTTTTTATCAAATAGTAAGAGTTTGCCACGTGGGGCTATGTTGATGACAAGGGAATTTGGACGCCAGGAGAAATATTGGATGTATATGGTTGGTATTTAGGGGGTATTTTTTTATTTTACGGGCAAAAGTCTATTTATCAAAAGTTCATTTGGCAAAAGGCAGTTTGCTAAAAGTTAATTATTATAACAAGATGTATGTTTGGATATATTTTTCAAAAATTTGTTTGGTAAACTAAAGTTATTTGGATAATATATAATGAAAAGTACTTTTAAATATATAATTACTAAAAGTTGATTCTAAAAACAATATGGGTTTTATATGTAATATTTGTTATTCTAAAGTTAATTTATTAGAAAAATATATAATTTGATATATTGAAAAAAATTATATAAATACTTCTATATGTATAATTATATAAAAAACTATCAATGGTTAAAAAGTATTTTTAAAATTAATATGTATAATTATATATAGCTTTTTATGCATAAATTGTATAGCACGTACCTGTTATATTTTACATTAATTAGTTTCTATGATTAACTAAATTGGGACAATTTAATGGCAGTGGGAAAACTTCCGAGGAGTCACGTAAACAAGTCCCACATCAATCTCTACTTAGACCAACACAAACGCAAGAGGAAACTGCTTCTTCAAAGGTTCATTGACTTGTGCCTTGCTTCTCAGGTAATGAAATTCCAACATTCTAGAAGCTGCACTTCACCATATTTTGCATGAAATTTTAAGTAAATTATATTATTCAGGATTTATAAATAGTATAATTACATATATGTTTTAAGTATATTTTCCATTAAAATAAAATTTCTTTAATTAAATCAATAATTTTAAAACATGAAATTACATCAATGGAAAACCCAAAAAACCAAAAACAAAAAAAAATCTGCCTTGTTTGGTTCATAAACAACTCGTTTAAAAAAAATAAAAAAGTATATGTAATCACACTTATTAATTTTTTATAATATTATAAAAATACTTTGGGCCCATTTATTTCCTTCTTGATGTGCCTCAACAAAAAGAAAACTACTTTTTTTTTTTAATTTTTGTGGATAAATATATAAAACTAATTTAATTTATGTTTTCATATGCTAAAACTGATTTGGAAACATAGGTTAAGGTGGAGACAACACTTACTGAAGGCGACAACGTAGCCAAAAGCATTGTGGATGTCATCAACAACATAGGCGTCCGAAAATTGGTCCTTGGAATTACCAAATATAATCTAAGGTAACACGCCATAAACTTACGAGTTTCATACATTAGACCAAATCGGATTCTTCTCAACATGTAAACTGAGTTCTTTAGATCACTCTTACACACACATTGATATTAACGATTCAGTTATTTGATTGATTATAGAAAAACTGGATCTCGCAGAAGAAACGTAACCGCAGATGAGGTAGTGAAGAAAGCACCTGAGAATTGTGACGTTAAGATCATCTGTGAAGGAAAGGACGTTATTTATGATATCTTTGGGGCTGCCTCGCCGCGTTCCAGCGAAACTGAAACTCCAAGATCTGGATCTTCGAGGGAAAGCAGATGAATCTCGTGGTGCTGTTCCCTTCAAGAAGTTGATCGGGCCCACAAATTCTTCATCATCCAGATGAATCCGAGTTTTATTAGACCGTGGAATTAGACGCGCTAGGGTTTGTCAAAAAGAAAAGTGGATGTAATTATGAACAAGTAGATAAGAATGTCAAAGATGAATCTCACGGAAAAGCGTATCAATTCTTATGGGTTGAACGGAGACATTCAATCATTCATGGAGGATCCATGATATTCTTTGTCGGGAGCACTGAAACATCTGTGATGCTAAAATCCGTTCTGTAGCTTCGAAAATAAGCCGATGACACAGACATGAAATCACGCCGGAGATTGCTTTGAGAGGTGAAATAATGGAGACAATCATTCAATTCAGAACTATTTCTATAGAACGAAATAAATATATTGAACGACATTTTTATGCTTAGATCTGCTTACAATGTCATTTTATCATAAATCTTAGTATGGATAAAATGAAAGTGGTTTGGTTTTTCAGGATTGTGTACTATGAAGAATAGTTACAGAATGTACTGATAAAAATGTTCCTTCTGAAGGACATGAGCTCTGAGATGATACTGTTGGATGCTAGCGAAAAGGGGCATTTTCCTTTAAGATTTCACAGATGACAGAGAAGCCATACAATAATTATATGACATACAACTTTTGAAAATTAAAAACAGCCAACAAAAAGAAAAAAAGAAAAAAACCAAACATACAATTCCTCATCATCTGTTCTTTAGACATTGAAAAACATTTCCCCCCTTTTTAACAGAAACCACTTTGCAATCATCAATATTTTGTCTCTAACACTAGAAGAAATCAAACTCAAGATAATTACCAGAACCTTTCTGATCGGGAATTGACATATGGTGGTGGCGGCTGGCCTTTTCCACGGCTGATGAGGCAGGGGAAGGTATCTTCTCATACTCTACAGGCTTTGGGATCTCCGGTGGGGTAGCACAACGAATGAGTGCCCAATTCACGCCTTCGAAAAAGGGATGTTGCTTTATCTCGGTGGCGCCTCGTTTATAAGCCAACCTGTGCTGTGGTTCCTTCACAAGCAACCCCCTTATGAGATCCCTGGCTGCAAAACTTACAACAGGTGCTTCGGGAAATCGGAGAGGCTGGCCTACGACATTAAACAATGTGGCTCGGTTCCCGGATCCCTTGAAAGGAGTCTTTCCAAACAAAAGCTCGTATAGAAAGATTCCAAAAGTCCACCAATCAACTGCACTCCCATGACCTTCTCCCTTGATGATTTCAGGTGCCAAGTATTCATGGGTTCCAACAAATGACATAGATCGTGCATCGGTAGGCTCAGCAATGAGCTCGGGCAATGGAGTCACTTGGTTTCCGATTTCAGTTTTGGGTTTCCGATCCTTCTTTGATTTGCTAGAAAAGAGCCGAGGCGAAAAGCATGTTGTAGGAGCAACACAGGATGGCTGAATGCAGGAAGGCGGCTCAATACAAGCAGGCTGCACACAATATACAGGATTCTTTCTTAAAGGGTCAGATTCCATGACTGAACTTTTAACAAGAGTCGGACTAACAGTGCAGCGGAGGGAAAGGTCAAAGTCCGAAAGCATAATGTGTCCATCATCCCTAACGAGGACATTTTCCGGCTTAAGATCACGGTAGACAATGCCAAGCATGTGGAGGTACTCCAACGCCAGCAGCACCTCTGCCACGTAAAATCTGCAATTCAAAAATAAAATAGAATCTGTTACCAACAAATCAAATCCAAACCAGGATCTCATTAGGCAGTATTGTATTGTATCTAGACTTGAGCATCAGTGTTTGCATCTCTAGCTGGCAGACATTATTATCAGACTTCAGAAAGGTAAAGAAGTTTAAGCATGCTCAAAAGTCAGAAGCCCAATCAAAACCAAGTACAGAATAAGTTCTGACTCCAGTTTCATAATAGCTTTCAAATATGCAATTCAAGAGAGGAATCAGATATCAGACTCAAACTATCGGTTCTAAAGCTGTGATTTCAATCTCCACTGCCATTCTTCCCCATGTGAAAAAGATGATGATTCAAACACATGTTTCAACCCATATTAGGGGAATTTAGATTTTGTAAATTATATGGCCAAACCCAGACAGAGAAGTGAACAGAGAGGGTGCATTAATCCATCTACATCCTGAAATCTTATATCCAGAACAGCATAGACACAAGAATCTAATGATCCCATTCTTAACATCAGTAATATAATAAATTATCAAGGGGAAACTATTGCAAAACAAAGAAGTGCAACTGATATATAATGTGATTTTAAATACATTTCCCTGGGGGGGGGGGGGGAAAGCATGAGACCCATTTGTAATTCCTTAATTCTAAGTTGCTTTTCTTATGACTATAGCAACAAGCCTCTTCATATATTTAAAATCCACCTTCCGCAAGTTTTCCTGAGATAGATTAACCATGAATGCATGATCACGCTACTTTCCAAATCACATAATGTAATACAATTATAATATGCAGCAGCAATTATCATGGTTGAAAACTCAATGTTTGACTTTCAAAGCCAAATATGTATACTGTACTCCGAAGATCAATGAATTAAAGACACACATACCAAGTGATACAGCATATAATCATATTATATAGTTGACAACATCTGGGGCTTGTTGCATTAACTTTTTCTCATTTCTTATGGAGGGAATTACCCATAGGCCCTAGATTATTGGAAGTAAACCGAAGGAAAAATTTTGAAAATTCAGATCATCAATTGATAGGTAATAATCAAATGAAATAACACTATAATTAATGACAAAAGAAAAGGGAGTTCCGACTTAAACATACTTTACTGCTTGTTCAGGAAAATGCTTCCCTGGTTGCCTCTGCCTGTGAGTGTGCAGGTCTCCACCCGGGCAGAATTCCATTACCAAGCATGAGAACTTCTCTGTCTCAAAATGGGTATACAATGTTGGGAGAAATGGATGGTCAAGTGATTGCAGTATTTCTCTTTCTGTCTGAGCACGAAGCAGCTTCTTACGACTTGCTAAAGACCCTTTATCCATTACCTTCATCGCGAAATAACATTTAGTTCCACTCAACTCTGATAGATACACACTCCCAATATCCCCACAACCCAACCTCTTCAATAGTCTAAAGTGACCTAAGCCCAAAGCCCCATCTTTAGATCGGACAGCTTGAATAGCTTCCCATCTCAAGTCATTTGCCTTGTGAGGCTTGTTGACACTGCTACTAAAGCTGCTGCAAGTGCTCTCATCACTCACGTCACTGCTTGTACTTCCTCTGCAAATACTGCTCTTTCCACTCTCAACAAGATCAACTCGATCACTAATCTTGGCACTTCCACTGGTCTTTGCCAGGCTGCTGGCCCCATCACTAACTTTAGCAGAAACAGAACTACTCTTCACACTTCCATATTCTGATGTTTTCTTTTCTTGATCAATAGAGCTTTCCTGTAAACCTCTATTTCCATTAACAACATGGTCGATTCCTCCAGATAGCTGTTCATTAACAGATAAGGAAACAGCAGAACCAAATTTACTAATCAAGGAATCAGCTGATTCCTTGGAGTTTGAAATTCCTAGCTTCTTGTTTTCAGAAGTGTCTCCAACATATTTTGATAAACCTTCTAGCGAAGCCAGTTCAGATTTGCCTGTCTTTGAAGATTTGATGTCTTTTGCTTCTATTGTTTGAATCCCAGCGTTCTTATGATGCTGTTTCTGGGCAGCTCTAGCACTAGTTTTTGAGTCCATCATATAGAACAAATAGTCTTAAATCAGATCAAGCCAACCAAATCCGAGACTGGCCATCCATCTCCATTAGCATTTTATCTTCCCACAGTAGTCCCAATCACTTGTAATTTCTTCAATAATAAGAAAAAATCTATACAAGGAATCAACATGAAATTGTGAGTCGTTTACTGCAGTATGATGCATTAATCTTAGCATTAACATCAGAGAAGAGGGTGATCTACCAATCTATTAATAAAGAGGCAAAATCTATAACGCAACGGACTTGTCACATAGCGACTCACACTTTTGATGGGATAGCAACAGATCCAGTAATCAGTGATATAATACCATCCACTGAGTGAATCCCTTAGATATCATATAATAGTTCAACTAAAACAAGATAATCAAACAAATTGAACCTCAAGATTCCTACTAAGAAAATCCTGAAGCGATAGATGATAGCAGCTAACTCCAAATTAGTAAATCAAGTGACTTTCATTTCCAGAAAGAAAGGGAAAAGAAAATAAAGCTGTGGAGCTGCATGCAGCCCATGGCCAGATTAGCAAAGCTCAGAAGTGAGAAGCAACTAACAAACACACACTCGCTTCTCATCTGCTCAAAACCCTCCCCACAAAAGATAAAGATGAAGTGAAATCGAACGGAAAAGGAAAAATTACAGAGAACGAATGAAAAGGGTTAGAGTAGGAGGACCAGCAAAAAGCAAGATAGGTATCAATCAAATTAGGGCCCCAAACACAAAAAATGCAGATTTTGGACAGATTTTAACCTATTAGGACAGATAAAATAACCTAAACAAGCCAGACGAAATTGATCAAGACTAATTAAACGAAACCTGGATCTTGAACAAAATACCTAGATTTTGAGCGAAATTTGAGGCAGATTCAAAGGAAGATGTAGCCCCAGTTGCAAAAAGAAAAAATTGAAGGGAAAGAGATGCAACCCACATGAAGAGAAATGCGAGACACCAAAAGGAAAGTAAGATAAGCCCAAAAGAGTACCTTATTTCAAGGATCAGAAATCACTCAGCGTCGTCGCTTTAGCAGGGATGAAAAGGGGCGAAAATAATGTAGAAAAGATAGCTCCGGGTAGCTTAGAGAGAGAGAAGGAGAGAGAGAGAGATGGAAGCTAGGGAGAGTCAGGAAACTAGATTGAGCCTCCGCCTGTGGTGTACTATTACTCCATTAGGCGGAGAGAGATAGAGTATGAGGTCAAAGGTAAAGCTTTTTCTTTGTTCAATTATTTCATTGGGTTTTTGTCCTAAAACTAGCGGGGTCCAAAACTCCAAATCACAGAACAGTCTCTGTTCTTCTGAGGTCTTGCCCCTGTCCGTCATGCCCTTGCCCAAATAATTCTTTATCTCTCACCCTTTTTTTTCTTTTTTTTCCTTTTTTTAATGTTTTCTTTTGGTTTGAGTTGTGTCCTCCAATTTTTTTAATCAGCGCCATGACAATTACACCCTTTCTATTTTAATAATAGTAATAGACTTTGAAGGTTTTTGCCCCATTTTAAAAATAATTTTTTTATTACTCGTTTTGAAATAAATTTTAGGATAATAAATAGATGATGTGTTGGGAAATCTTAAGGTTGTAAAAGTATTTTTATAAATTTTAGTTTAAAATAATTTTAAAATAAATAATTATATTTGTCTAAAAGACTTTTAAATTAAATTATAATTTTAGATAAATTATTAAGAATAGTTTATAGAACAGTAAAAAAATTTATATACTATCTAATTACTATTTTATTCACACTTTTTCTTATACATTCTCTTCTCTCTCATCTCCCCTCTCTCTCCTCTCTTCTCTCTACTCTCTAATTTTTCTTCTCTTTTATCTCTTTTCTACCATATCTCATATCTTTTCTCTTAATTGTACATTCTTTACTTTCTTTTCTCTTATATTTTTAATAAAATTATAATCTTTTTAGTAATTTTTTAATTATAAAAGTCATTATGATAATAATTATCCAAACACTTATTTATTAATAATAACTTTTTTTCTATAATCTGTTATTCAAAAAAAAATTTATACAAACTATCTAAAAAAAATTATAAACTTCTTTTAAAATTTTATCCAAACAAACTTTATATTATCCACAATTTAGACTCTAAAAATGTTGAATTGCTTTATTATTGAATGATAGATTCTAGATTTTAGCATTAAATTTTGATAATAATTTTTTTCTATTCAATAAAATCAACCTTATATAATGGGGTAAGTGTACAAAGAGGAAAGAGCAAAGTGCTGAATTTATGGAATCATGGTAGGCTATGCCCATCTATATTATAATTGATTGATAGATTATTAAAAAATGAAAATAGAAAACTATAATATAAAACTCAAATATACCTAATACAATGTTTCAATAACTCACTTCCTGAAATTATATATTTTAAAGGTAAGAATGCATCTCTAGCATTTAATTTTATGTAAAGTTTTATTTTTTTTATATGTAAAATCATATACTTAATTTTATTTGTTTAGTTATTTAACTCTATTACCTGAAAAAAATGTTGATATTAAAATTTTGAATGTTGACACAATATTCTTAAATATTTATATAATAAATTTAATTTTTAAAAATAATAATAATTGACACAAAAAATGATTATTTAAGACTAATCGATTTGAAGTTATAAGATTAAAAAATATTTTATAAACAGAATTTTCTCCCAAAATAAAAAAGGGAAGAGGTAGATTTTTTTTTCCTATAGATAATTATTGTTATTATGATTATGTTTGCATGAAAGATAAGAGAGAAAAATACAAATTCCAATACTTAAGCCGACATAAAGATTTTTTGTTGCCTAAAATGGGTGCCTATTTTCTCTTATAGTCAATAAGATCACAAAGAAATGGACCAATGAAGAATGAGAATGTTTTGGTGTACCAATGAAGATTAGAAGTGTAATACATACTGAATATCCATCCACAGCAATAATAAAAATAATAATAATAACCTCTTGGTGGTCCATTTGGTATATACAAAAGGAGTGGCCATTAATGCTTCTTTTGATTATGTACTAAAAAGCAGAGCCTTTAATTTCATTGTATGTAATCAACATGTGCAATCATAATTTCAATTTTTATATTTATATTTTTATTATTAAAATAAGTTTTCTATTTTTTTTACCAAATTTTTTTTAATCTGAATGGCATAAATTTTTTTATGTAAATAAGAAACTGTGAGTTTAACCACACTCTTATAACTTTAGACTATTAATATTTATATTTTTAATCTAAAAAAAGAAAATAAAATTCTTTTAACTAAATTCTTAACTTCTATATATATCATATTACATCCTTATTATTTAAACTAATATTATATAATTAAAAGCATGCCTTTAAATTAATAGTATAAAAATATATCTAAAGTTATTTGTACATAGTATATATCATCTATATTTTAAATTTTTTAGCAATGAATTCAATTTATTTTATAAATATTTAATGTCTTAAATAAGAGGTATAATAGATTTTATACTTGAAAAAAATAGTATTATAAGAGATGTCCCAATTTAGATCCTCTTTTTATGATAGAAGATGTATGTTTGGTAGAAAAAAAAAAGTAATTTTCTTTATTCTTTTTTTATTTATTCTCTTCTAGAGGGTGCAAATGGATATATACCTGGCTATCAAGTATCTTCAACGAAGAGATCCCAAAAGATATTTTAACTCTAAATTCAAATATTGTAAATTATTTTGGCTAAAGTGTATATATGCTAAATCACACTTTATTCCTAGAATTTGATAACCATCAATCTCAATAAATTTTGTAAATTTATGAATATATGGTGGTATATTATTTTATTAATAAAGTGAAAGTGATACATTGGAGTGTTATATTTGATATTTAAAAAGATTATTTAAACATGATATAAAGTTTAGGGGGCGGGGGAGAGGATTTTTTGTCTAATTTAATAAGAACAAAAATATTATTATCATTAAAATTAGGCATGACCATCCTTCTAAAGGCTTGAATTGTTGATGGGACAAGGGATAGCAAAAGGATCACAAAACCCTAAATTGAGAGAAAGGGAGAGCTAATGAGCTACACTAATAAATGAGCTTTTCACTATTTCAAAGAACTTGGCTAAAGTTGTTTCCTTGATAAAAAAATCTTCTAAGAAAATTGCCTATAGAATTTACTTTATTTACCCTTTTCCATGCCAAGATTAACATATCTTTTTTTCCTATAAAAAATTTTAAAAAATAGTTAAACTCACTCGTAATAAAAAAATAAAGTGAAATATCTATTCCTCTTAAATAATACTAATATTAGTCAGAATAAGTCATAATTACTCTTATATATAAATTTAAATACTTAAAAAATATGATATTTTTTCAAACGTCACAACTAGAATTACTACAAAATAATACTCCATAGGATTAAATACAATAATAACATATCTATTAACAATATAAATACTTGTCATTAATGGCATTCTAAATAGATCCTAATAGTGATCTATTATAAAATATATAATCACAATCACACATACACACACAACTGTGAGAATGAAATCTCATAAATAAGTTAACAATCAAATTGGTTGGAATTTAATTTTTCTAATGAGCCCCCCTCCCTTTGTGGGTGAAATGCAACTAAGACAATCCCAACACACTCATCTATCCTCAGAAGCATCAATGTCTCACACTCACATATCCACAAACACCTTCCCTACATTTTGACAACACAAACATATTATATGGAAGGCAATAAGAGGGACCTATCTATCTGATGTAATTAAATTGACATGTAACAAGAAACATATACACACAATTCACCCACTTTAAATCTCAACGACAAAACTAATGTCAATCTACAACACACTAGACATGTTTTCACATAGATATTATTCTTTTTAAATTTTTAATATAAGAACTAGTTGATTAATTTAAACATATTAAAGAAACTAAATAATAAAATTAATTAATTTTTATATTAAGAATTAGAGATAATAACATTTAGTCTTATGAAAATATGTGTGTATGAACAAATTATTCAGTCCTGTTCAAACATGAAGAAAGTAATAGTCTAGTAAAGTGGATATGAGAGGAGAAAAATCTGGGAAGGGAATTTAGAATTGGGAAATATGATGACGGATTTGGAGATGCAAGTGTGTGTTTGGTTTGATTGAAGTCGCTTTCTAGATCCAGCTTGAGTGAGTAATGGCCACACATGAGAAGGAAGATGAGTATTTGTTTTGAAAGGTTCAACTTTGGAGGATAGGCATTAGGAATTTAGGATTATAGGATCACTGGCTTTTGAATTGAATAGTCCATCCTCTTATATAATTTGGGGGGGCCCACATCTAAAAGCACCCCTCCTCAACAACATCACAGCCCCCACGCTCACTATCTATATATCTCTATTTAGCTGAGTAGTTCAGATAAACAAATTAAATACAAATAAATTCCTGGAATTGCATCTAATATTACAATTTTAATTTGTAAATTATGTAACTCGACTTATAAATATAAAATTTTAAATTGTAAATATTAAAGTGTTAAATTTAACATATAAATAATATAACTCAACTTGTAAATATTAATTTATTAGAATCTATTAGTGTTTAATTTTTTTATTTGAATTTTTATTTGTAAATAATAACTGAAAAATATGTTATGATAATTTTTAATATAAAAAATAATTATAAATTTATATTACTCACTTATTAGTAAAAAATTTTAGTGTTTAGATTTATCTTTATAATTTTATAGTAATTTTTTCTGTAATATTTTATTACATTTTTATTTAAAAAATAGTAAAAAAAAATTGAGGAAAAGGACAAAATACCTCCTTTGACCTTTCTTTAATACACATATTAAGGTTGGCCTCCCTTCAAGGTCTATTGAACCACTAAGGCACCTGTTTATCACTTTGATTTAAAAAAAAATTAAATAAAATTTTAATTTAAAAAAATTTTAAATAAATAATTATACAGTCTAGAAGTGATTTTAGTCAAATTATAATTTTAAATAAATTACTGAAATTATATTTTAAAATAGTAAAAAAATTTATAGATTATCTAATTATTATCTTACCCCTATTTTTTCTTATACCCTCTCTCCTCTCTCATTTCTCATCTCTCATCCCTCGTCTCCACCCTCTCTTTTTCTCTCATCTCTCTTCTCTACACTCTCTCCTTTCTACTATCTCTCCTACTTTAATTAAATCATACCCTTTTTTATAATTTACTAATATGAAAAGTGATTCTACTACTAATTATCTAAATATCTCTATTTTCAAAATCTATTCTTCCCAAAATCTATTCTTTCTAAAATTTATTCTCTAAAATCTATTCTTTTCAAAATTTATTCCCTATAAACTAATCTAAACATGCATAAGTAAAAGACATCCAATGCTATATATGTCATGTGCAATTAATTAATTAAATACAAAAGAAAAACTCTTGTCCCTTTCTCTTCCTTAAAGTATAAAGCCCTTGCATGTGATGCTGCCAATTAATTGCCCCACTAATTTAATTTTTGCCTGCCTCCTTGCAGTGAAATAATTTTCAAAGATTCTTATCTGCAACAGATGCATTGATGATGCAAAACAATATACATATATATATATAGAGAGAGAGAGAGAACACAGAGGTCCATGCGTAGAGACAGTGTTGAGCTTCTTGGCATAGCCACATGTAGCTACTGGGATTGAATATTACTGATGGCATTACAGACTGATAAGAGCAGCATCCAGATGTAGCAGTTGTTCAATGGCATTTTTGCATGTGGCTTTCATCTGATTCTTGGGACCCTCATTCTATATACACAATAAACACACATTGGACTTTCACATACAATAAAAAAAAGGAAATATAATATTATAATATATATATGCTAAGAAACATATATTAATTATTTGGGACTCACACAAACACATATAACTTTCTTCTTTCCTGTGTTTTTTTTTATGGTGCTTCAGAGTTTGATAGCCTTACCTCTCAGAAGAAGGCTTTTGGGAAAGTTTTGGAAATGTGAGGATTTTCACCTTATAGTTTCCTTTTTCTCTTGCCCACAGAACAAAAGTTGAAAAACAACACCAAAAACTAAAAAGAAAACTTAAAAAAGTGGGCTTTGGATAAAATTATTCACCCATGAGTCTATCTTGTACTATATATATATATGTGTGTGTGTATATATAAAGCTAGCAACAATGAAGGCCCAACTCAATATATCTCTTCTTGTTTTTTTTTGGGGGGTTGAGCTTATCTCTCCCATTTGACCTTACTTTTCTCTCTGGAAAGATGAAGAAAAACTTATGGACCCCCCATCTGATATTCAAGCCTCATTGTGAGCTCTTCTGGGCCTGGAGTTCCACAGATCTTTTCTGAACTGACTCTTTTATTTATGGGATAAAGGCTCATGTATCGTTTCGCACTTAAGAAGAAAAGAAAAAAGAAAACCAAACAAATACATAAAACCAAGCGACTACAAGTGAAGGTTAAAGAGGGCAGGTGAGTCTCCATTATCGATGTGGATTATTTTTATGTATGATTGAATGTCATCTCTTGCTTTAAAATTTTAAACATATAATTTTTATTATATTATTATAATTATTTAATATGAATTATCTCTTTACATCATATTATATTTTAAGCTCTTGTACGTAATATGTTCTGTGGAAATCTAAGATATTAGTATGGGATATTGATTATCAACAGGCTATTACAATAAATATTACAGCATTAAAAACCTATACAATACTCTTATCAGCGCTAGCTAACTTGTCTCAAGTGACATCAATTTGTATTGTTAATTACAATATAATTGTTAACTATAGGTAATATAGATATTAAAAAATAAATTTATATTAGATAATGATATGAGTTCAATTCTTATTATTATTGTAGAGACATTTTTATTAAATAATCTTATAAGTTTCTTATAAATACTATTTAAATCTTAGAATTATATTCTGACTTAGGAGACTAATGTCAAATTCAACTAAATTTTTTATACAATTTCCAATGTAACTTGTAAAATTTCTTTTAAACTTAGTGGGCACTTGTTCATCCAATCTTAAGTCATCTTTCTATTCCCTCATTCTCTCTCTTTCACACACCCACACTTATTCATCCAAGTCATCCTTTTCTTCTTATCAAGTCCATCCTCATATCTTCAAGCTACCATGCAGTAAATTAACAGCATCAACGAACCCCAAAACCAACAATAGTACTGAAAGACAAGAAAATCTCAAAGTAATAACAACAGTAATAATATTAAAAAGAATGGGGAAAGAATCAGATATCTCGAAGTAATGCCAATGGTCTTGTTTAATCTCACTTATAATCTCAAGTCGCTAATACCTTCTCTTTAAATAAATAAATAAAAAGCTATCTCAAAGTGATATTGTATGTATCTATTGCTCTCAATTAGAGCGTTAGCTTTTTTATTGACAAGTTGCAATTGTAAAAAGAATCCCCAAGGCTTGAAAGGGACGTCCAAATTGGAAGGCATTAAGTTAAGCTCCCGAAAATTTCAGCATATCAGATAGTTGGCCCGTATAGTAGTCTGGTTGAATATTATTTGAAGGGTCTTTTAGCTCAGGTTCTGATGTTACACCTGTTCCCCCAAAGTAATCAAACCAAGTTATCAATAATTTTCATAGTCATGACAGCTCCGGATGTAAAGAAAGACAAGTCCTTTTTTTCTTGAGAGAATGACAATTGAAGACCCTATATTACCGAAACTTCTAAATTTACAACTCAAACTCACATATTTACAGCTTGAATATCCTTATTTTGTATTAATTTTCTTAAAGGGTCTTCGATTCAATCGTCATTCTCCCTTTTTTTCCTTCTGAAGAGGAAGCTAAGTCCATTACCTGAAAGCAGAAGAAGAGTTTTGCAGCCACCATTCTGTCCAAACAAAATATCAGTGTCTAGTCTATCTCCCATCATACACATCTTGGATGGACTTATATTGAATCTGATTCCAAGGGTGGATTATATAATGGTGAGAAGAATATCAAGGGAAAATGTTATGGATCCACTTTTGCGAGTTACTAGTGTTTATCCTCTGACACTGCTCTACCTTTTGATGCAATTTTATATTTTCTGCTTTCGTTGCTTGTCTATCACCTGTTTCATTGTTCAAGATAAGTAATTAACAAATAGAAATCCTGTGCAGTCACTGCCGCATTGTTCAGTACAAGACTGATTATTACTCATTTTACCTTCCAGTGAGTAGAAGTTCTTCCCACAACTGTGTTTCGCATCTTTAATCTATGTTTGTTTGTTGCTGTATTTCATATGAGATGCTAAGGGTAACCAGTCACTCTATTTTGTGCTGTATTAGAATGTTATATTTGCTGATCTAACAAGAAAATATAAAATGTTGAGAGATTAGTCCATTAAATCCAGATGTTCCATTTGATTGTTCAATTGATCAACTCAAATCATTTAAATTCTGATTTTATTTATTCATTTTAATTTAAATTATTTATAAAATTTATGATTGAATCGTGTGCTTAAATTCAAATTGCTCATTTGAATTGTTTAACTTGAAAAGGTTGGTTCTTTTCTTCATATATAATCCAAACTCACTAGTGGAATATTGTATTCATTTCCCATTTTGTTTGCCACTAGACATGATCAATCTCATAAAATAAAAAGACAGCCTAAAATAATAAAAAGTGGGGTTCATCGTTCATGTTTAAAAGAAAGCTTCAAACTTATTTGTTTTTAATTATATATATGTTATATCAACTATGAGATTTATTAAAACAAAATATTGATTTTTTTTGTGGACCACTTTTTTTTTTTTGCCAACCTAAGCTTTTAATGCTTAATGATTGGCTTTCTTTATGTGCCGTTTTTTTTAAATAATTAATTATTTCAAAATGGAGAGTATTTTCAATTAACCTTCTTTCACTTTGACATTTCTAGCAAAAATACAGTGCCATCTGATTTTATTCAATTTAATGACAAGAAATGATGTTCTGTCCCATTTTAGTCCCCCACGTAGTTAATTATTTAATTAGTTATTTATTTATTTAAAAATTAAAGCTGACTGAGTCATTACCATTGTAATCAATTTTTTAATAAAAGTAAAGATTGTATGCCCTTATTAAATTTTAAATATATTGGAAAAAAGTTACTTTAAATAAATTATTTTATAATTAATATATTAAATTTATATATTTTTATTTTTAAAATTTAATACTCTTCAATTTTTTAATATATAATATATTAATTTAATTAATACGATATATTTTTGTAATTGATTATTTACTATTTATTTTATATTTAAATTATTGTCGATATTTCAAAAAAAAAAAAACTGCATGATTCGTCAGGACTGTTGAAGATTAAAAAAGGGTCAAGGGTCAAATAGTCAACCATCGTACGCACGGTGGATAGTGGCCGCTTCTTTCACTGCGAAAGGCCTAAAAGTGCATGAACTTTTGAAGTTGAAATCTGCATTCCCTCTCCTTCTCTTCCCAATTTGCATGTCAAAGTTTTCCATTTACAAGCTTTATGTTTGTTTTCCATAAAATTCATCTCTGTGTAGGGTTCCTGAGTTCAATCATTGATTTTCTTTGCAATTTCTCACTTTCAAATTTCCATCGTTTCCCTCGCCGATGAATTTTCTGCGTGTTCCTCTCTTTGTTTAATCAACCACTGATGAATCCGAAATGAACAATTCTTTCTTGAATTGATTTCAACACAGATCAGAAGTTGCTGGCATATTCAAGATTTCACGCTTGAGTTCTGTTCTTTTTTCTGATTTTGGGATCACTTTCTGGTTATTGCGCTTTCAATTCTTTCATTTTATTTCGTGTACGCTAGTTCTAATCATCTCCTTCTGCATACGCTGTTCTTTTTTTTTTTTTCTTGGGAAGAAGGTCTTTCTGGACTAGCTTTGTTCTCTTAGGGTGATTGAAGTTGATATTTTGCTTCGAGATTCTGGTTCATTTGCCATTCTTTGAAAAATGAAGCTTGTAGTTCGGGTAATTGAGGCCAAGAATTTGCCACCAACGGATCCTAATGGGTTAAGTGATCCGTACGTGAGGCTACAGTTGGGAAGGCAGAGGTTCAGGACAAAAGTGGTCAAGAAGAGCTTGAATCCGAAGTGGGATGAAGAATTTAGTTTCTGGGTTGATGATCTCAATGAGGAGCTACAGTTCTCTGTAATGGATGAAGATAAGTATTTAATTGATGACTTCGTGGGACAGCTCAAAGTGCCAATTTCACTTGTATTTGAAGAGGAGATTAAATCTCTTGGCACTGCTTGGTATTCTTTGCAACCCAAAAGCAAGAAGTCCAAGAACAAGGAGTGTGGTATGCTATAAAGCAAGACTTATACCTCGTTTGCATCAGTCATATATGGTGCTGATCTTTTATTGGGAGACAATTTAATTATTCTTATGTCTTTGCTATAGTCTCTGCTGTTGAAATATCAATGAGTATGCTTATCATTTCATAACTGGGTCTCGCAAAGAATTTTATACACGTTTCATATTTTTATTAAGGAATAAGATAGCAGATATATAAAGAACTAGGCATCGTTCTTTCTATTTCTCCCTTCTAATTTTACTTGTTTGCCTACTTATTAAGTTAAAGTCGTGGATTTGTTATATTGATTTCATGTAATTTAAGCAGCTAAGACCTGTGAGAATATAATTTGCTCACTTAGAGTAAAACACATATTAATGAATCATGAACTTTAGCTTTCATTTATATTGTGGGCAATTTACTGCATAGATTGTGACAGTTGTTTTCTGGACAGGGGAGATTCGTTTAAGCATATATTTTTCTCAGAATAATTCATCCTTGGACTCGAATAGTAGTGGTGATCAAGTACCGAATGCATGTAATGAATCACCTTCAAGATCTTTCACTGGCAGTTCATGCTCATCTCCTAGGAGAATTCAGGAAACCACAACCTCTATGGATGAAAAATCCTGTACACAAAAAACATTAGCTGGTCGAATTGCTCAAATGTTTAATAAAAGTTCTGATATGCCTTCAACAGTACCTGAGAAAAGCGTGGACGCAGATCCATCTGAAAATAGTAAGGATGAGGTTGATGAGATCAAAACTGAGGATCAGTCCTCTGATGAAACTTTTGAAGATGCTATGAGAAAAATTCAGTCTATAGATCAAGGCTCTGAAATTCCTAGCAATTTACCGGGAGGGGTGCTAATAGATCAGCTATATGTCATTTCTCCCGAAGACTTGAATACATTACTTTTTTCACCTGATTCAGATTTCCTCAAGTCATTGGCAGATTTCCAAGGTACTACAGAACTCCAAGTAGGACCTTGGAAATTTGAGAATGAAGGCAAGAACTTGAAAAGATCACTTACGTACATCAAAGCTCCCACTAGATTAATCAAGGCTGTCAAAGCCTTTGAGGAACAAACATATATTAAAGCTGATGGAAATAATTTTGCTGTCCTAGCAAGTGTCAGTACTCCAGATGCTCCATATGGGAGCACCTTTAGGGTTGAATTACTCTTTGTGATTACACCTGGGCACGAGATGCCATCAGGAGAACAGTGTTCACATCTGGTGATATCATGGCGAATGAATTTCTTACAGAGTACCTTGATGAAATCAATGATAGAAAATGGGGCTCGTCAAGGTATGAAGGACAACTATGATCAGTTTGCAAATTTGTTATCTCAGACTGTTAAACCTGTTGATTCGAAGGACCTTGGTGCCAATAAGGAACAAGTTTTGGCATCACTAAAGGCAGAGCCCCAGTCAGATTGGAAGCTGGCAGTCCAGTTTTTTGGTAATTTTACCGTGGTCTTAACATTTTTCATGGTAATGTATGTTCTTGTCCACATTTGGGTGGCTGCACCCGGTAAAGTTCAAGGGCTTGAGTTTGATGGACTCGACTTGCCAGATTCAATTGGTGAATTTGTTGTTTGTGCTGTCCTAGTTCTTCAAGGTGAACGGTTATTGGGTTTAATTTCACGCTTCATGCAGGCCAGAGCACAAAATGGTAATTCCATAATTGCCTTCCTTTTTTTTTTTTGTGATATTTAATTTGAGAACTATCTTGCTAGATTTAATTATCTGTCAGCATTGGAAGAAATGTAATATCTTGTGAAAATTCTTTTTGTTCTTAAAACAACTCAATGATAGAACAATTTGGAACTCCAGAAAATAAAACAGGTGTTGGGGGATCTTTAGTTATGTGGACAAGGTGCTTGAAAATATAGAATGCTTGTTAATTAACAGTAGATGAAATCGTTAGCCTTAGAGGTTTCAACGAACCTTTACTTTTGAAAGAGGAAAACTGGTAAAAACCAGTTTTTTATTAGTACGAGTTGGAACCAGTAATTTATGTTTGCTGAGTACAGAAACCAGATAACAAGTTCCATTACCTTTACAAATGCTAATGTATGCTGGACCATAGTTATCAAATTGCAATTCAAGCTATGTATTGGAAAGTTAATTTTTGGATTATAAATCATAAGGAATCTTGAAAAGTTAGCCTGAAATATATCATATAAATGATATATATGTCTATACTTATGGCAAAAGAAGAGACAGAAAGCTATAGATTTTTAGAGTAGAAAACTTGTCACCAAAAGACAGAGATAGTTGAGATGCTTGCTGGAAAGGAAACTGAGACTTCTCTGGCAGCCAAAGATCAGAATAGAATAGAAATGTCCATGTCTAGTTGCAAGGTCTCCAGCCTCCGATATTGCATCTGATTAGCCTAATGCACAGATCTGTTTCATTTTAAAAGAATTTAGTTATTAGTTATGAGGTTGCATTAGGTCACATAGATTTGATGGAAACAAATGCTTTTGACTTGCCGGAATGGTGTGACTTGGCATTTCTTGCGTGAATTGCCTGATTCAAATGATTTGTTAGCCTTCAGACGCTTTTATGGTCAATTTGCCTTTTCTTTATCTCTCTGAATGTCTCTGAACAAATGTTTGTTCTTTAATCAGAGTGACCATGATTTTGTTTTTATCTTGTCAAATATCTGTATGGTACTTATATACTTAATGTCAGTGTCTTTATGTTTTCTCTTATTTTGATTCTTCTTGGAACTCTATTATAGGTAGTGATCATGGAATTAAAGCACAAGGAGATGGATGGTTGGTAACTGTTGCCTTGATTGAAGGAAGCAATTTAGCGGCTGTTGATTCAAGTGGATTCTCTGACCCATATGTAGTGTTTACTTGCAATGGGAAAACACGAACCAGCTCTATCAAGTTTCAGAAATCTGATCCTTTATGGAATGGTGAATATCATATTATCATTTATCATGATCTGTGCTGGTAACTCATATTCTGAACATATGGATGAATTGTTGAAGATATTAGGATTATAGGAGATTATAGAGGGAGAGATTATAGGAGATTATGATTATGATTCTATTCCCTGATTCATTCCAAAATATCCGCTGTAAATCCCACCTATCCGTTGTAAATCCCACCTATTGTGGGATCCTATATGTGTATATATACGTAGCAGAATAGCAGTAATTGAGTACAGTGAAATACAGAACCTTTTCTATCTCCCTGCTGTCTTCATTGTGGTCAATATGTCAGCTCACATGGTATCAGAGCCAGGTTGTTGGTTCTGTCCACCCCTCTTTCAACGACACTGCCTCCTCCGACGGAGCTTCACACCCTATCTCCACAAAAGTCGCTGGCCTTGAAGGGTCGGCTACTCTCATTGTCCCGGAACGTCTCACCGGCGACAATTACCTTGATTGGAGCCAGTCCATGCTCCTCGCTCTCGACAGAAGAGACAGACTCGAGTTCATTCACTCTGATCAACCTCCCCTTGGCGACGCTAATACCCGTCGGCGATGGAAGTCAGACAACGCCTTGGTTGCGTCGTGGATTCTCAACTCAATGCTCCCAGCCGTCCGTCACAGCTTTATGTTCCTTACCTCCGCCAGAGCCATATGGGTCGCCGTAAAGGAAGCATATGGAAAACGCCCGACCGCCTCTCTGCTATTTGACCTACGGGCTCGACTATGGACGGTCAAATAGGGAACGCGACCACTCAACGCCTATTACCTTGAGAAGTCGGCATTATGGCAGGAACTCGACTTACTTCAAGATCGAATTTGGCGTGATCCCGAAGACTCTGTTGCACATCGCCGAGCATTGGAAGAGGAAAGGCTGTTCGAGTTCCTGGTTGGCCTTGATCCCACCTACGATGATGTCCGTGGCCGCCTTCTCGGCAGAGTTCCCCTACCGACAGTTCCAGAGGCGTTCGCTCTGTTACGAGATGAAGAATCCCGTCGCTCGGTGATGCTTGCTGATCACAGAACTCCACGGCCGCTGTCTACTAAAGCATCTGCCCTCGCCACTCGCACTGAATCTGGAACCAGAAGAGAGCGCCCTCGGTGTGACCACTGCAAGAAGATGGGTCACACCAAAGACACCTGTTGGGACCTCCATGGGAAACCCCCCGACTGGAAGCCAAAGCAGCGACGCCCGAGGAGTTATGTCGCCGACGCCTCTGAATCAGAAGACCTGGACCACACAGCAGCAGGCCCAGTTCAACACGCCGTGAATCCTCTCACTTCTGGGCCAGCACACATGCATTCTCTTGGGCCAGCGCACGTGTGGCCATTCCATGCAGGCCCAAATTATTCCAGTACAGGTCCATTATTTCCTGCAGGCCCAAATCATTCCAGTTCCGGTCCAACATTCCCTGCAGGCCCAATACATCCTGGCCCAAGTTCTTCATCAGTTCCACTCAGCGCCATCCTTGAGAGATTGGCTAATCTTGAAAATCAATCCCGTAAGCAACAACCCACAGCGAGTATGGTTCAACGAGGTAACTTCTTTAAAGCCCTTGCTACCATTAAAAGCAAGAATACGGGTCCTTGTTGGATAATTGACTCAGGTGCTTCTGATCATATGACTGACGATGTCTCATTGTTCTCCACATATACTCCTGCCACATCCAGACTCACAGTTAAAATTGCCGATGCCTCTGATTCTGTGGTCGCTGGTAGTGGAACAGTTTATGTCTCCACTTTTCTCACTCTTCATAATGTCTTGCATGTTCCAAAATTAAAATGCAATTTATTATCTGTAAGTCAGTTAAATAGGCAGGAGCAATGTCATACTGATTTCTTTGCCACTTATTGTATATTTCAGGATCTGCTCACGGGGACGACGATTGGTGTTGCTAAGGAATATGACGGACTGTATTACCTAAATGATTGTCACCATCCAGCATCGTCTCATTGTAATAAAGTGTCTCTCCCTAGAACTAATGAATTGGAGCTATGGCACAAAAGATTAGGGCATCCTAGTTTTCATTATATGTGTAAGATGTTCCCATCTGTTTGCCAAAATAATAATTCTGAATTCTATTGTGACTCATGTGAATTGGCCAAACACCATCGCACCTCGTTTCCTAACACCACCTATCACCCCTCAAAACCTTTCTCCATTATCCACAGTGATTTGTGGGGTCCATCTCGGATTCCTAACCGTACCCAAACAAAATGGTTCATGACTCTCATTGATGATCATACCCGTGTCAGCTGGGTCTTCCTCCTTAAGGACAAAACAGAAGTTTGTCAAACATTCATTAACTTTTATCATATGATCCATACCCAGTTTGACACCAAAATTCAAACCTTTCATACCGACAATGGTACTGAGTATTTCAATCATTCGCTCTCCACCTTCCTTAATGCCCATGGCATTCTTCACAAGAGTTCCTGTCCACATAGTCCTCAACAAAATGGGGTTGCTGAACGTAAGAACAGGCACCTTCTGGAAACAGCACGAGCTCTTCTCTTCAGTAGCACTGTTCCTACCTACTATTGGGATGATGCCATCCTCACGGCTACCTTCCTCATCAACAGAATGCCTTGCAAACCACTGTCCTTCCAAACACCCCTCCAAGTTTTAACCCAACACTTCAACCTACCCTATCTTACAAATACTCTACCATTACGAGTCTTTGGTTGCACCACCTTTGTACACCTACACCATTCTAATAAACTCAGCCATAAATCTGTCAGGTGTATCTACTTAGGTCCTGCCAGCCACCAGAAGGGTTACAAATGTTTCGATCCTGTCACTAAACGCCTTTACATTACCTGTGATGTCACCTTCCATGAAAGTATTCCCTTTTATCCCTCCTCTTCGGTTCAGGGGGAGAACTCGAGTGAACCTCAGACTGACCAAACAAACACCGAACCCATGTACCTCCAATATGAACCTGATCGAATCTATACTCTTGAAAACACCACACATGATAAGCCAACTACAGAGAACATCAGTTCAGGGGGAGACACCAACAGATGGGGACAAGTTTACACCCGAAGGAATATGGACATGATAGGTAATATACCTCAAGTAACTGATACAGCCCAAGAGTCTGAACCAGGAGCAAGTCCTGACCATGAGAAGAAAAATGAGGACCTTGACCTGCCTATCGCAGTAAGGAAGCAACGAAGGTCCTGTACCAGACACCCCATAGAAAGGTTTGTCTCTTATCAGGCTTTGTCCACAAAACATTGTGCCTTTGTGTCTCACCTTGATCAGGTCAGGATACCAGACAACATAAGTGAGGCCCTTGATAGTCCTGAATGGAGAAAAGCAGTAATAACAGAAATGGAGGCCCTCGAAAGTAACAAAACATGGGAAGTGGTTGAACTACCCAAAGGCAAGAAAGCAGTGGGCTGCAAATGGGTATTCACCCCAAAATATTATGCTGATGGAACCCTTGATAAGTACAAAGCAAGGTTAGTGGCAAAGGGTTTCACACAAGTGTATGGCATGGACTATACTGAGACATTTGCACCAGTAGCAAAACTCAGCACAATCAGGATCCTATTCTCACTAGCAGCCAACCTAGACTGGCCGCTGCATCAGATGGATGTCAAAAATGTATTCTTAAATGGGGACTTAAAGGAAGAAGTGTACATGAAAATGCCTCCTGGATTCCCTGGAAAAAAGGAAAGTCAAGTGTGCAAACTGAAGAAGTCACTGTATGGTTTAAAACAATCTCCTCGAGCTTGGTTTGAAAGGTTTACCAAGGTACTTAAATCTCAACATTATACACAGGGACAAGGTGACCATACCCTATTCTCTAGACACCTGAATGGGAAAATCGTAATACTGGCAGTATATGTTGATGATATTGTTCTCACAGGTGATAATCCTGCAGAAATTGATAGGATCAAAAGAGCACTGAACAAAGAATTCCAAGTTAAAGACTTAGGAAAAATGAAATACTTCCTAGGTATGGAAGTTGCTCGATCAGCAGAAGGAATTAGCATCTCACAAAGGAAGTATATCCTGGATCTCTTACAAGAAACAGGTATGCTCGGATGCAGACCAAGTAACACTCCTATACAAGCTGATAAAATAGGTGATAATGAAGATCTAGGGAAAGCTGTGGATATGGGAAGATACCAACGTATGGTGGGTAAGTTAATCTACTTATCTCACACTCGACTAGATATTGCTTATGTTGTCAGTATGGTGAGCCAACATTCTCATGATCCCAAACAAAAACACTTGAACGAAGTTTACAGGATCCTCCGATACTTAAAAGGCTCTCCTGGGTTAGGCTTGTCATTTAAAAAATCCAATAACAGAAATGTGGAAATGCTAACAGATGCTGACTGGGCAGGAGACAAGGATGACAGACGATCCACCTCAGGATATGTTACATATGTTTGGGGAAATCTGGTTACTTGGCGAAGTAAAAAGCAGAGTGTGGTTGCTAGAAGCAGTGCGGAAGCTGAGTTTAGAGCTATAGCTCTAGGAATCTGTGAAGGTTTATGGGTGAAACGAATACTTGAAGAGTTGAAGATGCCAATGAAGCTTCCCATCAAACTACATTCAGACAACATGGCAGCAATCAACATGTCACATAATCCAATTCAACATGATAGGACGAAACATGTGGAGATAGATAGACATTTCATCAGAGAAAAGATTGATGCGGGAACAATTGAGCTGAAATATATCCCTTCAAAAGAACAGACAGCTGACGTGCTTACAAAGGGATTGACTCGAGATAAGTTTGAATATCTAGTTGGCAAGTTGGACATGATAAATATCTATGCTCCAACTTGAGGGGGAGTGTTGAAGATATTAGGATTATAGGAGATTATAGAGGGAGAGATTATAGGAGATTATGATTATGATTCTATTCCCTGATTCATTCCAAAATATCCGCTGTAAATCCCACCTATCCGTTGTAAATCCCACCTCTTGTGGGATCCTATATGTGTATATATACGTAGCAGAATAGCAGCAATTGAGTACAGTGAAATACAGAACCTTTTCTATCTCCCTGCTGTCTTCATTGTGGTCAATATGTCAGCTCACATGAATGATGAATCTAGTGATTGTCTGGATTACTGTGCAAATATAGCTTTATTTTTGTTAAGAACATTTTCTATGTTTGCAGAAATATTTGAATTTGATGCAATGGATGACCCTCCTTCTGTGCTGGAAGTGGAAGTTTATGATTTTGATGGACCTTTTGATCAAGCTGCATCTCTTGGACACTCTGAAATCAATTTTCTGAAGAGAAATATTTCAGATCTTGCTGATATATGGGTTTCTCTTGAAGGGAAATTGGCTCTGGCATGCCAGTCTAAGCTGCATTTGAGAATTTTCTTGGAGAACACTAGAGGTGGCAATGTTGTAAGAGATTATTTGAGTAAAATGGAGAAAGAGGTTGGGAAGAAGGTATGCTTCTAGCCATATTGTCCGGCTTTTGGTTATATATATTTTGGGTGTCATTATGCTGTTTCAGCCACCTTTTTTCTGGCTTATTTGTTATGTTTTATAACCAATTGTAGATTAATTTGCGGTCTCCTCAAGCAAATTCAACCTTTCAGAAAGTCTTTGGGCTTCCACCAGAGGAATTTCTTATCAACGATTTCACCTGCCATTTGAAAAGAAAAATGCCCATGCAGGTGGGGTTATCAAGCACATTAGGTTGACTGAACTGGCCAATTCTTTTAATTATGCTTTACCCAGTACATGCTTGTATGGTATCCTCATGACAAGTGGCCTTTGTTTCTGTGTAGGGCCGCCTATTTCTATCACCAAGAATAATTGGATTTCATGCAAATTTGTTTGGAAAAAAGACAAGTTTCTTTTTTCTTTGGGAGGACATTGACGACATTAAAGTCATTGACCCTAATTTTTCTTCAATGGGGAGTCCAATAGTTGTTATAACTCTTAGGCCAGGAAAAGGGATGGATGCAAGGCATGGGGCAAAAACACAAGATGATGAAGGCAGGCTGAAGTTCCATTTTCAGTCCTTTGTGTCTTTTAGCAAAGCACACAGGTAGATGGGAGACTTTATGATATTTTATGAACTTGTTTCCTTTGAATTATCCTTTTTTGTCTTCCAGTTAACTATTTGTTGATCCTTTAAAGGAAATCTAGGTTATGTTTCTCAACAACCCTTTTTATGCATTTAAAATTTGGTGTAAATGTTAATGGCCACCCAACCCGTTAGATCTTGGTCATCCAAATTCTGACAAGTTTCTTTCCATAAATTCTGGTATTTTATGAATAAGTAGGTTTTAAGTAATTATGACACAGTAAGTGATGAACTAGAAAAGTATGATATATCCTATGTTACTAAGAAACATTGATGGTGCTGATATAGGACAATCATGGCTCTTTGGAAGGCCAGATCTTTGAGTCCTGAACAGAAAGTCCAGATGGTTGAAGAAGATTCTGAGAACAAAAGCCTTGGAAGTGAAGAGAGCGGGTCATTCCTTGGCCTTGATGATGTTAGCATGTCTGAAGTTTATTCTTGTACCCTTCCAGTTCCTGTAATCTCTCCTTCCCTCCCTCTCTGTCCCTCTCTCTCTCACACACACTCACTCACCACACACAGGTGAACATATATCCTGTAATCTGTCTGTATAATTTATATTTGCACAACTTCTCAAATTATCTATCAGTTTTCTAGTTGATTTTCTTTTTCAGATGTTTGTCTCATTACTGTAATCCTTTCCATTTGGTTAATTAAGGCCACTTTCTGCATGGAGCTGTTCAATGGGGGAGAGTTAGACCGTAAAGTCATGGAGAACTGTGGTTGTCTTAATTATTCCTACACCCCTTGGGTATCAGAGAACAGAGATGTCTATGAGAGGGCCATATATTACAGATTTGATAAGCATGTTTCACAGTATGGCGGTGCAGTGACAAGTACACAGCAAAGATCTCCCCTTTTGGATGGAAAAGGCTTTCTTCTGGAAGAGGTTATGAACCTTCATGGAGTTCCTCTTGGTGACCATTTTAATGTGAGCAAATTTTATAATACCTTAGTTTTCTATCATTCTATATGTGTTTGTTGTCTACCCAGTTGTTTTTCCTTTTCTTGCACCATTTGAGTGATGAGTTGAAATATATTACAGCTGCACCTCCGTTATCAAATAGAGGATTTACCACCAAAAGCAAAGGGATGTAGAGTTCAGGCATTCTTTGGAATTGAATGGCTTAAAAGCACAAAGCATCCAAAAAGGATCACAAAGAACATCATAACAAAACTACAAGAACGTTTGAAGGTGATGTTCAGTCTAGCTGAGAAGGAATTCTTGACAAAATAGTAAATGAACCATCCTTTAGTTGGTTGACTGACCCTGAACAAGGGTGAGAGCTAGCTGATCTTCCTCCTGCATTGTCACTAAATGCTTGCTGTCAAGCACAAAATTTTCTCCTTTCCATCAGCTTGGACTTGATGTATGATGCAGCCGCAGACAGATTTAATGGTCTGTTTGATCGCGCCCGATCAGTTTGGATCGTATATCGAGTCTATCTTTGCTGGACTTATCTGCTGGAAGTGTTTTATGCAGGGAAATTTTGCTGATCTCGACCATGCAATTATTTTGTTCTTCAACCCAGAACTCTGATTTGCGTGATTGGTTGATTACCCATCTCTCTTGCAACTAACTAGTTAGTTATATATCAATTCTATTCTTTGGGATTGCAGGAGCAGCATCAATCTCATCTTTGTTATTTTGTAAGTGTAACTGTTCAGATAAAAGTTGACAGCTAGCTGGCCAGAGTTATGTCCAGGAAATGTGTGGCCTCTGTAATTATTACTCAAGAAGGTAACACAAACAGTGCTTTGTTATATACACTAATGATTGTTGTAAATGATTCATTTAGGCCCTTGAACGCTATTAAGCAAAATTCTTTCATCATTTCTTTTAGGAGTTCTTCAATCATGCATTTGCAATTTCATCTCAGGGTTAATAACCGAAATTTGTAAGATGCAGCATTATTCATAGATTATGAATGATGTAGCAATCTTCTTTTATTCTTTTGATTCCTTTTTTTTTGTTCCATCTGTTTTTGTTGGATTCTTCTTTAATACTTTTCGCATGTTTTAACAGATTTTTTTTTTTTGCAAATTTATGTGAATGAATTTTACATAAATGCTTTTTAAATTTTAATAAGCCTTTTTTTCAATTTTATTTCATTCTTATTTATAAATGAGCCAGATTCTAAATATTCTGATGTACAAAATAATAGATGATGTAATATAAACGTACACAGAACTTAAGACTTTCGTCTATTTATCAACCTTGTGTTTTTTTCTAAAAAAAGAAAAAGTCAACGTCTAATTATCAATCTAAGAACTCGAGGCAATTTAAATGCCATAATTGTTTCAGTCGGAAAATGTAAATATTTTACCATTTTATTCTTTATCCTTCTCCAATATTAACAGTTAGTAGGAAAAAAAATTAACAGCAAGATAAATAGAAAAATAGATAGTTATTACATTAATTTATATTGATTTAGAAAATAAAATACCTTTTCTTTTTGTGAAAGAATACCGATTTTTGTTTTGGCGAAAGAACTATTTATATCAGGAAAATCCTAAGGAGAATACAGAGCATGTTCGGAGAATCTCATATGTGACGTGTCAAAAGGCAAGTCCCGTTTAAAGAGTGCTCCTGCGCGTATTCTGATATGACGTGGCAACATAAGAACGGTTTCATGAGACAAAAAGAAAAATCTAGCGGTGTGGAAAATTTGAACATCGGAAGCCACTCTATATCAGAGCCAGGTTTCGATCCTGGGACCTGTGGGTTATGGGCCCACCACGCTTCCGCTGCGCCACTCTGATTTTTGATATGTTAACGCATAAAATTAATAAGTCTTTAATGGAATAGGACCCTCATCTTTTGGACTTGGAATTTTTGTTTTCTTGGATCGTTCCTTTTTTTTGAATACAAAAGTGAAAAAAAGCACTTTTAAACGTTTTGTTCAACACCTAAAACCTTATTGGGCTTCACATTAAGTTTGGCCCAACCCACAAGTACGGATGTAAATTTCCGATTTTTGGATTCATTGTAAACTTACACGTATTTCTAAAAAAACAAACAAATAAACAAAATACGTGCTTTGATTTTTCATTAGTCTCCCCAGAACTTGTTTGTCTATAAGGAACTATAATTTCAATCTTTTTTATTTTTATGGTTAGTCCTAGTTCTTCAGAAATACACTCCTATGTGTTCTTCAGAAAACCCCTGCAAAGATACATAGAGCAATTTTTGGGTTCAAACTTATCTCATAAAAGAAGAAAACAAAAAAAAAAAAGTGTTTCATTTTCAAGCTCTACATAATACATTTGAAATAATGAAAATTTCTAGGCAGATATGGTTCTATTAATTTAATTAATTACCTCTCCCTGGTTAGTGACATAGAAGTCAGATGTGGAAAATGCTCTTCTTAATCCACTTAATCTACCAGCTGGTTTGGAATTTGGCAAAATCTACACATTTGCAATTATATTAGTTGATTGGTTACAAATATGTCTTGTATCCCAAAAAAAAAAAAAAACAAATTGTAAGATCAATAAAGATTTCTCATATGATATCTGAATTTCCAGAAAGAGGTAGGTAATCATGAATTTAAGTGAATTAGCATTTGAAGCCAAAATATTTCTACCTTATTCCAAAGCTGTGTTATTATATGATTAATGGTTAATTAATTAAATCATAGTAGGTACTAATAAACAAATAAAATCAAACTTATTTAAATTATTAAGTTACTTACTTACTAGTCCCTAGGCATATATGAAAAGAATAAAAAACTTCTTGCATTTCACTATTTCTTATGTTTTTACAGGAATAATTAAAAAAAAACTATAATTTTCTTTCATGATAAACAAAATTAAGGTTATTTTTGCTTTACAATTACCTCAAGAACTCTTCTCCTAAATTCATTTTCTGCTTGCAGCCTTTGAATTTTCCCCTCAAGTTCTCTTATATAAGCCTGCATTAATTAGGAATAACATCACTAAATATTAATTAACTCAATTAATTAATTAATTACCAAATTAATTAAATACCTCCTTCTTTTCCAATGATCTTCTTGCAGAGATCCTATTCTTAAGCTTCATCTCTTGCTTCCGAAGAGCATACTCCACAGTACCTCTCTTGAACTTTCTTCTCTTTGCCCATCCTCCTCCATTTTTATTATTATTTTGATGATGATCTTCAACAACAACAACTCCTCTTTGCTCATCGGCGTTATTAATGAGATCATCGAGCTCTGGAAAATCAAAATAATTTGATGGATCAAATTTATATTCTTGATCAGTTTGGTTATTCTCTTGTGTCGTTTCACTGTTCAAGATTTCGTTTAGAAATCCATAGTCAATATCAAAATCATAATACTCCAAGATATCATCAGTAATGGTTTGGTTCTCCATTGCTGCTGCGAAACTCAATATTAATGCATACCCTTTTGGGAGAACCTTGTTTATATAGAGAAGGACTTATTATTATTGGAAAAATGTTATATATATATATATAAAGTGGGAAAATGTTATTATTGTGTGTCTAATTCAGAGGAATATAATCTGTTTTCTGTTGGTTTATGGGAACAGTGTGTAAATTGTAATGATGGTGTTAATGCGTTTCATGTTTTTGGTACAAACATTACAAACACGTTTTCCTCCATGGTTGCTTTGTACGAAACGCATATTGATCACAACGCATGAGTCTCTTTTTGGTCTTTAATTTTTGTTGGCCAATATAATTATAATTAGCTATTTTTTAACTACTGTCATTCTTTCGATTAATTAGAAGTTAGATAATTCATTTACATAAAATTCTTTTCTTTTTTGATATAGTTATCTGATTAAATTAAATTCGAATATTTGTCGAGTTTAATTAGAGATAGTTCTTCTAAAAGTGTATTTGTTAAGCCATTGCTTAAGCAACTAAAATCCCTTTTCATCATAATCAACTTCTATTTGTTAGTAGTTACTTTCTATAAGTCATATTTGGGTTTGACTAGTCAAAACTGCTGACCCCGAGCACATGGATGTAAAGTTTTCTCAATACATAGCATATTTCTATGGATAAAAGACTTAAAATTCAAGATTTTATTGAATCAAAACAAGCGCCAAATCAATTAAATCAATTGCCGTTGGTATTAGTTTTGTGTATCTTTTTTTTTAAAAAAAAATATTAAAATATTTTTAGAATGCCATATTAATAGTACTGAGGATTGAAATATGGTAATAAAAAAGAAATGGATGGGAAGTAAAAATACAACGTATAGTGCTTTTAATAGTAGAATTAACAACATTAGAAAAAGGACAATATTGGGAGTGCCTTCAAAGTTGTAGCATTGTATTGGTTAGTAAAAACAGTACTAAAAAAAAAGAGTAAGACAAAATTGAGGATTAAACAAAGTTTTGCCCACTAATTAAAAAAAATCTTTATTATTGGGGAAATTATTTAATACTTGAAATAAAAAAGGTTGTGTTCTACCATAAAGTTTGACTCCCCAAATGTGGAAAGGGCTTTGCTTTTTGGTAGAACCATTGAGGTGAATTGATGATGACATGTTTGGTATTAATAATGAAAGAGGAGTTTCTCTTTACCTGAGAAAGAGGATTTCTTATTATATATAAAATAAAATATTTTATGTCTGCTATACTATTTTATAATTATTATTATTATTTCTTTGAAATATACTCCTAGTTATCAAAATGATTTTTTTACATATCACACACATTATGAAATATAAATTAATTTGAGAAAAAATTATAAATATTTTAAATAAAGTGAATTGGGATTTACATATTTAAAATTAAGACTAACTTCTTAATTATTGGCTCATATATTTAACATCTAACTAGAGAATAAGTCCATGTAGCTTTAATTTTTTTTTAAAAAAGATAGGAAATATCTCTCTATGTTGCAATAACAACATTACTTAACCACCTAAATTACTCAAATGGTAAAGGCTTATTGAGATGAGATATGAATAAAGATCAAATTTTCAAATTACTCTCATAATTTAATAGAAAAACTGCTTATAAAAAGTTTAAAATAAAGTACACAAATAAAAATCATATAATCATCCTTGTATCATTGAGAAGTAAATAAAAGACAAGAAAATATCATGAGCTTAGGCCAAAAATGTAAAAAAAAAATTGATGAGCAAAATGAAAATACTATTTTGTCCATTATATAAAAATGGCCAATCAATCTCATTATAAGGACTACTTAGCAATTAGGTAGCCATCACTCTATTAGATAAAATTTCTCAATTATGTCTCCTTCTCTGTTGTAACATTTTTTTGGAAAGTGATGTATTGTTCTCACAGCCATCACAATTTTTTAAAAAAAAATAATTGAAATAACCTTGATTTGTTTGATACTTCTTATCAAAAAGAAAAAAAAAAGGTTTTTTTGACCTGATAAAAAGAAAGAAATTAAAAGAAAAGGTTTGATTTTTAATTATTTGATCCATTTTTCCTCCATTTTCCTTAACATCTTGAGAGTTGACTACACCTATTTTTGTAAATAATGAAAGGCAAAATGACTAATTTTCTATCTTTACTATAGTTGAGGGCATACACTTTACATGTCAATATAATTACATAAATTTAAGGATAAAATAGCACCTAATATCCTGATTTTATTTCTCATATGCAGCCAGTATATTAATTTTATTTGTGGTATAATTTTACACATAATTTTAATTTGGTACAATTTTATCCATAATTTTTTTAATTTGGTATAATTCTTGATACTTAAGAAATAATATTATGGGTGAAATTGTATCAAATTAAAAAGATTGAGTAAAATTATATCACTAATAAGATTATTATATTGGTTGTATATAAGAAATAAGATCAAGATATTGGGTGTTATTTTACCTTAAATTTAATTTACTAAATCTTGATTAAAGTGAATACAATAATTAAATATATAAATTGGGCTATAATGTAAAATGATTTTTTTTTTTTTGAAAAAAAGGGAAGATTCTAAGTAATTTGAATAAATGAAACCTTTTAAAAAAGTTGTATAAGTTGTTGAATAATCAAAGTAATGTTTGGTCATTTTCTTGTCGATATTGATGAAGCACTTTATATTGAGGAAGAAGTTTTAGCCACAAGTTGCAAAAGAGAACTATATAATAAATAGACCTTAATGTGTTGTAGCTTTTATGAAGTAGGTTAGAGGCAGCGACTAACCATCTCTTTCTAAATTAGTCCAATAAATATTAAAAATAAAAATAAAGAAAGAAAAAAAGAAATGGTAGTGAGTCACATTATTAATTTTGAACCCCACATAGTTATATATGTATATATGGCTGTGTTCATATACATCGAATCATCACTTCTTTTGGATTTTAATTTGAAATGGGAAAATTGAAAAAAAAAGAAGTGAAAACCAGCCACATGATCTTTGTTTTCTCTCATATATCCGCATATTGATACAAAAATAATAATATTAATTACAATATCTCATATTTATTTTATTTCATTAGTAATCTTGAGTTGTTAATATATACTAATCCAATTAATTAAGTGTATTATTAGTGAATAAATCTTTTAAAAGGATTTTTTTTTTGTTTCATTTTATAAGTTACTTTACAAAATATAGAGAATGGCCAGCGCGTTTATTCCAAAAATATCCCTAACACACACACGATTGCTTGACCCTCATTAATTTGATATTTTGATTCATTCCTCATTAAAAGAGTCAACTAAATATATTTATAACTGAAAATATTATTAGCATGCTTTAAGGATAGTGTATGAGGTTATTAATTAAGGTACTTATAATTAAAAATGGAGGAATATCAAGATAAAATATATCTATATATGCACATGCATTTAATTATGCATGAGGTTCAGTTTGAAAAACAAAATTAAGCAGGAGGCAAAATGATGCCCCTTATTAATTAGGAAGAATTACATATAAGCCTTATGGAAGAGAATTTATTATAAAAAATATATATAGAATAATCAAATAATTAAATAGTCCTAATAAATTTGGGGTAATAAATTTGATTGCAATTACCAAGTTATCCTTATATATAAATGATAAGTTACTGAAAATACGATAATAACTTAAAATAGCACAAATGACAATCAGACATATAGTACACAAATAATAACTGGAGTCATACGATAACAATCCCCACTTGTCATTTGTATTATTTTAAGTTATCATTGCTTGCAACCTTAATTGTCATTTATGCTATTTCAAATTGTTAATACATGTCTAAAAGTTTGTTATTTATGAACAAAGATAATTGGGTAGTTGAATAAATTGAATTTATTACTGACAAATCTCTTAATACTATTTAATTATTTGATAATTTTATATGATTTTTTTTATAATAAATTCTTTTCTACATGACCTCTGAATAATTATTCTCCCTGTTAATTATGCCATCCTTAGCAATTAAGTATTTTATATAATGAAAGCAGGCATTCTCACATATGGACCGACATTTAACTATGAAGTGACAAGGGGAAAACGAGATACAATCTACTTGGTAAATATCCATCAATCAAATTAAAGCTCTCTGCGAAACATAAAATAATAAGCAATCAAGTTGGTGTTTGAGTGTGAATAAGGAAGAATATCTTCATGAAAAGGCACAAAATCTGAGATTTTGATTTTCTATTCTTTTCCAAGATGTCAGTAACAAGGACGCTCTACACTAACATTATCATAATAATATTAAAAAAAAAAACAAGATCCAATGATGAACACTGAAAAGAAATTCATGATAACGATCCCTCTCTCTGATCTTCCCATGGTGTCGCTCGCATTAGACCAGAATTTTCTTTTATTATTTATTAAGTATATGTATAAGAAGATTGCTCACTCCCTCTCTCTATTTTTGTTTTATACAATTTAAATATACTATGAACGTAAACATGTTAACACTATGTTCAAGCCCGATACCTTATCTAAATATGGCGGGTGACGTTGTCAATGTGTTGACAAGAAGATTGATTGCTTAAGTTGTGAGACACACAACTAAATGTCAGTGTCTCGTCTTCTCATCATAATCAATTCAGTGGGAAGGAACGAACGCATCACGTAGATTCATTCACTGCTTTCTTCGTATCTTGGGATGTAATTTCCAACGTAAAGGTCACTAGAAAAGGAACAAAACTTTGCCTTCTTTGGCAGATTCAATTGAATTAAACCCATCGTTGGAAGCAATTGGATTTTTTTTTTGGCTGCTGTTTATCACATGAGATGCTTTATTGTCACTCACATGCGAGTGCATACTATTTTTGGTCCTAACTATAGGGTATTCTTAATTAAGGATCTCAATAAAGATAATGAAAGCGGTGGTTAAATTATTGTACTAATGACTTTTATAACCTAGCGATATATAAACTTTTTTATAAATAGGAGGTTATGTGTTCGATTCTATTTATAATATCAGATCATTAGTAGCTGTTTCAAAAAAAATAATAATAAAATGATATGAAAATATAATAGTTTTTCAAATTTATCTACACACATTTAAAATCATTATTTTTTTCTTAAAAAGAGTCTTTGAAAGTTGTAAACAAGGGTGTTTTTTTTTTTAAAAACAAAGATAATTAATGCCATGTCATCTTTTTGTAAAGAGACTATTTTTTTGGGTCCTCAGGATAAGTATAAGGGTTTAATTTGATCTTAAATATAAATTCATAGTCTCTCCTATCTCCCCCTATTAAATTTTTCTTTCTTATAAATATCCCTATTTATCTCTATATATTAAATTTTAATTATTAAATGGTAAGGATATTTTAAAAAAGTGTCACAAATGTATTAATTACAAATGACTAATTTATCTTCTTCTTTTTTTATATTTTATGAATTAATTAAAAAACTTCATACTTAGGACTAGAGGGACTAATGAGACCCCCAATTTGGTTTAGAAGATTTCTATATAGGACTTAAGAAAATACATGGCCATCTTAAAAAGGGGGTTAATATATAATCAATGTCATATATATATAATGAAAAAATGTTTTTGGATCCATGCTTTTTAAATAACAATGGATTTTTTTGGGACAAAAATTGTTAGGAAACAGGAAAACAAAGATGAGTAGATCTGACTTGTATTCCTCTCTCTTCTACACCATGAGACAACAATTGAAAATAGTCATATATTTCTACTATACTTTGAAATTAAGATAACCAATATTAATATAAAACATAAAAATATGAAAAATTAAATTCTCATAAATTAATAATAATACAGAAAATTTAAATTTAGGGCAAATGTAAGCAGCGATGATTAGTTTTCTTTTTCTTTTTTATTCAAGAGACTAGTTTTATGGGATCAAACATGAGCGCTAATTTATAAAGTAAAAAAAAAAAAGTAGACTTATATTATATTTTAATTATAAAAAGAAGATACAACATCATGTTTGAAGTGAAGGAATTGAGTGGTTGGTGGGTCTCCCCTTCTCTGACACAAAATCATGTGGGACCCCTTTTTTCGACAAAAACAATTGACGCACGAGGGAATCCTAATCATCACCACAGGGACCTGATCCATATAATTTGTTTTGTGGTTCTTTTTAATTATTTGATACGATAATTTTAATTTAAAAAAATTGGAAAAAATCAAATTAAAAAAATTAATTAATGATAAAGATTTGATAAATTTTTATACATACAAAATATTAATATTTTATAAATTTTATACATATAAAATAATATAGTCTAATTTAGATCATTCTTACCTGTTAAATATTTAATTGAAGATTTTTTTTTACTTTTCTCCTAATTTATAGTATTTATAAAAATGTATAAATATTAAAAATTAAAAGGGTGTTAAATGAAGAGTCTGTTTGAATAGAATTTTAGAAAAATGACTTATAAAAAAAATTGTAAACAATTTTTAAAAAATGGGCTTATGGAAAAAATACTTTTTGACAATTTTTAGAAAATGATTTATAAAAAAAAATTTATAAAAAAATATTTATGAATAAATGAGTATTTAGATAGTTATTATCATAATAAATTTTGTGATTATTAAATTATTAAAAATTATATGAAATAAAAAATAATAATTATCTAGTCCCTATTTCCTTATGTCTTCTTCATCGTCAGATCCACCCTAGATCCATCTTCTTCATCATCATCATTAGCTTCTCCCACGCCAACAACTCCCCTTCCCACAATGACGTTGATGACAACTATTCTCCCACAGTAACATTGATCAGAGACTAGCTTTGACGACAAGCAACTAAGAGTGTCGAGTGACCATGAGCAACCAGCGACATTCAACTACCAGTAATGACAGAGAACACCATCATCTTCTCTCTTCTAGAAGAAGACAACAACTGACTGCAAGAGAGAGGAGGGAGATGAGAGATAATGGAGAGTATCTAAAAAAATATAGATAAAATAGTAATTGGATAGTTCCTAAGTTATTTTATTATTTTATAAACTATTACTATAAGGTTATTCAAAATTATAATTTGATCTATAAATCTTTTTAGATAAATATTATTATTTGTTTTAAAATTATTCTAAATTAAAATTTAGACAAAAAAATCTTTTAAAACTAAAATTTGGATCTTACCTAAACACACATGAAATAAAAAAGCCATTAAATTCTATAAATTAAAATTAACACAACCCATCCTTTCCCCTTTCTCCATAGGAAGGGCGATCACACTCACTCCTACACTGATTTATCTATCCATTCTTAAGGTTAAATGTCTATTATATATCGAACTATAAAGACCTAATTCAAACACAATAAATTAAAAGAGACTTAATTGAAGACTGAAATGAATTTAAGTTTTCCTAAAATTAAGCCCAATTATAAAGAACTAAATGTTGGGGCTCCTACATTATATATGTACATGCACGTGGACTAAAATTGTTGATAAAATTAAAATAACTTAAAATATTATAAGTAAAAGTAAAAAAAAAAAATTCTATCATATTAAATAAAAAATAAAAAAAAAATCTATTTTCACATCTATTTTTTATTAACCTTCTATTTGTATTTATACTTCTCACACATCAATAATGACATTATGGACAAATGCAAAATGCCAGTGAAATTATTTTGTGAAGGAAGGGAATGGTAGGAGAAGAAATTTGACAGGAAGAGGAATGGTAGGGTGCGATGGGACTCAAAAGCAAGTGAGAGATCGCATCAATGTGATGTAACAAGCGGCAAAGGATATGACACGTGGCCGACAAGGGGCCAACGGAAGGCTCTTGAGTGGGGGGAAACATGATGAGGGGCGCACACCGGATCCTTCCATCTAGGTCCCACACAACACTATATTAAAAAAAACAGCCTTTATTTCATTCAATTACCACTATTTTGGGGCCAACTTGCGTCGCATAGCATGCCTTCTTTTTAAACATGTTTTCAATCATAGACCACCAATTTTCAAGCTCTAGTGGAAAACCAAACACTTTTATTGTTCTCATTCTATTTCTAAGATTTAAATTCTTTGAATCTCCTCACTTATCTTCTAGATGCAATTCATCTTGGACTTGAATACTTCCAAATAGTTTTAAAAGAGATTTTTTTTTCCATTTATAAAGTTTAATTTCTTAACTTGATGGTTAACATATGATCTATGCCATTAAAATATATGTATAATTTCTATTTTATTTTTCAAATTAAATACCCCTCACAACTCAACTTAATTACTTTAATTATCGTTATATACTTTTTAGTTAGGTTTTTATGATTAGTTTTATTTGGGTTCATTTTTCCATGTTTGGACCTCTACTTAATTAAGGGACATGATATCATGCTTGAAAATATGAGAGATTTATGGCAGCTTAACCCATGCATGACACTGAAGAAAAACTCAATTATACACTTCAATCAAAGCATGCTTTTTTAGGTTCTCTCTTTTCTTTTCCATTCTCTATTTCATTCTCTATTCAATGTGTTTATCATAGATTGCTTTACTACGTTGACTAATCCCATAGAACCACTCCTTCTCTCTCTCTCCCCCCAACCCTCTCCCTCTCCCTCTTCCTTCCCTTCCCTTCTGTGCCCCCTTGCACTCTTGCGTAGGAGGCATTGTGGTACTCATTGTTCTGTAGTTTGTGTCTCACTTGCTGTTTCCAACACAAACCCATGCACAAGCTAGCTAGGTAGCCACTCTCTCTCTCTATAGTTCTCTGAGGATGTCTTGCATGAATCTGTGCAAAAGTGTTTGTTTTCCAGCTACACATGATCACGATCATCCATCCAAATATACGCTTGTTTCGCTTCACTCCACAAATTGGTGCTTCTGCTTCACCCACTTTCTTCAATTTTTTGTGCTGTTATTTAATTCTTCATAGTTATGCATCTTTTTCAACTGTGAATGGTTTCCTACTTTTTCCCAAGATTCAAGCAGCGCATCATCGATACTGTGTTAACTGGTATGTTTCTCTCTGATCCTCTCTAGCTCTTTTGATCATTAAGTTTTCAGTCATCACCCTACAGGTGTTTGATGAAAAGCCTAGCTAATAATCCAGTCGTTACTAGCTTGTTTAAAGTATTCTGATTGACTTTCCATTCCCATTAAAAGCGTAATCTGCTTTTTACATTCTGTTATTATATAAAAATCGGGTACTTATGCCAGAGGATTAAAAAATAAATAAATTTGTGAAAAAGGAACAAAGACAATGTAGGTTCTGTTTAAAAAATTCCAAAAGTATAGGGACAAAAAGAAAATTATAACACCTTCTTGTGGGGATGGGTGGTGGATGAACTTTATCAAATTCAGAATAGAATACCCACATAACTGGCTAAATAGTGTAAATAACTGATATACACTGTTGATTCTGTGCAGAGAAAAGCAATATCATGTGTGCTGACTTTAACAATTTACTTTCTAAGTTTTCATGATGTTCATAAAATTGGGATCTGTGAGAGTTTACCTCTAAAAAAAAAAGTTGGCTTGCGATGAGCCATCTCTGATACAGTCTTATTATGAAGAAAAAGAAAGAAAAAACGAAGAGCTTTTCTTATATTGCTTCTGATGGAAAGCAATGGATGAATTTCACTTTACCAACATGTGTCTATGAAAGCACAGACCACACTCTAATGTCAGATCTCAAGAAATGAATAGAGGCAAAAGCCTATATTGCTGCTGCTTATCATATCCTCAAAGAAGGATTCTGGATTGATTTCTCTTCTTCTTTTCATCGATTTGTTTCAAAATCTGTAGCAAATCTCAGATAAAACGTGCCTAACAGCTAAAAGGCTGCTTTTTTTGTGGAACTAATGCTGGGTTCTTTCAGTAATCTGTGTATAAAAACTGGGAAAGGAAAAAGAGAGAGAGAGTAGAAAGAGAGAAAGAAGAAAAAGTTGGCTTCCACCTTTCTGGATTGCCCTATATTGATGGAGAGCAGCATAATTGAGAAGACAACACTTCTGCACTATTGGACCACTTAGGGCCCAATAATTAATTTCAATTAGAAAAAAAAAATATAACATTAGTTTATCCATACATTGATGTTCTTGAAGACATAATGAAAGTGACTTCACCCAAGAAAAGACTCAATATTTTTCCTTCATATATATGAAGCTTTTGGTTGCACAAACTAGTTATTTTATTCGTTGCATCACTTTCTCATGGATTCCTCACATCGTTTTCTAAAGAAACCATGTATTTTATCTTACATGGAATTGTAATTCTCAGAATATTGCGCTGTGTATTAGACTATAAGAATACATATGCTTTGGATTTATATCACCATTTTGATTCAAGAGTGAGCCACTGTAAAAATTTCAGTTATTTTTCTTTGTCTCATGTGTTAGTTCATTCTTTACTAGCCATATTCCTTTCCCCTTAACCATCACTTAGGTGGTATGGATAATACAATATGGACATTATCGCACGACAAAATATGAAGTATTTAGGTAGTGTCACGTCATAATCGATATAAGTGTCAAAAACAAAGGTGGTTGGTATTTTATGAGCTAGTGTTTCCTATATCATAATGTAAATCATATATGTCTATGTATGCCCTTTTGCTTTGAAGCTTCTTTACAGTCTTCTCTGTTTTTTGGGAAGAAGGAAACGAGGATGAGTATTTCTATACCTAAAATGTTCGAGTAGAAAAATTGCATCACACAAAGAAGGAAAAGCAATATTGAAGATTAATTTAAAAAAAAAAAACTGTCGGCACAGCTGTAAATGCAGGGATTTATTTATGTAGAAGCCTAATTAATTGTGGGCACCCATCAAAATATGTAACATAAGTAGAATATACAATAATTAAGAGAGGATCATCTTATCTTTCGCCTCTCTCCATTATTAGTTTCTTTATTTTTTATTTTTAATATTTTCCTTGTCTCTTCAAATTTTGGAACAACAATATTAGATAAGCTGAATTGTATGTAATGCAAGTTCACTTTCTTCAGTTCTAGAATTCTTATGTTCTTCTTCAGTTTATTGTTTCATATGTCAGGAACTTGCACATGAGGCAAAAAGATCAGAAGCCCAATGTAAGGCGGTGAGGGTATGCAGCACTTACATACTGTTAAATATTAAGCCTCGAAGTTCAAAGAAACTTACAAAGATATAGCTCAGAGGAATTTGCTTCATGATTTTTTCACTGTTTTTCTTGAATTTGCAGGCGAGGACACTATTTATATAAGTTGAATGGATTACAGAGTTCTGTGCAGAGAAAAAGGAAGATGAAAGGGCCGTTGAGGTAAGGCCTTATCAAAGATTGTTCGCTGTTTCTCCATTCTTTTACTTCAGAAATCTGCTCTATTATTCTTCCTGTTCTTCAGATGAATGGTTTGGTTTTTCAATTTCTTCACTTTTTCTTGATAAACTTGTTCAGCGTTTCTCCTTCAGATACTTCCTCTGTAGTTTCCTTCCATGCCAGTACTTGATCAACGGACAACATATATATGTATAAGAAATTCTGATTTTCTTGCAGGCTTTAAAGTAGAGGCTTTTATTTGACCATTGGTTTATATAGATCAGACCAAAGAACGATGAAGTTTATGAAACTTGGTACTAGGCCAGACACCTTCTACACTGAACAATCCACCAGGTATATATATAACAAACCATTTTCTGAAAAGCTGTAAAAAGCCTATGTTTTTAACAGTGTTTCCGCAATGCAGGACTCTGATTTCAGATATACCTTCAGACCTTGCAGTACAAGTAAACGATATCACTTATCTTATACACAAGGTACAGATATAGAGTTAGATTATTAGAATGAGGAAGGGAATATGAAAAAGAAAGCATCTTTAATTCTTCTTTTGTGAGTTGCAGTCTTCACTTGTTCCAAAATGTGGCCTCCTACAAAGGCTTTGCTCTAATAGTTCTAGTGATTCAGAGGGTGTTTCACTAGAGCTTCATGATATTCCTGGAGGGGAAGATGCTTTTGAGCTATGTGCTAAGTATTGCTATGGAATTTCAATAAATGTCAGTGCTTTTAACTACGTTCCTGCTTTTTGTGCTGCTAAGTTCCTGCAAATGAGTGACTCAGTTGAGAAGGGAAACTTGGTGGGAAAACTCGAGGCTTTCTTCGAATCTTGCATTCTCGAAGGTTGGAAGGATTCCATTGTTACACTTCAGGCTACTTCCAAGTTACCAGAATGGGCTGAGAATGTGGGTGTAGTCAGAAAATGCATAGATTCAATTATTGAGAAAGTTCTCACACCCCCACCTCAGGTAAACACAAAATTTCTCCACCATTGTTGCTTCTTTGGATTAATTGAGAAAGTTCTCTCACCTCCATGAAAAGTTCTAGCTCAATTTGTACAATGGATAAGAGTCTTCAGTTAGATTCATGCTGGCTCCTTTGTTAGAAGGATTATAGGTTTCTCTTTCATTGTTTCCTCTATATTATGTTACATCATGCCCTCAAGAAGAATTGAATAACTTCTCAAACCTATTTGTCTCAATTTTTTTCTTGAAAAATGATGAGTTGTTGCAGGTCAGATGGTCCTTCACCTACACCAGGCCTGGTTATGCCAAGAAACAGCATCATTCTGTCCCAAAAGATTGGTGGACTGAGGATGTTTCCGACCTCGACATAGACCTTTTCCGATGTATAATCATGGCTCTGAGGGCCACTTATCTTCTTCTACCTCAGCTCATAGGAGAAGCTCTTCATGTCTACGCTTGCCGGTGGCTACCAGGTTTCATGAAAATCAGAATATCAAGCAGTTCAGCTTCTCAAACAGAAGAATCCAAGGCAAAAAACAGGAAAATTCTTGAAACTATTGTGACCATGATTCCTGCAGATAAAGGATCAGTTTCAGTTGGTTTCTTGCTTAAACTCCTTCAAATTTCGAACAATTTCGGGGCCTCCCATGTCACCAAGACAGAACTGATTAGAAGAGCAAGCCTGCAGTTTGATGAAGCAACTGTGGATGAATTGCCTTGTGCTTCAGCATCATCATCAACGGAGTTAGTTTTAGCAGTGTTGGAAAGTTACTTGAAGCTTTGGAAAAGAATGTCTCCTAATAATGTTGCCGATAACAGTCACTTCTTAAGATCAATTAGAAGTGTCGGGAAGCTCATTGATTCATATCTTCAAGTGGTTGCAAGGGATGATAATTTGCCAGTATCTAAATTTGTGACTCTTGCTGAAGCTCTGCCAGATATTGCAAGGTTACAGCATGATGATCTCTACCAAGCAATAAACATCTATCTTAAGGTAATTTTTTTAGAATAATTTCATTTTAGTCCTCTATAAAGAGGACTACTTGAACATCAAAATAACCCCTTCAAAACTTTTTCTACCAATTTTAGGGAAAATTAATCTTTTTGGTTCCTATAATTTTAATTTAGTTTTAATTCAATCTTTAAATTTTGACTTAGTACAATCCAATCTTTATAATTTTAACTTAGTTTTAACTCAGTCCCTAAACTTTAACTCACTACAATTCAATATCTATAATTTTAAACATTTAAAACTTTAATTTCTAAACTTAATGAAATATATAAATTTATTTTAAAATTTGAGAACTAATGTTTTAATATTTAAATTATAGAGGAAACTTGTATCGAGTCAAATTTTAATAATTGAGTTATAATTGACTCAAAATTATATAAATTGAATTACATTAAATCAAATTTTAAGAACTTATTTAGAATTGAGTCAAAACTATAAAGACAAAAAGATTAATTTTCCCTATTTATAGTCATAGTTTTTTCCAAATTCCATTTGTTAAGAATTGCATATCTAAAGATTAATTCCAGTGGAATAAAAAAATATAAAGCTTTTGAAAACAAAAGTTGGACAGAATATCTTGATATTGGAGTTATCTTTGCAGTATTATAATAGAACTACAGTGGAAACTTTAAATTTAAACTTTCTGGACTTTTTAAGAACCCCTTGCTTAGATTCAGGGCTAATGCTCATGAAACTGAAAACATTTCAGCACATTTTGAGGACCTTTGATGCCTGTTTGGCCCCATTGAGATTTTGAGTTGCTTTTTATTTGAATCATTATTTTTATTTATACATAAAAGTGCAAACACTTGGAGAAGCTTTAGTTTCTTTTCTTTGACAAATAAGGCAACTTTTTTACTCTCACTTCAGCGTATCCACTCCTCTTACCAATTCATCGTCTAAACAAGGGCTCAAATACACTGAATTAGGTTGTGAATTGTTGAATTGAATACATATTCAGATTCGCATAAATATTTCTAGTTATTTATGCAGGAATATATATATTATATAAATTATGAACTACATTCAACGGTGTAATTATGATTAATTTCCCTAAAATCTAAAATAAAACAGCATTATGTGAAGTGTTAATAATACAATCATATGTGGCTTCATATATTTATTAGCAATGATTCCATAGTATTATATGCATATACATTGATATGATTAGCTAGAACATAGGACCTAGGAAGATGAGAGCTTTTAAAAATTTAAAAGATTGCATTTTATGAACACAGGAGCATGCAGAGCTGAGCAAGGCAGACAAGAAGCGATTATGTCGGATTCTGGACTGCGAAAAGCTATCAGCAGAAGCTCGTGCCCATGCAGTGAAAAACGAACTTCTTCCATTAAGAACTGTCGTTCAGCTTCTCTACTTTGAGCAAGAGAAAAAATCCTCCCCAAACCATCTCCCTCATCATCATAGTCATCACCATCTTCATAATAATCATGCTGCTGCCACTAGCAGTCCCAGTAATTACAGTACTGCTACTTATAATAAGTCCTTGAAAAGTCCACATGAGCTTTCTGGATCAGAAGCCAAACACAGACCCAAAAGCTCCAATATTGTTCATGAAAGTAATAAAGACAGATCATTGGCTTTGGAATTTGAAAGGAAGATGATTGTGAGAGGAGGGGAGGTTAATAAGGAGTTTGGAACTGATATGGGAACAGGAGGCTGCAGGTTGGGTTTGGATCCTAGGAAGATGAGGGGCAAGAAGTGATTCTGACTATGCCCATAAAAAAAGGTAGATAGTTTAACTAATGTGAGGGGGAGCCTTGGAATAACGATAAATTTATTGCCATGTGATCTTGGAAGCTAAGTTATGAGTTCAAATTTGAAAACAGCCTTTACCCTTAGTGAGAGCCTTATACACTGAGCTGCCATTGATTTATGGTTGATAATGATAAGGTATTCAAGCTTTGTTTTAAGATTCTTATTAATTAGACCATGATGTCAAGAAACAAGTCTAGATTTTTTCAAACTTCATCAGCATAAATATGTTCATTTTAAATAAATAATATTCATCTGTTATTTAATCTAGCTGGACAGTTTTTTTTTTTAAATGAAACGTGTGTAAGGATATTTTTTTCTTTTTGGAATTATTGTAAATTTTTTGGAGAGTTTAGAAGGTGAATGACATGAAATAGTTTTGTTAAACTGTTTTCATACAGTATTCTTTCTTCTTGTCTCTTTTCTTTTGTTTTTCTTTTCTTGTTTCTGTTTTGACTAGTTGGATTTTGTATCTTGATGCTGTTATGAACGAACACACATTTCTGCTAAGAAAATATAAGCATGTAAATATACTTATAGATTAAGGAGATTATATATATAATATATGCTTTTTTATGGGATGCTGATGTGGCATCAAAGGGATTGTGTATCAATAGCATCAAAATTAAATAAAAAAGTAGATAATAAAATACATTATTTTGTCATTTGACTTGAAAAAAAAATCAACCACAAAATATTTAGAAAAAAATTTAGATTGGCTTGTATTTATTTTTTAAAAAAATATTTTTTTATTAAAAATAAACATAGATTTGTGAGATGCTATATATATAATTCGTATTGAAATTTTTACATTACATACAAAATATATAAATACATGTAAATGCATACCCTTAGCCATACGCATAATTGTTTTGTGCCAAAATAAGTATACTCATAATTGACAAATGAGAGTTGAGCTCAACAGAATTGTGATAAATTAAAACTTAATTTTTTATTGGGAGAAGTACATATATTTAATGTTAAATGACAATTTTTCAAATAAAATTATCTCAAATAGAAAAATAATTATATTTAAAAAAAGGTACACTCATAATTGAAAATTGACATATGGGTGGTTTGGTTTAACTAAATATTTCTAATTTTTAAAAATAAATAAAAAATACTCATCCAAGTAACGTCTACTGCCAAAATGATTTTTAAAACTGTTCTCATTTCTTGATTTAAAAATAAGAAGATGGAAACATCTATGTTCATTCTTTTTTTTTAAAAAAAAAAATTACCGTCACTTACGGCACCCATTAACAATACTTGCCCCCGCCATCGGGCATAGCCACCATCAGTAGCCATTGTCAATCCGCACGCCACCACCACCGGTTATCCCCATTATCACTACCCATCATCACCAGTTGCCACCATCCACCGTTGCCTGCCAACCACCACCAACAACTTCCATCGTCGCCTAGCCATATTACTATCAACCATTACCAACCACCACCACTCGGTACCACCGACTTAGCCAACCACTGTCAGTCATCGTCGACCACCTCACAGGCCTCCACCATCAACCACTGCCGGCCACCACCAGCAGCAGATGGTAGTGGTTAGTAAGCCGTGGTTTTTGGAGATGACAAATGGCGATGGTTGATGGTGGTAATGTTCAGTACTAACCAGTGATATATGGTGAATGATGGCAGAGAAACATTTTCAAAACTGATCTTTTTTTCAAATTATTTTTTTAACTCTAAAACTGTCTTTAACTTAACTTAAGCGACCTTTTTCTGTCCCAAATTTGCACTCAAGTCTGCTCCTCTGCGATTGTTCATGCCGTTTACTCTATTTTTACCACTTCTTCTATGTGGTGTGCTTTTTACTTAACAGTGACACAGATTAAAATATTGTATTGCTTAAAAATATCGACAGATTAGAGTGGTGCAACGGAAGTGTGGTGGGCCTATAACCCAGAAGTTTCAGGATCGAAATCCATGTAGAGTGGCATCTGATGCATTATTCTTTCTACCACACATCGCATGTGATGAATGTTTGTTCCTTTCTGTGGTTGGCATCAATACGTAGGGACGGTGACTGTTGGAAGGAATATCAGCTAACCCTCACCATCTTCAGGATCACATAAACCAAGGACGAAAACATGTTAACAAATCAAAGTGGCGCAGCGGAAGCGTGGTGGGCCCATAACCCACAGGTCCCAGGATCGAAACCTGGCTTTGATATAGAGTGGCTTCCAGTGCATTATTTTTCTTCCTACACGCCGCATGTGAAGATAACCCTTTTCGTGGTTGTCATCAGCATATAGGGATAGTGACTGTTGGAAGGAATCTTAGATAACCCTCACCATCTTTCAGTCTCAACCAAACCAGAGGATGATTCGTTTACTAATTTCCTCCAACTAGACTGAACCATAAGATACGTTAAACAAAAATGGCAGAAAACAAAATGCAAGGGAGAGTTTGGTTTCATGTATATGAACCATATTACACAGAAAAAGCAAACTTGATGATACGTGTTAGGAAGTACTTTATGGAGAGCTTATGAAAGGTCCAAATGCAACATCTTGGTTGTACATTGGTGGGCCTTCGTATAAGAGAGGGCGGCTGAATTCGTATAATAGAGGGCGGCTGAATGTCCTTCACATTTTAATTTAAACATTATCTTAACTCTTATATACTTAAATTTATATATAAAAATAATAGATATTTTATTTTATTTTATATTAGTATCATCTAAAAAAACGGAAGACTCTACCCTACCATTAGATCGTAAGTGAGACTAACTCTTTTTTAAAAATTTTTGTATAAAAAAAAATTAACCAACCAGTTAAGTTAGTGGAGGAAAGGACTAATTTTTCACAGTATGACAATCAAGATTTAAATTTTTGTCAAGAGAGATACTATATTTAGTATTTAACAATATGTTAAATAAAATTTCTTTTAATAGAATAGTGCATATATTTAGCAAAAAAGAAAATAATTTAACTCTTACCAACATATGTTAGGTTTAACTGAATCGACTAATCCCTTATCAATGTGACTAGCTTCTAATATAAATAATTAAATGAGGTACTATTTTTTATCCTAATTATAAAAATCAGTTAACTTTTTTAGATAGATTTATGAAGCCGTTAATTTGATTAAATTTAATCCTTTAAGATGAATTCATATTATATATTATTCAATTTATCTAAATTAATCAATTAAATTTTATATTAGTTACAATTAAGTGATAATTTGACTTTCTAGATTAATCTAAAAAAATCAATTAACTCCTATAAATAAAAAATATCATAAATTTTTTTAAATAAATAATTTAATTAATATTTTTAATATTTATAAATTATTTATATAACTCATACAATTTTAAGATAGGAGAGAGTGTGGTATTTGGACCAGAGTGATTTTAGAGGTCCGTTCTTGCTATTTCATAGATCTATTTCATATCACAAGAAGATATTTCTCTCTAGAGGGTATGAGACTCCGAATAATATGAAGGGGGGAAAAGTTTGGTGGACCCCACGTGCCTTGTATGAGCCACGTCTACATGAAGAGAAACCATGTTCTCCTAGCACGTGGTTGTTTATGAAAGCCTAATGATGAGTGTATGTAAGTTTAAGAAAGTTGATACGAAAGAGGATTAATGATGTTATATGTCTATGAAAGTTGTTGTTGCCACATGAAACCCGTTGTTTCATTTTATGAAAGTTCTTACTTGGAAACTATGCGCCAAAAATCTCAATTACAAGCCTATTAATTTCTAGGATTAGATTCCTTTATAGGTTTAGGATCTATTTAGATCCCACAAAAACTAATATTTTAAGAATTTTTAATTTAATTTTTAATTTATTTTTTTTAAAATAAATAATCATACTTATCTAAAAAAATTTTTAATTTAAAACTATAGCTTTATATAAACTATTGAGAATAACTTATATAACAGTAAAATAATTTATAAATTACTCAATTATTATTTTATCTATATTTTTTTTTCTCTCTCCCCTCTATTCCATTTCATGTCACCAATATTCACCTTCATTATCTTTTTTCTTTCTCATCGTCCGTCTATTTTTGTGATTTCTATTATTATAGTCATGTGACTTATGTCATCGTCGTTGAAGCTCAAGTCATATGTGGATTTATGGAATTATCTTTAGTGTCACTTACCATTAAGAAGAAAAATGAAGAAGATAAATAAAAGTCTAAAAGTGATAGGATATGACAAAGTGAGTGAGTGATTTTTTTTCCTTTGTTATCATCATCGTTCACTGGACAGAGGATATGAAAGAGAACATAAGAGGGAGGGAGAAGAACAGAGAGATGATGATGGTGATGGGACGTGCATGCCACTTTTTTTTATCTTATAATTTTTATAATAATTTATTAATCATAAAAATTATTTAAATATTTATTATTGAGAATTATTTTTTTTTATAAAATCTTCTCTAATAATTATTTTGTAAAAGTTATCAAAAAATATTTTTTTCTATAAATTATTTTTTAAAAATCAATCTAAACAAACTCTTAAAATTGTTGGAATAATTAGAATTAAAAATTAAGGGATTTTTTTTTTTATTTTGAGAAAAAATATAGAGTTGAAGGAGGAGATATGGGGACGTAACCTATTCCCGGAATTAAAAGGGTACATTTTGTACTATTAGGCTAATGATTTTGATAAAAAAATTAAAGTAAAAATATTTATTTTAATTCTAAATATAATATTAAATTTATTTTATTCTTTTAAATTATAATTTTTCACATACCATCTCTATATTAATTGTAGATATTAAAAGATTTTTTTATTAAAAAAAGTATATTCTAATACAAATTATCAAAATAAATAGAAATCAACCCACATTTTTAATAATAATTAAATTTATTAATTTTCTTAATTTCTACGGATTCATTATTATCTAGATGTTACCATAACCAGTGGGAGTATTAAGTAAAGAAAATAACACTAAAGGAGACGTTTGCAATTTAATAAGAATCAGTTGGTCTATTTCGATTTTTATAATTAATTAAACAATAATTCTCACAAAGTCAACGTTGTAATTTGTTATTTATCGGTGGGTCCATAAGCTATATACATACGAATACACTCAATTAATTGAATTATAGATAGTAAAACAACAAAGTTTCAAATTTGGTCGATTTTTCTAAGAAATTCAGAAACCCCACCACATCTCAAATCTGAAACCACCAATAACGAGACACATGTCAGTGAGATGAATCAATAATTTCAGTATCATTCTGAGTTTTTGTCCCTTCCCAAATTTAGCTTTCTTCACTTCTCAGACCAAAAATGGCGGCCCTTTGTAAACCTTATTCTCTTCTTTCTTCTTTTCCAGAGCTTTGATTCACAAATTATGCCCTTTTTTTCCTTTTAATTAAAAGCTTCATTTTGCAATCACTCATCATCTGCTGATGTAGACATTGGACGAAGCACCATTTTCCCCTAATATATAATATATAACCAAAAGCTTCATTCTTTTCGATTTTCGTCCTTATTGAGAAAGACAGCGTCACAAATATGTCCGAGGCTCTTGACTCCTCTCTGCTTTCCATTCTCTGCTTTTTCTGAAAGGTAAATCTCACACCTCCTTTTTAACCTACTCGTACATTTTTTTTTATCTGAATTTGCGAGTTTTTCCTTGTCTTTTTCGACGGTAATTAATCAATATAATATAATATTTTATTACTGATTTGAATTGTGCGCTTTGTTTGATCGGTAACCGATAAAGATGAATCTGTTTATGACTGCCCGGTTTGGGATTGATCTGGAAACTAGAATTTCGAAAACTTCTTCGTTTTGGGTTCGACTTCTAGTATTAACGTTCGATTTATGCCAGTGTTTTTCTAGTACAAGCGAGGTAAGATCTTATCACTGATAAGAAAGTGTTCGCCACCATCTGAATAGTGCTATACTGGTTTGAATTGTGATTTTCAATTGTCTGGTTTTTGCAGGCAATCACGTTGCTAATGTTTTTTTGCGTATTTTTAATCTGACCGTTAACAGACTTTATAACCTAGTTGATTGGTACATAGAATTTTTGGTTGTACTTTTAGATGATATTTCTGGCTGAAGATGTAGATTATTTGTTTCAAAATGGAGAGGTTTTGATCACTCATGACGGCTAACGCAAGTTTAGACGAGGTGAAGGATCAGCTTCAGTTTGTAACTCCCACTGAGATATTGATTATGAATCTGCAAGAATTGTGAAAAGTTTTTATTTGATTTGTTTGCTTGGATGATGTTAATGAAGAAGACGTAAATTTTGTTTTTAATCAATTAATGAATCGGGATTTTGTTTTTTTCAAAATTATACATTTAGTTAAAAGGTATTTTCCCTCACTTTCAGGTATGGAGTGTTTTGACATCTGGAAACAAACATGTTGCAGTTCTTAGAAGGATTACAGCAACTATTTGTTGCTGCAATAAATTGTTGCAATTCTGATGCGGCTAGGCAAACTACAGGTTTAGACGATCCAGAAGCTCTTGCAAGGGATACAGTTTGTATGTGTCTTTATAGAAGTTGAGTTAACATTTCAAGGTGTTTTCCTTTGTTGTTGGCCTATACGTGAATTTTATGCATAATCATTTCTTCCTTTAATCAAACTTTACTTCTACATTAACCATTTGTTGCTACAACAATGGACAGAGTTGAGTTAAGATAAAGAAAGATATATCTTCTAGATACCATGTAGCTTTTCTCTCCCTGGTTAACATTGATCTGATAAAATGATCATCTTTTTATATTTTCCTTTGATTTATTTCTCTATCTCATAACAATTTTTTTGTGTGTGAATAGAAACAGTTATATTCATCTGTTTGGTTCTTGATACAGTTAGTGTAAGTGAGATTGAAGCACTATATGAACTGTTCAAGAAGATTAGCAGTGCAGTGATTGACGATGGACTGATAAATAAAGTAAGTTCTATCATATAATTTGCTGTTCCATTTGTTTGTTTTTGTGATAATTTTGATGTTTAAGCTTTCTGATTGATTCCTTTATTTCTATCCCATCTGTATAATCTTAGGTGTCTCATTTCATAGGTATATATGGTAATATATATTGCATTGCTAGCTTTTTATTCTGAACCTAGTTTTTTGTTTCTTTCGATTCTTTATACATTTCATTTGCAGGAAGAATTTCAGTTGGCTTTATTCAAGACAAACAAGAAAGAAAGCTTATTTGCAGATAGGGTATGTCTAGCTTTTAGATCTTGAAATTTTATTTACGACTTCCTTAAACTTATCCTCACAGAAATAGAAGTTGAAATTTTGATGCGCTTATATGATGATCCAAACTTTACAATGTACTAGATAAGATTTTCAACAACGGGAATAAAATTCATTTCCAATCCTGTAGGTATTTGACTTGTTTGACACGAAGCATAATGGAATACTTGGTTTTGAAGAGTTTGCTCGCGCTCTATCTGTCTTTCATCCCAATGCACCTATTGATGATAAGATTGAGTGTAAGAGAGACTAAAGTCTTCTATATATTAGGGAGGGAGGTAGAGTATATATGGTCTATTGCTTCTATGGCTATCTGTTCATGGCTCATGTTGGGCATTCCCAAATTTCCTTTCTTGCAGTTTCATTCCAGCTATATGATCTCAAACGGCAAGGCTTTATTGAAAGGCAGGAGGTAATTTCTCTCTCACGATGAGTTGCCTTAATAGCGACAATAGGAATCTCCCAAATAATCCAAAATAGTTATTACACCTCTCTCATCTCTCATCACCCTTCTAAACCTCAATGACCCAGAACTACCTAGACTGTTACAAGTGTGTTGGCAAAACTAACAGTTACATAATTTCCCTCAACTTCCCAAAAATTCTACTTATTTAGTTTCATCATCACCTTCTACTGCTTAAGGACTGCCTAAAACAGTTACATAATTGTGGATCCATGATATACACCCCACCAAAACACAGATTGTCATCAAGGTGTGATTAAGGAAATGGGGATGTCATTCATACACGGTCCTCAAAGCTTCACCGTGCCCTTGAGGCGAGAATTGGATGTTGTGATTGGTGGCTTCTTTACATTAGGACTTTACTCTACTTTCCACAAAAAGCCCAATCCATACCTTTTAGAATCTGCACCACTACCTTCCGCTCTCCAATTGTTCCTTTTAAATTCATCATATTTGTAGCAGTTAATTGCACAATTGAGTTCATAATTTCAGCGTTATGATTCAAAGTTTCTTACCATCACAGATCAAGATGGGCGAACTTAATTTTAATTTCTTCCCACTGTTTCTACCTCACTTCCTATGGAAAAATCCCCTGTAATATACTCTCCAGTCCCCCTCTGGTGTTCAGCATCGCCTGAACTGTCAGTAATCTGATGCTAAAATGGTGGAAACCCGAATATGGTGCCAGGAACTGGTCTAAGAGAAAAGGCAGAAAAATGAATACTTAATTGGGAATATATGTAAAATATGCAGAAAAAGCAATCACTAGTAACAGATTCAACATCACAATGAGTTACCCTAGTTATTTGAGACACTAGGAAATCTCCAAACACTCTTCACAATATTTGTTCACCCCTTTCCTTTCCCTTCACCCTTTTAAACCTCCAAACTTCCCACAACTGCCTAGACAGGTACCACTTGGCTCTGCTGCCAAAGTACTAAAAAATTGACTTAACGGTTACATAACCACCCTTGTATAGCTAAAAACAATCTGTGACAGCTCTATAACCAACCTCTACTCCCTAGGGATTATGGGAAACATTTACATAGTTGTGGATCCATCAGAGACCTTGTTGGTATATTATTCTGTATTATGGGTTTAAATTATAATTTATTAAGGGGACCTAAATCCACAATGCATGGGAATCTAAATCAGTTTAAAGCTAATTTGGGTTTGACTCCCACGTTTTGTGGGTTTAGAATATCTAGAATCTGGTTGAACTAAATTTGTTTTCTTGGAACTTGTCTGTTTCAAAATGTTTCTATTTTTTGGTATCTAAATGTTTATGAGATGCATTTATGGACAATGCTTATACCTGTAATGCGATAGGTAAAACAAATGGTAGTGGCCACTCTAGCTGAATCTGGTATGAATCTCTCTGATGACGTGATTGAAAGTATCATTGACAAGGTGCATCCTTTACCTGATGGGCTCAATTTGCTTATCAAACATTGTAAATCTTTTGTTTCATCGTACTTTTATCTTATCACTAACAGCTTTTAAGCTATTTAGACATTTGAGGAAGCTGATACAAAACATGATGGGAGAATTGACAAGGAGGAATGGCGAAATCTTGTCATGCGGCATCCATCTCTTCTAAAGAATATGACTCTCCAGTATCTCAAGTGAGTTTCGTTTTGTTACAGTAATTTGAATTTTGGAATTCTTTCTCAAGTGGTGGAAATCTTGGGAAGTGGATTAGGATCATGTCATAAGGCATGATGGTAATGTGAGAATAGAGATAGAAAAATAAGTTTTTTCCCTTTTGTAATTAATTGTCTTGAGTCTATCTCTTTCCTCACGTGACAATCATATTGTCCGAGAGGATTCAAACCCCTAAAAAGCATTTGCATTGCGCGTGTGAACCATAACATAATTAAAACTGATTTTTTTTTAAAAACAAAATGGCAGCTCAGTACCAAATTCTTTCAAAAAGGAGATGGTTATGAAGAGTAAGAGAAATTTATCTGATCACTTATCTTGTAATAGATAGTACTTCTTTGGTTCTAAATGTAGAGGGGTTAATTTTAATCATAAATATAATATTTTAATCTAATTTATCTCTCATTTTTTACTTTAAACTGATATATGAGTATTTTAAGGCAATCATGTCATGTATATTATAATTAAATAATTTATGTAACTTTTTTCAATCTGCTCAAATTAGATAAATAATTCTTATATTAAGAACAAAAAAAGTAAAATTCTTAAAAAAATGAGCAGAAAATTTAACTTTGTACACAAGCTAGATTGGAATTATGTATTTAAGCTTTTTGGGTAATTCATGTTTTATTTAATAATTTATATAATGAGTGTAATTTTATATGACGGATAAGATATATATAACCTCTTATCATTGTTCTGGAGGGCCTTAGTCAAGCACCTTCGCACAATCAACCAACGCAAAGTGCAAAGATCGGATAGACTCTCACTAAACTATGCTCATTAGTCACTAATCTATTTTGTTAAATTTTTATTGGATTTTTGCACATCCAGCTACTACCACTACTACTACGTTGTATGTGCCTAAATTTGTATTTTGTCATCAAGTTCTAGCTTCTAATGCCTTACCTTTTTTCTTTTTTGTTAACTTGGCAGAGACATCACCACCACGTTTCCCAGTTTTGTTTTTCACTCACAGGTTGATGATACTTGAGTGAAATAAATACATCATCCGTGTGAGTTTCAGAAGCCTTAGCTGGTAATGATGTGAATTCACAAATGAAGGAATGAGGTTGTGAGGTATTTGGTGATTAGGGTGGATGGATATGGCGTTGGTTTATATTTTCATTGAGTCAGAACTTCATGTTCGCTTTTTGGATAGATGAGGTTTCTCCATTGTACAAATGGGTTGGTTTATTTATTTATTTATTTGCTTAATTGGAAATAATAAAAAAAGGGAAGAAAAATAGGATATTCAGTGTCTCACCATTACGCCATGGAGATTTGGCGAGATTTGGATATGCCCAGATCTGGAAATGGCTTTTCTACCGCAAGTAAGGGAGGGAAATAAAGGAAGAAGAAGAGAAGATGATGAAAACCATCCTCATTTCCCCTGAAAATAACATGTCTATCATTTTTTCCCTTATCTTTTAAGTTTTTGGGATCAAAATAACGTTGGTGTATGTCTTGTTGTAATTATATCATAATTTGTTTATATATTTATTGTTTAAACACAAGTGCAATTGTTGGAATGATGGAGATTCTTTTGATTAACACGAGAATGTTCCGCATTAAACTTATCAAACTAATCTTCTTCTTTTACTTTTATTTTATTGCAAGTCCAATATTTTGTCCTCTTTATTTTCCTGCAAGCTTGAAACTTTTGCCCCTTTGACGGGACATGTTTTTGAAGAAAATGTAATTCAAAGTAAAATCATTTTTAATTTGAACTATTAAAATTTAATTTAATTTCATTGGGTCTGCGCTGTAGCAGCATGCTTCATGGTTTCTTTCCCATCATATCTTTTGATTGAGCAGAGAGCAGAGGATATGGGTTATTAGCAGAGGAAGAACAATATATATCAATGAGAGTTAATATAAATAATAAAAAATAAATTTATTTTATAAAAATATAAGTTTAATTTTTATTGTTGTTATAAGAATTTTTTTAACATGTGATCTCATAAATTTTTTATAAATAATTTTTTAGAGTTATATCCTTATCTTAGTAGGGGATCATGATCTTGATAGGGTATTAGTATCAAAATTTAAAAGAGATAAATAGATAAATTAATACTTCTATGTTTATCTAAATATAATCTATGAATACTTCATTTATTTAATATATATTGCATGATTAATCTACCCTATTGTAACAAATTTAAAATAATTAATACTTCATTTATTTATTTTATAAGGTATAACTAACGAAATCATATAAATAAGAAAGTTGATTAAAAATAGTTAAAAATAACAATAAATAAATAAATAACACCTTGTGTGTGTGTGAGAGAGAGAGAGAGAGTTAAAAAGAAGAGCTGAAAACAGCAGCACGTCAAAAGCACCTTTGAGTGACTTTGGTTTTTTTTAGTGTCATGATTTCCATTAAAAAACCACACACGAGTGAAAAATTAAGCAGTTAAATTTCATAAATATATATATATATATATATATATATATATATATATATATATATGATAAAAATACCGCATGAGTGCTATATTTCTATTATATTTGATTCCAGAAAATATAGAGGCCTATTTGAATTCAATTTTTTGTGGAATTTTGGATCCATCCTTGATGGGCTAAAATATTCAATAGGATTATTATTTTTTTAAACCAGCATTAATAAGATTATTCACCTAATTAAATAGGATATAAATTAAATAAATAATTTAATCTATATAATCCTGAATAATCTAAATCTAAATATTGGACATAAATGATTTAATTTAAGATGTTTAAATTGTAATCATGTTGATGATTTAAATCAGCATTTAAATGTAACTATATGATAGATATTATAAATATATGATAGAGGTATAAATAAGTATAAATCCAAATCACATGTTAGTATCTCATTGAAAAGAGATATTGAAGGGATAGATATACTAGTGGATGTTTTATTTAATAATATTAAAATAGTTCCCTACCTTTTCTACATAAAGGGGCTCCCATGAAAATCATCCCAGCGGTTGATTTTTGATTAAGCCTTCTTTGATAGAAAATGTATGAGATTAGGATTAGATAATTTTTTGTATAAAATATATACTCTTAACAGAATTTTAGTAAATTAGAGCTCGTTAATTATATTTTAAATAATTTTAATATTTATAAACTATTTTTATAAAGTTTTTTTTTATTCATAGGAAGTATGTATAGTTTAAATTGTTTGTTTAGTCTATAGTAAGTTACCTTTGTAATTATGATATTTCTCTATCACTTTAAGTGAGGGCATATAATAAACTCTAGAGGTATTGTCCTCTTTCTCCAAAAAAAAAAAATCATCCTAGCAGTTGAGCTTTTCACACAAGTCGATCTAATTCAAAAGGTACCCATCAGACTTTGGAGAGGGCATCCACGCACTACTAAAATAATGCTTATAACGACGATTAGAAGTGACATTTCAAGACAATTTTAAGAGTGACGTGAATCCATCGCCGATGTAAGTTTACCTTTTAATGATGGTTTTATAGCTGCCGTTAAAAACAACCTTTCATAGTGCTTCTTAAAAAACCGCAGTTAATTGTTTGATTTTTTTTTGCTTTTTTCTACCTACACCCACTATGCTACCTTGGTCACTCTTATCAAAAGCATCATATTATATTTGGAGATAAAAAGTTAAAGATATAATAAAGAAACTAAAGATCCATAAGTTTATTTTATTAAAGCTTTTCGAACCCCTTCTAATAGGGTCCATCTGTCACCACTTACCGTTAGTCACTATGTCCGCCTTAATAAAAAATTGAAGATCTAGAGAAAAAGTTATAAATATGATGAAAAAGTAAGAAAAATAAGTAAATGGATAAGTTAAACGGTGACTTACGATTTTTATGATTGAGAACGACAACAAAAATGATAGAAAAGGATATTAATGATTGAGATTATACTGAAACTAAGGAGAAAATGCTAATAAATCACTTGCTAAAGAAGAGAAATAAGACTACAATGGGTGTGAAAAGTGAAATTAAAAATAATCAAATTTTTAATTTTTAAAATTTTACACAGACTTTTTATAGTTGTTTTTAAAATTTACTATAATGCCTTTGACTCTTTTTCAACAGTGCCAGCGCCCTGATAAGTTTTAGTTCTAGTAGTGACGATGCCGCTGCGAAGTGGAACTAAAGGAAGAGAAGGTTGACGCGAGGATTAACTTTCTGCAAGCTGAGATGGCTGCTATGGAATCGCAGGCGTGTTCTCTTGTTATCCTTGTGTTATGGTTGATTTCAGAAGATACGTATACATAAATTGCTTATTTGAATTGATCGAATTCATTCTTGTAGGTTAAAGATTTCATGAATTGAATTGATTTTCTAAACTCCATGGAGAAAGTGAAGGGACACCGAGAAGAATCCGGCCAGCAGGAGTCAAAGGGATCCTTTCTTTTCTTGATGATCTTCACAAACTGGGAATAGATTGGGATTAATAATTGGCAGAGGTTATCCTATTAAGGCTAAAATAGTCTCTCTGTTATATATTAGTGTTAAATAATTACTAAAAAAATAACTCCTCCATTACCAGCCCCCATCTAACCTTAAAGACTTCGTATGGAGGAGCAGGTGGCATTCAAATAATAGCTCCTGTATTATATTATATATATATATATATATATATATATATTATCGATATAAATATTTTTGAATAATTTAAGTTGGGGAAATATTGAGAAATTAATAAAAATAAATTGAACAGAAATTAAAGAATATATTCATTCATGCACGCTGGACATATAATGTCTATCTTCAGAATTGATGAATTTACCAATTTAAATGTTGTTTAAATTATGAGACTTAATCTTCATCCTAATGATAATAAACCCATTGCATGCATTCCACAAACTCACTACACATTTCTTTCTTTTTTTCAGAATAAAGGAAAAATAACTCTAATGTATACAAAGTACGTACTGAACGTGGAGATATATCAATGGTAGTGATCCTAGCTAAAGTCACTTTACTTACGACGAACTAATTAAGGATTTTATTTTAATCTCATAATAAAGCCAGAAACATTAATGAATATCCAATGCTAATTAAAGAAATATCTCACGCGTGCTTCATACAGTGAAGAAATATCCCATGCATGCTTCAACAACGCTATGCACACTTCACATACCAGTCACCTGTAACAGTGAACTAATTAATGAAGGTACCTAGCGAGTGTTGCCTCGTGATCATGGAATTGGAAGGTGTTGATGGAGTAGAGGATGTCTTTTCCGGTGATGGTTTTGTGGTCATCCTTCTTCCGGCACTTGTAGGAGGCCTAGGAGGTGATGTAGTGGATGAACTCCGCCGCGCATTCTTGCATCAATTCTTTGGCGTATCGAATGATCCTGGGGCCACATGGTAAGGCCCTCTTCATTATCCTTTCGACGTTCGCCATCGGAACCAACCTGTCCTGATCTCCGACGTGGTTCCCGCTGATGTTGCCTCAACCGCTGGTTGTTCCTTGTTTCCTGTGTCGTCCAAGTTCTGCTGCCTCTGTTTTGCTGACTTCATTATTTTCATCGTTGGATGGATCTGTGCCCAATGTTAGATCTATTTAGAATCCTCTATTTAGTTGTGTCTGTCTGCAATTTTAGATTTCCATTGACTATCAATATAAAATATTAGATTTATACTAAACCAATTATTCATGAGTTATGAACAGCGCTTCAAATTTTGTAAAATGTACCGAAAAATGTGTTTAGTTATATAACCAACAGGGTATTCTTCCTAATAGAAGAGGTTTGCTTTGACTGCTTAAATATAAGGTCTTTTTAAGTTCTAGTTTGTATATGTGACTACAAAAAACTCATTTGACCGCATATCTTAAAGAAAAATGGTCTAGTTAGTTATACGTATGTATGTGTGTAAAGGTGACAATTCATTACTGTTGCAGGTCAGGAGAAGCAGTATCGAAGAACTTCTCAGAGATATATTAAGAGCTTGGGAAGGTTAAAAAGCCAATGTAAAGCCACTTTGATAAAAAGCCTGCTTAGTTTGCTGGTCAGTTTTCTGTTATTATGCATCAGTTCTGAATCTTTCTTTTGCTTCTTTGGTTCTGTCAAACAAAAGTTATATATATGCAGGCTTTTAATGCTTCGTGGCATGTTGAATTCTGCAGATTTATCAATTTGTAGATGTAGAAATTAATTAGCGTCCTGTGAAGCAAAGTGTAATTATGAAAAGCACTTTGTTAAGCATGTTAGCTGCAGCTGAGACAGAACATCAGGCTTAATAGTTAATACATATTTAGGGCTTGTTTGGATTGGTGGTTACAAAATATTTTGTAAACTGAAGTTAGGATAATAAAAACCAATCAAGATAATATGATTTATATTTAGATACGCTTTTGTGAAATAATAAATTTGATAAATTGAAATTTGTTTGAATAATATAACTAAAAGTTATATTTAAATGTAAAAAAAAATTGACGTGTTCAATGAATAAAAATATACATATATGTAAATATAAAATTAAAAAATAATATCAAAAATAAAAATATTATAATTTTTTCACTAAAAAAACCCTTTTGAAGAGAAGGAATTAATTATTTATTTATAATTATTATAAATTATTATTATAGTTAGAAATTTAAAATATTATAGAATTAATGAGATTAGTGATTAATTACCATTATAGGGTTCAAAATATTTTAAAGATTAAAATAATTTATAATTATTATAAATCATCATTATAATTAAAAATTTAACATATTATATAATTATTTAATAAGATTATTAATTAATTATCATCATGAGGCTCAAATTTTTTAAAAATTAAAATAAGATTATTAAATATAACTTGTAAGATAAATAAATTAAAAATATGGAATCAGATTTAAATTTATTTTTAATTAAATTTAGTATTATAAAATTTTAATAGTAAAATTGATTGAGTATTGATAACCAGCATGATGATAACCCAAACATTTGAAATTAAAAAAAAAAACAGAGAGAACAATTTAAACGTGATGATCACACACACACATATTTGCAAATGCATGTTTTTTAAAGAAAAAACTGGTTCACTCATGTCTTCATATCAACAAAAGCGTAAATTGAATTTAAATTCATAATCAAATTACAAAAATTAAAAAGTACAAAACTACAACACAAAACAAGGACCAAATTTAAAATTAGCTGCTAAATCTGATTTCCAAAGTGCATAACGAGGACCACCAGCTATTAGCTGATAGATAAAATAAATCAGAAAAATCAATAATTAAATCTTTGTTATGAATATAATATCTTTGCGATGTGCTCCCATAATCTCTGTTATCCTACAATAATCTCCTTTAGTAATAAAGGGCATGCAAATAAGGAATACGCATGAATCTCTACGAAGACCATTACAGCTCTTTGTAGGTCTGATCAATCTGTTTGATCTGTTATATGATCAGATTATTCTTTTCTGTGTTTAGTTCACGGAAGCAGAACTCGAATATGACGTTCGGGCCTTATCAGAAAAAATTTTAGCTTTAGAGAAGGAAATTGGAGCCTGGAAATCTAATCTTTCTAGGCTCGAAACGAAGCACCAAACAAAGGTATTAGTTCTTTTTATCGACTTGATTATGAAATACCGAAATATATAGTTCCTGGAAAGTTATGCAGATTTCACGGGAAAGAGACAGGAATGATAAATTTTTCCCTTAATGTGACAGGCCAAAGAAGGCAATAATCAACAAGAAGCAATCGCAAGTATTGAACACCAGGTTGACAAATTGAAGAAGCATCTTGATGAGATTATTTTAACCCAAACAAAGGTATTATTAGTTTTTTCTCCCTTTAAAAAAAAATTGACCTGCTTAATTATGAACTATTTTCCGGGAAAGCCACAGATGTTTTCCCTCTTTGACAAGCCAAAGAAGGTAGTCGTAATCAAGAAGATGCTCAGAAAAAAGATCAATTCGAATGTGAGTATGCTACGCACACGGTTGCCGATTAAACCTAATAATAAAAAAGAAGAAGCTATTTTGGTTAATTTTTTTGTATTATTTTAATAATAGGAAATTCTTAAACAAGGAGGAGCCATTGTAAAAATAGAACAAAATAATAGCAATCTGGAGAAGAAAGTTGCAGATTAGGACCAGAGTCAATGAGATTATTTCTAACTAATTTTAACAGATTTTTTAAACAACACAATTCTTGAACCGTATAAAAGGTATCATAGTTTCTTGATATAAATTATTATGATTCAAAACAAGTGCCACAGTGGAGCAGCTACCTCTCATTCATTCCAACCCAGGCAGACAAGAAAACCATAATTCGTTGAAGAAATAGTACAATAGACATCAGAACAACCATAAATTCTGAGTATTCTTCAATACCCAAGTGTTATATACCATTCCTTGTATGATCCAATGATTGAATCCTATATGTGAGCCTACAATAACCAAGAATGCTATTGAATATTCCTAATATCATCATCTTCTGGTATCTCAGCTATCCTAGTTCTACCAGATTCAAGAGAAGGGACCATGAATGAAAAAAAGAACTACCAATGAAACCCTCTTAAATCACATTGAAATGGTAAAACATTCCTTGTATAATGAAAACTAATCCTAAAACCCACAATTTACATGCTGTTTGGGAGCAAGATGAATCAGACTCTTTATCAGTGACACCCACAATAAATTTACAACCATCAACAGAAGGGTCTAGGGAAGTTACCATTCCTAGGCCATCAAAATTGCAGCTTCTTGAATCTTGCATTTGCAGCTGATAGTAACTGTTAAAAGCATATGAAACGTTACCTTTTGCCCCAATTCCATTACATGAACCTCCATAATCAAGCGTTGTGCAATCTGCAACACTACAAGCAAGTCTCATATGGTTGGCCACATTGGTCAAGTCACTAGAGGGATTTGCCACACACCACCTAGATGGAAGATTCTGAACATGCTTAGCATTCTTCAGTTCTTTGTTTCCAAGGCCAAGGTTTAATGGATACTTAGCCTTCCCATCGAACGAGAATATTCCCCAGTGTCTTTCGAAGTTCCCTGGGAGCGTGCTTTTCGCTCCTTCATCGAGCAGGCTGAAAATATAAATATCCATTGGAGGGGCATTAGGCCTCAAGGGTGTCCCTTTGTTACTTAGAATGTGGTTTATAAGGCCTTGGTTGAATACTTTTGCAGCTGTGATATTTGCCCCTATGGCTCCATCCGAGGGCCAACCGATTTCGCCGATAACTATAGGCATCTGACCATAACCAAGTTTAGTCAAGGCTGCAACTAAAGTATCATAGTTTCCATCGAAGGCATTGGCGTAAACATTGGCACCATCTGTGACAGGATGAGTAGTTCCCTCAAAAAATGCATAGTCTTGAGGGAAATCTCCATCGTCATAAAGGCTTAAAAAAGGGTAGATGTTAACTATAAATGGGGAGCCATTGGAGTTGAGAAACTGAAGAAGCTGAGTCATTATTTGGGTCAGTTCAGGACGGAATACCCCTTGCGAAGGAAGCGAGGACTCGTAGACATCAGCATTGCAAGGGACCACAAGTTTTACATAACCAGCAAGATTTGCTTTCACTAGAGACTGTTGCAGATTGCGTACTGCAGGCATGACAAAGTTCTGAAATTGACCATTATAACTGGTCAGGAAAGGTTCATTTCCAACAGCAATGCACCTGTCATCAAATGAAATCAAAATTAACCGTGTCTTTAAAGGAAATCTAGCTCTAAGCAGAGACCTTAAAACATAGGAAAAGGGCATTTTTCCTTCAACTTTCATCATTTATTAGAGGAGTCATTATCTACAATTTATCTGATTCCTTGATCTATGTGATGCCTTGACAATAAAGACTTCAGAACTAGATCAAAAGCCATATGTTGGGATATCCCCTTATTTATCTAGTATCAATTATGCTTATAAATGAATTTTATAAGCTCTGTTTTACCCAACGCTAATCCAAATGCACCTGAAACATGTTTTATAATTGACTTTAATCAAAATATGGGTGTTTGGTTTCAGGTCTCATAATTGATTTAATTTAATCAAAATACGAGTGTTTTGATGGAAATTGCCAAAACCAAGGTTTAGATAGATAATTAATATTTTAATTGGGTTCCCAAACAGGCACTCAGATTTAAGGCTATTTATGTTATACATCATATAAAATTGTTTGTGTCATCACTATACATCAATTTAAATAATAATAAGACAAACATGGTAGAAACAAGTGAAAGCCACACAAACTTGAGTAGAAGTTGAACCAAACATAACTATCCTTCTTATTACATATTTAACTAATTTAATTAGATTAAAAAAATTAGTTAAATTAATTAATATAATATACTTTCTTTTAAAATATCCTAACTATCTTCCTTAATTCCCTCACTTTCTCTCTTATTTAATTATTGTTAAAAGAGTATCTATATCGGTAATTTAGGAAAACATGATTAAATATAGAAAATATGTCTTATATTTAAGATTAAAATTAACTCTTCATATATTAAATACCATAGGAGTAACTAAATTCATTCTTGCAACAAGCAAATAAATGTTTCAAGTTGACAAATTAAACAGTCAATTAGACTTCGGAACAAAGCAGAGCTACTTCTTTCTCTGGTTTACTTCCTTATTGAGGCTAGTAGCTCTGGAACAGAGCTTGATATCATTCGATAAATACTGAAGCTTTTTACAATTTTCCATTAGAGTTTTATATTGTGGATATAAATTCTGAATAGTTGATGATAAGTAATAAATCTAATTAAGCTAAAGCTCGCCATTAAGAATCAACATATTTATATATTTGCAACAGAGCATGATATTATTCTCTGGTTGATTGATTCATCATCAGATACTCAAAATAAAAATAAGTACTCATCCTGCCGCTAACGAGAATTAAAAAATTAAAAACAAAAGAAAAAAGAAGAAAAACTCCGATCAAGATCAAATCGTTTAGCAAAACAGAGCATCTCGTGATGATGACCATAACAGAAAAAAGAGACACCCCGTAAAGATCACCGGTTTACAAAAGAATTTCCGCGAAAAAAAAGAAAAATCTGCATCCTGAACGGGAGAGAAAAACGGGAAAAAGATTATTTTGAAAGATATTTTACGCAAAAGTTTCGTCCATGATTATGTTAAAGGTACAATTCAGAGTTATTCTCACTATCATCACTTCAAACAAAATCCTACACATTCTTACACAAATTTACCCAGTATTCAACACTTTGAAGCTCCAAATTCATGTTTCCTAGATAACAACTCTAGAATCCTAAACAAAATTCCGTTAAAACTCTTGAAAAAGATGAAGAAGAAGAATATAATAAGCAAGAGCACATAAAGAAAGAAGAGACGAACCTGATAGAAACACCACCTTTGCCCATATAGGAGGAAACATTCTGACGAACCCACAAATCAGCGGCAGAAGGGGACGAACTCAACAGAGACAACCCCTCGTTAGGGATCCCAAGCATCACCTGAATACCACTTCCTTTGAGCGCCGTAAGAACATCTGCCTCCGCCTCGAACAACTTCACCTTTGGGATATTGTTGTCCTTCAAGAGATCCACCACTATCGACGGCCTCAGCTTGCGAAACGACACCGTTCCCCAGTTCACCCCTATCGCCGATTCCACCATCGGAGCTGACCTCCAAGCAAGTAAACAAAGAAAAATGGAAGTTGCCAATCTAGGCTCCAACATGCTGCTACCACAAAATGTTAGTTCCAAAACCAAACAAGTTACTGATAAGAGAATTTGAGATGGAAAAGGAGAAATTAAAGAAGGTTATTAGAATCAACTTGGTATGAATTGGAATATGAAGAAGGAGAGAGGAGAGAATCACGCTAAAAATATGAGTGTGTATGTAGTGAAGATGGCGCAGGGAGCATGCAAGAGCTTGAAGAATATCATTAAGCGGGATGGTATGAAATTACCAAATTGCCCATGCTACCCTAAATAAAATATTTACCCTGAGACTGGGATTTGGGTTGCTTTCTTCCTTCTAAATCGGTCTCATCTCATGAACATATTCCTCAAAAGTCAAAATGCAGTGATGTCGGTATTGATTTGACCAATTTTTCCCAATTATTTAACACACGCACACACATTACAATTTTCGAATGGAGTGAAGTGTAAATACCTGAAACGTATAAATTAATTATTTAAAAATGTGAGAATACTAATTAATCATAATAATTGAATTATAAAATGTCGATTAAATTAATAAAAAAATGAATAACATTAAGATATTATTTTTGGAGCGCCCTAATTGAAGATGATGTTGTTGACTTTTGTGTTGTTGTGTTCAAAAGGAATGAAGGTAAGATGGTGGCCATCAAAACGGCGTCATTTTCGTGGGATTTAACATTATGAATGCGGTTGTAACATGTATTTGGAACAAAGGAACAAAAGACATTATGGATACATACAAGATATTCAGTTATGCAATATGTTGATGGGTATGAGTTAAAAGGTTATAAGTCCCTCGTTTCCTAATTGCATGTAAACAAAAGGCAAAACAAGAAAATAATACGCAACATATAATTCACTAGGCATTGTCAAAATGTCACTTTTATGGCTAATAAAATTAATTTAATTAATAAAAAATTTGTTTATAACCCATAAGTTTTAACTTTAAATATTATTGTCAATATAATTTTTTTTAATTGTAAATATTTCTGTAAGCGTTTTAAATCTAGAGGCATGTCATGACTCTAGTAAATCTTATAATCTAACTTAAATAAATTTTATTTTACTAAAAAAAACTGTCACTTGTATATTAGATAAAAAAATATAGTATGCATTTTGGACAGGAGAGAATTAATAATACTTCTTCCGTTTTAAATAAAAAAAACATTTTACTTAATATGCTCATAAAAAACAGTTAGGATTTGATAGAAAAAACAGTTAGCTAGTTAGCTTCTTTTAAATGCATGGAAAATGAACTATATTATTAAAGCATAATAATGAGAGGCAAGTGATTAATATATTCTTAAAATACATTTTAAATAAAAATTTAGTAATTACTCTTAATTTTTTTTAAAAAAAACAGTTAATCACTTAGAAAGGGGATTAGGTGGGAAAAGGACCTGACTTCACCCTTATTTTTGTAAGACCAGTCATGATTATCATAATTTACATGTAACCTATCATCATCCACCAGATATATAACAAGTCGGCAGCAGAGTTGAAGGATCTAATCTAACGATGAATGTGGTTTCATATTGTAATTATTTTTATTTATATAAAATAATTAGGGAAGGGAATGAGGTGGATGAAACTATTCGTCGTTTAGTGATCCTGAAAGAGAGACGAGAACGCAGTTACGGAGGAAGGAACAAGTGGCCACAGACAATTGGAACGACGGCATGAACTTCAGATTCCCTCAAGCCGCATGGGATCGCTCCCGTCTCCAAATTTTCACCATTCATATTTTACTAAACTATCAATGACTAATATTTTTGTTGTAGGGTCTCTAGTTAAAAATAAATAATTAATAATGAGATGCTTTCTTTACTCAATGGTAAGATTTGAACTTGTACATTTAATTAAAGGATTAAATGAGATAACTGTTATAACACACCTGTGTTATTCATTTGTATTATTGTCTTTGTTCAATTTGATGAAGGTGAAAATATTAGTACTGTTTTTACACAAAATTTATAAAATGTTGATATTAATCAAATGTATAATTTTTTTTAGAATTTAGAGGATAAATGTCTGTCCAGATAGATTTTAAAAAAATAACTTGTAAAAAAAAATTTTAGACAGTTTTTAGAAAAGATCTTTTAGAAAAGAGCTTCTAGAAAAAAAATGGTTGTAAATAAATGAATGTTTGGATGATTATTACCATACTAATTTTATTATTGGTAAATTACTAGAAATTGTATGAGATAAAAAAAACCAATTGTTCATATCTCTCATCTTCTCTCTCCAGCAAAGACGATGACAACGAAGGAGGTGAAGATGCAACGATGACAGCCTGGCGCGAAAGAGCTAAAGATGACGGAGTTAGACGGAGGCACAAGTTGAATACCAGCGACTAACGCTATCCAGCGACCCACGCATCGACAGAGCTAGACAACGAAGGAGATCGATGACCTAGTGACCTACCCTAATAGCGAGCTCCAGGGGCTACGGTGAGCTTTAGTGGCGATAATGAAGGCACAGAGACGACAATAGTGAAGAGTAGAAGACGACGAATTAGAAGAGAGAAGAGGGAGAGATGAGAGAGAATAGAAAGATAATGATAAAATAGTAACTAGATAGTCCATAAGATCTTTTACTATTCCAGAAGTTACTCCAGTAACTTATATAAAATTATGGTTTAGTCCAAAAGTTCTTTTAAACAAATATGACTGTTTATTTTAAAATTTTTTAAAATCAAGGTTTAGGCCAAAAACACTTTTAAAATCAAGATTTTGATTTCTTCCAAACACACTAAATATTTTTCACCTCTTCTAACAACAATACTTTTTAATATTCGAATTTGTGTCCTTCTTCTGGGGGAAGTTTGACCTCTTACTACCTTAACTAATAGGTTATTGGTAATCAGTAAGAAATTAATGGAAAAATATCATATATTTTGTCATATATTAATTTAATTGAAAAATAATTGATATAGGACAAGCTAGTAGATTATAAATTATATTTTGTCTTAGTTTAATATTCTATTCAAAAAAATTTAAAACATTGATTTTAAGATCATGTAAATTTTTTTTGTAATATTTATTTCTTATCATAATTTTTGAATGAGAAAAATTCAATATATAATACTTTAGGGATTTTACTCCAGCTAATTACAGCAGGTGGTTGCTATACTTTTTTTTTTTTTGCAAGGGCCATACTGTGTTACTCCCTAATTTTTAATATAAAATTTAGTTTATAATATATTTATATTATAAATTATATCTTATATTAAAGATCGGAGATAGTATTTTATAGTAAATAAAATTATTAACTCTTTAAAAGTACAATTTTCTTTACTAAAATTGAGAATATATATTAAGAAAATTATTTTAATCTTATCCTTTGCTCCTTACGGTGTCATTCACTGAACTTGCCTTTGTGCCCTTTAATAAAAGTTATTGTGTATCCGAATCAGTCACTAAGATAACGAAACTAAAATGCTCTAATTCCATGTCCACCTCATTTTAAATTGGTATTTATGCTTTAGACTTTGAAAGAATTAGAAATAATAAGGATTAATTAATAGTATAATCCACGCAATTAATACCCTCCTTATCTTTAATCCCTTTTTCCCTTAAAAAGTGATATGCTATGACCTGTTCACAAAGGCATTGAATCCATATCTTATAGGTCCCTTTTGTAATTCAATTTTGAGGAAAGAACATTTGTAAGATTCCTATTGAGCATTAAACCATTTTGATAAGAATTTTAGCTGAATTTATTATGTTTAAATTTTAAATTAATTATTAGAAACTTTGGAGTAACTTAAGATAATGAGAATGTATAGTGTGATGGAAGAATTATGCTTATTCAATTCTTTTATGAGAGAAAGTAAATAATATAGGGCTTGTTTGAATAGAATTTTGGAGAAGTGTTCATGAAAAAAATGACTTTTGGATAATTTTTAAAAAAGGGTTTTTAGAGAAGAGTATATGAAAAAAAAAAGTTGTTCTAAATAAATGAATATTTAGATAGTTATTATCAAAAGAATTTTTATGATTGATAAATTACTGGAAAGGGTAAGATAAAAAAAACAATTATAATTCCGAGTTCCCACTGTTCATTTTTCTTCTTTCCTCTTCTTTTCTAGTTGAACATGTGCACAGAAAAGCTGTCATCCCACTAACGCTGCTCTACCCACCGACATTGCTACAATTGGCACTGCTCCGATCGCAAGTTTACATAAGTCAACGAGTGACCTACCGTCACTACTCCCACCTATATTGGATGTCGAGTGTTGGACAGCGAGACCAACAACGAAGGAAAATAATGAGAGAAGATAAGGTGCAAAGGGAGAGGGAAAATAGGGGTAAAATAGTAATTGGATAGTCTATAAGCTCTTTTACTATTCTAAAAACTATTACTAATAGTTTATCCAAAACTATAGTTTTAAACTATAGTTTATTCCAGAAACTCTTTTAGACAAATATAACAATTTTTTAAAAAACATTTCCAAACTAAAATTTTTGGTCAGAAACATTTTTAAAACTATAGTTAAATGACACTCATATTTTTATTTGAAAATAAATAAAAATGGTATATTAGACTTTTTTTCACATATTTATAGTTATATTTTTGTTTATTGTTTAATTCTCATGAAGGGTGAATTTTCTTGGTATTATTTTAGAATAAAGGTTTAGGCATAACTAGATTGTTCTTTTCTCATGGGATAGTTCATAGTTCATTGTGCTTTTACTGTGATGAGACAAACTTTTATTAGACTTTAAGAGGAAAGTTAAATAATTTAGATTGTGAATGTGATATCCTAATCAAAACCAAAAAGTGATGAAGCATTTTCTAGCTTAATATAATAATAGCTAAAAATAAATTCGTAGTTAAAATAAGAAGGAAATTTTTCTTGCAATAAAGTAAATCCAATTGTGCATTGATGATTCCTCATTCAAAGGGACCTTATCTTTTCTTTATCACTTTCCCCTACTTTAGAGAATCAAGGCATCAACTGGGCCCTATGGCATAGAATATTGAAATCTTATTTCATACTCTTCTTCACACAAGAGAACACATACTTTAACTATATAATTATTTAAAATATATTTAATATTTTAAAAATATTATTTTATTATGATTTTAATTACTATACTTAATAAAATATTATAACTTTTAAATATTTAGATTTATGTTTAAAGATAATTAATAACTCGCCTTACTCAATATTAATATCGTCTAAAAAGAAATGAGATTTTATCTTATATTTTGATTATAAGTAAATCTAACCATTTTCTAAAATTTTTATAACAAAAAAAAAATCGCAGAAGAGAAATGCAGACAAATTATCAAGTTGGTTTTTTTAGTTAAAAAATATATTAATAATTTATATTAACGGTAAGAATTGTTTTTATGAACAATGAGTTATATTTGAAGATGTTATTTTATTTCCCAATTATTTGAATTGATTCATTGATTCACAATTTTCTTCTCTTTTAATTAGCAAAATGCTTGGAATATTTTTATTATTATCACCTGTCATAAATATAAGAACTAGATAAAAAATTTATTTTAATCTTAAATATAATACCCCAATATATTTTGTCTTATAAAATTATAATAATTTTTTTAAAATATCCCCCCTATGATTTATCTATATTAAAATAGTTTCTATTAAACTTAATTTAAATACACATAATTAAAAAAGATATTTAAAAAAATTAATATATAATCATTATAAATAATTAATTTAATTTAATTTTTAATTTACTTAAATTAATTAAATAAATCTTATATTAAAAATTAGAGATATATATTATATCTCCTTTTTGTAGATGATCCATTAAAATATATAATGCCCCTGTTAACCTCCATACAACTTTGTTCTTATTTATTCAATATCTTTGATCCATTTTAATAGGATTCAAATATTAAAAAGATAGGAATAATTATCAAAATATTTTTAAATTGTCATCTCTCAGAAAAATAAAAATGTCTTGTTTACATAAAATGAATTACCTCAATAAAAGATTCCTCGAACTGGGCTCAACAATATCTAAATAAGCGAATTTAAGCCGATAGTACCATATACCTAATAATTGTATTAAAAAAAACTAATTCCATCCTATCAATAATCCTACAAAAAATATGTCTAATATCCAGTAGCAGTATCCATTACTTCTTATATTATCAAATATTATCGTATACACTAGAACATACGTAGCTTTTACATAAAAACACACAAATTTGCACATACGTAGCTTCATTGTCGTCTAACCAAAAAAAGACTAAGCCAATCAAAACATGCATGCTGCACCACATTCAGAGTCATATAACCAGAGGGCAAATAATGCCATAACAAGAAGCTCCTTATGAACCTTCCCCTTGCGTTTGAATGTTTAGCACTACACAAAATCTGGCTGATTGGTCACAGATCTTACCCATGACCACTTGTGATCTTTAGTATTCACAGCGTTCTTGGCTTGAGCAACATCTTCCAGTGGTATATATGAATAGTTCCCATTAACAGGGCCTGCAACAAATCCGGTGTAACCTGCCATAATCCCATGGATAGCCGAGTGGGCTAGAAGGGAACAATACAAGTTATCGGTAGCATTCGCTGGGACCGCCCGGATCATGTATGTAGGATCTATATACTTCACTGTGAACAACTCGCCCGGGTGGTCCCTGTCCCACCATTTCTTTAGCTCAGACTTCAACCATGCACCGACATCTAAGAAAACTAAGTTACCGGATTCATCCCTCTCTTCCCTTTGCGCTTCGCTTCTCGGTATCATATCTTGGCCTGCACCCTCAGCAACCACAATCACCGCATGCCCATTTTCGTTCAGTCGTTGGTCCAGAAATTCAAAGAGCCCTCCTTTTCCCTCCAAGTAAAAATCTATTTCAGGAATTAGGCAGCAGTCAACATCACGGCTGCTAAGAGTCGCGTGCAAAGCAATGTGCCCGACATTTCGACCCATTAGCTTCACCAGGCCTATACCATTAACAGCACTCTCAGCCTCAACATGAGCAGCACTAATTGCTTGCTGCGCCATTTCAACGGCAGTTTGGAATCCAAAAGATCTATCTATTATTCCTATGTCATTATCCACAGTTTTCGGAATTCCAGCAACCGCAACATTCAGTTTGCGATGTTTAATTTCATTATATATCTTCACAGCACCTCGCATGGTTCCATCTCCACCTATGATGTACACCTGTTAAAGTGCATGAGATGTGTGCTTCAGGTATCAAGTTAGCAATTGTTCGTGGCAATGCCACAAGTGCACTACAATATGTCCAAGCAGAACCAGCTTATGAAAATAATATTACAGGAGATATAGGAGATTCCACGCTCAAACAATAATAAACAGCAAAATTTGCGCTAATTTTGAAAGCTAAAGCGTGAACTTTAAACAAGCATATCTTGTACTAAATTCTGAACTTCACTTAACTTCTCAAATAATCATGTCCATCTTAGAATATTAGGGCAGCCCGATACTAGCCTATCCAACTATTTTCCCATTACAGGCCGTTCAGCAGCGCAGATTATCGATGCAAAATTAGAAAGTGATGAAGATCAGGCAACATTAATCATGAGTGTGAACGATTCAAAATAAAGATTACAACAAAAGGAGAAAGAAAGAAAAGCATCAATGCCTAATTTCTTTGTTAAATCATTCCAGCCTTGCCTTTTCATCTTTGCTGTGTTCATCACTGCAAATAACGACTAAAAAGTTTAGAACAAGGCATGACCTTGATTCTTCTTTTTTTAAGATAATCACAACACAAATTGAGATTTCCTTCTTTAGATCAAATACATATATAATTAATATGTCAGTAATGATGATTGCAATTAAACCATGACTCAGATTCAACTACACAAAGTGTCATAATGAAAAAGGTAGCCAGTCCTTGGCACTTTGTTACACAAAATAAACAAAAGTATCAAGAGAAGTATATTGCCACACAAAGCGTGAACTTTATAAAGGACAACGAATCATATAACACAAAAAGCGTTAATCGCAAGTTCTAGAACCCCATCATTGTAAGTCTTCTCTTCACTCAGCACAATAAGTTGGCCATTAATTGTGTACCCAAATCTTGAAACTTCACACAGTAAAAGGATCTATCAAGTGTCAAGCAAAGTATACTCTTAATCAAAGCATGAACCAGGCACTGAGAATTGCAACTAAATCCCCTCCTCAAATCAATTCATCAAAGAAAGAACAAACCTGATTGAAACCATGCTTTTCTATGGCATCGACGATCTTCTCAAGATCAAAACCGCCTCTGGAAGTTTCAAGAACCGTGCCACCCTTCTTGTGCCAATCGTGAACAAGCTTAGGGTTTAGCTGCCGAGGCTCCATGGAGTAAAATCCCCTGTACCCAGCAACAATACCGAAAATTTCACGCACTCCATAGAGGTCCCACAATCCCGTTACGAGCTCCCGAATCACGGTGTTCATCCCGGGGCACAGGCCCCCACAGGTCACAATGGCGGCGCGTACCTTCGACGAGTCAAAGTAAATGTCTTTGCGCGGACCAGCCCTGTGGTAGGCCAAGTGCTGTGAGGGAGAAGGGAAGGTTCCGGAGAGATCATAGGTGATTTGTCGGAGAACGACGTCAGATCGGCCCAAGTAGAACCCGTCCACAGTATGAAAGTACGGATTTCGGTCCAGCGGGTTCGGGTGGCTTTGGAGGTCTGGGGCGTAGTCGGTGAGATGAGGTAGGTCCTGGAGGTAAGTGGGCTCGAACGAGGTGATTATGGCGGGGGAAGTGGTGTTGTTGTTGGCGTGACCGCCGGCGCCGGAAAAGGTTGGGGAGCTGGCGTCCGTCGAAGAAATAGCCATGCAGAGATTTTTTTGTTATTCGTTTGCTATCGAAATCAGACACGAAGCAGAAGAGAGATACGAAAGGGAATGAAAGACGATGCCCAGGTTTTGACTGAAGAAGGGTGAGACTTGAGACGGTGGTCGATCAGAGACGCAGAATGAAATTGGAGCTCAGATTACGTGGCGTCTTCTTTGTTTGACACGTGGACATGTCAGTATCTGGGACAACGTAGTTTCAAATTCTTTGATGTGCATTCATAAAAGAATGAGAGTAGGAAAATTCATCATTTCTTTATAGTTTATTTTTATTTTAAATTTGATTTTTATATCTTAATTTTCTTAATTTAATTCTTATATTTTTAGATTATTTTCAATATTAATAGCTATCAAAATTAAAATTTCATTTTTAAAATTAATTTTCGGAATTATTTAAAGGTATTATTAGTTATATCCAAAATTTCCTAATAAATATTATATTTTTTATTGATATTAATTATATTACTATTTACTATCTTTACTTCCAAAAGTTATGAAAAAAGGTTAGCACTATAATCCTAAATTTTAAGTTTCATCAGAACATTGTTTTAACTCTTGACAAAATGCTTTTTCTTTTTTTTTTAAATGTTAAACAATTTTCAATCAAGTATCATTTAATTAAACTAGCATTAAATAATAAAATATGGAATTTTCAACAATTGATGCTAGTAATTAGTAAAAGCCAAGGAAGAAACTTGCTACAAAAAAAGCAAACAAAAAAACAACACAAGTCGTTGAATGTTTTCTTTTTAGGTTTTGAGGATTTGTTGGGTGTTAGAGAATTAGGAATTGTTGGTTGAATTTTTATTTTGAATACCAACTTATATTTAATCAAAGCCCGCTCATACAAAAAATTCTTCATCAATTAAAGAAAAAAATATAAATATAAATTTTAATTTTAAGAGATATATTTATTAAAAAAAAACCTTGATTAAATAAAAATATAAGGATCCATAATTTTTTATTAATCCAAAAAAAAGTCCACATCCCCATCAATGGTGTACTTTTGGTTTTGGGTGTCTCTCCATTTTATTAAGATTCCATCCCGCCACGTCAATCATGGGGAAAAAGCTAAAAATAATTTTCACAAATAAAAAAGTAATATATTCAAAATAAATTCTTTAAAATACGTTATTGAAAGAGTTTTTACAGGTGTTGGCTAATCACAATCCAACTCTTGATCGACCTTATTAAGATTTTGTAAAACTACACTTTCAAACTTATATTAGACATAATAATGTAAGTATTATGCAATTTTTATATTGTTGTAGAGTATTTTAATATTTTATAATAAAGGGGGTTGCTTATGTTTGCCTGATGGGAAGAGAAATGGTTTGAGTATTTGTTGTCACTAATAGAAGTGGACATGGATAAGTGGGGATTGAGATAATCTCTCCCGTGTCTCGTTTTAAATATATCCCTATCTAATTTTTTTTAAAAAAAAAAATCTACTAATTGATCAAGTGTTATAAAAAAAAATAACATAATAACTTCCTTTAGATATAAAGTACTGACATTTTTCTATAATATAAAATGATAATTTATCCATATAAGGGGATAAAAAATCATAACAATAAATCATTTCAAGGAATAAAATAAAGATACAAAGATCAAAGATATATTTTATTTTTTCAATTATTCTACTTTACTCGCTAAAATTAATGTTTCATATGCAAAGAAACACAAACGTGTGAGGAAAAGAAAAATATAACTATCTAATAAATAAAACAAATAATATAATATAATTCGATGAAATTATAAATATTAAATCCTTTTAATTTGAATGTAGATTACTTTGTACTTACTAGTATTCATTTTCCACCAATCCAAAATGTGTAATGTAAGATTATAATTAGGGGTGTTCATAAAACCCATGGCCCAGTATACCCACCTGAGCTCCCGAAGAAAAAGCCATACTCAACCCGATAAATATAAGGCAGGGTCGGGCATTCAGGCTACAAAATACAACCTATACTTTTTTTGGGCTAGACACCAGGAAGGAAGTTGCCCTGCCCATAAATACTCATTCTTTTATTTTTATTTTTTTACTTTTTTCCCTATATGCTACATTTGAAAGGGAGAATATGATATCTGCTGATGACTAAATGGTCATTTTAGAAATATGAGTAGTTAAATAGATAAGTTGCGTCTTTTAATATTTATAACTATATTAATTTTTCTTTTTCTTTAACTTTACTAATCATAATATAATTACATTATAAATTATAATCGTTTATTTTATTTTTTTAGATGCTTCATCCTTGTCAACATTTGAAAAATTGATACAAAGTTGCAATTACAAATTATTTAGACTTCAAGGCTTTTTTTATATGCAATAAATTTTAAAACTTTAATTATTATCTTTTTGTTGCCTTATTTTTAATAGATTATAGATATTATTTAACTTTTGAAGACATATGAATATGATATTATTTTAGAAGTTTATAATTGTATATTATTTTTCACAACATAAGCATGGCATCACAACTTGGACATGCCCAACTTGCCCACGCCCAACTCGCCCATACTCAGCCCAAAATGGTTAGGGTTTTTATCGAGTATGACAGAGTATTGAGTTACAAAATATAGCTCATACTTTTTTTGAGTAGGGCACTGGGCAGGGGTTTGTCCTAGTCAACCCTGCCCATGAATACCCCTAATTATGATAATAAACTAACTTAGCTTGAAGATACATCTCTAACTCCGCATACTTATATGTTAGAGTCTCAATATCAGTGTGGGCAAAAAACCTTTAAATTATACTATAACCCTCTTCATTAATATCAAAAGACTCTAACTCTAAGACATCCGTGTCATAACAACATGGAGTAGGAACTTGCGATTGACTTTCATTGAGTTTCAAGCAATAGGTAGTGCAGTGGTTATCCCCTTGTAAAATAAGAAAACTCACTGACCATTAGTCTATTAAAGGTTATATCATATATCACAAAGCATAAAAATAAGCATAACAGATAGAGAGTGGAGTCTAGAAAGCAAGGGTCATTAGTCTCATGCAATTAGATTTTCTACATCCAAAATAAATAGAAACGAGTGAGTCTCAATATGAAATAATTAACTAGGAACACAATTCAATTGAGTAGTTGGCCATTAGTCTCAATATGATGCGCATAATCCAATTAAAGAACAAAGCAAATATATGATCGAATAATGTTCAAGAACAAAACAAATATATAATCGAGATGTGCACAATCTAGTTGGGTAGTTGGCAATGAATTAAATACACAATAAGCCAATCAAAGAAAATGTTTAGAATTTTTCCTGTAAAGTAACATTAGATAGAAAGTGAATGATAAAAATTGTGAAAGTCATTCTTAGGGAAATAGCATAAAAAAAATAATAAAAATAGTTTTAAAAAATGACAAAGTCTTACCGAATCATCTAGTTCATATTATGAAGAAATTAGAGAATAAATAAATAGAAAATTATTGAAAAAAGATCGTAGAAATATATATATATATATATATATATATATATATATATATATATAGCTAGAGCAATAATTCAATTAGGGAGTATGACTAAAGTTTAAGTGTTTCATAGTGTTTGCATCACTTGTTAGAAAACTAAATATGACATAAAGAACAAACACAAGTACTCTGTAATGTGTAACTTAAAAGATGGATTTCATAAAAATAGATACAAGTACAAGGCTTGGGACCAAAGTTGTAACAATAAAATGATGGATTTCAAACAAATGAGATAAAATAACAACAAATAGCTATACAAATTGAAACCTAAAAAGGATTTGAAAGCGAGTAATCTACCTTAAGTATGGAGTATTGTGGAGTACGAGAGATCTAAAGGAGATTTAGATATTAGAAGTCAAGCGATGACTATAGAGTACTAGTCTACTAGAGATAACACAAATTGAATCAGTGAAGTGACTAAAGCCATGAAGGGAGGGGGATTGGTGACGAAGTATGGAAGACCTAAAGAGGATTTAGAAATTGCAAGACAAGCAATGACAGTAGAGTAATGGTCTATTGGAGACAACATGACTTGCTATATAGGAGTAATCGATGCCTTGAGGGGAAGGGGACTGGTGATAGAGAATGGGAGACCTAAATTAGAGTGGAACTAGCAATAGTGTTGAGTCGAGGACCTAGATGCATGGTGAAGCTGAAGAGAAGAGCGAAGAGTGAAGTGAGCGAAAGCCAAAAGGAAAGGAAAATGATGCATTGTATTTGCGTTGCACGTGATATTCTCATTTTTTTTAAATAAACATTATCGAGACCCATTACAACCCTCCCTTATCCCGATCTAATAAAGTTTTATTCTGATCTTTCATAGGACAAGACAAACCCATTCCACAAGACTAAAGATCAAGACGAGATAAGTTTGTCCACTCCTAATCACTGGATTTTACATTAAAGCAAGCCACGTATATATTTGTGCATTTGCTTTTTTTTTTTTAATTTTATATCGATGTTGATGATTGGGTCGCGTAGCGCGTGAACACAGAGCAGTCTTCGCATTTAAGAACGCGTGTTCAAATGTCTAAGTTCTAACCCAACGGGCGCGTGACTTCGCATGAATCTGAAAAACTACAGGCGTCTTATTTGCCACACAATAATCAAATCTTTCTCGAATAAGAAATTAACAATGACCTGCTCTAGTTGCACGAATTCACCCTGAATCTCATCTTTTAGTCACCGGCTTCGATTTTTTTGGGTACCTACCTTAGCACTTCCTTCCCTGTAAGTTTTTTGTCCTCTTTTTTCTTACATTTTTTCGATCAATTTTTCCCTTGTTTCTTTAGGTTGAGAATTTGAGATTTTTGAGTTGTTTCTTCTGAGATATTGTGTTCTGGGGGGTTTTACAAGTTCCAGGTTAGCAACATAATTCCAGTGCTACAAGCTTTTGAGTTTTGAGCTCCCCGGTTTGATATCTTGGGTGATTAAGCTTCTGGCTTGAGATTAAGTGAGCAGAGTCCCATATCTCCATTAGACCGGACACGTTTAAAGTAGGGTGGTTTGAGAAGTCGAATTTTTCTGTTGTGTTGATAACCCTTTAGATTGTTGTGGAGGAGGAATTGGTACTTTTCTTTATTCTGATGCTGGATTTGGGATTCCTTTATTTGCAATAAAACTTTGAGGGAATCAGTTCAAGCAAATTTGGAATATATTCGCATCAATTGGATTGGAATTTGTTTTTTCCCAATCCTGCTGAAAAATTGCATTTGCATGATAACGAAGTAAACGGTATAGTGTTTCTGAAGAGCTTGGGTATCTTTCTGAGAGAGAAAGATGCAGCGTGTGCGTTTGTCATCTCAACAGGCGCCAGTGCACAAGCTAGGAGATCCTCAAATGACCTTATCCCCAAAATTTAGGTTAGGTGTGGTCCAATCTTCTTTCTCAAATCCTTCACCAGAGTTAGAGTTTTCTCACTGCCAAGAACCCTTGATTCCAGGCCTCCCTGATGATGTTGCGCTCAATTGTCTTCTCCGGCTTCCGGTTCAGAGTCATGCAACCTGTAGAGCAGTCTGCAAGAGATGGCATTTGCTTCTTGGTAGTAAAGAGAGATTTTTTACCCACAGAAAGCAATTGGGCTTGAAAGGCCCTTGGCTTTTTGTATTTGCCTACCACAAGTGCACTGGAAAGATCCAGTGGCAGGTTCTTGACCTTACCTACTTTTCTTGGCACTGTATCCCTGCAATGCCATGTAAGGATAAGGTTTGTCCCCATGGTTTTAGGTGCATTTCTATTCCCCATGAAGGTGTTCTCTTTGTATGTGGTGGAATGGTCTCTGATGTTGATTGTCCCCTTGACTTGGTAGTGAAATACGAGATGCAGAAAAATCGTTGGACTGTGATGAATAGGATGATTACTGCTAGGTCATTTTTCGCCAGTGGAGTGATTGATGGGATAATTTATGTGGCCGGGGGAAACAGTGCAGACCTTTTTGAGCTTGATTCTGCTGAAATGTTGGACCCTCTCAACGGGAGTTGGCACTCCATTGCAAGCATGGGAACAAATATGGCATCTTATGATGCTGCAGTTCTTAATGGGAAGCTTCTGGTGACAGAAGGCTGGTTATGGCCATTTTATGTCTCTCCTAGAGGTCAGGTCTATGATCCAAGAACGAATAACTGGGAAAATATGGCTGTTGGACTTAGAGAAGGGTGGACAGGTTCAAGCGTTGTGGTTTATGGGCACTTATTTGTTGTTTCAGAGCTTGAAAGAATGAAAGTTAAAGTTTATGACACAGAATCTGATTCTTGGGAAGCCATAGAAGGCCCCCCATTGCCTGAGCAAATATGTAAACCTTTTGCTGTGAATGCTTGTGATTGCCATATTTATGTTGTGGGCCGAAATCTTCATGTTGCAGTCGGTCAAATCCTTAGACTGAACCCAAAGAAGAATTGTACCCAAAAATTGAGCTTTGGCATTCGATGGCATGTGATTGATGCACCAGAAAGTTTCTCTGATCTGACTCCTTCAAGCTCTCAGGTGCTATTTGCATAGTTTTACACTGTTCTGGAATGTTCTGGATGTTGTTGAATAAAATGTAAATTAGATATATTTACTAAAGGACTACAACTTATAGTGGCTGTGTGAAGAAATGTTTGCAGTAGTTATTGAAATGTATTAATGGTAATATCTTCTTTAATTTCTTTGACTGTTTTACTTATTCAATCTTAATTGGCTTGTTTCCTTCTCCTTGATTGTTTTTTGTGGCATGACACTATTGTCATTCAGTTTCAGTCATATTTTCTGTTTATCTAGATTCAATTTTTAAAAGGACAGAAGCAAGATTTCACTTTTAATACGTCAGCAATCAATTATTCGATTGAACCTTATTTGATGTTCAATTTCGTTATTATAAAGCCCTATGTACTTATTAATGCTAAAATGTGTAGAACCAGGCACCATTAAGCCCTATGTGCTTATTAATGCTAAAATGTGTAGAATCAGGCACCATTTTTGTATGTTCATTTTTCATAACAATATTCAGCCCTATGAAAAGATATAGAGGGAGACCAAGAAGAACATTTAAAAAAGGAAATTATTGAATGGGATCTATTGGTGAATGATATATCTATAGAATTGGTTATTTGTAAAACATAATGGTATCGCGTAATTCATATAGCTGGCTTCATTTAGTGAAATAAGGCTTCTTGTTGAATCTTGTTAACTGTTTGCATGGTCAAAATGATGTATCTGTGGCCTTTGCCTCTTTGTCTCAGTTACCTTTAAGGGTACTTGGTCTAAGGTTGCGTATACTTTGGAAACATCATATTATGCTTTTGTATGACGCATGGCACTTTAGAAATTAATCAAATTGATGGATGGCACTTTGGGGATATTTTTTTTCCAATCAAGTTGTCTGTACCTTAACTAACTACAGCATTCAATATTTAGGCCGATGGTTCTCTTTGGGTAGCATTATCTGTAGTTAATGAGTGGAATTTTATCTTTAGATGAACTCTGCATCATTATATAAAGAACATAAAGTTTGAGCTTCAAAGTCTTGCCGTCTGTGAAGAACATTGATATGCAATTTACTTGTCGTTCTTGGTGGGTAAACCTGAGAACTAGAAGGCACCAAGTGAAGCTATGAACACAATTATAGTACATAGCAGATAATTACAGGCAGAGAAATACTCTTGTGGGCATTTGCTCGTGCCAAATGTAGCAATAGAAAGCTGCGATCAGACCGGGAGTTAGTAACGTTTTTTTACAATAACTATGCTATCAATGTTTTATAGCCGGTCTTAAACCTGAATAAAAGAGGAGGATTATGTTAGCCTCTGGATAGCCAACGTAAAACTCTATTGAATCTTTTAATGGCCAACTCCACCTGATGTAATAAAGCTTGCTGCAGGGGTTGTATGCTGTCAATGTCTGTTGCTCCAGTTTTCTAAAAGGAAAAAATTACTGACAATCATTCATCTTTGATTTTGCTAGTTATTAACACTGATTGACTTGTGAATATTGATTGATTTCTGAATCAAACTGTTGCTGTTGATTGAGTCACCATAGCCACAAGCCAAATGATATGAAATTTCAAGTCTGTTAAACTAGCTACGGATGTATTTCTTGTTATGAAACTTGGTGCTAGTATAAATGCTTCACTTTAAAAAAAAAAATGATTGCTTCTATAAGCCAGGTCTATGAGCCAGGTAGGGTACAATACCCAGTGCATCACTGTTGATAAACTCCGAGCACGTTGAATGGTTAAAATATATACTACTGAATATATATCCGTGTTTAATGGTATGATTGTTTTTCAAGTATATGTTTTATAAAGCAGAAAGGCAATTTTGGTATTCTTGACATCTTGTTTTTGTGGTGTGTATTTACTGTGCCTTGTGCGCGATTATAATAGTGATAAAATAAAGGATAAAAGTGTATTTAGCACCCTAAATTAATTTTAAAAGAATAAGTAGTACTTTAAAGTATTTAAGGGAGTAATTGGTATCTCAAACTAATTTAAGAGGTGTAATCAGTATCTTAAAATATTTAAAGGTGTAATATAATTTTGGAGGGATAATTAATACTTTAAAGTATTTAAATTTGTGTAATTTTGCTCATTCGTTAATAAAAATATTGACTTTTGTTTGATATATGTCATATAAACTTTTAATTTTGGTATATTATTGTTTAAAATGTTATATGTATAATATTATTTTAATAAATTGTACTAAATAAATCATAAAATTTCTCAATATTCACATATAAATTTTATATAATGTTAATTTTAGAGTTTATTCAGTATTATTGCTTAAATAATATGATACATATGAATTTTAAATAATAATGTGTTAAAATAAAAAAAATTTTATGACATGGTTTTGAATATAAATTTATATTTTTGTTAGTGAAAATGTGAAATTATACCTATTTAAATATTTTAAATTGTTAATCGTATTTTTAAAATTAATTTAAAATACTAATTATACTTTTAAATATTTTAAAATATTAATCATATGATATTTTTAAAATTAATTTAAAATATTAATTATATTATTAAATATTTAGAGTATTAATTACTCTTTTAAAACTAATGTAAAGTGTTAGATGCATTTTTATCTTAAACCGAAGGCACCCAAAGTAAGTGATTGGATTGTCTCAAAAAAAGTTGGGCACCTAATTCGCTGTTTTTTTTCCTGAACCTTCTTGCGAAGGATGCAATCCTTTGGTCAATGTGAGAAGCAGAACAAGATTTGTCATTGAAAAGGAATCTGGTGGACTTGTAACTTACGCTGCCACCCATATATAGATTCAATTAGTAAAAATATAAGATATATAATGTTTTAGAATGTATTCAATATTTAAAGAGTATTATTTTATTGTAGTTCTAATAATAGTATTTGAGAAGATATCCTAATTTTTGGATATTTAAATTTACGTATGAGAATAATATATAATTCACTCTACCTGCTATTAGTATCATTTAAAAAGATAAGAGACTTCGTCATACTTCTGGTGGGTCGGAGCAGGAACATGTTAAGAATAAAAGGTCAAATTGTTCAACGCTTTAAACAATGGATCAGTAAACTCAAATTTGATTGAAGAATAATTTAAGGTTTAATAAGAGAAGATGGTAATTAAGTCAAAATTAAATAACTGTTTAAACGTGCGCCCGCACAATGAATACAAAAAGTTCAGTAAAAATTTTACATACAACAACAGGCATATGAAAAACAAGTTGGATCAAATTTTGTTAAAAAAATCCATTAGACGTTATAGATTTTGAGTCTGGTTAGATAAATTTTAAAAAAAAAATTTACAGAAAAGAAAAAAAATTAGATAACTTTTAAAAAAAGCCTTTTTAATAAAAGTTTATAAAAAAATAATTTTAAATAAATGAGTATTTAGATAGTTATTAATATAATTATTTTTATTATTGATAAATTACTAAAAAATAGTATGATTTTATTAAAAAAAATATTTTTTCTCTCTCCTTCTCTCTTCTACTGTTCATTCCCCTTCCATTCATATGAACAAAAAGTGCGATAGTGAGCACAAACAACAGTAGAATAGAAATAGTGATATAATAGAAGTATCGAGCACATGACGACAAGCACAGGCGACAACGAGCTATATAGGAAATAGCAAGCTGGATTGGCGACATCTAGGTAGACAGACGGTGAGTTGGAAGGCGATAACAGATATGGAAGAGGGGAGAGAAAGAGTAGAGTGGAGAGATAAGAGAAAAATAAAGATAAAATATTAATTGAATATTCTATAAGTTATTTTATTATTTCATAAGTTATTCCTAATAGCTTATTCAAAATTATAAATTTAAATTATAGTTTAATCTAAAAATTCTTTTAAACAAATATAATTATTTATTTTGAACTAAAAACTCGTTTAAAACTATAATTTTAGGCTCTTTCACTAGAACAAGCTGTAGAGGATGAACAAAACATCCACATTATCTTTCAGTACTTCAAGTCTTTAAATTTTAAATATCTTTCTGATTTCATGATTCTTCCACAAATATTTTATAAACCGTTTCCCCTAAAAAATTTAATTAATTTAGGTTAATAGAATTAAATTTGTCAAATTTTGTACTCGTATAATTTTTTGGGAATTAGCCTTAAAATTATTACATAATCTCTTTCTACCTAATAAAAACCTAATTTTTTTTGGCCAAATAAAAAAGTACCTAATAAATAATAATATTTTTTAAGGAAAAAATTTCATGCTTGAAACAATTTAAAAGAAATCTTATCAAAGTGACCAAGACAAGCAATAGCACCAACTCCAATAATCTTCAAAATCATTTTTCTAAGGGAAAAACTGAACAAAACTAAGTGGGTTAAACGGTGATGTATTGGCTCTAGGCCGAAAATTCAAAGTCAATAATATTGGGCAATGATACTTCCCATCTGGTTTGTTAGCCTCATGAAAGCTCCTTGCTTCCATGTGTCTGTCTCGTACCAAATTAGGAAAAAGAAAAAGAAAAAGCAAAAGAGACTAGAAGGATATTTTGATCCAATTTCAAAAATCTTCCAGACAGTAATTATGCCTTTACAATTACAGTACCATTGTCAATAAATGATAGGGGGAAAAGAGAGGAAAACTACATAGTTACTGTACAAGGACACGGGGCCCCCACCCATGTTTTTTAGAAAAAGAAAATGTGATGTGATGTGAAAATTGATGGAAAAACATACTATGCAAGGTAATTGTATATTTGAGGGTTGTTCTTGTCCCTCTCCAAGTACTCCCTGTCAATGAGGCTTTCAATCCTTTTCTTCAAATCCACTGGTTTTATTGGAAATTTCAGCTGTTCACCCAACAAGAATAAGTTTAATTCCTAAGAATCAGTGTTCTCTCGAAATATTATCGCAAGGAATAGCACATTTTACAACATTATCAGCAGCTGATAAGCAACGGTATCAATACAAATGCAAGACATAAACATTAAACACATGAAAAAATATGTAAATAACTGTGTGATTTTATGCCCAATGAATCATTGGGTGTAGCTTTTTGGTTAACAATTATTCAAAGATTTAGTTGTTGATAAAATATAATAGCAATGTGTAATCCATGTAACTAATTCCATCTGGTGGGATAAAATTTATTATTGTTGTTGTATCTAAGTGTAAGTTTTTTTTAAGTGTCAGCATTGTATATTGTACATGTAGTCGTATACTAGACATGTGTCAAATTTTAAAAAATCAGTACTAGTAAGTGGTAACTCTTCAGTTTCCTTCTTCTCTGAAGTTACAATTCATTCTTTTTCGTTTTTTTTTTTTTTTGCCCCCAGGAAAAGGTTAAGGATCTTTTTGAGCTTTGTTTAGAGTAATTTTTGTCCTTGGGGATGATATTAAGGATGTACTCCCCACTTCAACTCCATCTGAATACCATGGAACAACTCGGGGATTTACGGCCTGTTTTTTGGTTTGTTTGTTATCATTTTTTTTAATCTTATTTCATATTTTACTCCGTTTACATTTTGTGCAACAAACCCTTTTAGAGAATGATTGTTTTGTTTAAGGGGGATGAAAGGGAAAAGGAATTCACCTGTTGGAAGAGTTCTGTAATAAGAAGGGTATGGCTTAGGACTTTACGAGTCTTCATTATTCTCACTATAGCAGCATCAACCTGCAATAAACCATGCCAGTAAGGCAAATAACTTACAGCTCATAAAATTATAAAAAAAAATGCAAAATCATCATGAAGAAAGAAAAATTGGAAAGAGAAAGGGAAAGAAATTTGACCTGATACTGACGGTCTTGGAAAACTCTTTCAGTGGTACTTGTATTCTCCTCCACTGTCTCCTTCATCTGAATTGCATTTACCTGTAAAATAGAAACCTCAGTCATTATGAGCTTAATCTCAAGTTCTAGTCACAGGCTAAATCCAAATAAACGGACTTCAGTTATAGAAACAAATGTCAAAAATTGATATTCAATTCACAATATTTCTATCACTCATGGAGCAATGGTGACTGTACCTTTATACGGTAAAGAGGAGCAGTAAACCCCTCATTGAAAATAAATGAGTCATCGTCCTCCACATCTCTTCCTTTTGGCAACTGTTGCATATTCATCAAATGGGAGGCATTAAAGTCTTCAAGAGATCATAATCAAAGGATGACTTTATTAGCCGGTGTTTCAGCAATTAGTCACACACCTTCTGTAGTACACGCACTTTTCCACATGCAAGTGATTGCAGAGTCCTCCTCAATTCCTTGTCTTCGATACAAGTAGCATCTTTGATGTCTTGGAAGCTTAATTTCTCAGCGTCGTTGAATAGCATCAGAACAACAGTCTAGAGCACAACTCATAAAATTTAACAGAATGTTAGAACTAAACACAAACAGGCACGCAGAATTAGTGGAGAAAAAAAGGACAATAGGTAACATCCCTTAAAATATTTTTTATCGAGTAACAAGTTCTACAGAAAAAAAATACATAACATGTAAAAGGAACTTCTCTAGAATAACTAGACAATTATGTGCTGAGGGACACATGACAGAAGGGTTTGTGCAAGAAGACAGAAGGGTTTGTGCAAGAAGACAGAAGAACATGAATTGAATGGAGATTTAGCTTTTAAAATGCCAACCTGAAAGAGGGACACAGCCAACTCCTTTTTACCTTTAGGAAACTCTGCCTTTAAGACACAGTGACCTAAACAATTTTGCCACATCAGACGCCTTCCACTATATTTACTTAGATAGAACTCTTTGAATATATCCTGTTCGAGATTAAAAAAAAAGGAAAGCACCATGTCAAGAAAGTCACTAAAAAAAAGATGGTGACAACCAATACAAATAGTGCATCACTAGTGGCTTGAGCCAAACCTGGTAAACATTCAATTCATGAGGGAGTCTCACATCCATGGGGGGGTACGTTGGCCAGTACCTGCACTCATCCAAACACAATTACTCTTCCTTGAAACACGAAGTGCATAGAAATTTATTTAAGATTACAGATATCTCAAAGCTTACCCTGTTGTTAAGACATGAACACTCATTTCAATCCCTGATGGGAGTTTCGTCCTAGCCTGGGACGACTGTTTGAAGGACTCGTTTATTTCTTTTGATAATTCAATGTCCTGAGTGAGAATAAATTTTAGAAGATCCGTGAGAAGCTGTTAATATACAATAGTCCATCATGAAGCTCAGATAGCCCATCTTTCATACGTTAGTTAAGACTGAACTATAAAATTAAAAATGAAGCATTAGATCTGAATATGGCTGCAATCTATTGTGGAAAGTTATCTGAAAGTTAACAGGTACTGTGAAGTGGCTTTCCAGCCTACTTGGAGCCAGAGGAATTTACTTGGCCACTAAGTCACCACTGGATTCACTTGGCCATTGCTTCCCCTTATAAATATGGCCTCAAGAAGCCATTTCATGCCTCCCTCAAAGACGACAAATCAACACAAGCATAATTGTATTTTGTGAGCTACACTTCTGAGTGTTTAGGGTGTTGTTGATTTGGGTTGAGGGCTTTGAGTGTTGCATTCAGTAAGTGGACTTTTTCTTCCTCCACCTGTGGATGTAGGCTTACACCAAACCACATGAATTCTGTGTCTATTCTATTTGTTTATTTCTCAAATTTAGTTTATAATTATTCCCAAATATATATTCTTCCACTATCAAATTCCTAAAAGGTCCTTTGAGATGTCTGTAGAAAAACTTGCACAATTAAAAACAACAGAACAAATAAGCCACTATAGTACACTTTTCTACCGTTATGCCGCACAGTTTGTGACACAGAAGTTCAGAGCTACATCCCAATTACTAGTTAAGTCTCCCTCATATATATCTTGTATAGCTCTGATACACGCAACATAGGCACCTTTCTTTTTCAGGGCTTTCCAAAACACTTCTCTTGGTACAAAATCATAAACTTTATCCAAGTTGATGAAAACCATATGTAATCACTTCTTTTCAGAAATTTAATAAAAAAAAACAGTTACCTTGAACATTCCTTCCAATTTGTTTGTGAACTGACTGCCACACTCAGTCTTCAACTGTATCAATATAAGAAAATTGTTAATACTAATAAACTTTTTACAGAGAAAAATTGACTTACTTCAAAAGTCAATAAAGAGTAGAAACACTTAACCTTTGAGATCATAGATTTCTCAGCATCAATAGAAGCACTCTTTCCCAAAAGCAATCTTTTAGCAAGATCTTTCTTATAGAATGCTTCAAACACATCCTTGCCCTTAAATAACCATAAAGCCAAATGGCTTTCCCAGTATCAGTATGGAGAGAAAGAAAAATAAAAGTACATAATGCCAGGAGCACAAATGAAAATTGCAGGAATCAAGGAGGAATTATTTGTTACTCCCACAAGGAAACATTGAATATACCTGGATGAACCTGAATAATACTAGGACTTTATCTAGTGTACCCTCCAACTCCTCTTCAGAAGTACCCTTGTTACCTGCACGAAGCTTCTCATCCAAAAACTTGGCAATCAACTCTGCAGGTCGGTTCTGTCATGGCAGCACAACACAGTGAATTGATTGCCCAAAATATTTGCTTCAAATAATCACTTGACCTTAAAGCTTAATCCAACAGAGGGATAACAAGTGAATTTAGCTGTTCAGAAAAAACCTCTCCAGCAAAAGCCCATTGTTCATAAATATGTATAAAGCATAGTCTCACCACTAACAGTTGAAAATTTCATGAACAAATGGGAATGGCCAACAGGGAAATTTAAAACTACTTGGAAAATCCGTAAAAGAGTCCCTCATCCTTTGTTGGAAGAAAACAAAAAGGTTGAACTTCAAGCAGTAAGGTAAGGGGTGAACCTAATGACGGCATGCAAATATTCCTAGACTTCTACCTAATGTTCACAACATTACTACAGTGATAAAATGGTATACATAAAAGTTGAACCCAAACTTAACAGAAGTTTTCAATCTCAGAACGTTTTTAAGTTTCATTGAAAATTAATCAAATAAAGCTGGAATAATAGATAACAAATAAATTGAGCCCACCTGACGTATATTGATAAGATGCTCAAATGAATCCTTGATAGTGTTAGAGAATGCCTCATTCTTGAAAAAGCTTTCTTCCCATATTTTGTCAAGAGAAGACTTGAACTCCAGAAGGGATGAAACCATATCTTTATCTTTCTCATCGTCCATAACAATTCCTTGCCCATTTCTCCTGATGTATGAACTCAGGGCCTGCCTTAGCGACTCAAGGGCATTGACCCTCAAAAATAGTGAATACATTCTCTGAAGATCTTCAATACGATTTCCATCCATAAGCAACATGAAACCCTGTTTAACTCAATCATGATAACAAATTAGAAGAACCAATGTAAAGAATGCATTGTATAAGAGAAATTTGGCACAAGAAAATTCTGAAAACTGAAGTTAATCAGCACCTTATCAAGTATGGCAGGTATGTGACATTCAAGAAGTTTCTTTTCTGATGTGGCTATCAAAGGTCTCCTAGTACTTGCATCCAAATATTTCAAACATCTTTCATGTTCTTCGTGCAATCTTGTCTATGATATATACAAATAACCCAACAGCAAATACACATTGTAAAACATGGAAGAAATTGAAAGTGGGAAGAAAAACCAAATGAAAATAAAATTCTGACAGATAATGGCAAGATCCATTCATTAAGGGCCTGTTTGTTCAAGCTTTAAAAATAGTGATTTTGGATAGTTCAGATACTTCATGAAAAGTGATTTATTATGTTGAGATTTTATACAAAAACATAGATTATTTTGTGTTTGGTTATAATCATAAAAATGATTTATTATTCAGTTATTTTCAGATTTTATGATATCTGCGGGTAGCTTTGTTCATTTAAAAATGATTTATTATTCAGTGATTCTCAAATTTTATGATATCTCTCCGTATCTTTATACTTCTATGTACATTCTCTCTCATTTACCATGTTTGACTATTTCTAGCTCTTCAAAGTAGCTTCTCAAAATAGTCAGAAATCCTTCTTGAAAGTAATTTTTTTAAAAAAACAAAAGTGCTTTTTTCATTAAGAAAAAGCTTAAACAAATGGGCCCTAAATATTAAATAGTATTAAAGAACACATAATATTGTCAATGGAAGATAAGATAATATCAGTAGGGGAATCAAGCACCTCCACATGCTTCAAATAATCGGGAACATCTGATTGCTGCATGTATTTCATGCCTTCAGTAGCATAAAACTCTGATGTAGACTCAAGGAATGGCTTCTCAAAGCTTTCTGCATAAATTCCCAAAGCAGTAAACATTTTCAGAAGATGGTTGAGGAGAGTCCGATCCACCGCTTCACCTAATCTGAGAAGGCCAAACATAAAACAGTTGTATACAACAAAGCATGCAGAAGAAGCTCATGGCCTAAATAATAAATATTGCAAATGTGATCACAAGAAAGATAATAAAAGAATTGTTAAAATGATACTAGACTAAATGGTAAATATTGGGATCCAGTTCTGACGAGTATGTATTCCATTTTATCAACATAATATATATATCGGAAAGCAATAGGAGGCGGAAACATAAAACCCTCAAACACGGGGAAAAGAAAAGAAAATGATTACACATGCACACATACAGATGCATGTCTGTAAGCTGGCATGGAGCAAAAATGAATTACCCAGACATCAGTCAAAACAAAATTGACATTGTAAAACTAGATTTACCTTTCATGCTCAATCATTCGTAGAAGGCCAGTAACAGTTTTGTGCAACACTTCTGGAGAGGGCGAAAGATGTTTGCAGAAAAGGTGCAAGCCCATGTCCCATAATGACCGTACATTTGCTGTTTGTTTAACGTACGTCCTATCCAGATATAAGGCTATACCACGTATCATTAACATTTGATCACAAAGGTCCTGCCAACATCTCTCAACAAGAGAAAGAAAAACACCCAAATCTGGGCTTTGGCCAACCAAAGACTGTAATGCTGCAGAGATGTGTGCTTCACACTCATTTTCAATCCGTTGATAAAGATTTCTCCCCATTTTATGCAGGCAAAGATCATTCACAGCCTATGGACAAATGTTGAGCTAACAATGAAACTTTAATGATGTGATGCTAGATGATTTTTCACAGACAATGCTAAAATCGAATGAAAAACAAACAGAATAAGAGAAGCATTACCTGATAAAGGTTCTCTAAGTCACAAGAATCAGGTTGCTTCAAGAATATAGCACAAATAGCAGACTTCAATTTTGCCCAAGTAACCTCCTCAAAATCCGGGGGCAATGTTGGTTTAGCTTTACAAGAAAACACAAAGTATAAAAAAAAAATTATTGTGGTCACCTTAATGTTAAAACCAATAGTTAATATTGTTTATAATACTCTTTTATTGCATTTGGTGCCATGTTTTATTGCCAAGTAAAACATAAACATAAGTTTACAAGATGCCAGTAAGAACTTACGGTAAAGAAACAGAATCTAAACAAAAGTGATAAATTCATATTTTTAAAAATAGATTCAATCACATTTGACCTTATGTTTAACACGTTTTTCAATCACCATTCAAATTTTTGTTAATATTGTAGCAAGACATATCCCCTCAAGGGACATGCATTAGAAGAAGGAGTGAAGAATATTAAGAAGGAAGCAAAGACAATATTTATTATATTTCAGTAGCATCCATAAAAAACCATTTCACTGGAAAATGCAAAATATATACCATCTTAAACTAAAATGTAAATCTTCATATAAAATGCCACGGGGAATGAAATATTTTGTGCTTCAAGGAAGACAATGGTAAACTCTACCAAAAAAAGGGCACAACACAGCATACATGTGGAAAAAATGAACACTTTTGTTATTCATAAACGGATGGCTGCTTTTGGCCTTGTTTGTCTTTCCTGCAGAATATGATTACAATGAAAGAAGAGTTTTACATTAAAAAAGAAAACTTTATGCTTAAAAAACCTACAGAGTTTGAACCAAATGCTTCATACTAACAGATCAAAAAAAGGAATCCAGTACGAAAGAGCTCCAAGTCCATAAGAATTAAGATAGCATCCATATCCCATAAGTTTAAAACATAGCACATAAATGTGACTAAAACTAATTCCCATAACCAGGAACTAGTGTAACTATTAAGACAAATTCATTGCTTAGATTACATTAACTATTATAGTATATTATTCAAACCCTATCATGTTAGATAAACAGCCGAAACTCGATTAAGTAAACTCTCAACCAGTACAACGACCCAGAAATCCAACAGCTAAACGCAATAACAATTAGACTAGCAAAAGACCATTATTATTCAATCCATTTCTAGACCCCCAACACCATTACTAAGTAAAGGATGCCAATTTAATTTAATAAAAATAGCTAACACCAAATATAGAAATTGGAATGAAAAATGCTAGCAGCTGCATAAAAAGAATGAAGAAATGGAAGCCTTACCTTTGTGCAGCTTGATAGCTAACTTCTTAGTCCGAGGGGGCTGAGGCGGGGTGGCTTTTTTGCGGGACAAATTGGCGGCCATGACGCCGCGCTCGTTCGGGAGTGCGGTGGGGTCATCGGGCTTGAGATCGTCATCGAGGGCCATGGATTTGGGGTCGAAAACGACGTCGTCAGATGTGTTGAGATTGCAGTCTTGATGAGGGTGATGTTGAAGGCCGTGCTTGGCCTTCTTCATAGGAGGTGAGCGGGCGGCGGAGCTGGTCGTGGCAGTGGCGGCGGAGGCGGCGTTGTTGTCAGTGGTGGAGCGTTTGGTGGGGAGAGACATGAAAGTGATCAAATGAGCATTGTAAGTGAACAAGAGAAGGCGAAAACGAAGAAGATGAAGATTGGAGAGGCGGGCAGGTCAGTGAGATTCATGCGATGCGCGACAACACTTCTTTCTTTCTTTTTTCTTTTTTTAATTTCTGGCTTGTTTGCTCCCTTATTTTATTTTCAGGGTACAAATTAAAGCTTGAAAAATATTTATAATTGCATAAAAATGGTTTTCTTTATGCTTACAAATATTTAAGGTTAGAAGATATCGGTAGAGTAATTATGAATTTTAAAATTAGATATTTAATAATATAATCAATATAAAAAATAAAATAATTTTTTTTGTTAAAAATAAAGAAGAGGATCCAAACAATTTTTGGCTATCAAAACACTAAATAGTTGACTGTATTTATTGATTGATTACATTTATTTTAATTAATTAATAACATTCTGGCAAAAAATAATATTCATACAGCCTTGATGTTTTATTTATCCAATATCGATGCCAATACTTAAATAAAACTTCAATTCAATTTAACATATTATTGGACATTTTTTATGCAAAACAATAGCAATCATTTATACTAGACTAGATAGATTATATATAATATTTTATTTATAAAGAAGAAACAAAATAGCAATAGTTCATGCAATTTAAATGTGAATGTAGATAAAACAATAAATCCAGAGAAATTTAAGAGCAGTAGAAATATTTATTTTTGATAAAGTATTATGTATTTATATTTACATTAAATTTTATTTTAACATTTTAAATTTAAAAAATATATTTTTAATTATTTAAAGTAAATACTGTTAATTTTATTAACAGAAAATATTAACTCAATAAATTTAAAATAATGACTTTATAATTAAATGCTGACTGAGAAATTTAATTAAAAATATTAAAATAAAAATATATTTAGTTAATATTTAATTACATATTTATCATCTTAAAATTTATTGAGTCAACATTTTTTATTTATAAAATTAATGGTACTAAATTTAAAAGATTAAAAAATATATATTTTAAACTCAAATAATTAAAATAAAATTTAATATTAATATAAAAAATTAAACGCATATTTTAATCTGTTTTTGTGGTATAAAAAACACCAAAAAGATTGTTCAATTACGACGCATTGATGATTGATAATTTTGGGCTAAACATTAGTGCGAATACTATAGAGCCCTAAGTAATTTAAGTTGCTCAAATGGCCCAAAATGCTAACAAATGGGTTAAGGAATTGGGCCTGTGTTCTCATATATCGTTTATAAACTTTGTTATCATAGTTTTTATTCTAAAATAATAAGAGTAGCTAATACCAACTGGGGTTAGTTAGAGTAATAAGTGATTCAGTATCGTTTAAGTAAGATCTTGAGTTTGAGCCTTGTCGTATGTAGAAAATCTCCGTTGGGAGACTCACTCACCATAACCAGATGCGCGATGCGGGTCAGATCCAAATATAGTCAAGATAAAGTTCCAATGAATTGGGTGAGTAATAAAAAAATAAGAGTTAATATATATAGTAAAAAACATATTTATATTCCATAAAAAGATAGGTTCGATTCCATTTGTCATTGTGAGAGAGTTTTTAGTAGACAATCTCGTAAGTCCCTTGTAAACGCCCTCTAAACTCTAGAGTTGTACCCTAACCTTATTAGGAGACCAATACAGAACCTACTTAAACTTTTTTATATGTAAAATAAAATAATATGAGTACCATTTTAGGGTAAAAAAAACAAAGATTTATTAAATATAGAATTATTTTGAGAATAAGTATAACTAAAGAGGAAGAAGTCAAATTGCAAGACGCAAAAGGAAGAACCAGGTAAAAAAGAGATATATGGTACCAAAAAGGTACAAGAATTGAACAAATGATTATACCAATAACAGAGAGCTTAATTAATATCATAACCATAAATTGACTTACTAAATGGGTAAAAAATACTTTAGGCATGTCAGAATTTTTAAATAATTATTATTATATAAATAAACCTCCATATACCCCAACCAATTGAATCATAAATTCATCCTTGAGTTTAGCTATTTTTTAAAAGATTAAATTATGTAAAACTCACTTAAATTTTGAATCATGTACTAATAATCCTCTCAATTAAATGGCCATGATAAATTGATGATATACATATACATTTTTATTTTTAATTTTAATTTTAATAAATAGTAAGATATAGCTAATAGTAATTGAAATGGCAAGAAGGCCAAAAATATTGTAGTGGCTACTAGCTAGCTAGATAGGGACCCACCCAATATACTGTTAAGATGCATGTGGTTGAAATCAGCCAAAAGAGAATCTTCGCTTTATAAACGACTTCAGACATGAGTCTACTAGTCGTAGGGAAAGCTGTGCTGTTTTGAATTCATATTTACATTTATAAAACATGCTGCGACTGCAAGAGAGGACTTTTATGCATGCATGTCAGTTAAAATTCGTCTCTTTTTCTTCCAGAAATGAGCTGTTTTTCAACGATCATCCGAGAAAAAGTCGTCTCCTGTTGAAATTTAATTGCAGTGGTGAAAATAGGTTAAACTAAATTAGATTTTAGTCTTAATAGGCTAAACTTATTAAGTAATAATTCATCATAAGTTTAGCCTATAGCTTATTGTAAACTAATTTTTTAATCTAAATTTGGCCTATAAACATGTTTGACATGATATAAAATTTGTTAAAAGAGTATATTTTATAATTATATTAATAAGCCTTTCTAACATGTTTTCATAACAGCCTTTCATAAGAAGCCTCCTAACAGGCCCTTTTGTAAATTATATTTTAAATAACTACGAATAATTTTTTTATAATATTAATCAATTTAAAATTAAAAAATATCTAATCAACTATCAAGATAATACTAAACAAACAAAATAATAGTCATTACAAGAATACAAGTATAACAATCTAAGTCAAATCAAAGTAAAATTATTAGCCATACATCATGAAATCTTCAATATAATTTCTTTCTCTTGTTCGAACACCTTAAAAAGAAAAAAATCAAATGTATATTATTAGATCATAAAACAATTGAACAAATAATAACTAAAAGAAATAGTATTATTTTTACAATATAAAATTTATACTTTTTATTTTTTTCTTTAAATTATACTTATTGCGAAGTCAATTCCCACCTCAAATAAATATTTCAATTTATTCTTCATTCAATTTAAAACTATATTTATCAATAACTCTACATCTAGTTCTGAAAAAATGATAGACATTTAAAGATGACAAACATCCAACAAAACTTAGCATGCACAAAAATGACCATTTACACTTAACTACCCATTCATATTGAACAATCAAAACATCAGGTTCTCGGTCACTTTTTTCTTCATTTGGTTTCTGCCATAGTTTAACACTCATACTACTAGCTCTGTGTTGGTGTAAGAATACGTATTCAAGAATTTTTCTATAGAAATCCAAAAAATTACCAACCTCAGAAAGACAAAGGCAAAAATAGATAAAAAGATCGTATGAAAATATCAAGAGGTTGATGATGACCTTGATGGAGCAAGCTTGTTTGATGACTTTGATAAAAGGCTTCTGGTCAAGAATCTGCCTTGATGAAACAGCGCAAATAGGGATAGAAACAGGCCAGGCGGCCTGTCAAGGGCCTCTGGCCTGGCCTGTTTAAGAAAATACATAGGCTCAGGCCTGTTTAAAAACCTGTTCTTCTTAAGATACCAGGCTCAGGCTTCTTACGAAACCTGTTAGGCCTGTTAGGCGGCCTGAGCCTGTTATTGAAAATATAATTAATATTAAAGTGTAATAAATGGGTGTTAAACCTACCACATATTGAACACAATATAAGAGTCAAACTATTAAATTAATATGTATTATTATACATTTTATTATTATATTTTATTTTAACAGGCCTGTTATGAGGGCCTGTTAGGTGGCCTATCAGTATAATTAAAAAAATCAGGCTTTCTAAACAGGCTTTAGGCCAGGCCAAGCTTTTGTACAGGCCAGGCTTAAGCAAAAAAAATAGCCTCTAACAGGCCACAGGCTAAGCTCAGGCCGAATTGTCACTTAACAGGCCTGGCCTGTTAAGACCAAAGCCTAGCCTGGCCTGTTTCCATGCCTAAGCGCAATCACCACGTCCACTTGCTTCACAGACTCAATAAGGCTCGCTTTATCATGGAGAGAACCGTACAACATACATAACAAGTCCATAAGAACCTCGGAAATAGAATTCAACCATAAAAATGAAACCCAGAAAACGAAAATGGAGAAAGAGAGATACTTTAAGAATGGTAGCTCAAGAATCGGTGAGAGATTGAAGCTTCTGAGACTTGATAGGATCAGAGAAGGCAGATTCTCTCATAAGAGCAGATGTTGGGTGAGAAAAATCCAGGCTTTCTTTAGCTATGTGGTACCCTAATCTCCCTTTAATTGGTAACCCATTATGCAAAATCAAAATATAAAAGTAATCGGAGGCTAGAACAGAGTTAGAGAGCTCACTTTCATCAATTAACAGTGTTGTAAACTTGATCTCTAATATCACCTCCTCTTGCGATAGCTCTCTCTCTTTCTAATCTCTCAGCTTCGCATCACTCTATCTTTCTCTAGCTTGCTATCACTCCTCCGTCACAGTGGGGACATGACAGGCAACAGCGACAATAGGGATGCCGACGGCGAATTGGTGAAAGTTAGAGTTTAGAACTCTGAACTCTAAAGATACCACAAGCTGTGAAAAGCTTTGAACTCCATCAAACCTACAAATGCAATGAAGGGGCAAAGGGGGAATTAGGGTTTACATATTTGATTTTATTGTTGAGAATAAAATTAAAAGTTAAGAATAAAACTTATAATAATAAGCTTTAGTCTAGCAGTCTAATTATTGAGTAATATCCAATAGGTGGGGGTTTTACACCCACCTATTATATTTGTTTTAAATAACAGGTTCAGGCCGCATAACATACTTTTTACAGAACTTGAGTCTGGTCTATTAAATAAAGCAGGCTTCTATATAGGCTTAAACCTGTGTATTTTTTAAAATAGGTTAGGTTAGGTCAGGCCAAATACATGTAGCATGGCATATTTCTACCCATATTTAGACGTCATTGTTGAGCACACTAATCGAAATTCATTCAATATTTGGGAAAATTAATTTTAAATTGTTAGTTATTATAATAGCTTTCACTCTCAATTTTAATTCAATTTTAAAATTTTCACTTCCTATAATTTAATCCATTTAATTTTAATTTAATTAAAACTCAATTTATGGGTTTTAAGTCATTATAGTTCAATCTCTATAATTTTAACTATTTAAAATTTTAGGTCCTAAGTATTTGATAAAATACATAATATTATTTTTTTTAAATATAAATACTAATAATTTAAATGATTAAACTATATATGAGATGAGTTACATATGGCCAAAATTTAATAATTGAGTCATAATTAAGTCAAAACTATAAATACTAATTAAATTGTATTGAGTTATAATTTTTAGATTGAGTTAAAGTTTTAAGGAACATATGATTTGCCAACACAGGTTGATCTAATCGGGGAGTTGACTTATTAATTATAAAGTTATGAGTTTAAACCACGTCATCAATATGAATATCTTATTTATAAACAATTTATAAATATCTTTATAAGCCATATTTGGACATGAAAGTATATTCTGACTCTAATAAATCCCAGACATAACCTTAATTGTTAGATCATATATTTTTTAATTTAGCTAAAATAAATTTACATATAGGATTTTAGTAATATATTTAGTTCCGGATGAAGCAATCCAGACTCCCAAAAGCAAAAGGACATAGTAGAAATTTACTCACTCAGCATCGTCCAATCACCTTTCCATGAATTAATTATGTCCTTTTCTTTAATATTAATAAATTAATTAATTATATTTTATATTTAAGATGAGAATCAAGTAAAAAATTTCGCAGGAAGCTATCAAGACTCCCAAAAACATAGGAGAAATTCAATTTACCCATCACTCTATATACAACCATATTTTCATGACAATAAATTCCTCGTATGTTTTTTTTTTTTTGTTTGTTTGGGACCAAAGCCTGTGGCTGGAAAGGTTTGTTCGGATTTGACCGTGATCCCAAAGTCGTTGCGGCTAATATTGACCTGCGACCCTTTCCTTTATGCACTTTTCATTACACTATCACAAAACCGTACGAATAAGTCTCCCTTTACTGCCTCTCTCTCTCAACTTGCCCTCTTATCTCTGCTTCCCTATATAACATACCCCCACCTCTCTCACTTTTCTCATCATCATCGTCTGCGTCATCTTCTTCTTCTACATCTTCGTCACACTTCAAACCCTAACTCATCAGAGCCTTCCATTACCAAAGCTTCCATTATTCTCAGTGTTAATCCCTCTTTGAGGGTATAAATAGTACGAATACTTCTCCACCTCCATTAGATTTCTTGATCGACGAGAGAGAGAGAGATAGAGAGAGACATTTTCTCCTTTACATTGAGCTAAAACCTTCTTCTGTTTTAGGTTTTATTCCTTCAGTGCTCCTGAGAGAAATACGCGGGGAAGGAGATTTTTGGTGAGAGAGATCATGAATAGGGAAAGGTATAGTGACTGTGTGAGGATAGTGAAGATTGAAACTCATTTTGTGGAAACTGATGCCCTCAACTTCCGAACGGTGGTTCAGAGTCTCACAGGCAAGAACTCGCCCATAGTTTGTGGTGGCACAAACGGGCTTTTGTCGTCATCGTCGTCATCTTCACTAGCAACAGCAGCAGCAGCAGAAACTGATGGTGGTGTTGAAGTAAAAGCAGGGAACTATTATTATGATTCTGAAGCTCATCATTTTCATGGCGGTGTTGACGCTGCGAAACCCGGTAGTGATGATCAAGGAATGATGAATAAATTAGGCGAATTGAAATATGAGGAAGATGATTATGTTCTGTCTTTCATGAAAGTGAACAACTTATCCTTCAAAGACTTCGACAGATTGCTCTCTGAGTTTGCTCTCATGGAGGAGCTGCCATTGTTGTAATCCAGATCCTACGTACAATATCATTTACATATATCCTCTTCTGCAATTTCCCCCCTTTTTTAACCATGATTTCCCCCCCCCCCTCCCTTTCTGGTCTCTGTAATTTTGCATTTGCTTATGCAGTGACTATATATACACATATAACAAGGTTTCATTCCTTTTCTTTTTCTCCCTTGACTATACATATTTATTGTCGAAAGAAATGCTTTAAAATATGTGACTTTAATTTGATAGTAGCCAGACGGAGCAAGTAGGGTATATAAAAAATAAATCAAAAATTCATAAGAGTACTTTAGTCAAATCAAATACTTGTAGGTTTCCCTCCAATCTTTAATTAACTAATAATATTTAACAAATATATTAATATGCTTTCATAAGCTTTATTCTTTAGCCGCAGATATACAACAATAATTGAGGTAGGAACTCTGATGATAGGGGAGTTATTGATTGTGGGGCTAAAAAGCAGGAGGACTCGCTGTCTTCTCCATACTTTCAATTATATTGCTGTTTCATTTCTGGCCTCACAATTAGATAACACTCCTCCTCCTCCAGTAATTAACTCTTTCTGTTAAGCTATGAGTCTATTTAGATAAGAATTTAAAAAATAATTTATTAAAAAAATTTAGATAACTTTTAAATAATAGTTTATAAAAAAAACTGATTCTAAATAAATAAGTGTTTGGATAATTATTATCAGAAAGAATTTTATAATTGAAAAGTTATCATAAATGGTGTGATTTTATTAAAAATATGAGAGGAGAAATGAGAGAGAGTGAATAGAAAAAAAAAATATAAGAGAGGAGAGAGAAGAGATAAGAAAAAATAAGGATAAAATAGTAATTGAATAGTCCATAAACTCTTTTATTGTTCTAAATGTTAATCTTAGTAGCTTATAAAAAACTATAGTTTGATCTAAAAGTCCTTTAGATAAATATGACTATTTATTTTAAAAAAATTTAAAACAAAAATTTGGGTCATAAACCTTTTTAAAATTTTAATTTGAAGATTTTCCAAACAAAAAATAATTGAATTATGTAGATTATTATTATTAAACTCATGATCTAACTCATCGAATTTATTGGTTTTATATTTTTAATTTATAAAATTGTGTCAAGTTGTTTTTTAAACTTATAATGGTTGTAAAACTCAGTTGAACTCCGAGTTGACTTACCAATTTTTTTGTTTTTATATTTTTAATTTATAAAATTGTGAAGACAATATATGAAATGTATAGAAATTTCTATGTGAATTATGATAAATTATGAATGTTGATGTATTATAACCTTGGTGCATGCAGACATGTTAAAATAGTACTATATTAATGTGTACCACTATTTTCTAGTTTTTATTGAGAAATTGTAATATTTTGACCCGCGAGATGTGCAATAATTGGGAGGTAACGACTGAAACCTTTTCATTTATATATAAGGCTGACAATACGGGGTTAATATATCGAAAATTGGTTGGCCTGAAGCAAGTTAGGGGGAAGATTGGTTAAATTGAAAATATCTATCTCAATCTAAATTTGTTGTGGTGGCCTATCAACCTATCACTTTTTTTAAATTTTTTAACGCATAATTTAAAATAATAAAATAATAATAATAAAATTTCAATTAATAACGAGCCAATAAGAGGAGGAGTTTAAGTTTAGATAAAATAATAATGAGCTGATTAGAGGAGGGGATTAGGTTTAGCTTGAGACACTAAGAGTTAGATTAAAAGTAGACAAAAAATAAATAAATAAAATAATAATAAAATTAAAAAATGTTACTTTTGTAATAAATGGATAGGGCGAATAAAAAAAAAACTGGCACTAAAATGGTCTCTCTTTTCTCAATGAGCCAAACCCAATTTATCACCCCTGGATACAAGGTAGCATGTTTGAACATTTCCCACGTGGTTCACATATACTCGGCTGTATGTGGAACAGCATATCATTGACTAGTCAGTAAAAGGTCTCAACTTTTTTTTTTTTGGTAAAATAATTTTTGGAAAGGGGTTGAGCTCACCCACGATCCAAGGGTAGGGCGAAATCTCCCTTCCTCTTAGGCGATACTAATGTCGGGTAGGGCAAGCCGTCTATTACCCTCAAGCATAAATCTAAGTACCCAAGAGTTAGAATACCTCCCTAAACATAAAATATCTCAACTTAATTCGTTCGCTTTTTGTCAAAGAGTCAACATTGAATACTACAAAAAAAAAACGCCCCATTAACCTTTATCAATTAAAAACATAGAAAAGCCGAAATCTTAATTACATGAAAAATATTATTACATCTTGTTTTTCATTTTGTTATTTATACGCATGTCGGTTACGTTTGATCATATAAATTATATATATATATATATATATATATATATATATAGTTCTCCATGTAATGTATATATATTTATATAGACACAAGAAGATAGCCTTTAAATATTTCGATGCAAGCATTAATCCCAAAAATAATTACATATAGTGAAGATATAAAATGTTGTATATAAATTATAGTACCCATACATCTTCATTTTGTTTGCGTGCTTTCAAATGTAAAAATAAAGTATAGTTTAATAATGTTACGTTGTATTTGGGCAAAAATTGTTTATTACATTTTCATTCTAAATATAAGAATTAATAGATAAATTTAATTCAATATTAAATATAAAATTTTAATTTATATACTTCATCTCCTAAAATTAATATTTTAATTTTACTTATAATATAATTTTATTTATAATATTTTTAATTTAATATAATTTCACCTATAACTTTATCCATAATCTTATATTTTAAGTATTAAGAATTTTTTTTAAATTAAAAATCATATATAAAAATACTCTATGAATAAAATTAAGATATTTGTCTGAAAAATAAAATTAAAATTTTAGATGTTACTTTAGCAAACAAAAAATCCCCAAACTAGCAAGTCACCATCAAAAGGACACGCAATTTATTAATATTTAAATACAAACTTTTAATTAGTTAAGTTTTGAAAAGTCATTGAGTGAGACTTTCCGTTACTTTTTTTTAAAAAACAAAAAATCAGGTGGGTCATATATTAATATCAAATGGCAAGGTCTTATAATGCATAGATACTTCTAGATTATATATAGACATGTATTAATAAATAAGGCTTTGACTTAAGCAATAAGATTTGAATCGACCTACACCTTATAAAGCATACGGGGCATGTTCTTATTAGTTAGATCAATTTATGTTCAATTTTCTCATTTTTAATCTACTCTAATCTTTTCGAAACAAAAACAGCATTGCATATGTAATTCAATTTGAATAATATTAAATGTTTTTGTTACCCATCATCTTCTATAGATTTATATGGTAAAAGAGTGAGATACGTGACTATATTCAATTTTTAAAGAGTATCACTTTATCATGGTTATAATCGCGTATTTATATAGGTATCATAATTTTTAGATACTTAAATTCACGGTTGAGGGTAATTGACAGCTTACCCTGTTCGATATTAATATCGCTTAGAAGGAAAAAAAATTTCATCTTACTCTTAAATTATAGGTGAGTTATATTTTTTTATAAAAAAAATAAATGTTTTTAGTTTTTAAAGAAATAAAATAATAAATAAAAGTGTAAAGGTGATCATTTTAGTCAACTTTCTTCGTCTAACCATTTTAGCCTATTCAAAAAGAGAAATGGGGTGGCACCACATTTACACAGTTAGTAGTTTCAGTATATAGGATTACATTTTTTAGTCTTTTTTTTTTTTTTTTACTTTAAGTTTTAGCCCTCTTCAATATATATTAAAAAAAAACGAGGAATGGGTTACGCAGATAAATGGGCCTGTCTTAATTTAAACACGACTCTTTAGTTAAATGAATTAACCTCATGTATATATATAAATAATTTGAAACGTATTGAATTTTGGGGTACTATTTTATTATAATTTTAATTATAATATTTAGAGATATATAATATCTTTTATATACATAGGTTTATACTTATAGATAATATATAGCTCATCCTGCCCGATATTGATATTATCTAGGAGAAAAAAAATTTTGCCCTATATTTAAATCTTGGGTGAGCCTAACCTATTTCTAAAAAATTTTGTGCCAAAAAAAATAATTAAACCCATCGTTCGTGGGTTTAACTGATGAAATGGTGAGATATGTGACCATTTAGAGCATGTTTGATTATTGGGGGATACTACTTTATTGTGGTTTTAGGTACAACATTTGGGAAGACATCATAACTCCTAAATGCATAGGTTTACGCTTGAGGGTAATAGACAACTCACTTTACCCAATATTGATATCGTCTAAGAGAAAGAGAAATTTCGCTCTACTCTTTAATTATTAATGAGCTCAACCCCTTTTTAAAAATTTTATTAACTAGAGATATATAAACAATTAACTCATTCTCATTTATGAAAAGGATTTAAGGCTAGTGAAAAAGGATACAATTATTTTCTCATCACATCATAAATCAATATTCAAATCTTACCTGAGATGTGTTTATATTTAATACTCAATACTATTTTAAATTAAATTTCTTTCAATAAAAAAATACTCGTGTTGAGAAAAAAAACTCATTCCAATCCGCTGCTATTTTTCATAATATTATTGATACATAAAACAAGCTTATCTGATCCTTCTATGAACTCCTCAATTATATAAGGATTTCTCATTTGGAAAAAGATGTAGTCTTAATCTTTTCAAAACAAAATAGAGGGTCAACCCATTTGACCTGTGGATGTAAGTACGGTCGACAAAATCCCAACTCTAAAAGGCGCTCGCGCACACACACATTCTGATTTTCCATATGTATATAAAACTAAAGGGACTGTATCAAAAAGAAAAACTAAAGGGATTAAGTATAACAAAGGGACAAATATTTTACAATACGTGCAAAACGATATTTAAATATCTTTTAAAAGATATATTTATATTTATTATCGAATAATATTTTAAATAAAATTATTTCTAATAAAAATATGAACAGAGGATATTAGTATATTGGGAATAAAGCACCAAGACCTACCACATACATATTGGCACCCCATCTTTATAGCTGGTATATGTATATCCATCTCCAAATGTTATCATTTGACCAGACAAAACCAGCTTGTTTGCTCCTCAATCTTATCCGAATTCATATTTCTCTTATCGTTTTCTTTTTCCTAAGAATCAGGAAAAGCATATTACTTTTGACTCAATTATATATATACTTTCAATGTAACTATTATGTTTTTTGGTTCTATTTTGTCATTATGATTTGATATGTCATCAATTTTTTTTCTTGCAAATTAATATGTTTATATATATATCATCATCGTCAGCCTAAATCAATGCATATGTTATAGACTTATAGTATCTAAAATTAGGTGGCTTCTCCACACCAAATCTTGGAAAACAAAGGAGTTTGTTCATAACTTCTTCTATTTTATAAGATCTGGAATATTCTTGATTCCCAAGGAAAAAAGATAGACAATCTTACTTTGAAATCCCGAGTTGCTAATTCTGACTGGTTAACATGATATCTTTTTTTTACAAAAAGAAAACTTCGCATGCATTAACAAACATAAGTCCAACTGGGAAAGGAGCTCAGTAGCATTTTTACATCAGAGATTTTAAGTAACTAAGTTGCCATTGACCTCTACAAGAAGAGCAAAGCAGCTTATCCTGGGAAGTCTTGAGTAAATGACAATAAAAAGGGAGAGACGTTGGCACACTATATTATATGTGTGTTTGGATAGACTTTTAGAAAAATACTTTATGGCAAAAAAGAGCTTTTTGGTTGCTTTTAAAAAAGGGTTTTTGTAGAAGAGTTTATGGAAAAAAAAGTTGTTATAGATAAATGAGTGTTTGGATAGTTATTATCAAAAGAATTTCTGTAATTGAAAAATTATTAGAAAATGTATGATTTTATTAAAAATATTAGAGATGATATATGGTAAAAAAGAGAGAGGAGAGAGGAGAAAATAGTGTGTAAAAAAGAGTGAATAGAGAAGAGAGATGAAAGAGAAGGGAGGGTAGAGGGTAGAGATGAGAGAGAAGAAAGGGTAAAGAAGAGAGATGAGATATTGTAGGAAAGATAGAGGAGAGAGGAGAAAGAGGAGAGATAGTGTAAAAAAGTAAGGGTAAAATAGTAATTGAGTATTTCATAAATTCTTTTACTGTTCCAAAAGCTACTCCAACCAGTTTATCTGAAATTATGGTTTAGTCTATAAGACTTTTTGGACAAATATAACTGTTTATTTTAAAAAAATTTAAACCAAAGTTTGCGCCAAAAATAATTTTAAAACTATAATTTGGGGGTTTTCCAAATATACCCTATGAGAATTATGGGTTCATGATTTCAAATTTAGACAAGTCTCTTTTTATAGTATTTTGAATAGGTTTATTTCTAATAATAACAAGATATTTAGTAAAAAAACGACAAGTCCCTTTTTCTACCCACCAAAAGTATATCATTATGTGGGAATGTCCAGTGTAACAAAATACTCCCAACAGAACAGAAAGAAATTGAGAATTGAACAAAGGCTATTAACCAAAATAAAAAATAAGAATTAAGTAAAGAGATTATCCAACGGAATTCCAAAAAAAAAAATGTTCAATATAATTAACCAAAATGAGTTAATAAAAAGCAGGAGAATAAAAGATAAGATAACTGATTAGTGTGATTACATCTCACTTGATTCTATTCCTTATCAACTTTCCATAGACAAAGCTTCTTTAGTGCATGGGTTTCTTTAACAGAAATTACGAGAGAGGGATCTTTGATGAAAATTTGCCTCCAATCCTGAATTTAGATCAATTTTGTTTGTCGTCTCCTCAAAAAGTACTTTCATCATATATTTAAGCTATGTAACTCCTTTTTCTTTCACTTTTTCTCACTTAATTAGAATTTAGATACTTTTATAACGCCAAATTAGCTAAGCAATTAACTCGATGAACCAATGAATTTGGTCTAATTTGAATCTATGTAGACATATATCAACTAGTGCTTTGAGTTAATTTCATGCATACAAGTTGGCCTAATTGTCTTAATTGTCTCAAAGATAAGTACTTTTTAAAATCCCCAATATTGGTAGTTTTGTCAAATTAGTATAGCACGCCCAAGTTCTTCTAAATACTATGTTAATACTCAGCCTATATAGCTTCATCATATTAATGAATCAGCTGATCTTCTAATTGATCTGATTAAAAATTTTAGACGAGTCAATCTGATTAAATTTTATTTTTTTTTTTTTTCTGTAATTGATCATAAAATGACGTTATTTTGAATTAAAAATAAAAAAATAATAATAGTTTATCATATTTGTGTTTTTTATAGCTTTATTTTATTGGATTATACATAATTTATACATGAGTATTCTATTTATTATTGGATTAATGCCTTTTTTTTAATATTACACCAATCCCTTTTTTATGTAAATATTATCATTTTTAAGGTTATATATTAATATTTATGTATATTTTAATAATGATTATTTTAACTTTGTTTCAATCATGGTTAGACCATTAATCTATATTAAATCACTACATTAACTTGTTTAATAATTGGGGAGATTTTAATACCTTCCCCAAAATCTTCATTACCCCTTCATCTTTATGTCACTCCCGACCAGATTGAAGGATAAATCTTTGCTTGCACTTCTTTCTCTCCTCCATGCATGTTTCAACAAAACTAGAAACAATGAAAAAGATGGGATAGTTACATCTCAAGATGGAAATTCCTTGTAATAACTTGTAGGGTTGTGTTCATCTTCACCTGTGGTTCGATTGGTCCGATGTTACTGGAGGAATTAAACAATAATAAAAATAGTATTCTTTCTCTTCCTTATTATAAGAACTCCCACATATTTCATAATATAATATTTATTGTGTAAAATATTAATTTTCACTTAGTATTACTAACTCACTATAAAACTTCCTAATTAATTAACTAAACTCCTCTAAATAATGACTTTTATTTAAGGTAATTTTAATATTTTACAGGGAATAACTAATTTTAATAAACTTTGATCTAAGTAAAGTTGTTATCGAATGTTTTGCTGTTTATAATAAGGATACTAAGTTTTACTTTTCAAATCAAATGATGGGACATATAACTATGCCATTTCCTTTTCCGATATGTTACCAAGAAGATCGAGAAGAAGGACTAATGAAATGAAGAGATTCACATTTTTTTTCTTAATGTAGATGGAAAAGCAAGCTATAGCGACATCATTCTATGTATGTCTACAAACACACACTTTTGTTTGTGCAATTAGCTAGAATGATTGATATAAATACTTAACACACGTTACCAACTAACATGGGTTAAATATAATAAAAAGATATAGTTTTTTATAACTTGATAAATTAAAATTTAAACTTTTATTAAAAGATATATTTATGTTTAGTATTTAATAGTATATTGATCATGATTATGTCTAAAAAAAATATAATAAATATGCAATATAATTATTTAATAAGGATAACCTTAAATTTGGAGGGCAAAAACCCTATAAAAAAACAAAAAAACAAACCCTGAAACAGCATGAAGTGAGAGGACATTATTAAGGAATATGCAGGTGGCGATGTTTTCTCGCTGTGTCTCTGCCCTCTCAATGTCTCAGTTTCAGAACTCTGTAGTCTTAAAGCCACAACTCACCTCTTGGTACCATTTCATAGTTCCTTTCGGCTTTGCATGTGAGCCCATCTTGCCTTATATTCTTAATAATTGACGCTCAAACAGTGATCCTCTTCGTAACTCTTCCCCCAATTATTTCTGCTTTTCTTTTTAATTTTTTTATTTTCTTCCTTCTTTTACTTCTTTATGTTCTGTGCTGAGATAATTTATTTATTTTTACTTAAACCTAAGTATTTTTTTATTGGAGACAATTATATTCGATGCACTATCAAACACTAATAAATGTGAACACTTCTTCCAATGAATATTTAAGTTTGAGTTTATCATATTATGAGAGATTTACCGTTTCTATTAGATCTAACTCCTATTAGTTATATAAGTTAATTTATATATTTTTATATTAGAATCAATCATATTTAAGACATTATTAAATATTAAATGTGATCATTTTTTCAATAGATATTCAAATATCTAGTGTGTCACGTTACGAGGGATTAACTCATTCTACTATATCAAATTCCCCTTAGTTAAATTAAAGTCATTATTATATGTAGGATGCATATGGTCAACATAATACTTCCAAGAGAAGAATCGGGCTGAATTAAGCATTGCAAATAAAAGGAGGGTCTTCTTAATCAACCAAAAAGCAAATATTATTTCTGGGGCCCTTCAAAATTGTCAAACTAATGCAAAGATTATAGTAATTGAGTAAATCAAAAAGGTCAAAAGGATTTTTAAATGCCGAATCGGCTTCGCCGATTTGATTAGAATCATGTTTCGTCTCTGATTTGATTATTTACCTCAAATTTAGAAAGTGATATACAAAACTAGTCCAAATTAAAATGTCCAATTCAATCAAATTTTATCAAATCTTGGTCAAATATAATAACTGTATTAAAGTGAAGAAAAATGCTGGACCACAATAATTTCTAATTGGTCAAAACATATCTACGGGTCTTTTTTTGGTCAGATTCACCTGTTCTAATTTATAGCAAATTGTCTCAAAGGTGTAAAAGATGGAATTATGCAATATTACCAATTAAAATTTTATTTTAGATTCTCATAAATGGCGTATTTTTAATTAATTAGTTATATAATTTATTTTTATTAATTCAGTCATCTACAAGTGAAATCTCTCTATTTATTCCTTCATAAAATGTTTCTCTAATTCGGTTCTTCACAAAGAAACATAAAAATCACTAATAATGATAATAATATTGTTCTACAAAAGCAAGGCTACTCATATTAAATATTAAAGCAAGGCATACTTTTTTGTATAAAAATATCAATATAAAATATTAAATCTAACAGAATAAAGGTTAACTCATAATTTCTCTTATGTTGTAAAAATTGAATGACATAAATTTAAGATTTTTTTTATTGCCTACTCGGATTACTGGAGTTTTACCCCGACTACATTCGAACCTGGTTATGGTGGATAAATCTTCCAATGGAAATTTTTTGCATACACCAAGGCTCAAATTCAAGAACTTGTTTAAGCGATACCGAACTGTTTAGCACTCGGACTAACCCATTGATCAAATTAAAATATCTTGTTACATCCGAAGTTCTGAATCCTGAAATTTTACCGACACTCTGATATCTTTACCATTCAAGTTACCAACACACCCCACAAAATATTTTAATATAAGAATTCTCTTAGACGAAATATGGTCAACCAAAAAGACGAATCTACATGTATCAAAAAAAAAGAAAGAAAGAAAGACGAATCTACAATTCAATCTCACCCATGCCATGCATCTCCCCACCAAAAAAGAAGATGGAACCAATTAAACCAACCGGATCTTAAATCACTATGAATGAAATGGTAAGTACCTGAAGATATTAAGAAGATAGTATTTTACATACAAATACATGATTCCCAAGTACAAAGAAAAGGGTCCATCTATAGCATTATTGCTCAAACATTTTCTCATGGGAAAGCATCTCCGAGTCAAAAAGGGTCAATTCCAGCAATCCCCATTGTCTTCTTACCCAAAAGCATTATAGCTACGTGCATGCCTCCTAGGTGAGATAAGTAGTGTATTGAAGAAGTATATGACACAAATTATACTACTATTTATACAGAATCTCTCATCATTAGGTCAAGTAAAAATTTCACCTTACCTCAAATTTTGGGATCCTGCCACAATAACTTGCCTCAAATATTTAACCTACCGAAGTGGGATTTCTCTTCCTTTTGCTCGAAGAAAGTGGCTTAAGAGGGTATTTAGGTCAAAAGAAACTACAAAGTACTGGAGCTTGGGTGATAAAAAAGAATGCTATTTTAGGAAACTAAAAAAAAGTCTAAAATCCATTTAAAAACCACTTTGAGGAAGTAAGAGCATGAGAGGCTGAGGCAGCAATACTACTAGTGCAAGCCAAGCCCCTCTCAAAAAAAAAAAGCCATAAACAAATTGTCTCAGCAGTTACCTTCAACCTGTTCTTCCTCTCTGCTGCCTCCAAAGTACTCTAACAAGAAAAGAAAGGAATTATATTCATCCGCCTACAAATACCTCTCTCTTTCTCTCCATTCAAGAACTCTTCAATTTCAGAGTCTCTCTCTCTCACAATGGCAACATTTATCAGAAGAATGCCAATTGGCTATGCTTTTCTTGCTCTTTTCCTCTCTTCAGGTATCCTTTTGTTCTGTTTTGCTCTGCTTCATTCTAGTCTTTACTCTCTAATCTTTTTCCTTTCTTTGTTCTGGATAAAAAGAAGGAATCTGATACCATGATGCGTGCGATATGGTATGTGTGTGTGTGTCATCGTGTTAAGTAATAGTAGCACTAACTGATTTCAATACTGCTGGTTCAATCACAGATATAGGATTCTTACTTAGAGTGGCTTCCTTTGGGATTAACTATGGTCAGGTGGCTGACAACTTGCCACCACCAGAACAAGTGGTTGAACTCTTGACATCCTTTAAGCTCACAAAAGCAAGAATCTACGACACGAATCCTCAGGTTCTGTCAGCTTTTGCCAATTCCAACATTGAGCTCATCGTCACTGTAGAAAACGAAATACTCAACCAGCTAGATGATCCCAAAGAAGCACTTCAGTGGGTGAACAACCGCATCAAACCGTTCGTTCCTGAGACAAAAATCACAGCAATCCATGTAGGAAACGAAGTATTCACTGATGATGATCCAACTCTTATCCAATACCTCGTTCCTGCTGTGGTTAACATTCACAATGCAATTTCTCAGCTAGGCATTAACACAAACGTCATGGTGACAACCCCAAGTTCCCAAGCAGTTCTCGATCAATCCTATCCTCCTTCAAACGGCAGCTTCAAGAGCGAAATCTCCGAGATCATGACTCAATTCTTGGACTTCTTGTCACGCACGAAATCCCCATTTTGGATCAACGCCTACCCATTTTTTGCCTACAAGGACGAACCATCTCAAATCCCACTCGAATACGTTCTATTCAATCCCAGCCCAGGAATGGTGGACCCGGTCACGGATATACACTACGACAACATGCTATACGCCATGGTGGACGCGGTTGTGTTCGCGATTCAGAAACTGGGTTTCGACGGAATCGAAGTGAAAGTATCAGAGACAGGATGGCCATCGAAGGGCGACTCCGATGAAACAGGAGCGAGCGTTCAGAATGCGGCGACCTATAACGGGAACTTGTTGAGAAGGCAAATTGCGAACGAAGGGACGCCTCTGAGGCCGAAAATGGGCCTGGAGGTGTATCTGTTTGCGTTGTTCAATGAGGATTTGAAGCCTGGACCGACGTCGGAGAGGAATTATGGGCTGTTTCAGCCTGATGAAAGTATGGTTTACGATGTAGGGCTTTCTAACATAAAAGCATCGGCATCATCGTCGGCGTCGTCTTCGTCATCAGATTCTTCAGTTTCTATTGACTCGTCTGCCACTAAGGTAATTAGTTTCATTTGTTTTCAGATTTGTGAAAACTTAAAAGTTCGGTTATAGCTGCGTATAGTTGTATCTAGAATTAAAGGGGAAGCAGGAAGCTTCAAAACAAACTAGTTTTACTAACTTGTGTCAGTTATTAAGAAAGTTGATTAATTTTTTTTAATTATTGTTGATAAAATATTAAATAAAATAATTTTAAAAAATAAATAAAGATAAAAATAAATTTTATATTTAATAATAACATTAACTTTTAAATTAAATTTTAGATTAAATATCCATAGAATACTATTTTAAAAATACACACACACACACATATATATATATATATATATATAATTAATTAACTATAAATGAATGTTGCAATAACCGTATTGTGAAACAGAGAGCAGCCAAGGATTACAATATTAGATTGTGGACGTGCTGGGTGCTGGTGTATTTGCTGACTTCAACTTGTGGGACAACTGCTTAAAACAATTAATTAGGTATATATATATTCTCTATCTTTCATTAATCTATACAAATAAATAATAATAGTACACGACATACTATTCCATATCACATGTACATACCATATTTTAAATTATATTTTCCATACTTCCCAATCCATTATTCTTTGCCTATCATTTTCCTCTTAACAAACCGTATTCCTATACTAAATAATCACATCCACTTTTTTTTTTTTGGTATATATGCTCGACACTAGGGGCAATTCAATAATATATCTTAATTTTTTCTTAATAATTACACATATTAAAAATATATAAATTTAAAGTGAGTTTGAGCCAGCATGGATATAATTTAAATATAAAAGATAAAAATATTTATCATTTAAATTTTATGAATTTAATTTAAACGGTTCAAATTTCATCAGACAACATATTATTGTGAAAAAAAAAAAAGCAATGAAGGTGGATCCATGATTTTACAGGGAATATGAGGAACAAGCTGTTTGTGGAGACAATGGAAGAGGGATCATTATGATGATGAGTACAGAGAAGGAGGATAGGACCAAGGAAATAGGAACAAGAAGCAAGTGAATACAGTTTGACTTGTTGGCATTCCGGCAACCCCCGTGTGTCCCTCCGACGCCATAAATGTACTTCACCCTCTCCTTAAACTGACCCATCAACAATAACATCCCATTCTTTTTTGGTCGCCTTTTTCACAATAATTACAACTACTAATCTGTATATATATATATACATTCTATCAATACTGAATAATCCTTAGCTTCCTCTCATTTTTCTTCTTCTTTTTATTTATGAAAATAAATATAGTAGCAGGAGGCATTTTGTCAGAATGAAAATGCATTCTTTTTTGTTGTAAAAAAACCATGGCAATTAATTTAACTTCATTTTAGTATTTTCCACGTATTAAATTAGTTAAAATGACTCTCTCCTTATCTAAATTTATCTTGAATATAGCGGGAATTCAAATCTTGTGGAGGCAAAAAAAATCACACTCGATTCAATTTTTTAATATAAGACTTAATTTATGATATAGAATATAACTCAAGTCTAATAATTTACTACGAAGTCTTAAAAAAATAAATTTAAATACAAAAAGAATTTAAACAATATAATTTTTTTTTAATTTCTACATTATAAGCTAAACTTATCATTTCCTCCTTTGTTATTATAATTTTTAAATAATTAAATCTTTTATTTAAAAAATATTATTATAATTCCTAAGAAGAGGAAAAGGTTTCAGTTTAGAAGAAAAAAGGGGCGGGGGGGACAAATGAAAGCAGAGGCTTATGAGATGGGGGATGGTCGGACACGTATAGAGGAGTTGGACAAGATGACATAAGAACTAACGTGGTGCACATGAAGGCCTCAAATCACATACCGGACGACATCACCCACCATCACTCTGTCTCATGCCATATTCAATATTTGCTCCTCAACTTTCCAATCTTTAGGTACTCCATTGCTTTGGCGGTGGAGCTCCTTTAATTCATGCCCTCCTTTCTCACTCATATTTGACTTCCGGTCTTCTCTAATGTAATTTGATTTAAGAAAAATCTATTGAGCATTTAAGAAAAGAAGATAGTTACTAAAAAAGTTTTAGAATAAATAAGCAACATTCATATAATATTATTTTATATATTAGAATTTATCATTATATATCACTTATTTGTTCTGAAATTTTTTAATTAGAATCTTATAATATTTTTTTTCTTTTATTTATACACATAATTCTTTGCTTCAATGGCGCCTTATAGCTCCTCTCATGAGAGAGATTGTAGGTTCAATATTCCAAGTGGTACCTATTAAAATGGGGTGGGCACGTGCGTGAGCCCCTCCTCTATGGGGAAGGGTTAATTTTTTTTATATTACTAATAGATTAGATTTGAGTATTGTTAAATTTAATATAAAATAAATATAATTTCATTTATATTTATATAACTAATTAGTTTTTTTTTAAAAAAAGGCAGTCATTGATGAAAAGATAAACATGAGAGGCCTTGCAGTTAAAATGATAAGAGTGATCGTCAACCTAAGATTCAAACCTTTAATATAGTGTTTGGTAACCAACAAAAGTTAATCTAACAAAAATAGTTAATTTTTCGTAATATAATAAATTAAAATTAAATTTTTTATTAAAAACAGTCTTCATATTTAATATCTATTTGAATATAATTATTTTTAATATGGGAATATTTATACTTAAAAGAAAATGTAAGGGAGACTAAATTTTTATCAACTATTATTAGACAATATTATATATTATATATGTTCCTACAGAATTTTCATTAGTATATGTAGCGTTGCCCTTGGATTTGAGCCATTCCACTAAATCTAACGGAAATAAATAAAAGTAGTTTTTATTTCAAGAAAGTTATATATTAGACAAAGTAGTTTTTTTTTTAATTTTCAAGAATCTTCAGAAAGTTATAATATAAATAAATCCATGACAATCTATAATTCATTGTGATCGTCTCTGGTATGTATCTGTCATCTAAAAGAGAAAAGTGAAAGGTCCATTGCATCCATATGAATAGGCCTTCATTCATCATGTCTTCCTTCCTTTCTTTGTTTTTTCCCCCTAATACAATTATCCGATATAAGTATTATCAAATCAAATTTAAGAATAGTTTTTCAAATATGTTTTGGAGAAAATTAGGAAAATATCTCTTCTTAAAAATTTTGTTGAAAAGACAAAATTTTATATAGCAAAAGCGACACTCTCATACACAATTTAGACAATTTTTAATACACAGAATAATCTTGTTGTGGTTATAATTTAGATAATTTTTACTAATAAAAATTTTAATGGCGGACTTTTCCCAAATTCCCATGTTTTATTAATATAAAATTAAAGTACTTAGTTTTATTTGAAGAGAATAAGTCTATTTTACGAAAGCCAACCATTTTAGGTATGATTTACTCTCATACAAAAAAAAGGAGAGAGAAAAAAAAGATTTTTGTTTATAGGTGATTCTGTTATAGAATAGTTTAAATTCTTTAAGGACTGTGAAATTTGTAAAGTAGTATTATTTTGTAAGAATCTGTAAAGTCGTAATTTTAAAATAAAAAAAGTAAGGAGATTGTAAAGGGATTGAAAAGTGAGGAGAAAATCTTAGTTCTTAAGAATGTTATGTCATTCCCCTTGGAAATGGTTTTAAAATCCTCAGATGCATGCAGCTTGTCAAATATATATATGTACTTAGTATCTTATAAAATGATTAATAAAATTAAAAAAATAATAAAATGTTATATCCTCATTATCCTTTATTTTTATATAAAATTATAAATACAGTTGTAACCACATATAGTTGTAAATATAGAAATAGAAGTACTTTTAGTCAACTATACTTTGAGTAATTGAAAATTATGTTTTTAGATATGCAAGAGCTACTAACTTTTTAAGCAATTTTTATATATTAAACATGTAAAATAACAATTTTAATTATGAATTTTTATCATCTTCCTATCTCTTTATATAATTATTATTCTACCTCATGTCATTTCTAATCATTTATTTATAAAAAAATTATTCTGATAATAATTATTTAAATATTTATTTTTTTAAAATAATTTTTTATACAAAATATATTCTTCAATACCTCTTTAATTTTTTTTCGAAAATATATTCTCTCAAAGATAAACTAAACACCCCCTATGATACGGCCTTGAATGCTTTAGGTACTTGTCCTTGGGGGGTCATGTCAAACCCATCTCTAATGCTGTTTGAACTCCTAAACAGTTTTAAGCTACTCAATTTTTTTTCATACTTTGAATGAAATTAAGAAGACAAAAAATATCAACACATTTAAGACAATACTATATATATATATAGCTGTTAGCTGTTAGGTCCATTGCTAGAAAAGCATTCGATGTCGGTTAATTAAAGTCTTGATCTCGGCTACCTAATACTAATTGATATGATAATTACATAAAGTCAGGGTTAGATAAAGATTGGTGAAAATTAAGGACGACAATAACAATAATCCTTAACATATTTGGTGGGAAAATCAAAATTGCTCTTGTTGAGAATGAGATCCTAGAGCTTGCTAATATGTTTAAAAAAACTATTGAGTTTGAGCATCGTAAATTAAAAAAAGAATACTTTAGCACTATCAAAGAGCAATCTTTCTCTTCAAGCCTAATTATACTTAAATCCGAGCTCTCTGCAACCAAACCAGCATTAATACATTAAGTCCAATCAGAATACTTGAATTTGAATATGTCGATAAATGCATTAGTACAAAAATAATGTTTACCAAACTTAGAAAAAATGATTTTTTAAACAGATTCTAATAAAAAGCGTGGTTTAAAAAATTTAAAATTTCTTAAAATAACTATATAATTTATGTTAAAAATTATTTTTTAAATTAGTTGTAACTAGAACCAATATAAAAAGTAGACTTTTTAAATCTGTTCTAAAATATAGCTCCTATTTCTAAACCGGTCACCCTTTATTTCTAAACCTTATCCTCCATGACAAATTAAAAAAGGGTTTCAAGGATTTAACTTAAGTACTTTGTACTCGTATGTGTGAAATGGATTCCCAAAGAGTGGCCCTTTCAATGTGTAGAACTATGCTTAGTACCTGAGAACACAGCCCATCTGCTATGTTTAGTAAGCCATCAATTCAGAGGAAAATAATGAAGGCACTGTGCATATGAGAGAGTCTTTTGTCCATTTTCAAAGTGTTGTTGGCGATATGTTTTCCATTATTTGAGCTGTGTGTCTCCCCTCTTGAATTGAGAATCATAGCCTTTTATCATGGCCATGCTCAAATGTTAGGGAGCAACGGTGAAAAACAATGTTTTTCATCATTTATAACTGCACTTGTCAAGTACCTTTCAGATTTTAATTCAACAGCTATATCATCTATCTAGCTAGCTCCACAATGTTGAATCCCTTTTTAACTCTTATCTTTAAGGTCATTTTGTTTTCCAAAATCCATCTCAACTCCAAGTGTATTGACACTTCTACTAGTACACAATAATTCTTCTACAGGTGTGTTTAGATATTTTTAGAAAATAATTTATAGAACAAATATTTTTGAGTAGTTTTTGAAAAAGAACCTATAGAAAATAGCTTATAAAAAATAGTTATAAATAAATAAGTATTTAGATAATTATTATTAAAAATACTTTTGTAATTGAAAAATTATCAGAAATGATATAATTTTATTAAAAATAGGAGAGAGAATATAGGAGAAATAGTGAAAAAGAAATAGGAGAGATAATATAAAAGATAGATGAGAGAGAATAAAGAAGAGTAAATAGAGAGGAGAGAGGGTGAAAAAGAGATGTGAGAGGAGATAGGATGTAAAAGATAGATGAGAGAGGGTGAAAAAGAGATGTGAGAGGAGATATGATGTAAAAGATAGATGAGAGAGGGTGAAGAAGAGTAAATAGAGAGAAGAGATTATATAAGAAAAAATAAGGATAAATAGTAATTGAGTAGTTCATAAATTATTTTACTGTCTTAAAAGTTACTCCTATCAGCTTATATAAAACTATAATTTAGTTTAGAAATCTTTTTAGATAAATATGACTGTTTGTTTTAAAATTTTTCTAAACTAATATTTGAGCCAAAATTTTTTTTAAAATTATAGTTTAAGAGTTTCCCAAACATATACTACGATAAAGCTTTTACCCTAGTTGTCGTGATAACAGTATAGAAAATATAATTGATAGCATTTTTGTAAATAAAATGAGTGAGAGTATTAAGTTTTTGTACCAATATCATTAACAATAAGTATAAAACACTCTTTTTACATTGGTTAAAATAACATGTATAGATAATTATTTAAATTATTTATTTTATTTAAAAAATTATATCTTTCTACACCAGTTGCACAAATAACAGTGTAGAAAGTGAAGTGATTTTTTTTTGTTCTCCTATACATCAATTAAATACAATAATGTAGAAAATACTAGGCTAAGAACTAGTGTAAAAAGTTGAAAACCTTTTATAAACTAGCGTAGAAATTATTGTGGTACAAAAGGTGTTTATGTACTGGTGTTCTTGGGAAAATTCATTGTTAATTTGGGGCTTGAGAGATCCATAAGGAATGTGAATGGGTCCCATGTGTTTACAAAACCAGTTTCTGAAAAAGGGGAAATTAAATAAAAGTATGGAATAGGATGTTTAAATTCATTACACTTTGAATTTGAATTTAAAAGATAAAATTGGAGGTTTTGATGCATGTTGGGTTGGGTTGGGTTGGAACATAAGGGACATGGATTTTAATATGGAATGGAAATTTGAGAAAATTGGAGAAAGAATTGAGCCTGTACAGATATAAAATATCAAAAATACTCTTTGCTAAAAATATTTTATGATTTAATGGAGAGGGGCAATTCAGTCTTTTTGCTTTAAATTATTTCATATCCTTCTATTTTTTTATTCCACTAAATATAACTCAATAAAATATACTTTTTAGATCCTAAAATATAATATCTAATTTATAATATAAATTAAATCATTATTATCTTGTTTACGTTTATTCCTTAATTGGCTTGGCTCACCTCAGGCTGAAATGATGAATGAGTCATAACGAGTTGGACTATTGAATTATTTAAACATATTTAAATAAGTTAAGATTCTCCCTCCAATGATATATACTCCAACCATCCCATGAATTTATTATCTAAACAAGCCATGAAATGTAAAACAAACATACTTTGTTTATAGATATTATCTTATTTTATTAGAAATAATCATATTCAAGATACTATTAGACACTAAATTTGGATACTTTTTTCAATGAGGATTTAAACTTTGGATTATCATTTTTTTAGTTGTCTACCTAATTCACCGAACGTTGCCTCAACTATATCTAAATCTGACTTGCGTCACGTATTTAGCTATGGTAGGTGAGTCTTTTAATAGAAATTTTCTGCATACGCTAAGGCTCAAACTCAAGATTTCGCTTAAACGATACCAAATCGTTTATCACTCGAATTAACCCCTATTATTAGATACTAGTTATTTTCACTATACTAACCCCTATTGGTCCAATCAAGCCATTGAATCAAAGCTTTTGTTTTTTGTACAAATGAAATTTTTAAAAAAATATAAAATTTACGTATGATTTAAAAATAAGATAATTTTTTTTATTTTTAAATAATATTAATATTGGATAGATGATATATATATATATATATATATTAACCAACGATAAAAAGTTGGGCCACAGTTTTTCCCCCTCAATTACGAGTTCACGGTTTTGAGCCAGTGACTTTAATTCATGAAACTAAACTGTTCCCACCATCAATCAAGCATAACAAGTACAAATAATTGGCCTGATCATTTACGACCACACCAATTTTATATCCTATATTGAATATTGATTGATCTTGATGCCACATTGATTAAACTATTTTTTTAAAATTAATTTAGATGTTTATGCCTTATAAATAACATGATGGCTCATTGATATTGTTTTATACATATTGATATATATAACATAAAAAATTATAGAAAATTGATTTTCACATTGTTGATAAATTTAGTGATAGTGACGGAGTATACGGCGCGAGATTCAAATCGCGTAGCCCCAAAAACTGTGATCTCATTTCGATGGCTCTCTCCCCTCAGCAATGGCGCTTCCCTCCGGATTCCATGCACGACTTCAAGACATGGAGAACACTAGAAACCAACGTCTGTCTCTGCTTCAGGTTCATTTTAATCCCTAATTTTTTTATTCGGCCAAGAAAAACATATAAGATATGACTCTGTGTTTAGAATCGTCATGATTTTTTCTTCTGCTGCATCTCCCCTGATGAACTATGTGAGATCTTTTGCTGCTTGGTTGCCAAGAAAATGCACCGAGAGAACGAGAATATAGATTGATTATCTCACACTTTTTTTTCCTTTTCGACTAGAGTTAGGCATAGATTTAAGTTTTCCGGCGCAAGTTTTGGATTCATCTTCTTTACATGCGTAATAATCCTGGTTGCTTATTCATTATCGAAGGGGAAAAAACTTAAAGATACCGTTCCTATGAGTGATTAGCTATTTTGAAGAAAAATTTCACCGGATTTTCATGTTTACTAGTGAGAATTTCTGAAAAGTTTTACCTGAATTTAATCAAGGAAGACAAACGGGCAAAATTCCAGGATTTCTTCTATGGAAACTTATAATAAGTAAATGTGTTTGAAGGCCGAGAAAGAGTTGCAGGCCAGGAAGTCACAGGTTCTTGCTTCAAGTGTAGCAAATATCAGGTCCATGGAGCAGAGGTGCTTCCTGCTCGATAACAAAGTAGCATTGAGGAACTACAAGATTCTGGTTTTCAAGTCTGAAATTGAGAACATTGAAGGGAAATTGGAAACTGGAGCTTTTGAAATGAGTTGAATTAAAGATCATTGAGGTGTGTGATTGTATTATTGTCTGAGTATAATTATTTGATTAGAGTTAGGTATATTTTAGGTCTTTTCAGAGTGAAATAGAGGAGCTTGAGGAGTTGGAGAGGAACAAAGATAGCTTTTATGAAATGAAGGAATTCAAGGACAATGCAGAGAAATTTGTGGGGGGATGTCGAATAGAAGTTGAGAATTTTAGACAAAGAGTAGTGTTACTATTCATGACAGCTAGTGAACTGTGCTAAAGTAAAGCCATCATCAGTCTATAAATATTAAATAGTCCAATTCCATTACGTAGGATAATGAAATTTGACTTCAATCCTAATTCCCATAGAACAACTCATGATTTTGTCTCTCCCACATTACATAGACTCCGAATTTTTGATGCATAACATAGGAAGTCAGAAACTGCTGACTCTCTTGTAGTTTGGTTTAAATGGCCTAGACTGAATCATGCTGGTTATCACCTTTCCTAAAGAGCTTGAAATGTGGTCATATGCAGGGAATGTGAATGTGGTGATTCATTCATGGGGTTTTCCCTCCTAAACGTTAATTATGTTTACTCTATCAAGCTTCTCATGTTGCGCTCTCTCTTTTTACTTTTCAGCTGAGGTCTTCTTTTTTGGAACTTAAGAGGAACAAATAGAAATTCATGTGATTGTGAGATATCAGCTGCTGAAATGAGGAAGTCAGAACTTGTAGCTGCAAAGGAAAATTTTGATACAAGATTGGCTTCTAATTACCACATTAAAACACAGCTCCAAAAGCAGCTTCAAAACATTCTGGTCACCCAAGCTCAAGACAGAAGAAGCAAACCATCTCAGTCTCTTGCTGGTCGGAGGGCGGCAACTCAATAAACAAAATTTAATCATGGCTTGCAATCACTTTTGCTTTGAAACATATATTTCTTTCATTACAAATTGATATCATTAACGTCTAACAAATCCCTAAACTCATAAATTCACCACCTCCTCTATGTTAGGCATAAGATGGAGTTAATAACAGAAATTAATCTATCATGAGATATCTAAGATAAATGGAAGATTTTTTTTTACACATATAGTATAATTAAATTAATAATAATGATGTAATTATAAGATCTAACAAGTAACAAGACATGATGTTTTAATTATACAAATATTATTAGAAACATTTAAAGAAACAATTAATTGAATTGAATGAGAAACTAACCAAATTTAAACATTTTTTAAGAAATAAATGCTTTATTGATAGACCAATATATATTATAAAATATATAACAAATCAGAATTTTATAAATTATGATTATGATTGTGATATGATTGGTCAAACTTATTTTTTGAACTGGATAATAAAAAAAAGTTCCAGTTGCAATAAAAAATTATAGAATTGTATCAAAAAACAAATCATAGAAATTCCAATGGGCCTCACAAAGTTGATGCCCAATTTGGCATTTTCATTTCCATCAATTTACAGGCCCGATAAGATAGAGCAAGTCCATCATCAATTACACAGACAACTGTTGACACGTGTTTCATCCCTATTGACCAACGTTACAAGGAACGAATAATGTTCCTAAATCCTCTAGAATCTTCCATGTTTAACAGAGAAAAAGTAGGAAACCCTAATAAAGGAGTTATACAATTCCCAAATTGTCCCCATTAATCCATTATCTTTGAATTATTTACTTACATTTATTAGGAGCTTCTAGCCTTTTCCGGTTCCACACGATATATAAAAAAAAATCTTCAAATCAACGTCACCGGACTTCGCCCTACGTTTGATCAGTTTCTTCACGTTCCTCTTGTCTACTTCGTTAGCTAAAGCAATGGCTGACGATTTGGCATTGGATTTGGAAGAGCTCCATCACTTGCAGAGCATCGCAAAACGGCCCCGAAGCATCTCTCTCCTCTCCTCCGAGATTAACAACCTGGAAAAGGTTTTTTTTCTTGGAGATAGAATTTATCATTCGATTTTGTTTTTCGATTGTGTTTTTTATTTATTTTCCACTCTTGGATTTTTTTTTTGTTAATGATTTGATTTTGGCATGGAGACTGTTCGAGTAATAGTTTGTGGTGGTGAGAAATGATTGTGATTCTTAGAAAGGGAAAATCTGACAGATAAAATCTTCCCTTCATTTGTTGGTTGTTAGTGAGTTCGAAATTATGATAGTTAAATTATTGATATTGATTGATGTGCAAATAAAAACTTGGCACATGTTTTTCTGTTCGTGTCGAGTTTCTTTGTGTTTATTGAGTTTGCTATGCTTGCTCGTTTTTAAAATTCTTCTATAGCATCATCCATTACGTTTTACTCTCTTAATCCGAATTTGTGAGAAACAGTTTATAAATGATAGCTTTGTCATGCCATAAAGACACACGAAATGAAAGTCATCTTCTGGTCTTTCAAAGATTCATTTCGTTTGAGTATTCCAAAATAAAATTCGTTGCTGTTCTGTTAGCCATACCATATAGCATCATGATTTGGAAACAACGTCCTAAACAATTCACCTTGATAGCAAGGTGATTCTGGATGTTTTAATAGCATATTAATCCTTGCCTTTAGTCAACAAGATCGCCGTTCATCACATTCTGAGTCATTCCTACTAAATTAACCTTCTCGAGAGTTGTTTATAACTTAAGGGATAGTATCTTTTGGATTCTGTTATGGTAATAAGCTTCTCAGATTTTGTGGTTCACAACTTGATTTCTTCATGTTTATTTTGGGGGCTGCTTAGTGTCTTTATAACAAGTAGAGTGCCTGTGGCATTTTTCATGTAGACAGTAATTGTTTGTCTGTGGATGAGGTGCTTCTGGTAATCAGACTAGTAGGGCTTAAGGTAGTGATTAATGCATATGAGAATGTTTTGGAGTTTTATTTCTTGGTTAAATTTTTGCATGTAGTGCCTAATGTCAAGTTTTGTTGATTTAATTTGCAGTTATCAAAGGGGACGCCTTCTGCGCCTCCACCACAGATTCCAGCTCCAATTTCAACTGGAACTAAGGCGCCATCTATTCCGGCGCTCAATTATGTAACACTTAGTTCATTCAGTTGGGATCAAGATAATGACAAAGTCAAGGTAAGAACAAATAATACTTATTTTTTTTTAATTATTATTAATCTTGCCACCTGTAGAATAAGGATATTAGGAGCCCTTCTCCAGATCAGGATTCTCACGAGAGGACATTTACTTGTTTGGCATTAATAAGCAATAACATCATTTTAGCTGCATCTCATTGAATTTTTCAATTTGAAGTAAATTAGCGGTTATGAAGGTTGTAAATTCCTTGTTGCTGCTACTACATGGTTAACACATTATGATCTTCTCTTTACTTGATGACTAAGTTTTCTTTCTTTTGTTTAATCTCTTGTTGCAGATATATGTATCGCTAGAAGGAGTTGAGGAGAATAAGACTGAGATTGAGTTCAAACCAACGTCCTTTGATGTCAAATTCCATGATATCCAGGGCAAGAACTACCGATGTGCTATGCCAAAACTGCACGGTGAGATAGTACCTGAGAAATGCAAGGTGTTGGTCAAGCCCACAAGGGTGATCATCACATTGGTCAAGGCTTCCAAAGGAAACTGGCTAGATATTCACTACAAAGAAGATAAGGTAGTGAAATGTTTGAGATGATGGTTATTTTTCCTCGACTTTGCAATAAGTTATCCTAATTCTTTTGTTTACTTGTTTTTTTTCACTTTCCAATGCTACAGATGAAACCTAATTTGGATAAAGAGAAAGATCCTATGGCTGGAATCATGGGCTTAATGAAGGTCAGGTTCCTCTCTAGTCTGCTAAGGATGTTATTGTTAATTCTTATTTCGATGATATTAGAGATTTTTCTTTTAAGAGTTCTGGTTTTCTCACCGTTACTATTTGATGCATAATGAGATTCTCATCTTAATCTTGATAAATTAGAAAGTTTGACAATGTTGATGATATAATGGTAAGAAACTTGATTTCCAAAGGTATAGCTATTTGTAGAACTACATTTAGATTCTTATCATTCACAGAAGTAGATACATCTGAAAAATAAATACGCATAGTACATAGAATATGGATAAGGGAAAAAATTATTGAAATGAAAATGAGGTGGGTTTCTAATTTTTTTTTTTTGAATGCATGGAAGTGTCAGAATTAGTTTGATGGTATTGCTTGTTTCTAAGGGTGGTGAATATTGTTGAGGAATGCAGAATATGTATGAGGAAGGAGATGAGGAGATGAAGAGAACAATTGCAAAAGCATGGACTGATGCAAGATCTGGAAAAACAGCTGACCCTCTGAAGGGTTACAAGTGAGAGAGAAGACGGATGTAATTCTTTCTTGAGCGTTTCCCGTTTGTAGAGCACGGATTGATTTCCTTAATTCGTCTCAAGTCGTTTATAGGTAGAGTTGCATGTTGGGTGGCCGTAGCCAAAAAGAGTCGTATGTTAGCTGGGATTAAGCTTATGTTTCTAAGTTTGATGTTTTTGGGGAAGAATATCCTTGTGTTTTAACCCCACATTCTCCTTTGATTATTAGGATTGTTGGGTTCATTTTCTGGCCTTTTGCGAGGGGTTAGCTGCGACGAATTTATCTTTGGAAATGCTATACACGCCTCCGAATGGTTACCCTTTACATTGAAATGCTTGCGTACATGTGCACTGACCTAAAACACTTGTTTAGTTTTAATTTGTGTTAAAATACGTAACAAATTGTATTATCAGGATGTACACGAAACATTCCATTTTCAAAGGAGAAAGCATTATATATATGAATTTATAAGGTGTTTTCAATATTTCAAACGCCCAATTTAAACATTAAATACTTCAGCGACAGGTATTGAAATTATGCATATATTTTATGAATTTATGGATTCTTGCAAAGATGCAAATATTACGGCTTTGTTTGGTTTATAGGGAAAGGTAGGTTAAGTTAATTTAAGATAGGAGAGGTTAATGAATAATGTTTTTTATTTGGTTTTGAAAGGGAGGAGAGGGGGGTTTAATTAAAAATTAATAAAAATATTTTTATCTTTTTATCTAAATTTATTTATTATTTATTTATAATATTTATATTAAAATTATTATTTTTTAATTTATAAATCTTAAATTTTTTTATCTTATTTATATATATAATAAAAATAAAAAATAAAATAAAAAATATGTTAAAATTTTAATATTATTTTTTATTAATTTTATAATTATTATATATTTTAATATAATATATAAATAATTTATTATACTTATTAAGTTTTATTATAATTATTATGCAATTAAAGAAAAAATTATATGTGAAAAAAATAAAAAAAAATTTGAGGGTATAATTGAAATATTAAAAAAAATTTAGGGGTATTTTAGTCAAAAAGGGGTCTTTAAAAACCCCCATTTTTGGAGGGGAGGGAGGGGAGAGGACTATAAAAAGACAAAAAAACTCCCCTCCCCTCCCCTCCCCTCTATTTTTCCCAACTAAAAACATTTTTTCCTCCACTCTCCTCCCCCCTCCCCTTCTAAAACCCTCCAACCAAACAAACCCTACAGGTACACCTTAAAATATTCCACGTATCCTGTATCGATTATCTCAAAACAGTCGTGAGTTGTAGTGCATGATCATTATTTAAATTATTCTTCAAAAATTGACAAGTAAAATAAAAGGTTATTTTTATTTTAAATTTTATACATGTTAAAATAATTTTATTTTTTAAAAATAAAAGTAAAAAAATTAAAACAGAACCATCTAATTAATCAGATTAGTGATAAATTCTTACTATTTATCAGTTCTAAGCGAACTTAAATACTATCTCTTATAACTATATAATTTAGATAAATTAAAAAAATTATTTGTAATAATAGTTAATTGATTTATTTAAAATATTCTATTTAATTATATATATTTTAACTATCTTTAATAAATATCTTTTTAATATAATTGGGATGAAAATTATAAATTTTAGAAATAAATTAAATTAAGATTTTATATTTAAGAATAAAATTCTAGCAAAGTTAATCCAGTTTGATAATACAGATAATATCATTAAACCAGATACTGAATAGTGAAATAAAAAGAAGCATGATACGGGAGTTACAAATAAAAGTATGCCGCTAAACATGAAACTAATGCCTTCAATTTTATTAATATTTTCTCCAGAAAAATCGTGACATCATCATACATGACACCTCTTCCTCCTCACCTTTATCTATGCTCTCGTTCTTCAAACCCTCGAAGGGGGTGCGTGTATAGGCAATTCAAGATATGAAAAAGCAGTCAAATTCAAAAGGCTCTCAGAAATTTGCGTAGTTCTATAAGAAGGCGTAGTATAATGGGATGGGGAAGAGCTACCAACTTACCGTAGCTAACTAAGCAAAACTACGTATTCTCAATGAAGAAGAATCTGACTACCGTAATCATCGTTGAACTTTTCATATTTGGGGGCTTGCAGATGAGCAGATGGACGTGTGTTCTTCAAAGCTACCTCTATATCTTCCGCTCTTACTGGCCCCACTCCTGGCAACTCTGCATTTCCACATTCACTGTTAGTTAACAAATAACCAACTCCAACAAACACTTGTCCTTAAGTTCCACATGATTGATTAATGCATATATGCTTCCATGTCCAAACTTTGTTCAGCTAAGACTGCTATAAACTTATTGACACAATTTTTGGAATATACTAGAACATGCTTAACTAATTTTATTAGATTTAGTTAAATTAGTTAATATAACACATTTTTTTTTTAGAATATCCTAATCATCTTCCTTAATTCTCCCTCTCTCTCTCTTCCTCTCTTACTTGATTATTATTAAAGAAGTATCAATAGGAGTAATTTAAGAAAAAATGATAAATATAGCAAATAAGTTTTATATTTAAAACTAAAATCAAATCTCTAAAGAAATGATTGGGGGCATCTCCGTGGCTACCATTAAATTCTATATTATATTAAGAACTGGAGGGAGTATTAAGAAATACATGAAATAGTCACTAATCATTGCTAAATTTTGCGTAGTGTCCATAGTAAGGGCAAGTTTTAGCAAATAATCGAATTGAAGCAAAATTTTGTAGATTGAATACCTTCTTCAGGAACCACTTCCTCTTGTCTCTGTTCAAGTTGTGACATGAGGCGTCTCAAGGGCTGCATTGCGGCCTCTTTACAAAGTAACCGAATATCTGAGCCTGAATATCCTTCTGTTTCCTCCACCAAGAAATCATAAGGGATCAGCTCCTCACCATCAAGTGGCGGAAGCAGTTCCTCAACCATCGCTCTTCTTGCTTCTGGTTCTGGAAGTGGTACCAGGATCTTTCATCATTGTCAAGGGACAACCTTCGGACTAGAATCACCAGAATTTTTATTCCCAAGATTAATTCTAGTTTGGCGTCATATGTGTGTGTGCGCCTGTGTGTGTGAATTGAACAAGATTTACTCTCCAGCATCAACAAAGTGAACCTCCATGAAGTCTTCAACTCTACACTAAACAATGAAATTGACAGTATATCTATGATATCTTACAAAATGAACCAAAATCCATCTCTAATATCTTGCAAATTGAACCAAAACAACAATGGCTTGCTGTATGTTTGAAGTAACTTGGAAAAATATAAGCCCGATAAACCTCAAGAATCCCAGACGAATTTTCCATTATTTTGATATGGAATAACTATGTAACCTAGTTGAAATGTCAGTTTCATTAGTGGGGAAGAAAGAAAATGTATTCCAATCACAATCTGAAAAACATGAACTCATGGAAAATGCCCCAGTGGTTATTTCATGCTCCAAAAAGCTGATATACAATATTTCTTTGAACAATTTCCTAGCCTACAGTTTAAAATGTCAGGAAGAGTACTATAATGATTGGACCTTGTGGGAACTGATGTACATTAGAATTGATCATGGGATAGGCCTTTTATAAATATGATGGGGAGCGCTAGAATAAATGTATTGTGTATAATTACAAGGATATGAATGTTAGTACAGCGTCGGTGTTCCCTGATGAATGTAATTGTTTATGTTTCTTGACTATTAACCCACACTATGTTGCATGTAGATCAAAACCCAAAGAGCAATTATATATTGGAAGGATACTCGCTTCTCAAGACGTCGGAGCATGGCTGCATCCAGTTCCCAGGGAAGATTTGTTGCCGCCAAAACAAAAACAAGTTCATTGGTTTTTGTCAAACCGTCCATCTGAAGTCCATTAGAATATTATAAGGCAACGACCAAGTCCCAAAGTGACAGCAAGTCCTAAGAATTACTAAGAAATTGTTGCAAGTACATTGTTCATACGTCTATATGTGGCAATACAAAAGAGCGGTGCTAAATCATGAAGCAGGACTAAGAAATCATGAAACAACTTTTATTGGATTCTTGAGGATTTAAGTGATGAAACAACTTTTACGTTTTTTAAAAAACAAACAATAATATGTAACTGCTAACTTTCTAAGATTGTATTACAGCACAGTATAGTCAATTTACTAGAAAGCTTCATCATAAGAAATAAGCACATTGAGCTCCAGCATTTAATGGATGAAACCATGTCAAGAGAGTTTTTCAACTCATGGTGGTCACCTGTATGAGTAGCTCAGTCTTAAGCCGTCTACTTGCTTCATGCTCACTGCGCGCTTCACCACGTTGACTGATGATTGCATCAATTTCATCAAGAAATATTGTTGAGGGTGCATGGTGCCGAGCTAACTCAAACAAAACCCTCACCAACTTCTCAGAATCACCTGCAATGCAAGATAAACTTCATAAATAGACAATTGATCTTTAGCAAATCATAATATAGGGAAACTGAAATAACGTTTACTTTGAAAAACCACTTTCTTTCAAGTAAAATAAGTGAGGATGAGTGTGCATATGTGTGTGTCTGTAAAGAGCCTGAGGATGAGTCTCGAACAGATGTTGTCGCCAAACCATGGGCAATCCAAAAGATTCAAAATAGCTGTGTTTGACCATCATAATCTTTGAACAGTTGTTACTTGTACCATCTCCAAAATTTTATTCTCATGCATCAGCGATAAAGAATGCCTTTAAAAAAACAAAAGAAAAATTATTAAAGCATGCCTCGCCATTTGCTAACAACAGATGATGCTGAAATATTGAAAAACGTAGTCTTGCACTCTGTTGCAACTGCCTTTGCAAGCATTGTCTGCAATATTCAAACCAAAATTTCTATTTAGTAATTCATGATACAATATGAAAAAATCAGCGCTTTAAATTATAAAAATTGATCTTTCGTTCTTAACTATTATTTTTTTTCCCTGCTGGAACATGAAACTCATTGTCAAAAATGACACATCATAATATATTCCCTAACAGTTTTAGCTAGCCACTGACAACTGAGATATAAGCCTCTGGATATTTTAATTGTTGCACAAACCTTCCCAGTCCCAGGAGGGCCAAACAAAAGAATCCCTTTCCACGGTGATAATAAACCCGTAAAGTACCTACATAAAGAAGGAAGAACACTTTGACAATGAGAAACAAATTTCATATTTTTACATCTGGCAATTTTATGTTTTTGCACATGCTGATGGTTAATTGAATCCATTAGTTTAGCATTTTTATGAACTAAATTCAACTGACAATGTAATAATAGTAAGTTCTAGCACTTGTTTAGATGAACATTTTAGTTTCTCCTTGAACTCAGGATCTTAAAATTTTCGCAAATATATTCAACATACACATATACACATGTTAACTCTATCAAGTATTCGATAATAGCACTTACCTGGGATACTTAATTGGCATCACAACAGCCTCTTTCAGTAAACGTTTGGCATTGTCTAAACCCTTGATGCTTTCCCACTTAACATCCGGGCTCCCACGAATAATATCCCTACAAATGGTATGATATGACATGTTATACATAAATGCAAATAAATCTTGAAAAACTAAAATAATACATGACAATCTTGGCCAACACACGTAATTTCCTCGGTGGAAGTTATTGTGTTTTGCAAGAGGGAGAGAGAAGAGAAAATTTACCTACATAAACTCTCTCCTAAAGCACGCATATCAGCTGATTCAAAAGGTGGAAGCAAAGGCTTTTGCCTGAAAATGTTAAGGGACACTTATCAGTAGAGAGACATTGAATGCTAGCATCCATAGTACTTCAGGTAACTTGAAAGATGATACTCCCAATAGTAACAGTCATGATGAAAGACCACAGGTTCATATCAGCTTTTAATTATGTTGAAACAAACTTAAGTGCATGATTTCATCGCCTTCTTACTTCTTTTTTTTGGTTGAAAAATGTTATCTTTTTATTCCTTTTATTTTGGTGCAAACCTAAGACATGTGTGGCATGCTCATATTTCAGCAAATTTACAAAAAAGAACTAAAACTTCTTTAATCCTAATTGAACCCACTTTAAGTCTTCGATTAATTTTGAGCACCAAGGACTCTAACTATCTTTGAATTACTATAAACCATCACAGAGTTACAGATGATAATCTGTGATTTCATTATGCAAATGACACAGAACATTCCAGTTAATCAATCATACAAATTTTCAATCACAACAGGAACACCTACAAATAAACAAGATACCTAAATTACAAAACTAAGACGATTGTTTGACAGATATAAAGTAATGGATGAGAGAATCTTACGGTCTTTCGTCCAGATGATTCGATGAAAATCCATTCGAATGAGTTGAATTCTGTCCCTAAAAGACAGAAAGTAGAGCTTAAACAAGAACAGACAGTGAAATTTAAAGATGCCAATGAGCAGTACACAAAAAAAATGTGTTGTATCACAACATCAAACACCTACAAATCATGGACACTATATAAAGAAAAGAGCCGTATCATTCATTAGATAAAATGAAATACCTGGCTTTGAAACTGTTCAAAGATAGTAGTCTCCGGAGTCCTTTTGGGATGAGTATTTTCATCTACCCTCTCGCCGTTCTCCAATAGTTTTTTCTCATTAGACTTGGCATCATAAAACTGTCGAAAGTCCTAAAGATTCAAAATAAATAATAAAATAAATAAAACCCTACCGTTCAACTCTTCAAGATCAAGATTAGCTAGTTGCAAAAACTGACCGACACATAGCCGGAAATGTATAAGCTTAAACAAACACAAGGAAAAGGATCAAATCAAACATATCCGTCAATGAAGAATTCTCCAGAAAAGTAAAGATCACAATAAATGAAATGAACGACAATCATTCCAATTGGCAAGACCGTCTCCATTTGTATGAAAAGAAAATGCAACAAGAAAAAATTGATCCTGGCTAACTACATTGAAGGTTTCTGAACATTAGTCGTACTACCAGATCGGGGAAATGTAGTCGAAATGTTACAACCAAGAAGCAACAAGTTCAAATCGGGAGCTATGCGTGCTTAGAGTGCGGTGTGTTTGAATGTGAAAATTTTCTAGGAAAACAAAATAGAAAAAGGAGAGCAAGAGTAGTCCAAACCAGGAAAGACCAGCAAGTGGTATTGGATTCGTCGGCCATTTCCTGAGATGTAGGGGAAGTCAGAGAGCTCTCACTCTCGAAGCAGCTATTCACCGGGAGCCACTCTGTCAACTGAAATGAGAACGGGGAAGAAAGTGGGAAGTGAAGAATATTATATAAATCACGTGTCTCACAGAACTTAGAAAACGGGGCATCCTCGTTGGATCCATGGTCATTCTTACTTTATTAAATTAAACTATTTAAATTGAAGATTTAGATCTAGGTTAATTAATAAAATAAAGAAAGGAAAGGAAAGAAACATTATTACCATGTGTCAATGTACATTGTTATAAAAATAAAAGAGAATATAAGAGAGATTTGAAATATGAGAAATAAGAAAGAGAGAATGAAAGAGAAAGAGGGAGTGATTCTCATTTTTATTGTTATCTTAAACATGTGTATATCGTTTTTTTTTATTTATAGGACTCTAATATTAAAGACTAATCTTAAAAAATTATAAGTATATAAAGAAGAGAATTAATCAATATAATTGTACAGTTAGAGGTTATAGAGAATGAATATTAGGAACCTTTCAATTTAGAAGTTATAGATTATAATGCTATTCAATATGATATAGAATACTAAAAAATTACGAATATCCATATATAATATAATATTTATAATACTCCCTCTTAGATGTTCATAGATAAATATTGTACCTTGTTAAAATTTTATTAGAAAAAACTCGGTGGGACAAAAATCTAAAGAAGTAAAAAAAATCCACAATATATATTGAAGCTGTCTCATTAAAAATTTTACTAGAAAAACTCAATGGGATAAAATTTTAATTAAAGAAAAAAAAAAGTACAGCATAATCTTTACTCCTCATGATGATAATATCACATTTATCTCTTATTATGATAACAACAATTTTATTCCTCTTGATCACTATCCATCCTTTTATATGAACGGAATGCACTAGTTTCTCAAATAGATTATTTTAATGTCTTTTGAACATATATTCATTTTATTTGAACTCTGCATAATACATTGTCATATTTTTTAAATATATTCCTCTAACATATCTTTGGGATATGTTGAATTATCAATATACTCTTCATTTGCCTTATGCACTGTAAAAATAAAAAAAAATCTTAAAAATTATCATGATATATCTTGTATTCACATATTCAATTTATTCATAATAAAATTGTCTCATATAATATTTCATAGAACTATCACCTCAAATATCAATTTCATTATTCATTTTTGTACTTGTAAGAACTTAATTTTGCCAATAAAATTAAAACATGCAACACCAACATAATAAGTAAATAATATAATTGAGTAAATATATGGGACTTCTGGCCTATTAAATTTAATATATTTTTATACAAAAAATTATAGCAAAAACCCAAAAATTACAAAATAATTAGATATTTAACTCTAGACATTTTTCTTCATATGTTTCACGCATTTTAAATCCTTAAAATATTATCATATAAATTTTACTCTCTAATAAGCTATATGCATATGCTATAACAATATCTATTAGACATATATTTTATTTTTATATACCGTCAAACTATTAATATATGTTAAAATTATTACATTCGCTACAAAATAATATTCCTTACCATATTCATCATTAACTTTTGTAAAAATCTTTATTTTCATATAAATGTTTATATATTTTATAGTAACTTTATATCTCGAGTGTTTGAACTGTATGTCCATAATTTTCACATATTAAAATAATATAATTATATTTTCATTGTGTCTTTGCCCTTTCACTTTTCGTTTTAGCCAAACACATTTTTTGTCTATTTTACATAATAAATCTACCATAAGATCCCCATTTAACGATATTATTATCAAAATTGTTGTTGATAACTTTATATTTTTAATTCTATTTTTCTTTTTATGGCATAACTTATTGAACTCTCTTTATTACATTTCAGGTACCTGAATCTCTTTTAAGGTTCTTGCAAGTAATTATATTTTTGCGCTCATCTAGAGTACCTGCCTTCTTAATATGATAATATTAATTATATGCTCAAATATTTCTAATATTGTAATTGGAATTAATTAGCATTTCATACTTTAAACATGTATCACTTTGATTTATAATAATTGGAGCATTTCAGCTGGAATATAAGATTTGATAATCCTCGTTTAGGTCAGTAATTATATCTAGCGAATATTTTATAATATTTTATTAATGTAATATTTGATGAACTTCTAGTTCATACTAATATATTTAAGAATCTATATTTGAGAGTAATGGTATATTCCTTGTGTTTTCCTTTCCAACTACTCAATTTATCCCCTTCATAATGAGAAAATTTTGTTAAATGGCAATCAATTAATCATGTGATATAAGGTTCCTTTAGAAATATCATTTTGTTTCATTTAGAAACAAACAAGAAGAAGGAGATTATTATCTAACATTTATTTTAACTTTCTTTTAATAGCCATCCATCTGCATCATGGTGGATTAATAGAAATAAATATTGCACATTTAAAAATATTTGGCTCCTGACTAAAAGTCAATTTTTTTTGGAGAATTTTATTGGCTTGATATATATAAGTGCCGTAATATATCAAATAAAATATGACAATACTAAAATAGAAATTTTGTTCTCATACGCATTGATTCAATTACTTATAGAGACATTAATAAATGATTCTCATATTCTAAAAATTGTGTACTTAACATATTAATTATATTTATTTAAATAATCTTACAAACTTCTAGTTGCAAACTCATAATAATCACATATGTAACCATCTTATAGATGAATATACTAAATTTATTGAATAATTATATGATTACATGCTAATTGAATGGGCCCATATATGAATTTAATATATTTTTAAAAATATAGAGATCCATTCTAAAATAGTGATATTCTCATAATTAATTTTATTTGAGAACAAGCAACATATTAATTTTTATGTTAGTTATTAATGAAGAATCTTCTAGTTCTTGAATAGTTGTCGATACATAATTTTTAATAATTTATTATATTATTTATACGATCCAGGATGATTAAACAAGTCATGTTAACAATAAATCTATTTGGATAAATAAATTTTTAGTTTACTATAACCAGCAATAAATTTAATTTTTCATAATATATGACTGATTTTATAACTTTAATATGACATCCACTTTTAGAGATCAATTGGACTTACATAAAAGTCTGAGTAGAATTCATCCAATTTTAGTTCACACTTATTCTAAAAATCTCCCTATCAAGTGTGAGTCGTATTAAAATATTTTTATTTTTCATGCATTTCACTAGGAAGTCTATATTCTTCCTACCTTATATATAATCATGGATCTAATTTAGATCTATAGGTCATAATTTTTATTATTAATCATCCCATAAGAAAAATATATATTAATTTTTTAGAAATTATTTCGATTTTTTGTGACATTAGTTCTTTAGAAATTATCATATATTATTACATCACTATATAATTTTAATATTAATTAATAATATACTTTAACATATTTAAAGTACTATAATTATTTATAATGTTTAGGGAGTATAGTGGAATAAAATATAACATATCATCACTATTATAATATAAATTAATAGATAATTATGATATTTATATTTTTCTTTTAAATTGTCCTAACTATTTTAATATCCATAAAATTAACTACAATTGGTCAATAATTAAATATCTAATATAAATAATTTCAAAGATTATCAATATAGTAAATCAATAGCTAACAACTCACAAAATACATACTATTTTTTAACATTTTTTGTATCAATGATCAATTTAATCAACAAATAAAGAGAGTAAAAATTACATTTAATTAATGGTAATTCATTCAAGATCTTTGCATGAGTAATGTTACATCAGTATTAACTATATTCAATATAATTCAAAATATTCCGCTAACCAAAAACAATTTACAGAACTTAAATATTAAAATTAACAGGTTAATAACTCTTAATATTATGATTTATAAAATAATAAATTATCATTCAAATGTAATATAAATATATGATTTTTTCTGTCAAATGTCATAAGAAAACCAAATTTAATTTTAATATATATACCCAATAATTCATATTTTTAAAAAAAATAAAGGTTGAAAATATTTCTATTGAGATTAGAATAAAATACTAATAACAAACATGAGTATATAATTATATTTAAATTAATATAATATTTATCAAACTCATCAAATATAAATATAGAAGATCCTTTAAAGTGAATTTTTGAAATAATATATACAATATTTGCAACATCCAAAATATATCATACGGACTAATGCTTATATATTATAAGAGTTCTAAATTTTTCTTTCTTAACAAAAAAATTAATTAAAATAAAAATAAATTTAAATACTTAAAATTTATCATCAGTGAATCATAATAAATTCAAACTAATATTGAATAACATTATATGAATAAATAAAAAAATACATAGAATAAATATCATCCATTTAATTTGTATATAAATAACATAATATGTTAATATCATAATATGATAAATAACTACTTTTTAGTCTATTTACTTTCATGTAAATCTTAAAATTAGTATCAATATCATAATATCACATACCTATAATAATCTCTCTCACATAGAATAATCACAATAAATGTAAATAATAATAAAATTAAATATCATATACAAATATCACATAGTAAATATCATATAGTTCATAGCCTTATGGGCTTATGTTATTTTCTTTTGGCATTTTCTCTACAACTTATTGTATTAGGAGTATTATTATTTTTGATATTTTCTATAAAATCTCATGATCCTTTTGGTGTCATTGTCAATTCTGACATTTAATTTTAATAAATTGATGCATATTTTTCCATATGACTTTCAATTACCTTATAAGATTTGCCTTTTATCCATATAACTTTTAATATTATAATTTTTTTTATCCATTTGACTTCCAGTCATATTATAACATTTTCCTTTTGTCTATATGACTTATTGTCAAAATTATGGTTCAATAGTTAAGACAAAATATTATAGGTTGTCAATTGTCAATCTATCCAATGTAATGTAATGATTATTACCACTCTTATATATCTATGTCACGCTTTCAATAGTACATCGTCATCAATTTCTCTAAATATTATAGTCTCGAGGAGCATAACAAAAATCTTTTAAAGCTATAAAGCTATTTTGTATGATTTGATGTATAAATCATGGGTTTACAATTTTTATAAAAATTATATCATTAGTCTTCAGGACTTATATAATTATTACATCATCAAATTGTCATAATATTTGTCTTATGATACCAATTATTAAAATCAAAAGATAGTCATTTACTAAAGAAACATATCAATAATAGTTTCTGGCCATCTAATCAAAATATTAAGAAATTATTGCTACTGTCTATTTAATAATATAAAATTATAATCACTAGAAAGAGATGATATATAGAAGAGATAAATAAATATATTAAAATATAAATCAATATATATATGTAGAGATAAGAGAAATGGAATTAGCAATATATAAATATAAATACAGCAATTTAAACAAGAGCAAGAATGCTAGAATAAAATAAATTCAATATCATAATCAAATAATATAAGGAATAAATAAACAAAAAAATCATATAAATTATATTATATAATCATATATAATACTATATATTATGTATTATATACACATATAGGTACACACACATATATATACATACATGCATACATATAAATATATATAAACCAAATAAAATAAATATAAACCCAATAAAATAAAAGAAACATGTAAATGACATAAATTATGTGTATGTCAATTATAATATTGTAAATATAATAATAAATAATATAAAAGATAACATAAAAATAAATAGTAAGATAAAAGATAACACCAGAAAAGATAAATATAAATAATATAAATAAAAATAATATAGAACAACATATAACGTAAAAATAAAAAGATAATGTAGATAACAAATAAAATAATAATATAATATGAAACAAACAATATGATAGATATAGATAATAAAATATAAAAATGATTGAAAAATAACAATCAATATGTTGAATAGTAAATATACAAAAAAATTAAAGTTACACATGATAATTGAATAAAATAAATATTTGTATAGATATAATATTATCATATATCACAAGAATATATGCATCTATAAGAAATTCATACTTCAAATTTTTTATAATGAATTCGTGCTCATATCGTATTATAAAAATAAAAAAAAATGCGAGAGATTTAGAATGAGAGAAATGAGAAAGAAAGAATTAGAGAGAAAGAGTGAGTGATTCTCATTCTTATTGTTATCCTAAATGTGTGCACATCATCCTCTATCTATAGGACACTAACATTGAAGACTAATCCTAAAAAGTTATAAGTACATAAAAAAGGGAATTAATCAATATAATTGTATAATTAGAAATTATAGAAAATGAATATTAGAGACTTTTCAATTTGGGGGTTATAGGCTATAATGCCATTCAATATGAGATAGAGTTTTAAGAGACTATGAATATCCATACATAATATAATATTTATAACATCCATGATGTTTTATGTGTTATTATTTAAATGTTCACCTTTTTTTAATAAATCTTAAGTTATTAATTTTTCTTATATTACGTGTACATAAAGATATAGGTAGAAAATTTTCATTTATATCCTTCATTTCTCGAGGAGGGATTATTTTTGTCAACTTTGCCTCTTTTACGCTAATCGATTGGTTTCATCTCTGAGTGAATTAAAAGGACAAATATTTAAGTAAATTTATAAATTTTAAGGTATTATATTTGCTTATTTTATTTATATTTATACATTGACTGGATTTTTCTATTCATATTTTAATCAAACAAAAAATTCCAACTAAATCAAAATTAATTTAAATGAATATTTAAGATCAAATTAATTGCAAAATCACATGTATAACATCAATAATCAAATAATTAGTTAACTGCTGCTCTGTAATATCATATTTATTCTGCTCCACTAAAACAAGGCAATTTTAAAATAAACAAAAATCTAAAACAAAGGCAAAGGCGCTCTAATCCACAAGCAAATTTCATCTTTTCTTGTTTCTTTCATAACTGTGCATATAACAACAAAATTGCAGTCGGCATTGCTACGTATGGAAAAGAAGTGTAGAAAGGGGGTATTTGTTCTTTGTACACCTATGAAGAAATAAATAAAAAAGAAATGAAAGGATAAATTTGAATAATCATTTTACTCAGGACAAAGATTGAATTTTTGACACCTATGTGGTCTACGCTTGTTATATCCTATACCTCTCTTCATTTGAAACACGACAGAAAAATGGATGCTGTTCAGAGAATTTAGACAAGTTCCAATATGTTCACCCCTTCAGTCATTTGGGTCCATTTCCTCATCTTGCTCCCAGATCAGAGTGAGATTGGCTTTACCAGTTTGGTCAAATTCAGATTCTTCAACAAAATCATTACTTTCATCATCCGGTAATCCATTGTCTTCCACCATAACCCCTTCTGTACCTGAACCTGCTTGACTAGCATGCTTCATCCACTTAGGGCACTCTTCTTCGTCTCCAAATAGGAATCGGCCGTCCTTACTTTTGACACGATTTGCAGGCGTGGCAGAAGAAGTTACTCTGCAAGAACATTCTGGAAGAGGATGTGAAAGGAACATTGCTGACTTTGAACGGAGAGATTGCCTTATGAGGCCTTCTTCGCCCAAGCTATTGTTTAGATGTTGTTGTACTAGAACGGTCCAGCTATGTTTGGGATGGTAGATATTGTCACGGGTGATGTTGAAAAGTTCCGCCAAAATTTTCCTGGGAAATATACCAAGATAACATGTCACAACAGAAATGAAATAATGGATCAGATCAACAAAGAAATTTCAACAACTGTTTAAGAAAATCACGAATATATCCTGTCCAAAGAAGAAGAGCATGGTGTAAAGACATATTTATGAAGCAGGTGAACATTTATCATTCTCTTCACCTTGTCTAGATGCAAGGAATTTTTATTTCATCAATGGACAAAAGTTCAAGAAAATGCCAGAGGACTACTTTGAAAAGGCTACTCATTGATCAAAGAGAGGAACTTGTGTATATAGTATAAATAGCAAGTGCAAAATGCGCATATATGTTGACTTTAAGCATACATATCATGAAACAGGACTATATAAAAGTTGGGCAAGTGCTAGTGCTATATATATGCTCAACATACGACATTCCACATCTCCCGAGAGCACGCTACCCGGCAAGTGGAATGAAAAGGAAGGGTCCTGAAGTTATGCCAATTTTATACATAAATTGTTCAATCAGCTAACCTAGTCACTTTTGGTTCCATAATAGTTGAAAAAAGAGGCAAAATTCCAGCACAAGTTACCTGTCTGGTCGGTATGTTCTAGTAGAAGCAGACTCATACAATCGATGTCCCATGACAAGGCTTGAAAAATCTGGCCATCCACTGCCATCATTATTAAATCCTGGAAAGAAAGCATCTGCGTCTAAAGAAATGATGTAATCAAGCGCATCCCAAATTAATCTGTGTGCTTGCGTCCTCATATCCATAGGTGAAGGATTGGGCTCTGTTGGAGTCTCAGTAATCCATCCATACCAGCCTTCTTTTTCATGTTGGTAAATAGGTCTATCTGGAGGAGGAGGAAGAGGCCGAGGTCGAGGACCAGCCTTCTTCCATTCTTCTTTAAGTTTGTCTGCACTTTTTGCAGGAGGTGGTTGGAAAACATTCAGAGGAAGAGGTGCTTCAGGTCCAACCAAGTCAGATAAATCTTTCTCACTGCACAAGGAAGAACGATCCACCAAGTTGGAGAACATGGCTCGTAGAGGAATTAAAACACGTTGACCTCCATATGTTTCTGAGCCAGCTATGTAAACAATTGTTTTGGAAGGATAGCCAATTACTCGAAGAAGAATGCCAACCTACAAAAGTTGTTACAACAGTCAATCAACATCTCGAGCACAATTATGAAATGCCAAAAGACAATCTGTTAGAGACTTATTTCCACATACAGGATTACTTATACTTTATTTGTGACAGTAAAATTGCTGGGAAAGGAATGAGTAACTTATGTAGGAGTTTTAACAAAATTGGATATATCTTATTTTAGCACTTATTTGGTAGAAAGCATATCAATGCAAAGTACGTATCTGTCCAGGACTACAATAAATCAGGCTTATCTAATTAGTAAAAATAGAATACATTTTAACTTCTACATCCTAGACCACCCCCTGAAAGTGTAACAACAACAAAGAATTTTAAGAAGATTAGCAAGTTTAGAATACCTCTTCAGGCATGAGAGGACATAAACCTTTATCCCTTTGCAAGCGTGAATCAATATTCAATTCCTCATTAACGAGTTTCTCTTTAATCATCTGAGCCCTTCGGTGTTGTATGAGTTCAGTGTGCACATCCTACCATAGAGAACGTGAATAAGATAATCAGAAAACATGGGAAGAAGCTGAGCACAGATGATCAAACTCGTGAAATATCATTTTAGTAATGCCCCCTAAAACTTGTAACAAACACATGCAGTGTAGTAATATCAGTGTAGAAATATAGACTCATCATTACTAGGCCAAATGAAAGAGAACATTGAAAAAAAACAAAGAAAAAACCTGAAAAAGTTCTGCACAACCATGATAGGCCAAGATGTCTCTCAGTAAACCAGGATGGAACACTAAGAAAGGCTGCCCCAATGCTCTTAACCTTCAAAAGAAAGTACAAATCTCTTAGACATTAATGAAGTAAAGATTTGTGATATATGGGATGGCATGAGAACCATATAAAAACTCAATGTGACACACCAGAGCCAAGAAAACTCTAATTATTAGTGAAAACAGCCGCTATTGTTTGCGATCATAGAAATGCAAAGCATTAGAAACTTAAATCAAAAAAAGAAAGATCTCGACTCAAGCAAGGATAAAAAAGGGAGGCTTCTACTTTTACATGTTAATATAGCAAATGGCCATTAATTTGTCAACTGAAAGGCATGCCTACTTGTTAACCATTTGTTGGCCAAGAACTTTAATTTCAGGCCGAAATTGGAGTGCGTGGAAGCCAGCCCTGCATCTTAGCCTCTGAATCTCTGACAAGCTGGGTGGAAGAATTGACTGCAACGGAGGATGCAAATAGGTATCAGGCTAACTATAGTATCTTGGTCAATGAAACAAAGTCACAGGCAAAAAGCATGGCGATGGAAATTCTACTATCTAAAGTACGCTAAAGAAGATGCCTTTGAAATTTAGAAAACACGTTATAATGTAGCATCTGAATGGAGTAAAAATAGCAAGGGGAGGTTAGCCCTTGCTTAAAAAGGTGAGTCCCTTCAAAAGCAACTTTTATAACTTTATTTTCCTTCAGTATTTTCAAAGGTCAAAATGTGTGTGTGTTGGGGGGGGGGGATTGGAATCTTTACTTGGAATCAGAAACTTTTCAAATCCAAATATGGAATGAATCCCCGAAAGCCCAGGCATCATGATATTAAGCCTCAAGCAAATGATACTAGTTGAAATTAATCACTTCTTCTGTCCGTTTGTCAATCATATGACATGCATGGCAGTCCATTAGTAAAGAGGTGAGTTATAAGCAATTAAACACACCAAAACTAGGACAAACCACAATAATCTCAAGACTTAAGTAAAGGTTAGTGCAAAACTTCCAAGATCTAAACGGAATCCAAAGATGCCAAATCTGACCGAATGGCTGCCATCTAGAAAATATTTGGTAATGGTGTTAAAAAAGAAGAAAACAAAAGACAGGTTCTTATTGAAGTAAGCAGCAGTACCACCAGTCAGCAACTATGGTTTAAACATAAATTGATGATTTCGGAAAATGAAATACCTGCAGACAGCCACCAGTGGAAATAATAAAGCCAATAACCTTTGATTCCTTTAGCTTTGGTAAAACTTCTTCTATGTAAAAGTTTGGAGAAGTTGAACTTTTGAGCTTAAATGTTGGAAATTCATTTCTCCTCCTCCTCTCCTTTAAATTATCAGGCAAAGTCTTCGCAATGATTATATCATTTTTCAGGTATGCTATGAACTGCTCCTCATTATAGATATAAGAAAAACTCTTGAACTTTGAGCTGAATTAAATGTTAAAAGCCCACGTAAATACATATATGTATATCTTTAAGCAAAAGGGTGAGAGAATATTTGATAATATAATGCATACAAATTAGTCCTGAAACCTTCGAAGACATACCTAATGCCTTTTGAGCGAGTACTTTGTTGAATTTCTGGGATGACAAGGGTAGCATTTAAAAGCCTGGATATTGCGACCAGATCACAGATCTGTAAAATCAACAAATTTTCTAGACTTAGTATCCAATAAAAACATTTGAAAAGAAATTCAATATATATGATGAATCATACCGAAGATCTTATCTGTGCAAACCCACCAAAAACTTTTGCATAGATGAAACCATTGTTCTTCTTCTCCTTTGGAACTGTGAAGTACAGGAACAATCACTTCAAAACAAAAACATAAAGCATGAAATTTAAAGGAAAGAAATATTGTATTTACGATGACAGGAAGAGCGGTTGTGCTTTACAAATTGTCAAAGATGAAAAACCATTAAATCATATTATCACAACTCATTCTTTGACAACCAGAGAAGCCTCAATTTACAATCATAAGTATGCATCAATTTCTATACTTCTCCAGCTATATCGATAATAAAAATAAAGAATTGAATGATGAAGTAGAGTTTTGAAAAATCTATTTACTAAGTAGAATCTGCACCTAAAAATTTGAGAATGTAACTTCATTTTTTAATTGGGGTAACTTATATTTGCAAGTACGGAAAGGGCATAATAATATAACAGTTTTACCCTTCAACAAATCTATGTGACATTCCCACTCAACAACAAATTATGTGACACACTTTCATATCTACAACATCTCTCTAGTGAAGTGCAAAGAATTTTGAGCAATAGTATTACCAGAATAGCTGCTTCTAGGGTTGACATATGGCTGCAAAGTTTCCAAAGACTCTATGGCCCCCCATAGCTTCTTATTCTTTATAACCTATACAATCCCAAGCAAACAATGCTAAAATGTTAAAACTTAAAGTGAAAAACGGAATGCATGAACCTTCAACACAGATCATGTATATCTAAAATCACCTGTCTCCCCAATTTGGAAGCAAAATCTTCAGGAAGACCAGTCATTGCTCCATACTGCAATATGCTAACAGTCCAAAATTTTGCCAAGGAAAAATGAATGATAATAGATGCCACCGATAAAGTGATTACAGAAAGAATGACCCATTTTATCTTAGTAACGATGGCCATCTTGGCTCAGTGACTCTACACCAATCCAGCACCAAATGAAGTTGATTTTAGCCGCACCATCTACAAAAATGTGTACTTTCTCAATGAATTATATAGCCCAATGCTAATATTAAAAAATTAATATACAATATCTAGAATAAATTTCTGGCTATAGACTTTGACCCATTTATCAACTTTTGCACAATCCTTTCTTGGCTTTTTATTCCATCCTTGAATGTCCAACTTTAACCAATGCAATGCTCACCAAAAGTCATTTGGGTTAAACACAGATTTTGCTGATTTAGCATCACATGTCATATTGATAGAAATCAATTGTATGAGGAAACAACAATAATGTAGCTCTTAATTGATTAAAAGAAATTGATTAAAAATCCTGTTGTCTGATTGAGTCAGAATACAACAATGCTGCGCCATAGGAGGGCAGCCATAGGCTTCTTGTCTATATGTCATGAACTTTGCCTACATCACATACAAGAAAGTAAAAGGGAAAAAAGACAAGCTTGATGTAACTTTTAACCTGAGAGCAATCCGCAATTGATAGATGAACAACTTGCTTGATATATAAATGAAAAGTAAATGATATTTCAAGAAAAATGTTTTGGCTCAATTCAATGTTGGAAAAATAGAATGATACAACAAACCAGAAATTCCTCAAATAACCAAACATCCAAACATAGTAAGTGCTGGAAAACTCATAAGCACGTTAAACTAATTAAATTCTTTGGCCTGGGTGTAGAATTGATAAAAAGAAAAGCAGAAGAAAAATAACCCCCTTCGTTCCACTAAATCCCCCTCTTCTCATTTCTGATCCTATAAAACCAACCTCTAAATCCGTAGTTAGCACAAAATGGAGTAGTAAAAGACTAAATAGGGTAGGCTGACAAGCAAACTTATACACACCCCAAATTTAGGATCTCATAGTTGAATTCAAAAGTGCCTTCATATGTGGTCAAACTTGAATCTCAAAATTTACAATCAAAATCATATATACCCATCATGATTCAAGATATTCCAAAGCTATTCATGCACACTGAAAATATAGCAGATCCAACAACGAGTAGTAAATTCGTTACACACAGGCATGAGCAGACCAATATTACACTCAGTGTGGCATCTACCCACACTGAAATCTTTGGCATATGAATAGTTGATATCACATCCTTTTAATTTTTGTTCCAGATTCCAGATACTTTAACGAAGATTACTTAGTAATAGTAAGCCAATTGATCCAGGCAACTTCTCCAATCCACTGAAGAATGACAATGATAACACTACCGCAATTTATGATCTCACGATTTCTTCTTGCAATTTATGATCATGAAAAGTGTTGCCTAGAGTGAGTAGGGTGCGCAATGTATTGTTTCTGTCAATGGCTTATAAATTTACAGACCAATGAGCAGCAGGAAATGATTTAAACTCAAGCTCCTAAATTGCCAGACACAAAACCGAGCTAAGTCATTTGCCAGATCATGCATCACAAATACCTTGAGAAATTTCTACATTGATAATAATGAGAAGAGCTTAATAAACAGAGTGCCAATACACAACAAATCCAGCATTGCCAATCCAAAGCATATATGTCGCTAGTAATCAAAAGGAGGAAGGCAGAAGTATCATAGCAGATCACGCAGCATACAAGCAAAAACTAGTAATCAAAGTTGAAAAAAATTAAACTCAACCTGTAACTATTACCAGATTCAAACGCGTCAATATTCAAAAGATTGCATGACCAGATTCAAAGCCAAATTCAAATGACCAAATTAAAACAAAGTAAGAGATGGTGCAACGGCGTCCAACACAAGGTTGACAACCACGCAGGAAACAGATGATGCGGGGAACAAATTCAAATATAGTACCAAAGCCTGATTGAACAAATCAATCTCACCAGATTTTGGGAGAAGACAAAGCCCTTGGGTTCGAACCTTCTTCAATACTTGCCGGAGAACAACCTGACAACAGTGGACTACGTCCAACGGCGAGCTCGACCAAGTGTAGAATGCTTGTTCGTCGACGAAGAAAAATGGATCTGTTCCCTTCTACCAGACGACACTGTGCTTTGTTGGGTCATAATTAAATTTTATTAATTCATGTCTGTAAGGGCATTATTGTCTTCTAATATTTTAAATTTCTTTTCCATAATCAACTTCTGCATCCCACACCAAAGTTATCCTTGCATTCCATTTAAATTTTCTATTATAGCAAATATACTTTTAAAAGTCTATTTACAATTACATCCCTTCTCTTTCTCACAAATCAAACAGAGCCTTGTATTTTTCGTGCTCTCATAAGTTAAGTAGGGCAAAAATAAGTAAAGCTGATTGAAAAGGTAAAGCAAGTGAAACGTAGCGGTTCTTTATCCCCCAATATACTTACGGTTTAGTTTTTTTTTTTTTCTTACGATGTCTTATTTATAATTATATTATATGATATAGTTTTATATATATTAAAGATTATCTCATGTTAACTATAACATTTATAACAAAAATAATTTGCAAAAAATATTATATCATAAATTATTATAAAATAGTACTCCCTCTTATTTTTAATATAAAAATATATAATTAATTTGTAGATGTTATATTTAAAATTGAAGGTAGTACTAAATATATCATGTGAAGAATATTTTAAGGCATGTTATCAATTCAAAAGATCTATGAAACGGTAAATAAAAAAAATTAGGAACCCTTTTATTTTGCTAAATATATATATTATTAAAAATAATCATATTCTAGATATTATCAGGCAAATAAGTATAGACACTTCTCTTAATTAAAATTAAAATTAAAATTTATTATATTTTAAAATATTAGTATTTTCAGTTAGACTAAGTCCGTTCTTTAAATATTTAGGAACTTGTTGGGAGAGAGGGCATTAGAGATGAGATTATTTAGTACAAGTGGTGTTTGGGATTTGAATATGAAGGGGGAAATGGAGATAAATGACATGAGATAGCGATTATTGAAAAGGTTTCTTTTGTACAAATTATTGTAAAAGTTTTGTATAAAAAATAATTCAAAAAGGTATTCTTGGGCTTGGATCTACAAAAAAACATAAGTCAGGCTTATTTTTGAACAAGTCATTATAGATAATATTTTTTAATGGGCCGAAGAAACCTATTGTGTTCTTAAAGCCTGTAGCTTATATGAGCTTTGATCACATCCCTTATTTTAACTAATGAGAGTTACCAATCGAATAGTAAATGATTTGATATTATTTTATTGAGATATCGAGTTCGAATATTGGTATATATAAAAAAAATTTGTTGGAAGACTCACCCACTATAGCCAGATGTGCGACATTAATCAGATCCAGATATAGTCGGAGTAAAATTTCAGTGAACTGAGTGGGCAACCAAAAAAAAATAAAACTAATGAGAATTAGCATATATAGTAAGAAATATATTTATATTTTATAAAAATACGAATTCAATTCTCATTATAATAGTGATGACTCCGTTGATAGACAATTTTGTGAATTTCTTGTAAACATTTTCTGAATTTTATAATTGATAAAAGAGATTAGTATCAAATTTATATAAATTTTTGTTTACTAACAAAAAATATCCCTTGCTTTATAAGTGGATTATATCTCCAACGTGACCTCAACATTCCACAGGAATAATTATTAGTAGCCCCAAAAGTTGAGTCATAAGTAATGGTGTTATACGAGTAATTTTTTAACTATTATTTCCTTATGTAATAATTATTAAATATAAAATAATATTTTATTTATCTTGTTGGGAAAATTAATCTCCAATCCTTATAATTTCCTCTAGTTTTTAATTTGATCCTTGGATTTTTTTTTTCTTTTTATAAGATAATTTTAAGTTTTTAAATTAATTTTTTTCTTTTTATCCGTCCCTCCGGCTCCGTCAAAGATATGTGAGGTGGCTTATAGTTTGTCAAGATGCACTTTGACTCATCATCCAGCTCCCAACATAACCGTCCTCGTCATCAAGCTCCCTCTCTCTCATCTCATCGAAAACCCCAAACCCAATTTTGCATCCAACAAACCAAAAAACCTAACGGTGCTCTAAGAGGTCTCACAAACCCAGAAGAAACAAAAATCCAATTGAAGTAAAATCTTAGAATACCCTTTAATATTGTGAGCAAAGTGAATAAATGCCACGTCGTCGCTCTGAATCCCAAAGATCATCTCTCCTTTCTTCCCAATAAACGTCGTATCGTGGCGCTGAATCACCACATCCTCCTTCGCCTTCCTGTACTGTACGGCAACGACTGCTCTCCCACACCACCAACTTCACCAACGCCATTCCTCAACAAGATAGAACCCCGCCCACCACTTCAGCCACAACTCCCGAAGAAAAAAGACGATGGAGCTTCCGAAGATCCTCGGCCTAAACTGACACCCCGACAACTCCTAGCAGAATCAAACGCTTTCACTTCTAACTCGCCAACACATATTGCTGACAACGATCAGAAAACGCCATAGCCGTCGACGCTGCTGCAGATGCCGCCGCCTTCATTCGCTTGGTAGCGTCCAATGGATCCTATATAACCGCCGTTTTCCTTTCTTGGTATTTATCAATCCAGAATCTTCCATGGATGAAATCAATATATGGTTATGTGTAGCAAATTATTTCTCTGAAACTAGCGATTGGTGAATTAGGGCACAAGCTAGGAGGTCATAGTTGAGAGGATTGGTGAAGTTGCGGGCACTGGTGGAGGAGGAAGAGAGAGGAGGTGAGGGAAGAGGAAGATGGTTACTTTCTCAGATTTTGTTCAATGCCACATCAACTCCGGCGGAACCAAACTAACGGCAGATGAGACATTAACAAACGGAAGGACTAACACTAATGCTTAAACAAACAAGAAGAAAAGAATAAAAGGAAAAAACTATAGAGCTAATTCAAAATTAATTGAAATTATAAAGATTGGTAGATTAGTTTTTCCTATCTTATTAAAACTTCATATTTATTAGGAGATAAATATTTACATACTCTAAAAAAAGTTTTATGTCATCTTAACAATATCAAATTAAAATATAACAACTTAATACATTTTAATATTAATTAGTTGATAACTCATTTGAAACAATTTACATTAGATTTTGGTTTTAAAAGAAAATAAATTTCTTAATTTAACTTAGATATTTTTTAAAAAATAAAATATTTATTTTAAAAAAATTGTGATTTTTTTAATTAAATTATCAACTGAATTATTATATTTTAATTAGATAAAAGTCAAATAGCGTGGTATTTCTAGTAAGTATTTCTCATTTATTAGTTGCATACAATTGTATTCATTTTTTTGGATAAAAAATTGTATTCATATCTTATAAACACTCATGAGTTTCTAATAACGTTAGAATTTTAAATAATTTACTTTAATCTATAAAGGATTGTTGTATTATTTTATAACTCAAGGGACTTTGTACAGTGCATACATATAACCTATAAAAATTTAATTCCTACGAACACATGCATTGGTAAAACGGGTCGAATAAAAAATTAAATTTTATCTGTTTTTCTAGTTGAATTCATTCATATATACCCTTCATAAGGAAAAATTAGGCAATAAGATTAATTAACCATATAAAACGAAACATTTAGAAAATAAGATTCCTTTTAATTTTAAATGTAGTGGTGAGTTCAAATCCTACATGAGGATTTTATTGAGAACCATTCCTCCTATACTTACTGAGAACCATCCCACCTAAACTCTAGTGACTTATTGAGAACAATCCCACCTAATTTTTTTTTCTAGTAAAGAAAATTATATATGGACTCCACGTCACGATTCACGACTAATCACACACACACATACAATTACACGAGAAAGATTAACCAATTACTTACATCACATGATACATATACCAACACAATATATATTGTATCAACAATTATAAATAGGTATCTTTCGTCCTAAAACAAGGTTATTATAATATTATACGAATATGTTATATAAGCTCATCCTTGGATCTAATTGTTTTTAAAATTCTAATCTTATATCATCGGATCTTATTACTTTTTAGTATTATTATTATCTGGTTCCTATATCTAATATGATATTATTATTTTAGTATTATTATTGTTTTGCTCTTATATCCAATATTATCTAAGATTGATCTTATTTATTTTCATGAATTACAAATTTAAAATAATATCTTAGGATAATTTCATTGATATATTCATCTGGAAATCCTATCATGCAAATGGATTATAATAAATTAACAAGATAACTTTTTTCATAAAAATTATCCTAAGATGGGGTCCTAAAATACAAATACATAATATAATTTAATAACAAATATAATCAAAGACACAATAAATAATCCCTAAAAGATAAAATAATATTTCTTTATCTTTATATATATTTATATGGTTCTTATATAGATTATTGGGTGGAGAAATATTTATCTCAAAATAATCAAAGGGTTTAAAATATTCAAATATCTAATCAAATTCTTAAATTATTAATTATTTTTATAGCTCATTTTCCGTTATTACTATTATCCTCGTCAAAATCCTATTAGATATAATAATTTAAAATTTAAACTATATTCTTTTTTATATATTTACACTATATTATTATTATAGTATAAATATGTATATTATTATATATTTTTTGTATCTACCTATATAAGTATATCATAAACTATTTAAGATAATTATTTATTATTTATTCACCCTTAAACTCCTATAATATCTTTAACTCTTTATAGTAAATTCATAGCTATTGATAATTTAATTTTCTCTTATTTTCTTAGTTTCCTATATTTCTAAAGTTTAAACAATACATTTAATCTATTATAATTTTTTAATTATTGATAAATAATATTTTAATTATGTTTAAATATAAAAATAAAAATTAAGATATTATAGTTTTTACTGCTTAAAAATAGATAAAACCTGAAAATGACTATTCAAATAGGGTTTCAGATAAGCAAATAACAGTCCAAGTACATATCAAAGACAGATAATTATGTTTACTCTACTCTTTTTAATTTTGTTCATAAGAATGACTATTTTTATGTGTTCTGACTTGAATAGTTTTTGTTACCTAATATTCAGAAGTTATAAATTGGTTACTTAAGAAAGACCATATAAGAACATCAAAATTCTCTTGTCTCTTCTGAGACTCAAAATATGTAGACTTTTTTTTAATATAATTATCTGACATTATCATATTCGAATATTGTAAGATCTAATTCGGGGGTTATATGTATTTTACTTAGACTAATACTGGAATGTTGGTAATGACTTTCGTGTGCCTATTTCTAGAGAGGGCGATAATAGAAAGTTGAATGAACATAGCAACCCATGAAAAAGAAGGATGATATTTTCAAAGTGTGTGCGTATGTGTGTGTGTGTCTCATTTCGTACGTGGTGTGAGTAGACATTATGGGAAATCAAATTCCTGGCTTTATACCGAGTAACCTAATATTGCTTTATAAAGCTAAGCATAATAATGCTTAGTCTAATCCGTGTGTGAACATATACGTTACTCATAACAATTATTATGCTGCTAAATATATGATACTTATTATTCGTCTTTGAAAATAAACAAAAAAATCCCTTACAAATTTTCAAGATAATCTAATGGCCGGCGCTATTATCCTCTACCCACCATTAAAGTTAAACTTTCAGTCATCTCATTCTACTTGCCCATGTTTCAATCAACTTGTAACTTGATCTTCATCCTAATTTTACTTTTTTTTTTCAATTTGATCGTTAATTATGATTTTTTTTCTATTTTTTTTTTAAAAATTAATCATTGTCGCTGAACTTTATATAATTTATTATTGTGTTACATTTTGATTATCCCGTCGGATCGTATGTTTTTAGTACTTTGAATACGCATTACGAAGATAAAGAATTAATGAATAAAAATAAATTTAATTCAAATACACTGTGTGGGTATTTTCAACATTGGATATTAAGGTGAATATTTTTAAATTATATATTTTGAATTGCTATAAAGACCATATAATAACCAAATAAACCAAGAATAAAGAGTGATTATTTAGAGGTGTTTATATAATAAATAGTTTATATGGCCCCATGCAACCCACACTATTTTTTATTTTTTTTTCTTTTAAAAATATGAAAGAAATTATCTAAAAATCCTAAAGCAGTGGTTTTTGGTTAGACTCTAGAGAAATAGGTACACATTTCCATTATTAGAAATATAATTAATAATTAATAATTTTCTTGAGAAGATGGGTCAATATCACATGATATTATATTCTTTTGTTTAAACCTCAAAAGAAAAAGGAAAAAAAAAAAACGGTAGATGCATTTACACATGCAAGGAAGCATGATCACATCATTTAATTTAATCTTATTTGCAAAAATGGTGAGCTTTTATATGAAAACAAATAATATTGTGGAAGTCTCACAGACCAAGAATTGCAGCTCATAACATGGTTTTTCAATTAGTGTAGTACACACGCACATGGCCGAAATAGTTGCGTGTACACACACTTGTACACGTTCTTAATTTGCAATGTGGGATGTTTACAATTGTGTCCTTAATTAGCTCTTGGATTTGTAGGATACAACAACATATTCCTTTTTTTTGGTAAAGAGATAAGATAATAACTAATAAACTGTTAGTTATAATTATAAGCGGTTATATCCTCGTAAATAGAAAAGAATATAAATTTAAATATTGATAATTGTACTTATTAAAAGAGGTAAAAATCCTCTGCCTTCTAAGCTTAAAAAATATAAGGATACCCTTTACTAAATAAATAAAAATAGTTTAAAGTGAAAAATATTTTAAGGACAAATTAAATTACATCAAAAATAAATTTGCATTACTAATTTTATTAATATCGGTTAGGCAATGGAAGGTAAGATACATGGTTACGCGGTGCTAAATTGATATATATATTTTAAATAATAAAATTTTTTTAAATCTTATTAAACCTTGTTAATTCAAAAGAAACATGGTTGGATCATCACATGAATATGGAACTCTTCAAATAATTATTCTCTCTGTATATAATATTACTCTAAATCAAAACTTAAAACGCAAGGAGGGAATATATATGCTGATCAACTTGTATTGCTTTCACATTATATTCTGAGGATTTTTTTTTTGTGTTTAAAATTTTCTATGTGATCATATATAGTGCATTATATTAGTTGATTTTTCAACACAAGAATGATACCATACCAAATCGATATGACTAATTGAAAAATCACATACCACACTGAATAATAAATTAAAATACCAAAAAGTTATGTTGAACTTTATACATATAATAATAATATTTATTTAAAAGCATGCCACTCTAATAATATAGGAATCATTCGTAGATCTGTCTATCTCTGAAAAATGTATTGGCAAACGCAATCATGAAGTGCAATTAATTCATAGCACACAAAAATTTAATGAAATATCACATCAATGGACAGTGTAATAATAGTAGTAATAATAATAAATAATATTATAATTTCATTAATATAAAATATATTTAAAAAATTAAAATTAATTATAAATATAAGATATATTTTTTTATATTTATTAATTTTTTTTTAAATTATCTTTACTGATATACGTGTAATAATAATTAAATAAAAAAGAGAATAAATTATAAATAATAATTAAAATATTTTAAAAAATATTATATTAATTAATTTAATTAATTATATTAAATTAATTAAATTAATTAAATATATTACCTATGGGAGTATAGAATAATACAGTTGTTGATAAAGGTGGCATGTGTTTGTTTATAAATAATATATGATGACTATCACATCACACATATATGAAAGTTTCAAAGCATGGAAACACAGGAACACTTTGATAAGTTATAAAAGAAAAAAGAAATGATAAGAATCAGATTCAATGCATCGTGGTGGGATATATGAAGAAATGTCAAATGTGTGTTTCTGCTTTGTCTCAGAAAGCATATAACACCATGGACCACAATAAATTAATCAATATCATCCATCTCAAATGTTCTTCCATTTCATAACTGAGTCGTAGAAATTTGCAAATGTGGCTATATGCTTTGAATGCTTTCTTATCATGCATAATGACGTATAATTATCATTATTATATGTTGTGTTTTCTTAACTAATTTTAAAATTTATTAAATTTAAATAAATAAATTATTATTATCTGTGCACATATATAACATAAAAACCCTAACAACATGATATTGTTCATAAGTTATGAATAATACATCTCATATTATATATGTAGAGCACACAATACATAATTAGCTGGACTTGTATATGATTGTCGATACTAAGAGACAGGAAGAAGATATGGGAAAAAAAGGATTTGGAAATGCTTCCTATACTTTTATTCAACCAAAGCAAAATTAAGAGAATTAATTTAAATTAATTACAAAATTGGTCCGTCCAAATCATTTACCATCTCATTCAGATTAGCTATTAAAAGGGCTTATGATTCAAACCATAGTTTAAAAAAAATTAAAATAAACACTCATATTTATCTAAAAGGTCTTTTAGATGAAACTATAGTTTTGAATAAACTATTAGGAATAATTTATGAAATAATAAAAGAGTTTATAGATTATCCAATTATTATTTTATCATATTTTTCCCTCTCCTCTCTCATCTCTCCCAGGTATGCTGTCACCTGTCTATTGTGCTTATTGTCAACCCCCTCGGTGCTTATGTTCTATCGTCGCCTATCTACTGTGTTTGCTGTTGATGTCCTCGATGATGAGGTGCCAATAGTGAGGTACTGTGGGTAAATGGAGGTGTATGCAGGAGAAGATGATGGAATGGAGGTAGAGTGATAGGAGAATTATTGATCGTGATGATGCAGGCTTCCAAATCTGCTATGGGTGAGGATGTAGGAATGGAGGTGTGATGGGATGAGAATATAGGAATGGAGGTGGGAGATGATCATAGAGTGAAGAAGGAGAGAGGAAGGAGAGAAAGAGAAAAGAAAAAATATATTTTCTTAATAAAATCATACTCTTTATAGTAATTTGTCAATAAAACTATTTATATTAATAACTATTCAAACGCTCATTTATTTAAAACTATTTTTTTCTCATAAGTTATTATCAATAAACCATTTTCTAAAAGTTGTCTAAAAACTATTTTTTTCTATTAACCTTTTTTTAAAAATCTATCCAAACATGTCCTAAAACACGTATTATACAGTAATGACAATGATATTAATTAGTTGATGATATTTTTATGTGGAATGTTTTGTATACAAGGCAAAAGGGGAGATTTATATAATGATCTTAACGACGGACTAAATTGCATAACCCTCTAACTTAAAAGAACATGCACAAATTAAGACAAACAGTTAGGATGGAGATAAGCTGAATTGGCAAGGCACGTTGGGAACATTGAAGAATATAATGAAGCATATTTGGATGGGCAACCACAGACGAGTTTGGATTCTAGCTAGCTAGTTAGCTTAAGTCAAATATATTATTGAGAATAGTTAAGATATTTCAAAAAAATGAAAATTAATGTAAGTAATTAATTAAATAAAGCATTAAACAGTTAAAACAATATTCGTCTTGTTTTTTTTGTCCGTCGTTCTTTTGATACACATATACTAGTTGTTATTGGACTATAAAGAGGATTTATCCCATGATAGTGACTTGACCCTTGAAACTAGAGACATTCCACTAAACTCAAGTACATTTCTCTCCCCCCATGTCTCTAAGAATCTTCCATTTTTTAGGACAGAGAAAGAAAGAGACCACTTCAAAAGTTATACATATCTTCTCATCCCTATCCCAATTCTAAAATAACAACTTTTATTTTTTTATAAATACGAGATATAAAATTTATAACAAATTATATTTGTATATATCTTCTCATCCTATTCCAAACTCAAGGCCCCAAAAAAGTACCTATCCCAACCCAGTAAATTTAATTTTTATAAATATAAAATATAAGATTTATTATTAATAGTATTGTGACCCAGTGACAAGGAAGTTTCCTTCATTTGTAATTTTATGTTGATTAACACTAATTCACTTCAATTCTATATACTGCACCAGAAAATATCATTTTTCAATTAAAAAGGAAAGAAGTATGATCACAAATACAAGGCTATATAAGCTTGGTGGATGTTGTTTTACTCTTTTAGAATAGTTTTGTGTAACAACTTTTTGGAATAAGTTTGATTATTGACGAGAAATATATGAATATATATATTTGAATAATTTTGTTTTGAAGAAATCACGTCTGAAAAATCAAAAGAATTTGTTTGGAAACTAAACGTGTTTAAAACTAATTGGATTTAATTTTGAGTACGAAGAGGTCAACTATGATTAGCTGTAGTCGATAATGGTCAACAATAGTCAATGATGGATGATAGATGAGAACAGAAACAACTCATGAGTTGTTCTTATTATTTGTCTATTATAAAAAAAATTAAAATAAGAAAATAAACAACACATATTCAAATACTTTTTTTTCATAGATATTATATATATATTGTATTTATATATTTTCCTTTACGCACTCATACTCAAATATACAGTCTCAACTCTCAAAAATTAATGAAGGTAAAACAAAAATCTCAGAAATTATTAGTTCATAATGTTATCATTATTTTATGAAGAGGTCACCAAAAAAAATTAATATTTGTGTAGTCGAATTGATCATTTATTTTCTTCATTGTCCCCAAAGGTACTCTTTTATCTCTATTACAAAGGCTTATATATTAACTAGTTTTTATAGATGTGAAAGAAATTAGTCAAAAGTGGGTTAACTAAGGTGTAAAAAAATTATTTTTTTTCTATAATTATGCTTATTAACCAATCTGATATGGGATAGAGTATGAAAACGTATTTTCGAAAATGAGTCATTTTAATTTCATTAATTTTTATAAAAAGTTTTGTACTCCTCCTGTGCTTAATATACAATCTAATTAGGGAGTTGATATTGATTCTAAATATAAGATATATTTTATATATTTATTATTTTTTTAAAATTATTCTTATTGATACACTATCAATAACAATAAAGTAAAAAAGGGAGTGGAAAGTCGAGAAATATGATAAGGGTATTTTAGAAAAAATATCTTATATTAACTAATTTTTTAATCTAATTAAATTAGTTAAATATATTATATAGGAATATTAAGGATAATGAAGGAGGGTTTTACAAAAAGAATTAGAAAAAAGTACTTATTTACGTTACTCCTTATATCAGATGTCTTGTAAAGAGAATTATTAGGTAGGGAAATAAAAAGAGAATAATTTTTTTTTAAAAAAATAATAAATCAAATACTACTTTGTTTCTGTTCACTTTTTCATCTTGGCACCGTTATTGAGCGCGTCAGCATTGCCAAACAATTAGTTGTATTATTTGTCTTGAAATAAGAAAATGAGAAGACAAAACAAAATGCAAGTAATTTGGTTGAGAACTGAAAATAACTACCTTGAATTAACAAATTAATAAGACCAATACTCATAATGAGTGTAACGTTGAAACTTGAAACACCAAACACCTTTTTCTTTGCAGTTAGCTTGACGTGCTTAATCGCCACCACCTCCAAAATCAATTAATGAGACACTCTAATAATAATATATTAAATACTAGAGATTTTCATTCCCCTATATAGAAATATAGTTCCACCATTACATCTCTGACTCATACAAACAAAACATACAAATATATATATATATATATATAATAAAAACCATCCGTCAGATATTAAATATAGTGATTTCCCAACAATCTAATATCACAGCTTCACTCAAACTCTTACAAACTTATATATATATATATATATAGCTGCGTATAGTTAAGAGGAGGGTGACGATTTCTGGAGGTTGGCAAGCCTGTTATGAGAAAGCTTGGAGTTGAAACGAGCATTCTTGAACTCGTACCATGTAAATTCCTCGTACAAGCTTTCTTCTTTGTCGCTCATCAGACAAGGCAGAGGCCTTATCTTTTCATTCAAAGCTGACCCTACGAAGTATATCATGGACAACCTTGACTTGCTCGTGTCCGGCACCACCCTGTGCCTCACGCTCCTAAACCTCCCATTTGTCATCACCTTCATATATTATCATCCAAATTCGAATGAACAACATTGTAAAAGAGTCCCACGTCAATTAATTAGAGAAATAATTGAAGGCATATATACGTACCTGAAGGCAATCGCCGACATTGATGAAGAAAGAAGTGTTATCGGGTGGAACTGGAACCCAGGTACCATCTTTCAGACAGATTTGGAGGCCTGAAGTGTTGTTTGATCTGAGAACAGAGATGATTTGTGGGTCTGTGTGTTCTCCGAAACCTAACAGCTTTTTTTCTATCTTCATTCCTTCAACATCCTCACATGGAGGATAATAGTTCAGCCTGAAGTAGCAATCACTGCTCTCGTCCTTCAGAAGCTTGCTGAACGCATTCCTCTGTTCTATTCCCAGTCCTTCCGCCATTAATTCCAGCACCTCACGGCTCAAATTCTTCATTGCACATACATATTCCTCCACTGCACACCTGAAATTTCACACTCTTGTTCAGATAAAGAGAGAGAAAAAACAGAGTGATGAGAGGGAGAAAGAAACAGGGTACTCTTTTTTCTCTGGAAATTTTACCGGAAAGTTTCCGGGTTTTCTTGGAAGATAGAGAGAGATTTGGTAGAGAAGACTTCAGGGTTAAGGTTGAGAAGAAGATACTCGATCCAACCGAGATCGCCTCTGACGCCGATTCGCTTGTTGCCATAGCCGAAGGGGTCGGGAGGGCCTGCTCTGTCTTTGTGAGGCTGAGGGAATGCGAAGAAATTGAGAGCCTGAGCTTCGAGGTTGGATATGAGGTCGAATGGGACGCCATGGTTGACGATCTTGAAGAAGCCAAAGTCTTGGGCGGCTTTGACGATGAGGGTCCTGGCCTCAGGGTTAGAGAGGTCAATTTCTGGAATTTCATTGAGGAAACTTGGTGTGTTCGACTCCATGCATGTGTCGGGAAGCAAGAACTGGTTTATTGAGGAGCGGGAAAGAACCACCATGATCGTTGCAGAAGTAAAGAAAGAAACAGAGGAAGGAGGAGGGAGAGGGAGAGAGAGAGAGAGAGTTTGAGTGCGAGAAATGGATGAGGAATGAGAATGCATGGAAGGGGATATAAATAAGGAGTCACATGGCTCTTTAACTGTTACGGCGTGTAATATAATTTTTTTGTTCTTCAAAATTTACACAAATTTTAGTTAATGTACCTTAAATTTTAAATAATAGGATTTAATTCCTTTAAAGATAAAATTGTATAAATTTTTATTAAATTATAAAAATTTTAAATATTAAAAAAAATTAAAAGACTAAAAATTATATTAATAAAAAAACCATAACTCATAATTCTTAGTATTAGTCCATTGATATGGCGTGAGATTCATATACATATCATTGTCAAATTATGATTTTGTAGGTAGGTAATTTATAAATAACTTATTATGTGAGTTTCAATGTATATTCTGACATTGTTGAGGAGCTCTCTAAATTTTTGTTTATTTAAACAACTAGTAGATAGAATACCAGAAACTGTAAATAAGTTTAATTTTAAAAATATTTAATGGTTAAAAGTTATTAGATGAGATTTTTAATTGTGATTTTTAAAAAAAATACCATAAAAAATCTAACAAAATTTTAAAAACCCTTGACCCGATTTTAATTTTACTTTTTATAGTTGTATGTGATCTTATTTCTCTTCCTTATCACTATAGATTTTGATAAATGTCATTTGTTTGTGTGATTCCCTTTAGTTTCGGTGCTTATCTCAGAAGTTAATATCGTTCTTTGTCGTCTCTATTATTATTCTATATTGTAAAAGTCGTAAGTTAATATTTAATTTCTTCATTTGTTCATTTTTCTTGTTTTTTGGATTATTTATTGTTTATAAATTGTAATACATCATATAACAAAAGGTGACCGTGGTATTTCTTCATTTGTTATTTATAAATTATAATACATCATGAGTTTCAAGAGCTTTAATGAAAAAAACTTTCCAGATCTTCAACCTTTTCATCATATCTGTAACTTTTTCTCCAGATCTTCAAATATTTCCACCAGATCATCAACTTTTTAGTAAGACTGACTGTGTTAGCTGACAGTGGATGTCGGTAAATAGACCTTATTGAAAGGAGTTCGAAAAACTTTAATAAAATTAAGCTCATGAGTCTTTAGTTTCTCCACCAGATATTTGATTTTTTCTCTCAAGATCTAGTCTGATGCTTTTGATGAGTGTGACTAAAGTGACCGATAGTAAATATACGTCGATAAAAGCAAAATAAAAAATTTAAGCAATTAATAGTATTTTTTTTTAAATCATCGTGAAAAGTTACTTTTAACTATTGTTATAAAATTGTCATTCTTAAAATATATACTTATAATAGTGATAAAATTTATAATAGTTTTAAAATTGCCATAAAAAATTATTTTTAACTGCCATTATAATTTTTTTTTGGCAGTGTTATTAAATATGGATATGATATTTAAGCTCAATAATTGATAAATTAATGTAATTGATGGGGTGTGTAGTCTGATACATGTAATAACCGTAATGGGCAATAATTAATTGTTTAACATTTAAATAATGAGATTCAAATACTTTTTTTTTTGGGTACAAAGATTCAAATACTAATGCTTCTTGTCCCTGTGTACAAAAATACATCCTGGCTGAACTACTAAGGAATTCCAATAAAATGAAATTTTATAGATAGGATAGGACTCTATATAGGGAATCAATGAGTATTACTATTATCCCAAATATACCGTATAGCTATACGCCTATATCTTCCAAAATAGTAATTATTTTAATATTGTAATTGCAAACAACAAAACTGAATCTTTTTTAAATACTTATTCAGTCATTAATATACAAATTATTTAACATTAATTTGAATAAATAAAGTAAAATAGAATATTTAATTATGATAACTGGAATATGATCTCCTTAATATATTTATATAAAATATTAAATTATATATCAATTTATAAATTATATAGATTAATTTAAAAAATAATAAATATTAAAAATAAAATAGATCAATGTCTCATATTTAAAATTAAAATTAAATCTCTATAATAAATTTTTATATTTAGAAATAAATGATTAGAATTAGAAGACTATAATAATGTTGCAATTTGTGTTTTTTGAGCCAATAATGCAGATTTGTCTAACCTAATTTTTGCCAAAAATTCAAATGGCCTTTTAATTATTTATGGGTTCATATTTTCCAATTTAATATGATGAAGTGCAGTAATTAATGCTCCAAATTAAACAATCAATTTAATTATTGTATCAAAATATTAATATCATTATCCCCATTCAATTTCATTTTTATGAAAAAAATGTTATTTTATCATTGAATATTATTTTTTGATCAGTATTCAAATTATTTATTCTTATCAGGTCCTCATGACTCTCAATTGGATATATTTTTCAAATATTATAATTTATATTAACAGTTAATAGCTAATTAACAATGATATTTCTGAAAGATCTAATCAGTTTGTATTCTTACAGACTTGTTATCGATATAAAAATAATAGAAATAATGTTTTATTGTCATATCTGATTTTCTAAAATATTTTGGGTGGCAATTTAATAATGAAAATTTAAAATTAAGAAATTTATAACAAATATACATTTGCAATATTTGTAGGTCGATATTTTTCTGAATAAAAAGGCAAAAGACTATACGTACTAACATACATAATATAACTACATTTAGAGAAGCGTGTATATTTGAAATGTCTTAATTAGTTATATTTTCTTATAAAATAATTATTAATTAATTATATTATCATTTTCATCATATAAATTATGCAAGTTTCTATTGAATTACGCACAAACATCTAAAAAACGATCTCATCAAATAATTTTTTTAACAAAATATGAAAATCAATTTACATACATCAATTAGGGGGAAAAAATAGGATCTAAACTTTTGAAGTGCATGCATGCACTGAAGAAAAGAAGTTGGACTTTTAAATATGCAGTTGCGTTAATCAGAATCCTAGATAGCTTCCAGATGTTGGGTGTGGCTTTGCTTTGTGAAAACAAAAACCAAAAAAGCCCCACAAATATATATATATATATATATATATATATATATATATATATATATTACATTCAACACCAATATAGAGTTAATTTAACAGTATAAGGTTTTACTAAATTTCAACTTTGAGTCCTAGAAAAGGCGTGTGGGCTACGAGGGATAATCATAAACCCCAAAATTGGATACTACATACAGAAGATATTTTATAATTTTGAAAAAATTGGGAAAAATTCCATGTTAAGAATTTTACTTGTATGAAGAACTTGATAAATATTTAGGTCATTTTCACTAAAAAAAAACATTTTTTGAGAATACTCCCCAATTTTTCCTTATATACTTTTCACATCTTGTTGTTATCTAAATTATCAAGTGGGGCAATAAATAAAATATAGAATTAAACACCTGGTAAAAAAAAAAGAATCTCCAATCTTGGTGTTGATAATTACGTAGACAAGAAAGTCAAATGCTATTTTTGTATTTTTAATTTTTATAAATTGTCAGATGCAAAATTAAATTCTAGACGATCCATATCATACTATAATTATCTAAATTCCATCTAAAAGATAATAACCATGCTCGTACACATCCTTGTGAGCTGTGATACTAAAAAAACACAGACCCAAAGTCTCTTTTTCCCCTTGAAAACCTCCTACATTTGCCAAAGTGTCTTTATTGGATGAGAAACAACAACACTAATTAATCAAATTACTTCAAGAGTCATTTTTTCATTAAAATTAAATTTAGGATTTCTCCAATCCTTAATATAAGTATATTAAATAAACAAGATAAATTATTTAATTATAAAAAAATAATTTAATTTTTTTAAAATATCCCTATATAATATTAGATTATATATTAGTTATAAGTATGTAAATTAGTTTAGAAAAAATATTAAATATTAAAGGTAATCGAGTAAGCTCAATAGTCAATAATTTTATTAAAATATATAAAAATATATTATTTATTTTATACCTTTCGTGTGTGTGTGTGTGTATATATATATATGAGAGTAGTCGTCTTTTCTCATACTTATTTTTCAGCAGCAGTAGGTGGAATCAAACTGATCCACAATTTATGAAACGTCCAAAAATAGAAAAAAATGTTATTCATAACGTAACCAAGGTTTGCTATATAAACCTGGCGATTCTCTTCGAGTCTTTGTTATGCATAGTAAGTTTCTAAAGATGTAAAGGAGTGCATACATTTTTTCTTACTTGTTATAATAATGATGAAGAAATTCAAGAAAGTTGACAGCAATATAATAAATAAAGAAGGCAAAAAAAAGTTAAAATTATAGGGTTTCTATAGGTATCTATGGTAGATGAATCTTTATGGTTTGATTGTGTTGTCGAATATATATATATATATATATATATATATATATATATATATATCACGTGACTATCTAAATGCGAAGTTGCTATCACAATAATGCGTATTGCTTTAGAGTACTGAATTATGGGTTAAGGGGAAAGTATGAGAAATAAATAATTAATCAATTTAATTAAATAATTATTTTCCAAAATAAGAAAGTCAGGGAAAATCTTTAATTTCCGTTCAAGCCAGATTCTGTAAGTTATAGTACATATAGTTGCTGTATACTTGTTTGTGTAATATCATATCATAATATATATATATATATATATAACAAAAAAAAATACCACAATATAAAATATATATGCATGGATATATGACCAAAATAAATATCATAACATATATTAGTATGATTAAATAATTTAATTGTGATGATGGTGATGAATGATGATAACTAATCCTTTTTTTGGCGTGCGTCTTGTGTTTTGAATTATGGTCCTCTCCCATAATTGATTTCGAAGAATAAGTCAGTGGTGGAGAGAAAATATTTTACTTTCAGGGTCGAGATTCAGAGATATAGCACATAGTATTTTGTTGTGTGTTAAAAAAAGTACACTTTGATGCATGTATTTGTGTAAAATCATCACGATATGAATTGTATAATATAAAATTAATAAATCCTTTATATGTATGATTTAATAACTTAATTAATTAATGGCAATACCGATAATATATGTACTTTTTTATTAAAAATAAATATATTTAAAATACTATTAAATATTAAATATAAATACTTTTTCTGGTGAGGATTATGAGAAACAAAGCTCTTTTTACTAGTTAGATCCAACTTCCATTGGGATATGCTTTGTGAGCAATAAGTGGGAAGTTAAGATTAGGGAAGAATAATAAATGGGGACTTTATTTTTCTTCTTTTCCCTTTTCTTTTATGCTTAGATATGTTAATCAAGTCATTGTTTTATTCAGTATTCTTATAAGAAAAATGGCCGGTTAGTGTGAAATTTTTTATATTAGTCCTAATTAAACTTTTATTTATCAATTCTTTTTAAGGATGTCCCAAATAAAAAAAAACATGCGAGAGTTTGGTTAATATCAGTTCCAAAAGAAAAAAACAGAGAGATTGGTTAATATATATAATTGTCCTGTCTCCAATTTTAATTTAACTTTAAACTAAAATACACAAAATCATTATGAATTTTAAGTTAATTACTTTTAAAATTTTAAATTAAAAATTTTAATATTTCATATTTTAGTTATTCAGACCATACTATTAAAATTATTGTTAAAGTTAACAGTTTTTATCATGCTATAATTTTTATATTTTTTATTATATATGACTTCATTTTTATTTAAAAAATAATATTTAGCCCTTACATATAATTTTGATTTTTTAAAAATACTTAAATATTTAAAAAATAATTTAAAATATTTATTTGATCATGTTTAAATAAAAAATATATACTACTTAAAATTACATGTAGATTATGAAGTGTTATTTTTTAAATGACATAGTATATAATAAAAAATATGATATGATAAAAAACTGTTAATTTTAATGGCATGGGTTTATTAATTAAAATATAAAATATTAAAATTTTTAATTTAAATTTTAAAGATTATAGAGGTTATGTGTAACTATATAAAATTTAAGGGAGGTTTTATATATTTAAGCCTAATTTTTATAAAGATGTTTTTATTGGCAAAAGAAGGAGTTAGTGTACTAGTGATTAACTACAAGAAATTTGAATTTGGAATAATTATGAAAAGATGATATCATAATTAATTAAGAATGTCGTAATCTAAGTTAGGAAATCAACCATTTTGACTAGTTATAAATTAAAATAATCAAATTTGATGTAGACCTTCATTGTTTAGTGCCTATTTCCATCAAACACCCATAATTAATCGGTGCTCTCTCTCTCTTTCTGTGGTCAAAATGAAATTGGTCTTGAAAGTTGAAAAGGAAAGAGGTGACTAATATTTAATTGAGTGGTGTAAGATTTTATTAGATTTTTTTAAATTTTAAATTTATTTTTTTAAAAAATACTTATATTATGAGGGATAACTATAAATTCTAATATTTAAAATATTTAATAATAGGATATAGTTAATATTATAAAAAAATAAAGAAAATGGGATTCCCTTCCTTCCTCCATCAACCTTGAATTTTTGGGAGCAATTTTTTCGCCATTTAATATTTTTCACGCACGCGTGCACAGAAGTACACACTCGTATAATTTGATTATTATAGAAAAGTTAGATTATCTTCCTTTTTTTCACGATATTTTTTAGCAGCAATTTTCAAAACCACAGATAAAGTTTAGTGTTGGTTTAAACCACCTCTGATCTAAAACAAGAAGGAAAAAAAAAAACAGCAGCTAAAACCTTTTGTATTTTTTTGCAGATATAGTTTAGGTGAACTATACACTATTTCTGATTTATGAACGACACGGCTTTCTATGATTTTACAGCATAAATCCTTCTAAATTTTATAAATGGTAGAGTAGCATCCCACACCCTTAATATTATTTCCTACTTGTATTCAACAATTTAATCTTATTTATAGTATATTTAATATTTTAATATTATTATTTTTCCTTCCAGCACCCTTATCTCAATCATAGTGCATCCACTATCTTATATAGTATTGAATGTAAAGGTGATGCGTGCATTAAAAAAATAATATCATGCTATATGCTACTTTACTCTTATATTGATATTGATGATTATATATCATGTATTTAAATATTCTTTTTTATTTTATGCATAGTAACATTCTTTTTAATTATTTTCTCATTGGAGGTGGTTAAGTATACTACACAAACTACTTTAAGAAATAAATCACATTATATTATCCTTTATTTACGGGTAATGTGACTCCTTGTTGGAATTCTTATTTTGATTATTATTATAATTAATTATATAATTGTAAGAAGATTCAACACACTGTCACTACTATAAAATAAACTTTTAAAATCCCATTTTTAAACTAGTTTTTGCGGACACAATTTAAAAAAATGAGTGGTGACATTTTTGTAAATAAGGTAAAATATTTACACCGGATATACAAATAATCGGTATAGAAAAAATGAGAAATGATATTTTTATAAATAAAGTAAAATATTTATACTGAATATACAAGTAACATGTGTAGAAAAAATGAGTGGTGATATTTTTTCTAAATAATGGTGAAATATTTATACTGGATGAACAAGTAACCATTATAGAAAAAAATGAGTAGTGACATTTTTATAAATAAGGTAAAATATTTACACCTGATGTCTCAAGTAACTACTGTAAAAGATTTAGATATGCTATATCTATATCGGTTATCAATTTCATCCGGTATAATTCTAAGGAGGAAAAAAATTACACTTAACTAAGTTCACACCTGACCCAGGTCACTCTCAGGATGGCTCAACAAATTCTTGTATTTGTCTGCTTAGAAACCCTAATCTATAACCTCATCAACTCCCCCATCATCACTGCATGCTTACTCTTCACTTGATTCACCAACTTGCCCTTCTTCTTTGACGATGATGTTTTGAGAACTAGAGCCTTCTTCACCTTGCTAACCGCCGTCGAAGTTAGAGACCTATGCAGCAAGGGAGACGACGTGCACGCTGAAGAACTCCTATCCCCTTTCTCAGACTGGGAGATGAATGTCAAGGGCTTCCCCCGTGCTCTGACAAGCAGTGACCAGGATCTCATAAGCGATTTCCTAGAGTTATGAATCAAACAGATTTAAAGCGGGGTCGCTGAAGGGAGAAGGTAGGTGAGTTCGTTCCCCTCAGACTTCGCTTTTCGATCTCATCTCGTCTCGCCTTGTATTTCATGTTTTTATATCAGTGATAGAGAACATGTGCATTGTGATTCGTGCAGAGTCTATAAAGTGTTGGAGTACAAAAATGGTGAAGCCAAGAGCAGGGAGCATAGGCACTATATGAAACGAGAAGCTGATGGTGGAGGTGCCATTGTGTGCATGTTCAAAATTCAGTGCAAGATGCCGAAAGGTATAGTTCGATCGATTTGGCTTGCAAGAGTAGCGATTGGGTATGTGATAGCAAAGTAAGAGAAATGTTTACAAATGCTAGTTATAGGCTGAGGAATTGGGAAGGAAGGAGAAGTGGCACCATCAATTTCTCAATAAAAGTGGTGAAAAAGGAACAAGAAGAAGAAGAAAAGAAGGGAATTATGGCAAAATCTTGTGACTAGAATTCTTGTTTGATGATATGGGTTCAGATGCTTATTTTGTATAATGAGATCTAAGGTATCTGGATGATGTAATAGGTGATTTGCTTTTTTATTCTGGATTTTTTTATATTGCTTTTTAAACCGGTTGTATGGAATAACCAGTTTAAAAAAATTATTTTTTACATCGATCATACAATCTATATAGAATATTAGACTTTCTACACGAGCTGTATCTATATGGACTAAAGTCTATTGTAGAAGCCATTTTTAACCAGTTTAAAAAAACTTATTTTCTAGCTGTGCGTTTCTTTTTTCTTTTTTTTGAGATGAATATCATGCTTTCCGCTATTGATAATATGCTAGGCACAAATTAAATTTTACCTCCACGAGTTTGAAAACAATATATGAATTACACAAGTTATCAATGTACTTTTTTTATATTCCATATTAGTATGTTCTATATGTATATTTAAAACTAATTCCAAGATAATTAGCTATGTAAAGAAGAGAATATTATGGTTATTAAAGATTGTAATAAAAAAAGTACATGAAGGCACCATTGATATTCATAGAGTACAAGTGAAATATGAGAGACAGGAAAAACGTACAACTCATGTGGGATGACAAGAATCTTATTGGACGTAACACAAAATTAAGGACAAGTATTCTCTTATGCGACACATCGGAGACACGAAAAGTTTTCAAATTCCAAGACATTTATTTGTCTCAGTAATGACTTAGCTTGTTTGAATAATTATCAAAATCATGCCGACTTACTTTACTTTCTTTCTTGTAAATTCTCTCTTGAACCAGTATTCTTCTACCATTTTTTAAAAGATTATATATTGCTTAATCTACTTTTTTTTATCAAAGCATCCAAAGCCCTTTGCACGTGTGTGAACTCTTGAACTAGTGAATACAATACGTTTAATTTATTTTTTGTATTTTATGGTAAACTTCTGGAACCAACACAAATTTTTAGAACTATATTCTAAAAGTTAGCTATTAGAACCGGGAAACTAAGTCTTATAAGGCCCCTCTTTCAAGGAAACTCATCCACTATGGGACTTAGGAAAACTTCTTTTCAATTTTTTTCAGTGTTGGCATACATGGAACCATTTCATCTAAGAGAACTCAAAGCACTATATTGAATTAATATATAATTTGCTTCATCTATGCCTATTGGAACAGCTCTAGTTATTTTTGCTGTAATTGAGATAAAGTTTGAGATCTTTCCAAGTAACTAGATCAGATTAAACCTAGACAATCTTTGAGAAACTATGCTTTGTTTGGATGAGGAGATATAAAATGGGAGGAAAGAAAATGAGAGGAGCTAGAAAATAATATGGAGAGAAGAGAAAATGTTTTCTTTAATTATGTTTGGATAACCAATTAAAAAATTACAATAAAAAGGAAAGGAAAAGGAAAGTGACCAATCTACCCCACGATGTAGGCTTTGTCATAGACATACTATAAGAATCTTAAAAAGTAGTAAAGAAATTAAACTATGAACTCCATATAAATGATGAAAATAACAGAACAGAAGAAAAAAAATACTAAGACGATTTAAAGACTATCTTATTCAATTGCATTTTAGATCTTTAGTTTTATTAGAAAAGATTTAACAATATTTTGTTTTGATTTATCATTTATTTAATCTTTTCATTTAATTTTAAGGTTTTTAAAATATTACACATTTAATTTCTATAGTTAAGTTGAGGTTAATAAATAGCATCCCGATTCCCAACACATTTATTTTAAATAAGAATTGCACTTACGTCCTTTTTGAGTTTTTCTCTTTTCTCCCATTTCCCTTTCCCGTTCTGCATCAGTAAATATAATTATAAAGGTGGGAAGATGACATGAATGACCAACTAAAACGAAAGAGAATCAGAGGGAGAAGATATTGAATTATTATTAAAGGTGCATGCACTGACAGATTGTGAAACTGAAGTCGACTAGTGTGTGAAACATTTGATTTGTATAAATGATTCTCTCTTTTCTCGTACGTATATATGGCACATGAAATCTACACAGAATCATAATCCATGTGAATTTCCTCAATGTACAGAAAAATATCATACACACACACATTATATATAGGGATCTGCCTAGGAATCTAGCAAGCCTAGGTATAGTACCTAATCATGATAAAAGCTCCTAAGAGTGTACGTGTACCTTCAACGTAATGGCCTCACATCAACTTGAATTGATATTTCAGGAACAGCTTCGTGTCATTTTTTTCCTTAAACTGTGAAATTCTTAACACGAGTCCTTAAATTTTAGAATTTCTCGTGTGAAGACGTTGATCCTAGTTGATTGGAGCTTCGGAGATAAGTTATTAAGATTAGAAAAAAAAAGTTATAATTAGATAGAAACATGCAGAACTGAGTTAAAGAAGAAGTGTGATAGAAAGAAAAATTAAAAGAGATATGTCTACTTTGAGTTAAGAGAAACTATATCAAGTCGATTTATATATTTCCTTTTCAACTCCGATGAATGAGAAAAAGGCATGATTACATGTTGCTGGTATTTGATAATTTTTTATACTATCCGGTATTTTTTTTAAATCCTAATTACCAAATATCTGAATAATTAATTAATTCAATTTTAAAGTTTATGATAATATTTTTCACATATGTATCTTCTTTTATACTCAAACTCGAGATATAGAAAGATTTTGAGAGCCCTCATAGTGACAGTATTTGATAATTTAACATTATATGTTGATAATTTAAGTTACTTTGAATATATGAATTAAAAAGTGATTTATCGTGTGTTTTAAAAGAAATATGAAATTCACAAGAGTCAAATCATTATATATATAATTGTTAGAAAAAAAGGGGAGAATTCAAAAATAAGAATATACATATAAATGGTTTTAATATCACATCTTAGCTAAATCTTTTAAGCAGTAGTAAGTTTATGACTAGTTCCACCTATAAAACTCTTTTTTTTTTAAAAAAAAAAAATCATTCCACTCTATGTAATCGTGTGTAAGGTATAGAGACTAATTAATGTACCTTTATTAATCAATTTTTAAAAGATAAATTAAATTTTTAAATTTTATTATCAATTATAAACAAATAATTATTATATAATCAAAATCACGTGGAGTGAATATTTCAGATATGTAACATGTAGGAAAAGAAGGTTGTTGATAGACGATGAGGATGATGAAACATTGAATAATAAAAAGGTATATACTTGTAGAGATTCTACGTACAATAATGATTCCTTGTCCCAAATATATCCCCAGAACTTCAGAAGCAGTTCAGTCCTTTGTTTCTGCAAAAGCAATAATCTCTCGACAAAGCATTCACTCACACACACACAAAAGCCACATTTGAAGGTCCATAAATTTTCACTCTTTAAAATGTGTTCCATAATCTCAATGATATTATGGGTTCAATTTAGGGTAGTTTTCCCAATAAAATTTCCCCCTATTCTCATAATATTCAAACCTGTAATTTTATTTAAATCATTTTATTGTTAATTTAGATTACCATAAGTGGTAGACACTCTTGTCCATTAAATGCCATTTATTTAATTACTATTATATCCGATCTTTAATATAATATCTACTTAATTAATTTGAGTATATCAAATAAATTAATTAAATTATTTAATTGTAATAATTATATGTTAGTTTTCCTAAAATACCCCCTTTAGTCATTTATATTGAATTTATCTTGATAGAAAATCCCTTAATATGAGTAATTATATAAGGATACTTTGATGGGAAATTATAATCTTAAGAGACAAAATAAATTGGGATATTATATTTAAGATCAAAGCAGAGTCCCTATCTAACTATTATATTTAGGACTAGAGGGAGTAACATTTATGTATGAAGTAAATCTAGTTAAAATTAAGAAGAGTCTAATACTATAAGAAATATTAGTTTTTGTTGTCCAGTATTTATTATATGATCTAATTAAAAAGTTAATTTTAGTCCTAAATATAGAATATATTTCTTATATTTTATACTTATTGATACTCTCTCAATAATAATTAAATCAAAAAATGAGAGAGGGATTTTGGGAATATGATTATAATATTTTTTTAAAAAATATTATATTAATTAATTTAATAAAATTAGTTAAATAGGCTTATCAGAAGAGTATTTTAATTTTTTTTAAAAAAAAATCCATAGCATTTAATTTCACTCAACCACTCCACTATTAGCAGAGAACAGTGGAACACATGGCAAAATGGGAGAGCAATTAGAGAGTCCCCTACTTGAGGTGTCGATATACGAGAGCTGAAGCCTGAAGGAATGTAGTGATCATGCGCTTTCCTGGGCTTCGCCTCCACATTCTTCTCAATATTCCTTCCTTCTCATTATCACACTCTTCTGTCAATTTTTGTCTATCTGGATCATGACGTACCAGCACATGTTCAAAGGGAGTGCACAATTCTAGAAGACTAATTTGTTGAATAAAAGAGTAATTTAAACTTATAAACCACAATTCACTACTTGTAAGCGTGGGACTCGTATATATATAACAGATACATATTAGATATTGAAAAAGAAAGTTAACTGAGATGCATGATAAATGAGAATCATAAACAATTTGGCCAAGGATGGACGGATGACGTAGGTTTGGTTTGAAATTTCATCGTCCTATGTTTTATAGGAGAATCATTACAGTGAGGTTGATGTTATATATGTGAATGGGAATACAGAGGTCGTGGGAAACATGATGTCTGTGAGAAATCAGAAAGCGAAGAGTGTGATGAAGACAGTACTGTGAGAGCGCAATTTGTGAACTTTACAACACAACATATATCAGACCACATATCACTTCTTAGACTGCTTCATGTTTGCCTTCTTTTGCAGTCCCATCTTCTTCCTCCTCACACCCACACCCACACCCACACCCACACCATTCACACCACTCCCTTCTTTTATTTTCTTTCTTTTTTCCTTTGTTCTTTTATGTGATTCTTTTTTAGGTGATAGGACATAATTATTATAATATATTAAAGAATGAATGGTATATAATCTTGAGATAGATCCTATCAAATTGGCGCTTCAGCTAATAGAAAGACATACATAATATATATCACCAAATCTCTATAAAATCTAATATATCAAACCCGCCATCACTTACTTAAAAAAAAATAGAATCATTGTGTATTATCTCTTGTCCTAAGTACCGAAATTAGTTAAGGGATTTGTTTTAGTTATAAATTATAAAATTTTAATTTATTTTATTTCCTAAATTTATAATTTTTTTAAAATTATCATAATCAAAATTTTAGCTATATTAGGCCTAAAATATAATAAAAATAGCTCATCTATTGTCACATGTCTTTTTACTTAAAAAAAAAAATTGAACTAACAACTTTGTTTGAGGAAAAAAGAGTCCCTCTCACTAGGCTCAGTCGCTCTTGGTAACATCACTATCTATGTTAGGTTTTTGGGAGTGACACTCTTTTAATAAACGGCTTACATAAATTCAAACGCATCCATCACATGGATCTTTCTGTTTCTTCCAATTCTGAGTTTTGTTTTTGGGTCTCTCTGCAGCTTTCACCTTTCAAAGAAGATCAGATATGTGGTGCCCACTGATATATGCATCCACAACACGAATTTGTAATGCGCAATTCAATCACTACTCAATACTTCCTTCTAAAATTTAATATAAAAATTAATTAACTAATTTTAATATATTAAAAAATATATAATATAAATTTATTTTAAAAAATTAAATTAAATTATAATTAATTAATTTATTTAATTTTTTTTAATTTATCTAAATTAATTAATTAATTTTTATATTAATAACTGGAGGGAGTATTTCTTTAAACCATATCTTTCCCTAAATCCCCTAATCATTATGCCCTTAGCTAGATAGGATGCTAGTTTATTAATAAAAAATGACACATAAGAGAAATTATATGCATCTTTTTATTCCTATCCTAAATGTAAAAGTTAGATATCAACTTTATAAATATTACAAAAAAATTAATTAAATTAATTATTTGTAAAATATGTGTGTTAATTTATCTAAATTACTCTATTTAATATTTTTATTGGAACTTTATCCTGTTGATGTGAACCCTTTTCATACATGCAATTGACACGGTTCAGAAAAACTTGCTCCTATAAATTTATGAAATAAAATAAATTAAAATTTTATATTTAAAATTAAAAAAGCCCCTTAACTAGTTAGGATTGGAGGGATCTTAAAGCTGATATAGAGTAATAGTAAAGTTCAACAAATCCATTGTTATTATTATTAATAATATGATATCATATTCTATCATTGAAATAAATTAACCAAATTAAATAGGATTTTATAAGATTAAACTAAACCTTTGTTTCCCTAGACGACAGATCATAATTCACAGAGTAATATTATTTGAGGGTAGATTCCTTAGTGTATGAATTCTCAAGCATAGTGTTGAACTGCGATATTTATTAAACACACGTATGTGTTTGGTTTTAATTACCTGAAATCAAACACACTCAACATTGCAAAATGAGAATTGATTATCTGTTTGCTACTATGTGCGTGTTTGGAAGGCATCCAAACCTTGGTTTAAAACCAAGGTTTGGCTCAAAACCTAGGTTTGGAGAAATTTTAAAACAAACAGTCATATTTGTTCAAACGGGCTTTTGGACTAAACTCTGGTTTAAAACCAAGGTTTCAGAAAAGCTGGTCAGAGTAGCTTTTGGAATAGTAAACCACGTTTGAACTAACTAATTACTATATTACCCCTACTTTTTCTTATACCCTCTCTCCTACTTTTTCTTACACCCTCTCTCCTCTCTCCTACTTTTTCTCTATTTTCTTTCTTACACCCTCTCTCCTCTCTCCTCTTATCTCTTATCTCTCCTCATTTAATACTCATACCCTTTTTTGTAATTTACCACTCACAAAACCCCTTCTACAAATAACTATCCAAACACTCATTTATTCAAAACCACTTTTTTTTCATAATCTCTTCTTCAAAAGCCCTTTTCTATAAGCTGTTCAAAAGCCCTTTTTTTTCATAAGCCCGTTTTTAAAATCCTATCCAAACGGGCCCTATGTGTGTGTTTGGAAAAAAAATTTCAAACTAGCTTATGAAAAAAATGGGATTATAGATAGCTTATGAAAAAGGGCTTTTCTAGAAGAACTTATAGAAAAAAAGTGATTTTAGATAAATGAGTGTTTGGATAGTTATTTGTAGAAGGGATTTTATGAGTGGTAAATTACGAAAAAGGGTATGAGTATTAAATGAGGAGAGATAAGAGATGAGAGGAGAGAGAGTGTAAGAAAAAGTAGGAGAGAGGGTGTAAGAAAAAGTAAGGGTAATATAGTAATTGGTTAGTTCATAAGCTCTTTTACTGTTCCATAAGCTGCTCTGACCAACTTATCTGAAACCTTGGTTTTAAACCATGGTTTAGTCCAAAAGCCCGTTTGAACAAAAATTGCTGTTTGTTAAAAAATTTTTCCAAACCGAGGTTTGGGGCCAAAAGCCCTTTTTAAACCATGGTTTGGGGTGTTTCCAAACATACCCTATGGGCCCGTTTGGATAGGATTTTAAAAACGGGTTTATGAAAAAAAAGGGCTTTTGAACAGATTATAGAAAAGGGCTTTTGGAGAAGAGATTATGAAAAAAAAGTGGTTTTGAATAAATGAGTGTTTGGATAGTTATTTATAGAAGGGATTTTATTATTGGTAAATTACGAAAAAGGGTATGAGTATTAAATGAGGAGAGATAAGAGATAAGAGGAGAGAGGAGAGAGGGTGTAAGAAAGAAAATAGAGAAAAAGTAGGAGAGAGGAGAGAGGGTGTAAGAAAAAGTAGGAGAGAGGGTGTAAGAAAAAGTAGGGGTAATATAGTAATTAGTTAGTTCAAACGTGATTTACTGTTCCAAAAGCTACTCTGACCAGCTTTTCTGAAACCTTGGTTTTAAACCAGAGTTTAGTCCAAAAGCCCGTTTGAACAAATATGACTGTTTGTTTTAAAATTTTTCTAAACCTAGGTTTTGAGCCAAACCTTAATTTAAAACTAAGGTTTGGATTTTTCCAAACAGGCACTATATCTGGGAGGACGCTATTATTAACAAAAGGTGTCGAATTAAATGGCTTCTTATTTAGAGGATTATTTTTTGAATTATATTGAACGATAAATTAATATATGTGCAGACCCTAAATACATTGTATTACTATTTTAAACTGAACACACATTTAGACATAGCTGACCCTTAATTTCCCAATCACCTTTAAAGTTTAGGGCCATTTGTAAATGTTAAAGACAACGAGTTGAGAAATTCAGGCTTTAATAAAAGCTAACATGGTTAAAAGAATATATATATATGCAATACAGGGGATGAATCTATCTATTAATTTGCGGCAACAATAACAACTATATATGAACAGTAATTAATTCATGTGTAGGAAAGCAAAAATAGAAAATGATGTGTTGTATACATTGTATCAAGAATCCTCTAAGTGGCGTGAGCTACACGACCACTTAAAAGCATATATTTTAACTAACGGGAGTTGATCTGGTGGTAAGCGGCTCAATATCGCTTAAATAAAATTTTGAATTTGAGACTTGGCAAATGTAGAAAATTCCTATTGGGAGACTCACTCACCATAGCTAGGTGCACAACACGGGTCAAAGTCAAATATAGTCAAGGTAAAATTCTGACAAATAAGCTAGAGAAAAAAAAAGGCATATACTTTAGTTAAAAATTAATGCCTTAATTTTCTCCTTTATACCAAAAATTTGTTCGCACAGTACGATTAATAAAGTGATAAATAAATATTGTTCCTATAGAGATTTAATTTCAAAACCCGATCAAACAAAAAGCTTTGGGAATTCAATTAAGTTGAGTTAAAACCAATTTCAGAGGGATAAGTGAACTTTTAGAAACTATTTTAAAAATATAAAATAAATAAAAGCAAGTGATTATTTGACCTCAAGGATTGAATGATACTTAAGATTATTTATCCTTATTGTATTTATTAAAAATCGATTAATCTCATCTCATATACGTTCTTAATGAAAAACATGTGTTAGTCTAAGAGTTCAGAGGTAATTGTAAAATCCTTCTTAAATCAATAATAAATATTTAATCCTATTAATTGCTCAATCTCTTGTTACAATTAATAAAACCTAATTTCAACTCCAAAAGTACACTAATATGACTATATATGTTAATTTAATTTATCTATTATATTTATATTTTTTAAACTAATTTATCTAATTGATAGACTGATATAAAATATAATATTACCTAGCTAGTAGTATTTTAAGGAGATCATGTATATTATAATTAAATATTTTATTTAACTTTCTTGTTTATTTATATTAAATAAGTAGTTATTACATCAAGGATCATATGAATATTATATATTATTATATGATGTTGATTTAAGATATTATTACCGTAAGTTTTAAGCGTATAATTAAAATGTTAATTAATGATATTCCATATCTTCACCATTGTCAAATTAAACCATGTGTCTCCAAGTCCCCATCACCGATTTGAGGGCACTCTTATAAAAGTGAATGATTCGTCCATCATTTTAGTACACGAAATGGAATAACACAACCACCTTTCAGCTTTTTCAAGTTAATTCCTTTTTTGTGATATTTCATGCATAAAAAGTGATACAGAATAGAAATTAAAGAATTGTTCCAGAGAATATTCATATTTCATTAAAATTCAGGAATAAATATTTATTTAGTTAGTAAGTATTTGACTTATATCTCATAGAAAAGGTGCTTTATTTTCTTAATGAATAGTTTGCATGTGCTTTTACAAGCACCCTTTGAACTATGAGTCTTCTTCAAAAAGTAAGAAGACTAAGTTTAATATTGCTTGAAATGAGCGGATCAAATGCACTTATCAATTCTATTTTTTTATAATAAAAAAATTAAACGAATTGAGTTCAAAGACTCACTAGATTTAAAAAACGTTTAGATCCTTACATTAGTATTAGTATTTGAATTTATGATTTTTTAAATTATGAATCAACTCATTAAAATAACATTTATTAGCAGTCATATTTTAATTTGATGCTTTGAGTTTAATTTATCTAAATTTTTGTTTAAAAATGTAAAAAAGAGGCCCATTTAAACTAATTTCTATGATGGGGCTTGACTCCAAGCCCATATTGGTATGGGCTTACAAATAAGCCCAACTATAAAGCATTGACATTTTATCTACCAACAGCCTTCACTTGTAATTACGTGAGTTTAATTGGTGAAGGTATAAAGCATATGACCATTTGAAGTTTATTTAATTTTTAAGGAGTATCACTTTATGGTGATTCTAGTCATGACGTTTGGGGATACATCCTAACTTCTGGGTGTCTAAGTTTACACTTGAGGATAATAGATAACTTGTTCTATCTAACATTGGTATCATCTAGGAGGAAGGGAGATTTTTTCTTGCCCTTAAATTATGAGTGAGCTCAACCTATTTTCAAAAATTTGTATACAAAAAAAAAGTAATTACATACATGGTGACACAGGCAAAGCCGCAAAGGTATAGCGAAAACAACGCGTTAAAAAAATAGGAGCACAGAGATAGTTTAACAATCTGAAGCTCATCGATGATTCTAAATATAGAGTTTTTTTTAAAAAAAAAAGAATATAAAGATTTTGATATTTCATTTGTGTTTCTCTCTTACATATGAATAGCAACGTACGTGTGTATAATTATGTGAACAAAATGATAATAATAAGAATATATGAAACATCCAGAAATATGAAGGTATCGCCATTTGACTTTTTTAACTATATATATAATATATATATTCCTTTGAGAGGAGGGTTAGCATAAATTCTTTGAAAGGTACACTTCCTTAATTAATCTCAAATATGAGTGAGGGAAAGGATTAATTCTTGACCGTGAATATTTGTTCTTCCTTAACCATCTCCCAAGCTATGAATCTCAGAATTCTCCATCCTACAAGCTTTCTGTATGATAAACTATATCTTCTTCGAAATCTCCATACCTTCTTTTCGTCAGAGTAAGACACAGAGAGAGATCAGAGAATGGAGCATGTGATAAAAGAGAAGGTGGTGAAGATGTTGAATGCATGTGAAGATCGAATGTACGAAGAGATGGCCAAATTAGGAGCATATTTCAGTGAAAAGTATGGAATATCTCCGAGCACTGCAATATCACTGATTCTGGGCTGTGTTTTCTTGTTCATGGTGGTGAAGCGACGGTGGTGGAGATCAAAACAAAAGAGAATTCTTCATCGGTCGGAGTCGATTGCGAGGCTGTACGGCGGCGATCTTGCATTGAGGAGACTTGACGACTATAATGCAGCTAAGGCCATACCCTACACTCTTCATAGCAGTGATAATGTTTTGAAGAGCCTGCTTGAGGAAGAGCATCTTGACTTGAAGAAACTCCAGGTTTCCCACAATAATAATGCATTCACTTTTCTTGTTTATGCATCATATCTTTCTTATGTATGGTTTTTAATTTTACCATATATGCTCAAAGAGAGAGAGAGATTGATGGGGGTTTGAGGTGGATGTGTTGGATTAAATTTGTTAAATATAATAATGATGTGAATTAAAATTAATTAATTAGTTAGTGGGAATGGGAATATCTAATTTTATTTTAAGCAATTAGTCTTGATTATTTATTGTGCCCGGTTTCTATGTGTGTTCTGTGACAAGTTGAGTCCCAAATAGTGGCTTTAGCTGTAAGTGGCTTACGTTTTGACATTAATAGATAAAAATAGTGGGAGAGAATGATATTATTAATAATAATAATAATAATAATAATAATAATAATAATAATAATAATAATAATAATAATAATAATATATACATCGCTTCCTATTCATCAGAAGCTAAGGGAAAGAATAGGCTGAAGAATCTACTTCTCTAATTTTTTTCTGAAATCAGGTAAACATCTATGGAATCTTCATGAGGTATGTATATATTGTTCATGAGTCTATGATCCTAATCCTATAAGAGGCACCCATGTCACTTGTCTATAACTGTCTCTCTTCATATAGCATTGTAACTAATGGCATTTGGGTCTAGCGAAAATAGGTTAATCCCTCGTAATATGATAAATTAATGTTAGAATTTTCTTTATGAAAAATACTTACATTTAACATCTCACAATACTTCAAACAGAAATAATCCTTGTACTTAATTGTATTATTATGGTAGATAATTAGGGTCAATCCTAAGAATATATATCTCCCCTCCCCCTCCCCCTCCCCTCCACTCTTGTTGGAGTGTATAGAGATTTGTACCATCAATGCTACATAGCTAATTCAAATGGACGACTTGTCTCGAAAATGAATTTTGCTTTTCTCTGTAAAAATGAATGCTAATGATATTGTGAAAAATGAAAGAGTGTGACGGCAAGGCTGGAGATGGCGGGGAAGGAAGAAGAAGGAGTGAAAATACTTCAAGAAGCAAAAACGAAGAATTCTCAATGGGAAAAATCTCATCACATTTACGAGATTGACATGTTACTTGTCGAAATGCTCATCTACATGGTATATATATATATATATATATATATATATATATATATCCTAACAAATATTTTTAAATTTTTTCTAAAATTCCTTTATTAATTATTTCATTGAGGATAAATTTCCTTTATTCTAATGCTTTCAGGGAAAATATACTGAAGCTCAGCAATGTGAATGCTTGAATGATCAAAAAATGATGGCGCTTGATGCTCGACGTCCACTTTACAAGGTACTTCATCAGCTCCATTATTTTATTTATTTAATTACTGGAAAATATTATTTATTTAATAATTGGGAAAATTGGCAGGCAATTATATATGGAATGCAGCAAAAATGGGAAAAGGCAGAAAGTTTTTGGAATAAATTCGTAGATCTGAGGCAAGGCATTCAGCTAGTGGTGGGAAAGGAACAAGTTGCGCCTGAAATTAAGAATTTCGCCGAATTCAAAGAGAGAGTCCAACATGTACAGAATGAAATTGTGAAAAAGAAAAAAAGCCTAGTTAATTAATTCAGTTTAATTACAATAACTTTTAATTAATTAATTCCTTGCTGTCACAGTGAAACACATATACCCATTTCAATGTATATCTATCTATTTATTTAAATAAAGATATATGAATTAATGATCTATTGTCCGTAATTTGATAATTTCATCTCATTTGTATATGATTGTTGACGTAATGAGGGTTGGTTGTAGTTTTGGATCAAAACAAAAATGGTATTTATCAAACTAATTAAATTATGAAATAACTATAATTGAAAATAAATAACATAGATTTTTCTAAGTAGTGCTATAATCTATGTCCTTGCCTATCCACTATCATATCGAAAAAGAAATATGTTGACATCGATTGGATATGAAATTTGCAGATTTGTTTAAGGGATATTCTAATCAACAGAAGAATATGCATTTAAATAATTGAAAATATTTATTTAGAAGTAAACGGGGCTTCAATTTGTTGGGTCAGGATGTTTGGCGACTGTTTTATTCATGTGTTTGGAAATCCGTGGGATTTAGTTAAAATGTGGTGGCGACTAAAATAATGTGAAAATAATTTTAATTGTCTTGCAACTCATCAAAATTTCAAATATTTTATGGTGTTGGATTAATCTTAACCTTCTAAGAAATTATTTTTTTCATCTAGAAATTATTTGTTCGTAAATAACATAATTTTGATTTTTTGAATATTATAATTATAGAAAATATGAATTTTGTTTTTTTTGCTAAGCATAATTATATTTAAGTACTAAATATAGATAATTTTCTCAACATAATTTAAACCTTATTTTAACACGTTAAAACTAGCTATTACCATTAGACTTCAACCCCTGTTAGTAGAAATACAAATAGTTTTTTATAGTAGAATTTGTATAAGCTAAAAATATAATCTCATATTTAACTATGTACTTATATTTTCTCTCAATTTTTGTTTCACGCATATGAGTGTTCATTTCTTAATTAAATCCTTCAATTTTTCTTTATTACCATTGTTAGCTCTTATAACTTTGTTCTATTAGCAATATTTGTATGGTATAGGAGCTAATGGCCTAATAATATTAGTAGAGCAAAGTTAAAAAATTTAATTAAAATAAAAAAACACATATACACTAAATTAAAAATTGATATATTTACACCCAATATGATATCCCTAAAGTTTAATTTAAAAGAAAACAATAAAAATTTCCTTTTGAAAAGAGAAGGCAATAGGCCAACAGGAGTGAGAGAGTAATGGCTCTAAGACTAAGAATTCCTCCTCGTACATGTGAATTAAATCCTTTTTCTGTGTCATTCCTTCGCTAAGTAAGGCCGTAAGTGCAACCTCGCCCCCCTTCTCTCTCCTTTGATATATAAGGTATATCGGCTCTGCCATATAAAATTTTAAGCATTATACAGCCTCTGCCCCCCGTCTGTTTTTCTCTTCATGTTTCATATCCTAGAATCGCTCTTTGAGCAATTAAAAGGGATAAGCTTCTTATTTATTAATGTTGATTGTTTTTCTATGCTATTGTTCTTTGTGTTGATTTTTAGTTGAGGTATAAGATTAAAAGTTGTAAATTTTGTATTTGGTTGAGGCTTGTGTTTGTTTGATTATTTACTGCCTATTTCATTGCATCCTCTAAAGTTACATTATCGCCTTCTAAAGAAAAACCTTGCATAATATCAAAACAAAGTTTTAGGCATCCTCTTCCGTCTTTAATAACTTTTGGTTAATACTGATTCCTTTATGAATATCCACATGCTGCCCGTGTAGGAATTATTTATTTCTTTCATATTATGCAAATGCAGAAAGAGTATATATATATTATATTCAACAAAACTAGGTAGAAATGACAGAGCCAATTCAAATTTTACCTCAGTCTGATTCAGAAGGGAGAGAAATTGCATTACCATCTTCGGATGATAGCATAGAGCAGGGTCAGCAAATGGCAAAGCAGAAAGAAATTTCAACTCATGCTGATTCAGAAGTGAATAGAGCTTCAGAAACATCATTGGTTGATTTCATAGAACAGGGTATGGGAAACTTTGGAAGGGGACAACTCCTACAATCCCTCCTTGTGTCCCTGGCAATGATCATCGACGTACAACAATCATTCATCGGTGCCTACACCGATGCCCACCCTACATGGCATTTCATAATTACCAATCACAGCTCAAACAATTCTGATATTTGCAAGCTCCCAAGATCTGCTTGGGCTTGGGATGGACCCTCCTCAAAGACAATCATATCTCAATGGGCCTTCAATGTGCCAATCCATTCATGACAAGCTTACCCCAGTCTTCCTTCTTCATGGGATGCTTTGTTGCCCGGTTTGTTATTGCCCCTTTTGCCGATTCATCTCTTGGCAGGAAGAACATGCTCTCTCTCTCTCTCCTGTTTAACAATGTCAATTGCTTCATCCATCATTGTCTTCTCCACCAACATTTGGATGTATTCTGCTTTCAAGTTTGGGATTGGGTTTTGCCACTCATCTCTTGGCTCTTGTTCTACAGTTTTGTTGGGAGAGATCGTGCGTAAGGAGTGGCGGTTTCTAGTGGGACCCCTTGAGAATGTTTTGTTCACATTAGGGTTTCTATCCTTGCCAGCCGTTGCTTACTTTTACAGGGATTCCTCATGGAAGCCTCTTTATCTTTCGATATCCATTCCTAGAATTTGCCACTCCATCTTTGCTCATATTTGTCACTGAATCTCCTAGGTGGCTTCTCATGCGAGGCTGAAACGAGGAAGTCATGGCTTCACTCAGAGGAAGTGGGGGAACTTTAACTTCGAGCCAACTAACAGAACTTGCCAACCAGAGTGCTTCTTCAACTTCCAAGTTCAACCCCTACTCCTCAATCAGAAAACTGTTTGGGAAAGTTTGGGCTCTTAAAAGACTAATAGCAGTTATGATGCTTGGTTTTGGCATTGGAATGGTGTATTTTAGCATGCCTTTGAATGTGGGAAACCTAGGATTCAACATACCAGCTGCTATAGTCACATACTTGTTGGATAACTAGAGAAGAAAACCTTCACTCCTTGCATTCTCCAACAAGTGGGATTTGTTGTTTAATTTGTGTTGTGATAGGAAATAAGCTACACATAGTGAAACTAGTCCTCGCTTTGGTTTTGATTCTTCAGTGTAGCTACATCTTTAGATGTCTTCGTCTTATATGTAGCAGAGTTGTTTCCGACAAGTGTGAGGAACACCGCGACGTCGATGGCGAGGCAGGCCATGGTCTTTGGTGCAATATTTAACCCATTTATGATTTCAGCAGCTAGGGAGGAAGAATGAGTTCCTCTCTTATGGAATTACTCTGTGTGATACCCTGGATCAACAGGAGAGGAAGGAGACAACAACTGGGTAGTGCTCAGAATAATGATAGAGGAATGCTAAAACATTGTATACGGTAAGGCTGGCTAAATTCTTTGGAGTTTAATTCCTAAAAAAAATATCTATATTAGAAGAGATAGTCATAAATATCAAAATTAGATATCCTCAAAACTATATATATGATAATATTATGTAGTAAATAGTATAAAAAAGAAGAAGATCATAAGGATATGCAAGCATGTAAACTATCAAATGAGGTAGAGGTGTAACAAAAAAAAAATGAGGTAGAGTTGGGTTGAGACTGGGCTTTATCTTAGCTTGGTGCCCAAATATGTCTAGGCCAAGTTTCGCCCAACCGAAAGAGATATTTAAAAAATATGAAAAAAAATGTTTTTATTTATCGACAAAAAATGATAATTACTATCTTTCAAAATATATTCTTTATAAAATTAATAATAAAAATGCCGACATAAGAATATGAGAACGAAGCATCGAGAATGAAGGTATTCTTTGAAAGGAGGGTTAGCATCAATTCTTTGAAAGGTATACTTCTTTCCATTATGAGTGAGATAAAGGCTTAATTCTTGACTTTCTTCTTTACCTATCTTGCAAGCCAAGAATATCTCAGAATTATTCTACATCCCATACAAGGTTTCCTTACCAGAAACTACGTACCGACAAACAATAATTTTATATTAACTACTGCTTAGTTACGACTATATATATAATCTGGTTTCTGCTACATGGTTGTGGGAGCTAGAACCGTTTCATCTAACTATATCTTCTCCTCTTCTTCTTGTCAGTGTAAAAGATACAGAGAATGAAATATCTGATGAAAGAAAAGGTGGTGAACATGTTGAATGAATACGAAGGTCGAATATATGAAGAGATGGTCAAGTTTGGAGCATATTTCAGTGAAAAGTATGGGATATCTCCAAGCACTGCAATATCAGTGATTCTGGGCTGCGTTTGCATGTACATGATGTTGGTGAAACGACGTCGGTGGGAACCAAAGCAAAAGCCTAATAATAAGGGGAAAATTCTTCAAAGGTCAAAGTCATTTGCATGCCTTTATGGTGGTGATTTTGCATTGAGGAGACTTGAAGACTATCAAGTAGCCAAGGCCGTACCGGATACTCTTGACCGCAGTGATCTTGTTTTGAAGGGTCTTCTTGAGGAAGAACATCTTGACTTGAAGAAGCTCCAGGTTTGGCTCAATTACTTAATTCATTAACTAATTAAATTCACTTTTAATTTTTTGTTTATATATATGTACATATATCTTTGTTGTGCATGGGGGATTTGTGGGGGGTTATCATATCTCTCTATGCTGCTACGTACAAAAGGGAAAAATAAACCAAACGTCAAATATTTCTCTCTCTCCACCCCTCCGGTCACCTCCAGAACTAAAGGAGGGAATTCCTGTGGTTTTGCCTCAAATGGGTATGCTTGGTGTTAGGCTTATTTGAAATAAGCGAATATGTATCTTTCTATTTAAAGTAATATATAGAGTATAAATATTTACAAAGTCTAAGTAATTAGCCTAAAAAGTCTTATTTTCTTCAGGCCGACCCTAGATTAAGCTTACACAAGTTGGTCAATCAGCTGAACCAGAATTTCTAACTTTTTTAAGCAACATGTACGTAGTTGATGCATGTATCAAGGGACTCATCTCATCACACACAAATATAATACATTGCAACTTTGTTCAAATGAACTTGCCTTGACAATGAAGATTTTTTTTTCCATTTTTGGTGTAAAAATGAATGATAATGGTATTGTGGATTTGAAATTGTGAATATGATGGAAGAGTGTGACGGCGAGGCTGGAGATGGCAGGAAAGGAAGAAGAAGGAGTGACGATACTTAAAGAAGCAAAAACAAAGAATGCTCGACTTGAAAAATCACATCACGTTTACGAGATTGACATGTTACTTGTCGAAATGCTCATCTACTCGGTATATAATATTAATTCTTTAATTTAATTTGTTTTTCAAAGTTTAATTATTTATTATTGACTCGTCATGAGGGAAAAAATCCCTTTAATTTATTTATGACGCTTGCAGGGAAAACATGAGGAAGCCAAGAATTGTGAATGCTTGAGACAGCAAAAAATGATGGCACTTGATGCTCGACGTCCCCTCTTCAAGGTACGTAAACTTCAACTCCATTATATATATTAATTATTTTAAAATTGGTGTACAAGTGTTAATTAATAATAAGATTAAAAATAAATTTGACAGGCTATAATATACGGAATGCGTGAGGAGTGGGGAAAAGCAGAAAGTTTTTGGAATAAATTCGTAGAACTGAGGGAAGCATTTATGGAAATGGTGGGGCAAGAGGAACAACTTAGCCCTGAAATTAAGAATTTCGAGAACTTGAAAGAGAAATTGAAACATCTTCATCATGAAATTGATAGAAAGTCATCTGTTGCAAGGCTTTATAGTGGTGATGTTGCATTAAGCAGACTTAAAGACTTTAATAATAAGGCCCTGCCCTCTACTACTCCTCCTCAACGCCATGATCTTGCTTTGAAGTCTCTGCTTCAGCAACAACATCTTGACTTGAACAAGCTCCAGGTTCGACTACTTTTCTTCTTCTTCTTGATATGACTATCTAATAGGGTTAGATTTTAAGATTGTCAGGCTTAACTGAATGAAACTCTCATAAAGATATTTTTAATATTCACACAGGCTTGAACTCAAAATCTTGTGACGAAGCTACCAAACTTTTTTAATTATGCATGATATGGTTGTTTGTGCATTGTCGTGTGACTTGTGGAGGTTCATGGGTGGTTAAATATGATATCTCTCTTTGTTGCGGCAAAGTGAGAGATAGATACATAAGATTGATTGATCAATACCTTCTACTATTCTATCCAATTATAAATATAAGACCTAGTTAAAAAATCTCAATCTTCTATGTCTCTCCTTATTTAATATTATATCAAGTCCTTAATATAAAATCAACTTAATTAATTTGAGTAGATTAATTAAGTTAATTATTTGTAATGATTATGTGTTAGTTTTATTAAAATATCCCTTTTAGTTATATATATTTTGAACTATTTTTGATAGAAATCCCCTTAATATGTATAGTCATATAGGGATACTTGAAATAAATTATAATTTTAAAAGACAAAGTAAATAGGGGATCTTATAATTATAACTAAATTAACCTCGCATCTATCTCTTATAATTAGGATTAGGGGGAGTAATTTTTTTTCTCAAATTACCCTAATCAGTTTCATAAATTTTCTCATTTTTCTATCTTCCATATTTAATATCCTCATTAAAACAGGAGCACTTAAAGAAAAGTGACACATATTTTATACATAATTATGAAAAATAACCATTTTTTAATTTTCATAGATGGATTAGCTAATTAGATCTTATATTTATGATTTGAGAAAGTATAAGAGTTGGTGGGTCCCACCAAATCTCTCTTTCTCAGTGTATGCAGCGGAGAGACCCATCTGCCATCATCGATCATTGCTACTTGGTTAATAATTAAAAACATAAAATGAACTTGTGTGGAAAATGAAGATTTTGTGTTATGGTAAAAATTAATGAAAAATGATGGTAACTAATGAGGATCTGAAATTGTGAATTATGAATGGAAGAGTGTGATGGCAACACTTGATATGGGGGGAATGGGAGATGAAGGAATCAAGTTACTGAGTGAAGAAGCAAAACTGAGAAAAGCTGAATCTGCCAAATCTCTTGACGTTTATGAGATTGAAATGTTACTTGTCGAGATGCTCGTCTATAAGGTACCTACACATATTTTTTATTTTTATTTTAGTGTTTTTTATCTTTAAAAATTTCTTTATTGATCAGAAACTCTTCCCTTTAATTAATTTATCCATCTGCTGCTTGCAGGGAAAACTTGATGAGGCCTTGCAACGTCAATGCTTGAACCGTCCACAAAGCCCACTTGACGCTCGACCTCCACTCTTCAAGGTACTTAAACTTTATTCTTCTATAACTTCACTCTCTCTCTCTCTCTCTATATATATATATACACATATATTCTCCTTTTTTTTCCTTACAAAAGTTCTCATCTAGTCTCGTTGTCTTATAGTTAAATGCTCTATACGAATATATGGGAGAGTTTTTAGATGTTTCTACTTACTGCCCATTCGAACTCGCGTTTTGCTGCTTAGTTTTTAGATGCGGGCACATGGCATTTAATAAAATAAAATCATTCATGTTTTGAACCAAAACACAAATAAGCTTGATTTTTAGATGGAGGAAAAAATGGGAGGAAAATATAGAGAAGGGAATATTATGAGGGAAAAATCTAAAAATAGTAAGAAGTTTTATTATTTTTGGGAGTTTTCTCTCATAAAAACAAAACTGTGTTAGTCAATATATGTCAATACTCAATACAATTCTTCTGATATTTAATATAAGATATATTTAATTAATTTTAAGTTAGTTATATTAGTTAATATAACATATTTTTTTAAAACGTTCTAGTAATCTTCTTTAATTTCCTTCCTTGGGTTCTTACTTAATTATTATTGAAGGAGTATTATTAAACAATTTAGAAAAAATGGATAAATATAAAAAATATGTCTTATATTTATAATCAAGATCAACTCCTCAATTAGCTCTTATAGTAAAGACGGACGAGTATTATATAATAAAATATATAGCAATTATTATCCATGTTTAATATACAAAATCTATTTCAAGTCAAACTTGTGCATTTTTTTAATTATTATATGCGAATGCATGAGGCCAGAGATCTATCATATAATGAAACTATAAGAATGGGTAGAATTTACAAGTAATTAATTTAATTTGTAGTCTTGCTATAATATACAGAAAACTATTATTTATTTATTTCGAAACTTATGGTGTTCTTTTGTGATTGGAAAATGGACAGGCAATTATATATGGAATGTGGAATGACTGGGAAAAAGCTCAAAGATTTTGGAATGAATTTGTAAATGTGAGGGGAAAATCTATGCCAAACGTAGGGTTGGAGGGCCTCGTGCATGAAATTACCAATTTCGATGTGTTCAAAGAAAAAGTCCAACATCTTCAAAATGAAATCGGCAAGAAGAATCCTTGAATATAATTAATACTATGATGTCTCACTAATGAAGCAAATGTTTTAAGAAAAAAAAGATAAAAATATACCATATTATTATAATGCTTGGAAGCACATAGCATAGCCATTTCAATGCGTTTCTATTTATTTATTCTAATAAATATATATATATGACTCTATTTTATATTCATTTTTTTATTCTAATACTGATTGGAATTAATATTTCATTTCGATTAATTTCATCGCATTTTTATATATTTTCAACAATTAATGAGAGGCAGATGATATTTATATCTAAATACGAATTAATACATACGAATACACAAACAGACAGATAGACAGCACACAAACGTATAGACATGCATAATATAAGAGAAGTAGGTGGGAGTTTCGGTTAATGATCCAACAGATAAAACAAACGTCTTAAATTTTGGTTGATGTATATGTAAATAGAATTTTTATCATATTAAATGCTTTTAGTTAAATAACAGAAAGAAAATAATTTGTATAAACATACAAATTGAGAGGGTTTATTGTAAACTTTTAAATATAAAAATAAAATAAAAATATGTTCATCCAAAACGAAGTTAAAGAAAGATATGTTAATTTAGTGGTGGAGACACATCAACCATTTATTATTTTGCACTTTGAATCACGCAGGTCAAAACTGGGGAACTCTCTTTTTCTTTTTTTATACCACTATACGACACATTCGATTATTGTTAGATCTATTTAAAATAATTTTTTTAAAAATATTTTCTATATTTACATATACCTCAACTTTAAATCTCATGCTTAGTGTGTGTTGGAATGGTTTTGTGTCCAAAACTATAGTTTTTGATAATATAATCCAAACACCCTATATTTTTCACAATCAAATTTTCACAAAAAATAATAAATCATCTAAACACTAATTTTTTTTCACAATCAATTTTGATCAAAATTAATAAATTATCCAAAAATTAATTTTTATCCACAATATATTTTTTTATCAAAATTTGGTTTTGGTATAAGCTGGAGGAATAACCTTTAATTGATGTGTTTGGATTAACTTTTGTAGGATATGTTTTTGAGGGAATAATAGATTTTGAGTAGAATATATTTTGTGAAAAAAATTATTTTTTATTGGTGTATTTAAATTAATTTTTAAAGAATAGATTTTATAAAAAATAATGATTATTAGAAGTGATTCCCCTAAATTTTCCAAAACTATGATTTTGGCTAAAAAAATTGATTGTGGAAAAGAATTACTGTTTAGATAGTTTATTAGTTTTGGTAAAAAAATTGATTGTGAAAAAAAAATTAGTGTTATGATAATTTATTAGTTTTCATAAAAAAATAATTGTAGAAAATATGGGGTGTTTGGATTATTTAATCTAAAATTATAGTTTAGATTAAAAAAATATTTTTTTTACAAAATCTATTTTTCATTCTCTAAAATATATTCTTTACAATCTATTATACCCAAAATATAATCCAAACATACTAAAACCTCTTGTACGAGAACTAATGCATGTTACATGGTGATCTCTCTCTTGTTCTGGTCTATGTAATTATATCCAATTATGGACCTAATTAAATAAGAAACGAGGAATAGGACATAATTAAACTAGTAGGATCTAACTAAATAAACTAATCCTTCATAATCTAATGAATCAAAATTTAAATTTTTATTAAAAGAAGTATATGATAGCACTTCAAAGAAGATTTTATTCAATAAAATGATCCATATATTTCAGCCAAAACAAAAATTAGTAGAATTATTACTATAGACTATATTTCATTTGTTTTTCTCTAATGAATAATATTATGCTCTATTTAATTTTTAATGTAAGAGTTAATTAATTTTTTTGAATATATTAAGAAAACTAAATAAATCAGTTAATTATTATCAAATCCAACTTCTCAAGATAAATTCATATTTGTTTATCTACCAAAATTATTTAAATATCTTTTATATTAGTTATAATTAATTAATTTATTTAATTTTTTTAATTTATTAAAAAAATTAATTAATTCTTATATTAAAGGGAAAAGATATGTGCATGTGTGTGTGTGAGAGAGAACTAATTTTATTTAATAAATTAAATTCGGACTTTATGAGAATATATAATAAGGATGAAACATACGTGAAGTATGAAAGCATATATGAACTTCATATTTGTTAAACGTATTGTGTGCTTTCCTTTCTTGGTTGAGAAATAGTTTCCTTTCTTGGTTGAGAAAAAGGATCAATTCTTGAGTCTGAATAATTGCTCTTCTTTAATTTCCCAACCTGCCAAGCTAAGAATCTCAGAAACTATGCCAGAACCCCTTATCATAACTAGCTTCTACTATAAAAGTAACTCACCTTTACGTCAAAATATAATCAAAACTCATCCCCACTTCATTATTAATTACTGCTTCTGCTTCTTCTTTCTGTTCTTGTGAGTGTGAGAGAGAAATATGCAACATCATAAGACTATTACAGAAAAGCTGCTAAACATGGTGCATTCTTATGAAGGTGAGATGGGCAAGTTTGGAGAATATTTAAGTTCAAAGTTTGGGATATCTCCGAGCACTGCAATATTATCAGTGATGATCGGGTGTGTTTGCGTGTACATGTTGTGGGTGAAGCTTCAATGGAGATCAAAGGAAAAGAGAATGCTTCTGAGTTCAAAGTCACTTGCAGGACTGTACGGCGGAGATCTTGCGTGGCAGAGATTGAAAGATTATAAGGCCTCAGCTTTGGCCATTTCAGATAATTCTTTGGATCAAACTGATCTTATTTTGAAGGATTTGCTTCAGGTTGATGATGAACAACAGCTTGACTTGAACAAGATTCAGGTATGTATATATACATATAGACAGTTTGCTTTTTTAATTTCTTTTGGGAAAATTACTTTGAATGACTAAAATTGCAAGTTGTTTAAGCTGAAGGATAGCAAATTTTTTAAATTAGCATGAAAAACAAAAAAAAAAATGGCTATAACTGAATTGCACTAGCTTATTGTTAAATTTGTGATTTCTAGGTGGTCAAGTTTTGTAATTATGGCAATTAGATAGTTCATAAGCTTTTTCATTGTTCTAAAAGCTAGTTTTAGTAGCTTATTCAAAACCATGACTTTAAACGATGGCTTTGACTAGAATCACTTGTAGACTAATATGATTATTTTTTTAAAATTTTCCCAAATTAAAATTTTGTCTAAAAAGACTTTTCAAACTAATATATCAAACAGGTAGTAAGTCAACTAAATAAGAGTTTCTTGACATTGTATAACTTTAATAATCTCTTCGATTAATCAATATTAAATACTAAATAGTTATATCTAAACTTGTAAGTTAGTGTTCTTTGGCAAAAGAGTCTATTTTATACTCACATTCATAGAATTTTAATACTCACAAAATGCAAATTTACAAGTCCAAGTACGAATTTACTATTTAGCACATAGAATGGAAATTTAGCAATGAGGGTAATTCAGTCATTACACTTTAAATAATGGGGGTAATTTGAGGAATTGAAATTGTGAATGTGTTGATGGAAGAGCTTGGTGGAGAAGCTGGAGAAGGCGGGGAGGGATGAAGGATTGAGAATACTGAAATCTGCACATATCCAACATTCTGATAAATCTTTTTTCCTTCATGAGATTGAATTGGCACTAGTCGAAATGCTTATCTACAAGGTACGAGTAAATCATAATTTTAACAATACTGATTTACAATTATTATCTACAATTTCTTTAATTTATTGATTTATGAGGAGAAATTTACTTGTTCTATAATAGGGAAATCCTCAAGAAGCTTTGAAATTGGAATGCTTAGACTATCAACGCATTCAATTTGATGCTCGACCTCGCTTCTTCAAGGTTACTTTAACTCTGTATTATCTCTTTAAGAACTCAGACTCGAGATCCTGAAAAATATAACTGAATATTATACTGTTAGATTAATTTTGTGTTGATCTAATGAAAATAATAATTGATAAAAATTAATTATTAACCCATCAAATGATTTATATTATAAATAATTAATTCCTTTTTAGAAAGCAACAAAGAGGTTTATATGATGGACCTGATAGAGCATATTGTAAAGTATAGGAACTGTTATTTACTTTTTTTTTTTTTTAAAAAAACGTATTTACAGGCAATAGTACATGGAATGCTCGGAAAGTGGGAAGAAGCAAAAAATTATTGGCATGAATTCGTGGATGTGAGGGATGGCCTTATATCAATTGTTGGGGAGGGAGTTCTGTCAGCTGGAAGACTTCAACGATCTGATTTCCCAAAGTTCAAAGAGAGAGTCCAAAATCTTCAAAATGAAATTATCAGCACCAAACACTGAAGCACATATTAAAAAAAAGGGAAATTATATTGTTTGGAAGAGGATTGTCAATGTATTTGAATGCCTTTTTATTTTTAAATAAAGTTGTATGATATAATATATGACTCTGTTTTATATTCAATTTAAATTAGTCGTTTATAGTTTGTTTTCATTTGGTATATGGCTACTCCATTTTTATTTAAGCCTTGGAATTATTAATAAATAACCTCCAAAATTTTAAAATTTAATAATAAACTTTCCTAAATTTTTAAATCAATACAGATCATTAACTTATTTTTTCAACCAAATAGATAATTAACTTCAAACTATCAACTTTATATCTCATTAACTTTATTTTTATATGCATATAACCTTTTCAAATTTTGAGTTATATCCCAATAAACCCATTGAACTTTAAACTATTTTTAGATAATTTATAAATATAAAAATAATCATATAATTAAAGCTCTTGTATTTTTCGATATATCAAAAACCAAATACATCAAATATAGCTACATCTTTTAATGTAAATTCAAATATTAATAACAATTTCTATTAGATTCAATCCCAATTGATCATTAACACAATTTAAATTCAAATTTTTGTGCTTGAGTAATTATAGCCTTTAATTAAAACTACCATTTATTCGTAAAAAGACTAATATTCTTAATTGACTTAATTTATAGTGGGTTTAATCTCCCTGTGAATATAGAAATTTTGTTGATAATCTACAAGTATTTTTTTAGTGAAAATCCTCCTTAAAAACTTCCATTTATAAAATAAATAAATAAATAATTAACTAGAATTACACATATAATAAATAATATATTTATATTCTATAAGGAAGTAAATCCAATTCTCTCTACTATTATGAAGATTTATTTAATAGATAATTTTATAAATTTTTAAAAAATGTTATCTAAATACTGCAGCTGTGCTATAAATTTGATAGGTCCATGTCTAACCAAACTAAATTTTATTGTATAAAAAAATAGTTAATGGCATTTTTCCTTTATTTTTTCGGTCACGAAATTCTAGACCAGTCCAAAAGCTCGGTTTGGTATTAGGTTAACAGGAGGGTCCCACTTTCGTCTCGGTGACAATCCGCATTGTGAAAATTCACGAGTAACTGAAATCTTCAACAATCTCTCTGTCCTTTTTCACCATCAATCAATATCAATAATCGTCGTCATCACTCATCAAACTCTTTATACAAATCACACTCCACACTCTGAGATGAAAATCAAATCAAATCCATTTCCGCATTTCCCCAGAATTTCATTTCTGCTTCATTATGGGGAACCCAATTATACCTGCCTCCTCCTTCAAACCTCTCTTCTTCATCTTCCGATCGAAGCTCCTCTGTTTCTCTCTGCTTTATCTCTTTGCCTCTCTTTACTTCACTTTCTCTCAATCCAAACAATGCTTCTTCACGTCATCATGGTCTCCCTCCTCTGATCCTATCTTGTCTTCTCTGTATTCCTACCCTTCATCTTATGGAGAGCACAAGTATGCGATTCCAACAACACGTTCTACCTGCTCTTCTCCAATTAAGTTTTCTGGTATGGACCATGATTTCTACGAACTGATTTGTTGGATTTAACTTTTTTTGAAATGGTTGATTTAAGTTGATGGATTTTGGTTTCTTGAATTCAGATTACTGCGATGTTTTGAAGGTGTTTGAGAATTACCGCAAGAACTCTCCGTCTTCCTCGCGGGTTCTGAGGTATATGCAGGGTAATGCGGATAGCTTTGGAGGGAATTTCAGCACACATAAGAGGTTTTCTTATTTCGATCACCAAAGCGATAATACTGAAATTCCCTGTGGTTTTCTGAAAGATTTCCCAGCAAGTCATTCTGGTAAGTTCCATGTTAAACCGTCTGCATTCTCCTGGTTTCCTTTCGTTTCAGCGTGTCTGAATTCTATTGAATAGCTTATTCCTGAATTTTGATGTTCCGTTGGCTATAGTCCTGAATTTTACTCCGAAATTGTTATTTTTTACACCACCAAGAGAACTTCAACATTCGAAGATTAAATTGTTCTGTTACGTGGAATTATGCTTGTTGGGAATTGCTTTTGAACCTCACTGATACTGAAAGTAAATTTTTCCAGAATTCATCTTCATTGTGTTGGTCATGAAGTTAATTTACTTCTAAATTGAACATTAACGTTCTGGTCTCTGTATTCAGATCTAATTGACATGGAAAAATGTGATGGAGTAGTTGTAGTATCAGCAATCTTCAATGACCATGACAAAATCCGCCAGCCAAGAGGCCTTGGATCAAAAACAATGGACTATGCATGTTTCTTCATGTTCATAGATGATGTTACTCTCAAGGGGCTTAAACACCATGGACTACTAAATTCAGCACAATCCAGTGAATCCAAAATAGGCGTATGGAGAATCGTGAAGGTTTCAGGCCAAAACTTGTATCAGAACCCAGCAATGAATGGAGTTATACCCAAATTCTTAGTCCATAGATTGTTCCCCAATTCCCTATTCAGCATTTGGATAGATGCAAAACTGCAATTAGTGGTTGATCCATTGTTGTTGATTCATTCGCTTGTTATAAATGAGAATGATGCGGACATGGCTATATCAAAACACCCATATTATACTCACACCATTGAAGAAGCAATGGCTACTGCAAGGTGGAAGAAATGGCGGGATGTCAATGCCTTGAAGATGCAAATGGAGACTTACTGTGAAAATGGATTACAGCCATGGAGTCCCAGCAAGCTTCCTTATGACTCAGGTATGCTTTTGGCCTTCAATTGTAGAAGAACTCTTAGCAATCATACCAAAACCAATTTTTTAAATAAAGTATAAGGCATTCTTACAGAAACAGATTTGAAACAATATATTTAGGCCTAGTTTATTGATGATTATTTTAGTCATGGCTTTGGGAGTTTAATGTTGCATAGTGAGCTTAATTTATGTAATAATAACTAAGTTCCAGCCTAAGAATCTAGATGACTAGATAATTGTTTCAAGGAACGTGGGGGAAAGCCTTATTCAGCCCTTGACAGATGTATATAAAATAAAAGTAATGAAGGAAGGTCTAATTCATAGGGGTAAGTTTATCACTACAAGCTCGTTCATATTCAAAATGCTTTTCAGTGAAGGCTGTATTAATTGAGTAATAGACCTAACTATAGAATATATGGGGTTTCTTCTTTCACTGGAGGGGGGAAATTAGACTAAAAGTAGCTAGCTAGGAAGAAGTTTTACGTCAAATTTCAGTGATCATATCACAATTAAAGTGTAGATCATAGTCAAGGTCCCAAAGTAGTTGAGCCGCTCCCTCTGGAGTGGGTGGTCCTAAACCAAATAAGAGCCTTTTGGATTATATATTGGCATTTAAGTCACAGAAGAACAGTTCATAAAACATTGTTTTGGGGCTTAAACCTGAAAGTATCACATGTGACTTTCATTCCCCCCCCCCCATTTCTGAGCTTCATTGTTAGGTTCCATTCTGCATCTGCATGAGCGCACACACACATGGGTTTCTCATGTCTCTATCAGATAAAGGGAAAGTAAATCTCCACCCAAAAAATTAATTATACGATGCAATGATATTTTCATTAACACAGCAATAAGGCCAATGCACATATACATATATATATATATCATATTATTTAATATAAGAGCTAATTGACTTTTTTAGATAGATTAAGAAAGTCAAATAAATTAGTTAATTATGACTAAATTCAACATTTCAAGACAAAATATATTATATACTCTTTAAACTATCCAAATTAATTAACTAGCTCTTACATTAATTATAATTAATTAATCTGGTTTCATTAATTTATCTAAAAATATTAATTAATTTTTATATTAAGTAAGTGAGAGAGTAATTTTTCCTTGATTGGTTTTGAGGCAGATGTTCCAGACAGTGCTCTGATCCTGAGGAAGCATGGGATGAGCAGTAACCTGTTCTCATGCCTCATGTTCAATGAGTTAGAGGCATTTAACCCAAGGGACCAATTGGCCTTTGCCTTTGTGAGAGACAAAATGAGACCCAAAATGAAAGTGAACATGTTTGAGGAAGAAGTTTTTGAACAGGTGGCAATAGAATTCAGACATAACCTGAAATACATTGAAGTGACCAACACTGCCACCAAAATGCACAGCAGCACTAAAAGAACCCACAGAACAGAGTCAGATTTTTTGTTGTTTGAAAATGGAACTTCTGGTGGCGGCGGCGGCGGCTGTTCCAACTATCTAATCACAATGTGGGGTGAATCCCCAAGATTGATACCTAAAAGTTAAGGACAGAATAATAATAATATTGTTATTATTGGTTTATATAGTACAGGGTAAAGCGAAAGATAAGGAAAAATTATGAGAACCTAATTATTGGTTTTGTCTTTGACTAAGTGTTAAATTATAGATGGAGGCTAATACTTTAAGAAAGAAGAGAAGAGAAGAGGAGGAAAGAATCGCTCTTTCTTATATTTCGTAAAGAATTATTAGGGCTGACAACTCAGGAGAGGTTAGCAAGAACTTTATGGTATTTTGCTCTTTGTATTTATTCCTTTTTTTTATACATTCTCTTTGCTGGATTCTTTGTCCTAGAATTAATTTATTAGATGATTCATAGTTCATACCTGTAATACATTTATATTATTAATTATATAAACTCCATTTTTTTTTATCGGCCCTTAGTTATGATAATTGTTTTAGAGTTTAAGATTGATAGAGTTTGGCATTGCATTTTTTTCATATCAATTAACTATTATTTTTTTTTGTGAGTATTTGATAGTTTGATTGTAGAGTGAGGGAAGATTGATGGATTTTCATTTAACTGGTTGATTTATTCAGAAACAATACGCTTATTTTATTTTGAGAAAAATACCATTTCGATTATGTGAAAAAAAACAAAATTAGAGGAGGTAAAAATTGGTCACAAAGCAATCAAAGTGGGGGAATCGGTTTGAACCGGTCATATATTTTATTTTTTAAAAGAAATTAATTCAATTTATGCATATTGGTATTTAATCAAAGACAATAAACAAAGAAAAGGTAGAAAAGTTTCACATATCTCCCTTTAAAATAAATAGTCATAAATTATATAAATCTCTCTTTGATTTTGTCAAAATTATACAAACCTTTTTTCAATGTGAAAAATCTATGTAATTTTATTAAAATTAACTTCACTCTATTATCAATTGAAAATATGGAAATTATTTTCTCATGATAATTTCTTTGTTATTTTGTTTGTTCCATTACTTTTCCTTTTGATTGATTTGGTTAGTAACAAATTTCATAGTTGCAAAAAACTTTTTGACGGAACTCATTTTTTGCCACAAATCCATTTTTTTATGGTGATTTTTTCCCTTTTCACATCCGGTGTTTATGGGACTAAGTGGAATGTCAGTTCATTGACGGATATGAGAATTGAAGGGCAGACCTACTTGCTAAAATTACCCTGCATGCTAATCCTTATCAATTCCTGGACTCAGGAGGAAGGCATTGGATAGTTTTGCTTTGTTTGTTTGTTTATTTTCTGTTTTGGTTTTCTATGTATAAAAAAATTAAATAGAAAAGCTATAACGAACCAGTATATATAAATGGTACTACCTCTTCTCCTTATCATAAAAATTAGTTAGAGAATTAAATTTAATTTTAAATATATAAGATTTTAATCTATTATATATATTATTTATTATTTTTTCTAAATTAATTTACCTACATATTATAAATTAATATATAATATTATGTATGATTATATCATCTAAAAAAATTATGTCATATTTTTTATAATTAATTAATTTTTTTAATTTAATTAAATTAATTAATTAATTTTTATATTAAATATTAGAGAGAATATTTTTTATTGAGAATTAGGTAGACCCCTCATTTTTAAGTGTTAAGAAATTCTGGCTTGAGAATCAATCCAATTAAGCCCACCTTATGGGTTATCATACCCTCTTATATTCTCTTAACACAAAAACTATATCCACTTTTTTTTTAGTCATATTTATAAGTCATTTTTAATATAGTTTATATAAATTTAAAAATGTTTTAAGTCTCATTAATTATACTATAAAATTTAATAATTTTTAATTTTATTTCTATTTAATATACATTATACCGAATGAAAACAAAATTAATATAATTAAATAGAAAATAAAATTATGTATTTGTATAAAAAAAATTCTCTTTATCCTATAAATTAGACCAGAAGAGTAATTGGGGAAGTTTGTTGATTGGTTCATCTTACTAGTTTCCTAGATTTAGTTAACCGAACCGTAAAACTCTTGCAAACAGGCAAATTACATAATCTGTTTCAAAGGGATTGCAGATCAACATGTTACATCTCATAACGTTTGGAAGAACTGTTGACTGGTTTTTCATCATCAACGTGACCCGCTTTTACTATAATCACTAACGTTCCAAAATTAGTCGAACGGTACTCGCGTCCTCACTTCAACGTTAGACATTTTTAATAATTTAATTCCAGTTCGCCATCTTCACTTCGCTATTCACTATTCTTAGCTCTCATCTCCCGCGCAGTTTCCTTCTCCGCAAAATCGACATTTCATGTCCACGGTCAAATCACATTTTCATTTCTCAATTGCAGCATTATTATTCAAATTCGAAATGATGAACCAATATATCGCACATCTCAGAGACGCCGCTGAGATCTACCATGGTGAAGCCATCTGCAAGAAGAAATCGCGCGAGCTGCTCGTCGAATTCTGCCTCCCAGCAGGCTTGCTTCCGTTGGACGACATCGTAGAGGTGGGGCACAACCGTGTCACGGGGTTCGTCTGGCTGAAACAGAAGCGGAAGAAGGGGCACCGGTTCCAACGCATCGGAAGCGTCGTTTCGTACGAACTGGAGATGACGGCGTTCCTAGAGGAGCACCGAATGCAGCGGGTGACCGGAATGAAGACCAAGGAGCTGTTTCTCTGGATCACGATCGCCGATATCTCAATCGACAACGACGATTCCGGTAGGATCACGTTCGCTAATCCCTCTGGCTTATCAGAGACGTTTTCCGTTTCCGCTTTCGATGTTGAGACGCATGAGAAGGAAGAAGGAAAGATGTATGAAGGTGCTAGCATGCAACGTACACAAGCTAATTGATTGACACAAAAAAGAAAAAGTGGATTGAAAAAACAAAAAAAAATTATTCTGCAAGCCCTGATAATTTTAATTAGGTCCCTCAAATTTCTTTTATTTTGATTCGATCCTTATAAATTATTCTGTTGGCTCCGTCCGTCCCTATAGATGATGGGTAACACCGTTTGAAGATGATGGGGATATGAGTGTTGATTAAAAGATTAAATGGTTAAAAAATATAATAAACCCATTTTCATAAAGCGTATCAGGCATTTTTTTTTAAAGGGAAAATGACATATGGGTCCCATGGAAGCAATGTATTGACAAAAAAGTCCCACTAAATGCTGTAATTCATTTCAAGTCCCATGGGACCTCAAATGAATTTTTTGTAGTTGTAAGAAGTCTTAAATGCCCTTTGAGATACCAAATGTTAAATCCCCTCCCGCATATCACTCTGAAACTTTTGCCCTAGCGAACCTCCCCTCCCGCATATCACTCTGAAACTTTTGCCCTAGCGAACCTCACTCTGCTCGTCTTCTCAGGTCGGCCCGTGCTCTCTTCTCCTCATTTGTGTGTGGTCTGTGCATTGTGCTGCTTAACTCTGAGTTGCACCTCCTGCCGTCGGTACTTGGTTCATCGTCGAAGTTCTCATCGCCTTTCGTCCTCTGTTTACCGCCCTTTCTGTGGTGATTGTGGTAACTGGCACCCGGTCGTCGTGCCATATTTCCTCCTTCAATACTCATCTGTTATACTCCTTCAATCAGGTGGCCGTGCTGGGGTTATTGTCGCTGCCACCGGCAACCGCCCTTCCTACTTCATCGTCCAAATTATCTTCACCTTTCCTTTCCTTCGAAAGCCGCTGGTCCAGGTAATATCGTTATTGCTTTAAATGTGATTACCATATTTTTTTAACATACAGAAGGGAAGCATTGGCCTTCTGAATAGAATGGTGCTTTCCCCTGCTTATTTTTGATTGTCAATTAACGTACATTTGGTGTTAGGCCTTAGTCAGTCCCTTTTTTGGAGTTCAATTCTGCGCCGGTAAGGAAGACAAAGCAAATGAACGTGGGGTTGTGATATAGGAATAGAAGTAGGAGTGTTAGCGTGGATGAGGAAGTCCCAAGTAAGATAGTGGATATATAAAGTCAGCGTGATAGAAAGCTGGGTCAGGTAAGTGTTGTTGAAGTAGCTAGATATCCAATTGGAGGCTCATACAGACGTTTGACATAGAAGCTTAAATATGAGAATGAAAAATCTGTTGACAGTGCCATTTTACAAATAGTAATAATTCAGAATGAAAAATTTGGTGCTTCTGTTCAGAATGAAACATGATCAATAGGAATTCTGTTCAGAATGCTATTTTGGCTTGAGCTGAGCATAAAATATCTGTGTGGGTACTCATTTTGTGTGCTGTGTATGTATGCATACCTTGTTGCCTTGAGATGGAAAAACCAATGTGATTATACTGCAACTGTGGGTGAATTTAGAGAATGAATTTGTCAGGTTTGGTTCTTTGGGTTAAGAATGAATGGTGTATATGACTTGCTTGGATGGTTGAGTTACATGTATATATTTATGAAATTGTGTGAGAAGTCTGTTAAAAATTGTATGACAAAACAGAAGCTGTGTTTGTGCTAGTATTTGTTGCTCTGTGTGTGTAAAATTGTCCTGGTGGATTAGGAATTGTTGTTGAGTGTATGCAAGTGAATTGGGGGGAGGCTCTGATTTTCATTTGGTGCCTCTGCATTTGCAACGCTGCTGTCCTAATTATTTGGATTGAAATATTGAGTAATAATTGATTGTATTGATGAAAGTGGTTGTTATTGCAGGATAAAAGATGTCTAATATTGGAAAAAGTAAAGGTGGACAAAGAAGTTACAACTTCTCTGGTTATGCACTATTTGTTGAAGAGCAAAAAAAGACCAACCCACGAAAGAAGATGTCACTACAAGCTGCCGGTGCATCATTGAGGGAAAGTTGGAATAAATTGGAAGAGCATGAGAGACTAGAATACAAAAGCAGGGCAAAGGAATTAAGAGGTCCAGCAAAAGGGAAAAAATATATCGTGCCCTTCTACACACGATGTGCCCCGAAGCAATTCATAGATGTCTGCAAGGTGTTGAAGGGGAGGCCTAAAACAATGGAGAGGTTGAAAGTGATTGGGTTTGATAAATTAGTCCGCATAAGCTGCTCACAAATTCAGCGAGACTTATGTGGGGTGTTTATGCGTGCTTTTGACCCCCCTACAAAGACGATTTCAATTAGAGGAAAGACGTATGAAATGGATGCTATAAATGTGAATGAAATAATGGGATTGCCACTTGATGGGTATGAAATAATACCAACAACGTGTGATGAGGAAAGGTTCAAGGAGATGAAGATAGTGTATGGGAAGGTGCCATACACAACAATAGCTTGCTGGTTGGTTGATGAGAAGGAACATGCTGATTTAGAGTTCCTCTTTGTGATGTACAGCGTAGGGATCCTCTTAGATCCTAGCGCATGCATATATGTAAATGACAAGGTGTTAAAGGTAATGGCCTTAACTAAGGATGCGTACAGGGAGTTTGATTGGTGCACGTTTGTTCTTAATAAATTAGCAGACTCTGTAAAAGATTATCTGGAAGAGTTGAGGAAAGGGGATGCCGGTGGGAGAAAGAACATAGGAGGCTGCTTATACTTCCTCATGGTAAGTGTCTTAAAGGTAACATTTTTTGTGTGTGTAAGAACAATTAATTGTTAGTGTGTATTAAAATATGTTCTTAACTTGTGCATCATGTGAAATGTAGATTTATTGTCTACAAATGTTTCCACTAGGCCGACAAAAAGCATCTGAGGTCGGGGATGCCATTAGTTATTGGAATGATGAGCAGGTCCAAGCAAGAACAAGGCTTGAGAAGGAAAGCAAACAAGGTGTTCTGCATGGTAGCACAAGCAAGGAACGGCCAGAAGCATCAATGTTTAATCCAGACGTTGATCTTACTCACCCGGTACGTACGATGCTAATTGGTTTCATTCGTTGGTTTAGTACAGTTTAGGTAATGTGCTAAATTGTTTGTCTTTTCAGCTAATAAAGGCAAGTTATAGTAGAATCATGAATATGGTGGGGGAAGAACTCTTGGCTCTTCAGCATAGGCTCTTAGGGGAAGCTGAAGGTGGAGATGTCAATGAAGCAGCAGATCATTATGAAGAAGGAGCAGATGAAGGAATCCAACATGATGAGAAAGATGGGGGTGAGGGTGAAGGTGAAGAGGAGGGCAACAGAAGTGGTAATCAAGGTGCAGATGGAGGTAGAGACGAGCGTGGTGAGGAAGGTGGTGATGAAGGAAATGAACAGGAGGAAAAAACACATGTAAGAAGATCAAACAGAGAAAAAAGACCAGCTGTTAGGTCCCCCTACTTTGTGGAGACAAAGGCGAGGGTTGCCAAGAAGAGGAAGAACATTGATGACAAGGAAGCATTGTTCAACATGTGCACAAGTCAATGTGCTGGCTGTGAGGAGCAAGAGTAAGTATTTCATTGTTGTTGCATGCTATAAATGTTATTTCCCCAGTCAAAAGTGAGTGCCTGATTTTAAATTTGATTGTTGCAGGACTTATGTGGAGATGAATGGGTTTCATGTCACTCGGGGTGAGCTAGGTTGCCTCCGTAGTAGAGCATGGATGAGCACCACTGTGAGAGAATTGTCCTAATCAACTATGATTGTTGTGCACTATAATGGTGGTTTGTTGATTTAATGTTTCTATTCACAGGTAATGACGATGGTCGCGAAGACATTGGTGCAGGATGAGAAAGACAGAACCCGTTCAGTAAGAAGACACATCTTTTCTGCACATTTCATGCAGAAAATGTTGGTGAATCCCCTGCGGTGGTCAATTGAAGGCAATGAATCAGAAATATTGCCACAACATCTTGGCTATAATATTGGTGATTGTGACTTCATTTTTGGACCTGCTTGTGTAATGGACCACTGGTTCTGCTATGTTTTTGACGTCAATAAGATGCAATTCTGTGCACTTGATTCGTTGGTTGATACTTTAACGTTTATCCGCTTACAAAGGCAGCAACTTCAACAATCATCTGAGGAGGACAGAAAAGGTAAGCGCAAGAAGAGGACCAGCGGGCAACCTATATGGAAAGAGAAGCAATGGATGGCGAATGCCTGTGTATGTATTTGTTAATGTACAGGTCCCTACTCACTTCTGTGTTAGCAGTATATTTTTAATTTAATTTATGTTGTGTCTGTATTGTGCATGTACAGAAGTGTTGTTTCCTGAAAATACTTCGTACATTGAAGCCACAAGTTTTTGGGCAGGACGATCAGTTTGCAGTGAATTGGCCAAAATTGCATCTCCAAACGGACACGTCAGCATGTTAACACATCTACTTCATTTTTTGCTTTCCTTCTCCTTGTGATGGACTAATTTTATTGTCTTCAACTACTGCCCAATGTGTAGGTATTCTTGTGGGATTATTGTGTTGTCATGGCTGAAGACTTGGGATGGCAACACCGTAGATGACAAGGGTTTTACGATGCCAAAATACTCCATTGAAGACCTTCACCAGTTGAGGGTTGATTGTTTGTGTTGGCTGATCAATCACCCCAACAATTCACAACGGGAACGCGTCTTGTCCATACTATCAGAGAAAGAGTCGAGGCATACAAGAAAATAGTGACTAATTAGGTGTCCTTGTCATTGTAAATTTTATAACGTGTGTATTTGAACAGTTTCAATTAATGTAAAATAGTTAATTAGCTCATCAGTTGCTTGGCAATCTGCTAAGTATGGAATGGTGGATTTGACTTATAACCAATCAACTATAAAACAATATTTGCTTCTGCACTCGTTTTTCCAGATAAGTCTTTTGGCCAACGACATTTTATTTGACTTACAAATGGATGCACTAGAAAAATCACATCCAATTGATGTTACAATTACCAAACAGAGAAGGGAAATACATAAAACATATTATGACAAAAGTATACAAGAGGCCATTTATTAACAATCCCAGCACCTCAATTAACAATCCCAGCGCCTCAATTAACAACTCCAGTAGCTGCAACTAACCACCCACCCTAGGCGGTGCAACTAAGGAACCCACGTGCTGCACTAACAACCTCAGCAACTTAAGTAACAACCCCAGCGACTGAAATAACAACCCTAACACCTACTATAATAACCCCAGCGACTTCACAAACAACCCACCCCAGGCCAGGCCAACCAAGGAACCCACGTGCTGCACTAACAACCTCAGCAACTTAAGTAACAACCCCAGCGACTGAAATAACAACCCTAACACCTACTATAATAACCCCAGCGACTTCACAAACAACCCACCCCAGGCCAGGCCAACCAAGGAACCCACGTGCTGCACTAACAACCTCAGCAACTTAAGTAACAACCCCAGCGACTGAAATAACAACCCTAACACCTACTATAATAACCCCAGCGACTTCACAAACAACCCACCCCAGGCCAGGCCAACCAAGGAACCCACGTGCTGCACTAACAACCTCAGCAACTTAAGTAACAACCCCAGCGACTGAAATAACAACCCTAACACCTACTATAATAACCCCAGCGACTTCACAAACAACCCACCCCAGGCCAGGCCAACCAAGGAACCCACGTGCTGCACTAACAACCTCAGCAACTTAAGTAACAACCCCAGCGACTGAAATAACAACCCTAACACCTACTATAATAACCCCAGCGACTTCACAAACAACCCACCCCAGGCCAGGCCAACCAAGGAACCCACGTGCTGCACTAACAACCTCAGCAACTTAAGTAACAACCCCAGCGACTGAAATAACAACCCTAACACCTACTATAATAACCCCAGCGACTTCACAAACAACCCACCCCAGGCCAACCAACTAAGGAACCCACGTGCTGCACTAACAACCTCAGCAACTTAAGTAACAACCTCAGCGACTGAAATAACAACCCTAACGCCTACAATAACAACCCCAGTGACTGAACTAACAACACAGCACCAGCAGTACCAACTCTAGCAGCTGCTACTAACCACCCACCCTAGGCCGTGCAACTAAGGAAACCACCTGCTACACTAAAAATCCCAACACCAGCAATAACAACCCCACCGACTGTAGTAACAACCATAACACCTGCAATAACAACCACAGCAGCTGCAACTATGAACCCCATATGCTGCAACTAATAACCCTATCGCCTACAACTAACAATCCCAGCGATATCAAACAGTAAATATCAGAAAACATATTATGCATTTTGATTAATATACATGAAGTTTGCGATTACACCTTCATCAAGAGCCACCCTAGCTTCTAACAAGGTGGAGATTGATCAAGGTTACAAGAAAGGACTTTTATCACTTTGTACAGATATGTGCAAATCAAAATAGACCAAACAAGCGCCAATCCTTAGCTTGGGTTTGGATTCTTGCATGTCTTCACTGTGTGTCCAACCTCATGGCATCTTCCACAATGATAAGTCTTTCTATTCTGAAATTGAGACTCAATCCTTTTTCTCTTTGGCCTTCCCGGAGGCCTTCTAGTAATTGGAGGGTCAAGAAATCTTTCTTTTATTAGTTCAGACACTGTTGGGTCATTAGGACATGGACAATCATGTGTAGCAATAGGCGTCATAACACTAGCATATATCTTTTCCTGGGCAGATAACTTGTAGCAATCATCTACAGATGTGTACACACTTCTTTGCATCAGCTTTATTGCAGCACATGCATGGACACAAGGTAGTCCACTCATTTGCCAACCTAAACATGTGCATTTACGTGTTTGCAGATCAACAGTAAGTTTAATAACTCCATGGGGGCCCCAAGTCTCAACCTGCACAACGTCATTACCCCAATATAGGGCATGCATATTTGTGGCCAACCTAACTTGTTGCATCAATTTTGCCTCAATATTTGGCCCAACACCATTTCTCCAATTGACCATTGACAATTTACTTCTCAACAACTTCTGGGCCAACTTCTCTTGATGCTCAAGCATTAGAACAGACACATTGTGCCTCCGCTCTTGTAAAATCCATGCATTGAATGACTCTGCGAGATTAGTGGTGATATTGTCCCATCGTTTGAATGGGAACTTGCTCATAGCCCATCTTTGCACGTCCCCTTGGGTCTGGACCCATTGTGCCAGATGTGGACAAAAAGCTTGTAGCTTTCCCATTGCAACATTAAAATCTCCCTCAAGCCTTGCATATGCAATTCCATCTAGCAGGTTAAGTGCGTCCTCCTTTCGGACCCCTGATGCTCGTCCCCTACCTCTTACTATTTTGAGGAAAGCAGCACTGTAGTTTTCTTTCACATGCCGATAGCAATAAGCATGTCTAGCACGGGAAAAAATAGTCTGAACAGCAGTGATGATTGCATTGTTTCGGTCAGACACAATTGTGATCTCTAAGGATCCTATGATCTCTTTAACATTTTGGAGAAACCAAGTCCACTCATCATGCGTCTCGCCACTAACAATAGCATATGCCAACGGAAATAATTCATTATCTGCGTCATACGCATTAGCTGTAAGCATTGTTCCCCTGTATGGACCGCTAAGATGACATCCATCTATATACAGTATTGCTCTGCACCCTTGCAAAAAACCTTCAATTGAGCATCCATATGCAATGAATACCCTCTCAAATCTTTTGGACTCTGAGCCTTCCCATCTAGCAACAGTTCTTTGATTAGTTTCTATAAGCCTCTCACATATCCAAGGAATAATCTTGTACGAATCCTCTGCAGTACCATGTATTTCCCTTAATGCTTGTTCTCTACCCCTGTACGCTTGCCTATAGTTCAATCGCACACCGTATTCTCTGTACAAGTCTTTGCTGATTTCTTTTGCATTCTTATTGATATTACTCGTCAAAGCATCAATCATTAAAGATGATGTTAAGCTTGCCTTTCCATGGTGAGTTACAACTAGGTCTTCTTGTGCATTATGTATGTGCTGTCTTGTGAAGTTTCTTATACTTAACAATTCTCCATCTTGACGTTCACCCAAACAATATGCACCCATGTACCATGGGCATCCATCCACCTTGCACTTGACAATGATTTTTTGTTTATTATTTTTGATAAATCTATACGAAAATCTATGCGCGATACTATACTTGTATAGCTGTTTCCGAAGAACCCCTGCATTTGGAAATGTTTGACCTTCTCCAACAATCAAATCCTTCCACTTTGTGCAATTCATTTCCGGTGTTCCTGTTGGAATCATTTTGTCAGCACAAGACACTAATGGCAACACTTCATTCTCATTTCCTAAAGCAGGTGGAGACATAGAGCATACATTCCCATTTTCAAACAATTCAGCAAACCTACACAAAATGACAACTTACTATGTCAGTAATAACAACTGCCTCCAACTGATATGACAACGTATATTGCAAATTATATAGGACAATATTTTGCTGTTAACACAATATATTACTTACACATCTTCCTCCTCTATTACATCATCCATATGGAGTTCTGTGCATTCATTGTTTGCTTTCTCTCCTACGTACACATGGCCACTTTCTTCATTGAACATTATTAAATGCTCAATTCCTTCATCATTAAACATGTCAACAAATGTGTGTTTATCAAATCTAACAGTGAATTTTATCAAAATTTCATCACTTCCTTTCCCAACCATTGATGCTACTAATGTTTTGAACTCATCGTATGTTGTGCCTTCTTTTATGGATATCGTTCTTACTTGACCCCCAACATATGTATGACCTTCTACATCATCTCCAAATTGTCCTCCCATATGAACATAACAGAATAGATGCTTTGCAGATGAACTTGCCATCATCAATGACAACCTGCACCAGATATATAACATTAACAACTCATGCACTTATATTAACAACTATGTCATCCTATAATAACAACTCTTATTAGCCCGCATACAAACTCATGTCTGTCTTTCACACTTTACAGCCACCTTTCCATTGTTCGTATATTGTTACTACAATCAACCAAACGCACAACAAATTCCTCAAAACTAAACATAACTTTTCAAACCCTAAATAAACTCATTTAACCCACACCTCAAATGATAAAAAACTCATGGAATGAACACAATCTCCATATTTACGTGGGTCTTTTTATAACTCACTTCAGCCACACACTATCTTATCATATGTAGCAGGAGGAAGACGAGCTACCTTTTTGCCTGGGTTTGCTATGTGTGTCTTTCACATTCTCATATCATAGTGAGAGAAGATGAATATACAGCACTTCTGCGTCAACATCCAGCAACGATAATGCGTAAATCCACCTGTCAACATAACGTGGGAGCCATCGTGAGTTAAGCGCTGTTCTGACTGTTCTCTTCTTTCACACAGCACAGCCCGCCAACTCTTACTTCTTTAATGTTGTTTTATATCTCAAAGGGCATTTAAGACTTCTTACAACTACAAAAAATTCATTTGAGGTCCCATGGGACTTGAAATGAATTACAGCATTTAGTGGGACCTTTTTGTCAATACATTGCTTCCATGGGACCCATATGTCATTTTCCCTTTTTTAAATAAATAAATAATTAAATAAACAACGCTAGGTTATGGCCACACCTTCTACTCTTAACTGCACCAACATGACCTTCTTCAAAGACAATAACAAAATTCTCTCTGCAGATTATTCTCCTTTTTCAATTTCTGCTATAACGCTTGGTTTCTGAATTTTTAATTTTTGTATTGAAATTCCTGTTGACTTGAGTATTAAATCCATTAATTTGACCTTCGTATCAAAGTGACGTTAATATTTTTTTTTTATATTTTTATTAAATTTTTTTGAGTGAATATACTTTTATTAGATTAATTTTGCAGAAAAGTATTTATTTACCACTAAGAATTTTCAATTGTCACCCTTACTATTTGAACCCAAAATACTTTTTTTTAAAAAAAATATATTTTTCTCATACATTAACTCCAAAGATAATATAATAGACATTTCAGCAAATGGTTGTTTGACTTCCTATAAGATGAGAGGGAAGTTGAATCAATATTAATAGGAGAAATACTTACATAATGTGCCTTGTCATCCCAACTTTATCAATTTAATTACTTGATAACTCATCTCATATAATTCAAATTTTATTTTATTTTAAAAAAATAAATATCTTAATTTAGAAAACTAAATATTTATTTGAACTAAATTAAAAGGTTTATTTCTCTTAAAAATAAAATAATATATGAATTATTTTATATCAGTCATTAATTAATTGGAATTAAGATATATTAAATTATTGTATTTTGATTTAATAGAGTTTAAATAATCCGACATTTTCTATTAAATAACAGTAACATATTGAAATATTATTAAATACCAAAAATGAAGCTTTCTCAATCCTCATCACGTTCACAAGCCCACTTCCGTAATTCCAAATCCTTCCCATGATCTTAACTTCATTTCAAGACAGCAAAAACAATCAGATAGAGAAAGGCATGTGAATGAGAGAGGCTAGTGTTTGGAAGTCTATATTTCCTCACCTCTTTGGAAGCTTGGCTCTTGTTCTTAGCTCTAATGTCTGCGGCATGTATTGATGATTTTCTTTTGCTCATACTTAAAAAGAGATTCGTCTCAATCGTCATCATTGCTGCTCTTTTCTAACTCTGAGCCAAATGTTCTCGTGATTATGGCCGGCTACGATAACCCTACTCAACTGGCTCACCCAACAGTTCCATTATCATACTAAACTCGTGAACTACAACCACCAACCCCTTCTTTAACCTCCGTCACCGACAACAGAGATTTCCGGTGACTAGTTTTCTGAGAAAGTTTTTGAGGTTCATCCAAGAATGTGGAGATGAAGTCGTAGGCAGACAAAATGACGCTGAAGTGGAAAGGTACAGTACAATTATATAATGTGTGTTTTTTGATAGTTTTAAAAAATAATTTATATAAAGAAGGGTTTCTCGGTAAGAATTTTCCTTATGAATAAATAAGTGTTATGATAATTATTTTTAGAATATTTTTTTATATTGATAAATTATCATAAATAATATGAGATAAAAAATATAAATTAATTATCAGTATTATTCATTATCTCTGTAGCTAACAATGACCCACAGTGTGCAATTACCCACGACAAGCAGCAATGGTGAGTAGCGACGGCAAGTAGTGAGCAATGAGGAGCAACGGCAACTAGGGGCAGCAATGATGACCTATCGCTTCTTCTCTCTAAGCAGTGACGATGACCTACCGCTTTTTCTCTGACCAACCAGATTTGTGACAGCTACTTGTGGAGACTATAAGGATGGCGATATGGATGAGAGCAACACATCAACATGGACGCGAAGGAGAAGTAGAGAATGGAGAAAGAAGAGAAGAGGGTGAGAAAAAATTGGGATAAAATAGTAAATAGGTAGTTTATAAAATCTTTTACAGTTTTAAAAGTTATTCCTAGTGTGTTTGGGGGCATGGTTGAAAAAGTTCTTTTAGGTAAAATCTTAATTTGGGAAAATTTTAAACAAACAGTCATATTTGTCTAGAAGTGATTTTGGCCAAAACTATGGTTTAAAATCATAATTTTGAATAATCTACTGAAACTAGATTTTGGAATAGTAAAAGAGCTTATGGATTATCTAATTACTATCTTACCCCTACTTTTTCTTATATTATCTCTCATCTCTCTTCTCCACCCTATCTCCTCTTTTCTCTCTCTTTTATACACTCTCTCCTCTTTTTTCTATACCATCTCTCATCTCTCATACTTTTACCAATATGAAAAGTGATTCTAATATTAATCATCCAAATATCTCTATTTTTAAAATCTATTATTTCCAAAATATATTTTCTAAAATCTATTATTCCCAAAATATATTTTCTAAAATCTATTATTCCCATAATCTATTATCCAAAAACGAATCCACAAGTTCCTAGTAGCTTATTGAAAACTTTAATTTTAAATTATAGTTTAGTTTAAATTTTTTTTAAAATAAATATAACTATTTATTTTAAAAAAAATTAAAATTAAAATTTAAGCTAAATTTTTTTTAAGACTTAAATTTGGGGTTATCAAACAGGCCTAATGATATTGTATAAGCTTACCCGATATATCAAGACCTTGCTTGAACTTTACACCAACCTTGCCTAGACCTTGCACAAGGTCCAGGAAACCTTGACCATACAATTTAGACCATTGGTTTTGTTCTTCTTGTATTGGAAAGTTCCTCCATTTTTAATCCTTAAATTCAAAATTTGCTTTTAATGTGAAGTAAATTTGAAATGACAATTTTAAAAGGAAAGAACTAACGTAGAATAAACTTTTTCAATGGTCAATGCATTCAACTACAAAAGACAAATTAAAGTAAAGAAGTTTATGTCTAATTACATATCTTTAATTCCATTAATATATGTATAGGCTATAACATCAGATTTTCATATAGAGAATCATATTTACTTTTTTTCCTCAAATGGGGTTTGAAGTTTCTCTCTATCTTCTTTTTTCCCCCTTATAAAAACATACATAGGCTTTCAAAACCTTGGAATAATATGTCAAAAGAGCAAAAGAATTAGTACGAGGTTGATTATTAACAACTTCTAGAATTGTTACACTTTAATTAGTACCGTGTATTAGGTTGATTATTAACAACTTCTAGAATTGTCACACTTTAATTAGTACCGTGTATTAGACTATTTGTCAAAAAAAAAAGCTTAGTATTAAGAAATAAAGGAAAAAGAAATGAGGAGCTACAAATCTCAGCAGGCTGAATTGAGGAGATTTTGTTCACAAAGATGTCATTCTAAAAATACTACACACTAAAAATTTGAACACACCTAAAAGAATTGTTTTGAACCAATAAGCTAGCAAAGCACTCAGAGAAAAAACATTATTTGCAATGAGCTAAATTTATGCCCATTTTTATTTGGGCCTTTCTTGAAGTTAAGACAAGGCCTAGAATGTTTAAATTCGACTCTGGCTTCATATTTAAAGCCCATATGTCTATGGGACTTGGGGCTATACCCTAGTTTAGGTGGAGGACCAGTATCGAATTCACCTAAAATTTTTTGTACAAAAAAATAAGCCCATATGTCTACTTGGAATTGTCTCTTTTTTTTCCCTTACAAAAAGAAAAGGCTATATATATCGTCTGTAAGTTTAGCTAGCAAAAGAGTGAGATATGTAACTATTTATAATGTATTCGATCCCTAAGAAATATTACTATTCTTGTCACGGTGCTTGGTGAGACATCCTAACTTTTAAGTGTCTAGATTTAGGTTAAAGGATAATTAACAGCTCGTCCTGCCCGAATTAGTATTGCCTAAGAGAATAGGAGATTTTGGCTTACCATTAAATTGTAAATGAATCTAACAACTGTTAAAAAAATTTGGTACCAAAGAAAAGAAGAAGAAAAAAAGGCCATTACATATTGATGATAGAATCAAACAAATATATATATATATATACATATATATATGTCAATAAATATTAATTAAATTAATAAAGAATTAACTTATAATTCTCAATATCATGAATTTAAATTTTATTATTAATATAAATTTGTCAATGATTAATTTATAAATATTTTTTAAATTTAAAATTATGCTTTGAGTCAGACAGAATTTAACTCACTTAGACTTTATACCAAATATATATATATATATATATATTTGATGTGTAATATAGTCAACGTAATGGTTTTATATACTAATAATTATTTTAAATCATACAAAAATATTCAAATTTGTAAAAAACATGTATTTTATATTATACCTTCTGAAATGAGTCATAATGTTTATAATTAACAAACAATACGATTTTCTATAAGTTGTGTGACTCTATTGATCAATTAGATTTTTAATTAAAAAGTATTTATCATATTAATATTAAATATGTATTTCATGAAAATTTAAAAAGTAAAATGCAAGAAGTCAAATCTCACAGTTATCTCACAGTAATAAACATTGAAGAATTAGTAGAGAAAATATGGTTAATTAGTTATCTCACAGTTGTAATGTTTATGAAGTCAAATCTATGAAGTGTCAATAATCAGTAGCTTTGATTATGCGAGAGAATCATATGACAGGTTAATCTTGAAGGTCATCTCTCGCATTACTTCGATGCAACGAACCCAACAAATTCTAATTCCCTCCATCACTCTCTCACACACATATGCGTCTCATCCCCGTCAATACTGTGTGACATTCTGCACGATCGTATTCTTCGCTGGAATCACTCTCCAACTCCCCTTCAGGTTTCGATCCGTTTCCGAAAGCTTCAGGCTTGATTCGCTGAATCACTGAAGCCAAGCCCAGCTCAATGATCGGATCGAGCATGTCGAAGAGACTTCCCTACACCAATAAAGATGTTGACTATGACAACGCCAAGTTTCGCCACCGTTCATTCATTAAGGTACCTCCCGGAAATTAGATCTTAGCTGGGAAATCATCTGGAAAGTTAGTTATGCTAAAGTTGAAAGGGACCCAGAATTTGATTGATGATAGTTATTTAGATTCTGGTTGGATTCTTTATTGGTGGTATTTGTATAGTTTGCGAGATATAATTTCAATTTATGTCTACCTGGGTGAGGGGACAATAGTTTTTCAAGTTTTACAATGAAACTTGGTGAGAGACTCATTGTATTAAGGCAGAACTTTTCCAGATATCTTGATTTTGGTTCGCAAAATTTTGTCGTTTAAGCTCAGCTGAGTCACATGAAAGATGTACACTAGCTTAAGCTTGCTGGTCTTATTGAAAATCTAATTGTTGGTACCTGTCTCGGAGGGAGAAGGCACGATTTTAAGTTATCTTATTGAAAATCTAATTGTTGGTACCTGTCTCGGAGGGAGAAGGCACGATTTTAAGTTACTGATAAGAAAGCGTCTTGTATTTTATTTGCCCAATTCTGTTTAACCCTGATTTTGTTTTGCTTTCTAGAGTTGTAGTTGTTTTAGTTTATACATAAGAAACGTTGGTGCTAAATGAAATGAAAATATAACCTACAGAATGAAAGATTAATTTTTTCAATTAGGCCATGTTCAAATTGGCTCACTCTAGAGAAGTTTCTATTTTCTCGCACATTTAGGAACACTTCTTGGGCTAAAGTTTCTTAAATGCGTACATCCATTTAAAACTTGGCATAGAGCATCCTTTTCTTTGATCTAAATATTAGTTTGTATAATTTGATCTTTTGTGGATAACTTCTGATTCTGATTTTCTTTACTTCTACAATGAAGATGTGATGCAACACCCACTCACACACACTTGCACAGATGCAAACAGAGGGATATAGGAGAGAATGAAAAAGGGGGCACTAGAACAGTGATGATGGTGGAGAGGATAGAAAGAATGTAGGAGGGAGATTAAGCTGAGTAATGAAGAGGGGGATTAGACCAGAAGGAGGGGGAATATGAAGAACTTGAGGGGTATTCAAAGGAAAAGGGATTTAATTTTCTGATATGTAACATTTAATTTTCAGTTGTTCTACGAATATCCTCTTGCTACTTCTAAATTAATGATTTTCTGTACCATAGTATTTAAAGGAAAAGGGATTTACTGTGTCCTGATTTTCCAGGGCTTTACTCAGAGCTTGGCCACTAGCAATTTAAAGCGTGATTGTACTAGCTGTAGCACAGGAAAGTTCCTACTTTTACTGCTGGTATTTGGTTTAGTATATGTTATGCTGACTCACGCAAGCCCTGGTCCTATTGATTCTGATAATCAAGCAATTGGCGATGGAAAAAGTGAAGGTAACCTCGTCACCAAGGGTGGAATCACACTAAAAAGCCTGTTAAGACGGCCTCCAAGGCTTCCTCCTCGATTACCACCTGATTCTAAAGGAGAAAATAATAATATTGGTGATGTAAAACAAGATGTTGGATCAATGTGGACTACTAGGCAACAAAAAGTCAAGGATGCTTTTGTTCATGCATGGGCTGGATATAAAAAATATGCTATGGGTTTTGATGAACTTATGCCACTCAGCCAGCATGGAGTTGATGGGTTAGGAGGATTAGGTGCTACAGTGGTTGATGCCCTTGATACAGCCATGATAATGGGTGTTGATGAAGTTATTGCTGAAGCTGGATCCTGGGTTGAAGAACACCTTTCAAAACGAATCATTGAGAAGGGCCAAGTAAATTTGTTTGAAACTACAATCCGCGTTTTGGGAGGGCTTTTAAGTGCATATCATCTAAGAGGTGGGGAGAAAGGAATGAACTTAACAAATGCAGGACCTGAACCAGCTGTTTACCTAGAAATTGCCAAGAATTTGGCTGATCGTCTGCTCTCTGCTTTTACATCCAGTCCAACTTCTATTCCATTGTCTGATGTTATTCTACGTGACTCCTCAGCCCATCCAGCTCCTGGCGGACTGAGCAGTACTTCTGAAGTTTCCACTGTACAACTTGAATTCAATTATCTCAGTTCAGTATCTGGTGATCAGAAATACAGTGTGGAGGCTATGAAAACCTTGGATCACATGAAGACTCTCCCCAAGGTTGAAGGATTGGTTCCTATCTACATTAGGTATGGAAATGTATTAGAGTTATATAGTGTACATGCCTCACTTTCTTCAACCGCAACTTTTACTTTTTAGTTCTCAATTATTTTTTTGTATTCATTGTCTTATTTTTACCTATATTTTCAAACATGCTCAGGCCACTGTATATTTTTCTCTCCTTTTTAAATGATTTTCTTCTAAACATTTGATATTGTCCATAAACTTAATGCAGCCCCCATTCTGGCCAATTTAGTGGAGAAAACATCAGACTGGGATCTCGTGGTGATAGTTATTATGAGTACTTAATCAAAGTGTGGCTTCAGTCTGGAGCTAGTCATGAGGGTAATACATCGTACTTGTATGAAATGTACGTGGAAGCAATGAAGGGTGTTAAGCATCTCCTTGTTCGAAAAACAATTCCAAAGGGATTAGTTTTTGTTGGAGAATTGCCTTATGGATTAAATGGTGGTTTCAGTCCAAAAATGGATCACCTGGTATGCACTTACTCCTTTTCATGTTTGACATTGCTTGAAAAGTTCATTTATTCCCTTAGTTGCTGGACAACTTTTTTTTGTTTATTCTAGTAGAAAGAGTGCAAAAGGGCTTCTTAAAGTTATAACTTATTTTGCCATCTGTACTATAATATGTCTTACTGACATTTCTGAACAATCAATTAGTATGTCACTGAAAGTTATTATCGGGAAACAGATTTTTCATAATAATGACTTATACTTCTCTCTCCTGCTCTGTTGAGATTTTTTTTTTTAAAAGAACTACTAAATGTCAATTATGAACTTCTTATAATTTTTTTTCTGTTGACATTTACCACCTACCTAACATTGATGCAAAGATAATTGCTGCCCGTGCAGGTGTGTTTCTTACCTGGTACTCTAGCACTTGGTGCCACCAAAGGCCTTACAAAGGAAAAGGCTATGCTAAACAATATGCTGAACTTCGAAGACATGGAGAATTTGAAGCTTGCTGAAGACCTGGCTAAAACATGCTTTGAAATGTACTCAGTAACTTCTACTGGTTTGGCTCCAGAAATTGCTTACTTTCATACTGAGGTTAGCAAGTCTTTTACAACATATTGTGGATTTTTTTTATTACAAAATGAACTTGATGGTGCTCTCTAAGAAGACATAATACATATCTTTTGTTGCTAAGTGATGATTCATTTGACTGATTATGCAGGAATTTTCTGAAGAAGGTCCTGATGGAGGGAATAAGAGCTCAGAATATGTTAATGATATTATAATAAAACCAGCTGATAGGCATAATCTTTTGCGGCCTGAGACCGTGGAATCACTATTTGTTTTATACCGTATTATAGAAGATCCCAAGTATGCTTCTGTTACCCCTTGTGTATTGGTCTAATTGATAACTTAATTACCTGGGACCATACGCGAGAAACCCAGAACACAAGTTTAATATTTCTTTCTTGGTGTTTCTCTGATGACGTAATTTTTTCTGTTACAGGTATCGTGAATGGGGTTGGCAGATATTCGAAGCTTTTGAGAAATACACAAGGGTTGAGACTGGTGGATACACTTCTCTGGACGATGTAACTATTGTCCCTCCTAGAACAAGAGACAAAATGGAAACCTTCTTTCTGGGAGAAACGCTGAAGTATTTGTACTTGCTGTTTGGAGATAGCTCTGTTATTCCATTGGATAAGTTTGTTTTTAACACAGAAGCACATCCTATACCAATCAATATGAAGAAATGATACGTTTTCTTTTTCGCCGCAAAGACGTTCAATCGACAGAAAGCTTCTAGCCACCAAGAATGAAGTGGTACTAAGTGAGAAGCTTCTTTGAAGTTAATTGTGAAACCCTTGCACAGAGCAAGAGCACTTGTTGTAAAGGCATTGATTCGCTTGGATATCAAGGAACACAAAATGTGGCAAATATTGTTTGAATCTTGCAACTAAATTACCCCGCTCGACACTTTTGGTTATTGGACTTGATTTTTTCCCCCAACTTGTATTGATGAGATTGTAAAATTTTGCTTCAATGATCACCAACAGAGAGCAGCTTTTGTAATTATATTGTCTGATTTTCCAATGATTTTCTGGCTGGGATAATATTGGAGTCAATATTTGATTATATTGTTACATTCCTGTAAATTACATGCTGCCTTCACATCTACGTTTTAACCTTCGATACGTCGCTTAATGACTGCATTATCAGTATTGCTGCAACGGAAAAAGAGGTGATCACCATCTCGAATTACGCTTATTTCATCTATCTCTGCTATCTCTGTATTAACAACTCTTGTAGGTTTTGATCCTGCAAACTTTTCTTCTGCAGTTTATCAAGTTCATAATAGTTAGAGTGAGAAATTAAGCAAAGTAGGAATATTTTTTTATCAGCCCCAACATATTTCAGATTTGTTGCCATAAGTTCAGAAGTTTGATTTCCCTATTTGACAAAAAAAACGGGTAATAGAGAGAGAAAGCTGACACTTTTCTTTGTACGCACCAATATTTGTGAGCAAACTAATTATTGTTACTCTCAATTATAGGTTCAAAATAATTTTCATTTCAAGGTCAAAGCTTACCGGCAATCTTGAGCAGCTCTTCTATTGAATCAGGTAGAATAATCAACTTCCCATGCTGTCCGTGTGAAGTACTGCTGCTATGGCCTATCAAGTGAATCGTGACTCTCTTCTTCTTGGATCTAGCCACTTCTCTATTGCTTGAATAAGAATTTTTGTATACGTTCTCTAAAGGGCGTTTAAATGATCCGGGATCATCATGTTTTTTGTTTCTGGTTGTGTCATTCCTAACATGGTTTAACATATCTGACTCCTCAAAGTCTATTCTATATTCATCTGATCTCTCCCTATCGATGTTAGAAGTGTTCTTGTGATCTTGCTGTTCTACCTGAGTTTTTGATTTCCGACCGATGAAATTCAGGTGCTTTGCATTTGCATCTCTTTCGAGCAGTATGTCAACCATCTCTGGATGCCCTTTGAATGTGGCAGCATGATATTCACTTGTCACCTTATGCAATGTAATCTCTGAGTCTGTTAAGTTTCTATACCTTCCTTCTTGGACTAATGAATCCTGGTATGAACTGTTTGTGCATGCATGAGAAAAGCTTTCTCTTGCTTTTACTCCATCTACTTTTTCGTGAAGGACCAATCCAGGTTCTGCATTTGGATACTCAAAGCCCAAGCCTTCTTGTCCCTTTAATCTCTGTCAGGATAAATAGCAAGTAGTTAGGACAATTTGGTAGTTATTATTATTACTGTTATATATATATATATATATATATATATATATTATCTGTCTATGAGGCTGTCGTATTTCCTATTTACCATGACAAAGTTATCCATTATAATTTTTGAATCTTCTGGATATGCTTCAACAGCCTTCATTAATGAAGTTTTGTTGAGTCGTAAAATTTGAGAAAGCTCTGCAGTCCGAACAGTGAACGGTTGTGGTCTGGGGGTGAATATCCCAATCTCTCCAAATGTTTCTCCTAAAACTGCCTTCCCGACAACCTGAATTGTTCATGTGAACGGTTAGTCAGATAAAATTGTGTCATTTAGTACTCTAGTGAAGATAAAATTTTCAATTAATGTAACCTACTTGATCATACCCATCCATGTGGCGAACAAGATCCTGAAACAATTGGTCGTTTGAATCAGTAACTTTTATTAGTACCTATTCTTTATTTTTTGGGCGGGCATTAGTAGCTGTTCTTTAAAAATGACCTTTGATACATATCCATCTTCAACATTCACAAAAAGATAAAAGAACATCCAGTACTCGATATTATTTTCCAATTACATCCATCACCCTAATTTTATTCATAATACATCTAACACCCTAAACTATAAATAAGATTAGAATACTAGATGTAATTAGAAAATAATATTAGGGGTATTGAATAACTAAGAAAATAATATCAAGGTACTAGATGTACTATAAATAATATTAAGATATTAGATACTACTGGTAAATAATTTTAGGGTGATGATTCTACTTTTACCTTTATAAAATACTAAATAATAGGTTTCAACTGTTATGCTAAATATGGGAACACAAGATATTGCATCAGCGATTCATAGTTAATTGACTATCCGTGTTAACTCACCACTGCCCCTGAAACAAGCACGTAAAGATCTGTAGGAACCTCATTTTGCAGTATCACATCTTCCTTGGGTGGAAAATACTCAGCTTCCATTTCTGAGGCCTGTTATTATTGTTACTTTGTCAGACTTGGTAACAGTGGTTGATTGAAGTAACTAGTGAATCTGCATTAGGAAAATTATTATGTAGTCCTTCATAAGCAATCTAATCACTAAAAGGTCCCTTGAATTGTTAATATACCATGACTTCTTGTCATTTTCTGCACCACCAGATCTTGTCAATACTTTGTTACTTACCTGTTATGAGAGGACTGCACAATAATTTTCCCATCTACATTTTCCTCTAAGCAGAAGATGAAAGAAGGTGGAAAAGGAAAGAGGATGATGATACTAAAGCAAGATGATAGGAAATACAGATAAAACTTACCAGTTGGAAAAGGAAGTCATGGGAAACTCCATGGAATAGGTAGGCCCCCTTCACAATAGGAAAGAAGAGATGATTTGCAATGCTTGAACGAATAGCCTTAGGCAGACCATTTAATGTTTCTTGTTGCTTCAATCCTTCTGTTTTAAACCTCAGACATAAGTGTGACAACATTTGATCTTGTAGGTGATGTGGCAGATGATTCCTTGATGCAAACTCAGATGCTGCTCCAATAGTATCTCTCTGTGGCATCCAAAAAGCAAGATTTTGTTACTTGTTAGAAGAACTCAAGAAAGTTCCTCTTAATTGAAATGAATACTACTTATAAACTCTGATGTTGCATGGAAAACCTGTGCTAACACAGACTGTAGTATGGCAGAATTTTAAGTGTTCACATGTAATGTCTAATATCAGTGTCCAATACACATACAAAGGCTCTTTTTCTTAAATGTCTGTTCTTTCTAAGTTTCAAGTACTCCCTTGGTCCCTTTTTATAAGGTCCTCTTTCACTTTGTTTGAATAATAAATTTTTTACCCATTTTACCCATCATTAATTCCTCTCATACATTCTCTTTCATTATTTTTCTCGTCATTACTCCCGCTCCTTTACCTACTCATAAAGAAGGGTATACTTGGAAAAAAATATATATTTCCTACATATTTATTACTTTTAACTAATTTTAATTGCTTTCTTGAACAACTCAATTTGATTAATGAGACCTTATAAATAGGGACGGTGGGAGTAATATGCAGATGAGTGATAAATTGAGGAGTTGAAGAGGCATATAAGGTGAGGGCACTAACAAAAGTTTTGGTGTGGCTGGTCCAGTGAACCACAAGGTTTGTCATGTTTCCAATGATGTATGATGTTAGTCCCAAATTGAACAGCATGAAAACTGTGTCAAACAGCATCTCTGCAGGGTTTTGAGCATGTAAATCTCCATAGCCAGTGGTAGTAAGTGTTACAATGGACCAGTATATTGCAGTCACATATCTGTCCCACAGACCTTCTTCTTTGAAATTCGGGTGTGTTGCACCAATCCAAGTCCTTTTAGAATCAGGATACTTTTCTGCAATTAGATAGCAGGAGCATCCGGCACAGTGAACAGCAAACAATGTTACCTGAAATTTGATGCAGGCGATAATCAATACTCCCTCCGTTCCATAATACAATTCACTTTCTATCACCTCATCGGAATCAAGGAAGCGGTTATATCATTAAACCTGCCTTAAATTGAAAAAAATTCTCAACTTTACCCAAATTAAAAAATATGGATTCTAGCTCACCTCTCTCCTCTTTCTGCAAGTAAAGAAGGGATAAAATTGGAAATTTATAATTAATAACTCTCTAGGTGACTTATGTACTAAAATTTTTTTCTAGAAGGCACTTTATATTTTGAATTGAATGGAGTAAGTCAATCAATATACATACATACATACATGTATGTATGTATGTATGTATGTATGTATAAGATAAAGTTTATATGAAGTCGCACTATTCCCAATCATAAATAGAACGTTATGAATAGTGGCTTACAGCAATGAGTTTTATGCACCTGGTCCAGAAATAGTTAAAGCGAATGTCTTTCTCAAGTCTGAAAGAACGTAAAAGGAGCAAGTAAGAAACTGTGATAATTCTATGACTGGAATTTTTTGAGATCTTGCAGAAGCGGAATCTCCAGCAGAAGCATAAGTTGAAGTATGATGGTGAAGTCATGAACCTTGCAAACAGAGAGCTCACTCGTCTCAGACGCCATAACCGAAGCATGTTAAGCAGATCAAAGCCAAGCTCACTGCTATGGTTTGTGAAGAGGAGGCTAATACTCTGAAATGGTGCTGTTGAGCAGACATCAAAAATAAACCATGTTGATATGTACCTGTAAGTTTAAAGTTATTATCAAGAAGCTTGAAGAGGAACCTTCTTGTCATTTTTCTCGTTCTTATTTTCCATTCCTCTGGTCCTTGATATCTATTTTCTATATTAATCCAATTCTTTATAAATTACTACTATTAATACTTCTTTAACAATAATTAATTAAAAAAATATAATAATTAATTAAAAAAGTGAGGCGTATTAAAAAAAAATAATTAGAATATTTAAAAAAATATATTATATTAAAAAAAATTAATTTAATTAAATTAATTAAATAGATAAGTATTGAAAGAGTACTTTTTATGGAAGAAGGATCCAAATGAGCTGTGTATTTATTTACCTGATTGCAATTTTCCAGGGATCATCAACAAGGAGATGAGACTGACTATCTAAATATGCCACAAAGAATGTGAGCATGATGTCGATGGCGAATAAGGCGTCGACAACGTTGTCGATGATGAACAATGCATCTTGCTTTGTAGACAGAAAGGCAAACTCAAAGGGGCATATCCAGGCTGAGTAAATGACTAGAACAACCAATATCATCTCCCAAGCCCTGTAAATAATGTGCATGAGAAGCAGCAATCTCAGTATCATAAGAATATTCATTATCATATATATATATATATATAGTCCCTGTCTAAGCTCTAGAGTCATCATCACCTATATCTCGGATCCAAAGGGGAGATTATGTATCTTCTGAGTTTGATTTCCTGAACCATTTGAGCTCCAAGAGATGGAAGAAGATCATTATACAGAAAGTTGCTATGAGAGAAACTTCCCATATTGATTTCATCTAACCAGAACCTCTGGAAGAAGTTCTTTGCACAGGAAAATGACGTGTCCTGAGTTTGCATACTTCAAGACTGAAGTAGAAGCAGTTTTAAATTGTAAGGGGTTTATGTTTCTTTCCTTCTATGGTACTGGGAATATATATATTATTAGTATAGGGAATAAGCAGGAAGCATATTCAGCTAGTGCCAAATAAAGGGCTGAAAATGAAAAGAGAGTGTTGGAAAATGATGGAGCCGTAGAATTAAAGAAGGAAGCTATTTGAGAAAGGCCATGAAGAAGAAGATACATATAAATGGTGTTTTTGGTTGTACATATTGTGATGGTAATGGCAGTTCCAGCATCAGTTTATATAGACCATGTTTTGCAATCTCAGATTTTATAGTGATATATTCTAGTAATGCTACATGGAAGTGAATATTAAGCTTCAAAAGGATAACAAGAGAATAAAATTAAGATAACAAGGTAACGATATTTAGATAGATGTGTGGTCAGAAAAAAAAAAAGAAAGATAAGATTTAAAATGATCTTATATATAAGAGGTAGGGTAGGCATAGTTTTTAGTGAAAAATAGTAAATATTCATTTAAAATAGTTTAAACATGTATAAATAACGCTATTAGAGGTACTGATGAGGAGGATACATCAGATAATATAGAATGCGATGAAAAGGAGTAGAGAAAAATTAAAGAGAATATATAATAAATTTATTGAATGAGATATTTTGGATAATAATCTATCTAAAGATATAGTTATAAATAGAATACAATATAACTATATGATCTATTTAACTAACTTTACCTAGTAAAATAAAGTTTATTGTTATTATATATGTTAGTAATTCCATTTTAAATCCGAAAATGGAGAAGCAACAAGTTTAGGGTAGGTAGGGATTCAATATATGGATGACACGTGGATCACTAAGGTTTTATTGTAGAGAATGTAACACATGTGAGACAAACAGCAAAACCCAATTTTAACTCATTTTCTATTTGATCTTCTTACTTAACATGAACATGGGATGTTTATTTTTGCAACAATCAGAACCATAAGTGTGAAGCTTACTCGGTTACTCCCTCCATGATTTCTCTCTCTTTCCCCATCTCTCTCTCTCGGCCGACATTTAATTCTTGCTATTATTAGCGACCTTAATTTGGTATGGCCCACGTATGATTTAGTTGACGATGATAATCATTGCTTATAGAATCTCTATTGAGAGGTACTGTCAACTGTGGCATAATACTTTTGAATTCTTCTGGTCAAGATCTTAATTTTCTTTTTTCATTATTATTCCTTCCCTTTTTCCTTTTAATCTTTTATTAATATTCTTAATTCTCTTGAGGGGCATCCTTATTTATTTATCCTTCAATATTTTTCAGAATTTGCACTTCTTCTGGTACCAATACCTTTGCACGTTAAGTGGGTTACAATAATTCATCAGAAAGTCCTGTAGCACTGTTCCATTGTTATATGACTTAAGACTTTTTTCCATAAGAGTTTAAAAAGGAATTTTTAGACAATTTTTTAAAAAAATTATAGAAAAAAATAATTTTAAATAAATTAGTGTTTAGATAATTATTACTACGATAATTTTTATATTTGGAAAATTATAAAAAAAATGTATGATTTTATTAAAAATAGGAGAAATAAAAGAGGGTAAAAAAGTGAGAAAAGAGAGGAGATAGTGTGAAGAATAGATGAGAAAGATGAGAGAAAAAATAAGAATAAAATAGTAATTGGATAGTCTATAAATTATTTTACTGTTCTAGACATTGATCTTAGTAGCTTATCTAAAACATTCTTTTTAAACAATATTTTAGTCCAAAATTTTTTTTAGATAAATATTATTGTTTATTTTAAAATTTTCTCAAATTAAAATTTAGATTAAAAACCTTTTAAAATTATAATTTTAGTGGTTATGAAACATACACTTAAAATTATTAAGCCACCTTAGTGGATTTCAGGAATACTTTTCAGAGGGATGAAAATAAAGTTGATAAAGAAACATATAACGACCTTTTCTTATTAAATGAACATTTTTTTATTACTTTCCTCTTTTTGAGTTATGTGTTTACATATTTGTTGTTGAGTGTCCCCGTTTCCTAGAGGAATGGTTCGTTTAGTTATGAAGGGTCGTTGTAGGTAGATGGGATAAAATAGTTATCAGACTAGATGACATTATGCAAACAAAGGAAGCCACCGAACTAATCAGAATAAGAAAGGGGGGCAGAAGAAATCTGAATTATTAATTTGGTGGTGGCAACTGTAGAAGCCCCACATCTCGTGAAAATCTAGATAACTGCACATAGAAAGCTCCAAAGATGTCAATGCATGGATGCTTGCAAAAGAAGGCGCACACACTCCATCACATGGACCAATCTAACATTTTGTTGCGTTTGGGTGTGTGTGGATATAAATTATTTCGTGGAACTCGAGTTTAGTTTTAATTATGGATAATTACTCTCCCAAATCAACTGTACTTAAAAATAAAGTTTTAATCCGATGCTAAATATAAAAATAAATTAAGAGATTTATTTTAATCTTAAATATAATATTTTAATATATTATTTTATATTTTTTTATAATTTATTTTAAATTATCTATATTAGAATTTTTATTAAAGGATAATTCTAATATAAATATTTAAAGATAGTATTTTTTTAAAAAAAATAATATATATTTTTTGCAAAGCTTTTTTGGTAAGAATAACTTAAATCACTCTGGATGTATGAAATTTATAAAATAGTAAAACTTTATGTGTATAAAATTTTTATTAGGTATTTTTCATTAATAAAATTTTTAATTTTAATGGTTTTTTTTTGTTGTTGCTAATTTTCTTTTAACAATTTTTTTTAATCTCTTGTAATTTGTTTATCTAACTCATGTACAATGGATTAGGGAGAGTATTTATGTTGAGGTGGGACATTCCAAATTAGATTGAAATTCTATATATCTTGTCGTATTATGTTGTCTTGTTTTATTGTTCTATATCTGCGTCAACTTCAATGTTTCTACGTTACCCCCAAGAAGCTAATGATCAAATTGAACTTTGCAAAAGGCTGAAAAATGCAGCCACACAAAGTCCTTTGCTATTATTGGTCTGATAAAAACTCGTGGTCCAGTTTCTCTGTTAGCAGTTACTACAGGAAACCTAGTCACTAGAATAACTTTCTTCTCATCGGGAGTTACACGTAACTCTATTTTTTTTTATACATGCTCATATTCTTCTATTAAAAATAATTTTATTCAATAAAAATATTAAATGTAATATTGGCATAGATGATTCTTGCCTTGCAAAAAAAAAAATCTTTTTATGAAATTATATCCTTAAAATAAGCTGTGAAAGGGAGAGGGAAAAGGAAACGGGGAAGAGTGAGATAGGCCTTACTTCTTTATATGGGGATCTTATAAAATATTCCATCCTATTCTTATTATAGAACTCTTTTGTATGGTCCTTATTATAAAACATTTTATCTAAAACAATATTTTTTCCTAAATAACCTTTATTTTGATATTCCCCAAGTGATTGAATGAAATTCTAACTACACATATACGACCTCTTCTGATTAATAAATTATATTGAGGATAATTTTAAAAAGCTTAAAACATTGACTAATTTTAATTAATTTTTTAAAAATTTATATAAAATTATTAATAGGTCCTTATAATAAGGAAGGTAAAGAGTATTATGATCCTAACTCGTAGATAATTAATCTTCCTCCAATTTCGGTTGTATTTACAATCATATATGGAGTGGGCAGGTCAAGTAACTTCAATGTTTGTGTAGGGTATGACAAGTGTTTGAGGATACAAATACATATATACACTTTTATCATAATCTAAAAGACCAAAAAAAAAACAGAGAGATAATTATATATTAATAAAGCTAAAATTGGAAATGTAAGTTATCATGTGAGATCGTTGGAGGGACAGATGCCAAAAAAAGGTGGTTGGTGGTCCTCTAATTAGTAGTGAAACATAATTCCTCCCTCCCTCATACGTATACCATTACCCATTTGTTATTATTATTACTTTTAATAGATTTATCTAATTAAGTTAAATTTAAATATTGTCAGACTCAATTAGGTTTAACTTCTTCAAAGATATCTCATGTATTCACATAGACTTAGGGCTTATCTGAATTAGCTTTTAGAGAATAGATTTTGGGAAGAATAATTTCTGGAGAATTGATTTTGAGAATAGAGATATTTGGATGATTAGTAGTAGAATCACTTTTCATATTGGTAAATTATCAAAAAGGGTATGATTTGATTAAAAGTATGAGAGATGAGAAATGGTAGAGAAGAGAGAGGAGAGAGGGTAGAGAAGAGATATGAGAGAGTGTAGAGAAGAAATATGAGAGAGGAGAGAGGGTAGAGAAGAAATAGGAGAGATAAGAGAGAAGAGATAGGAGATATGGTATAAGAAAAAGTAGGAGTAAGATAATAATTGGATATTTTATAAGCTCTTTTACTGTTTCAAAAGTTAGTTTCAATAACTTATTCAAAATCATAGTTTTAAATTATAGTTTTGGTCAAAATCACTTATAGACAAATATGGTTGTTTGTTTAAAATTTCTCTAAACTAAGATTTTACCCAAAAGAACTTTTCAAACCAAGCTTCCAAATACTCACTTAGATTCAAAACCTTGTGCTTAAGTTATCAAAATCCTATCTATTAGGATCAATGCCTGTTGAGTTTTATTTTTTAATTTTTCACATAATTGTTATATATATGTTGGACTTGAATTCAAGTTTTTCCATCATCAAATTAACTTATATGGTTTATAGAATAGTATTACTAAGGTAAGCTTCCAATAACATTAAAGTCATGATGAGAAACTTGTTCATGGATTCAGGAGTTCGCACGAATAATAATTCATGATAAAGTTCTCAAATGGATGTTAAATACAAATTTATACAAAAGGAATTATATTTATTTATTTATTTATTTTTGTAACGAATATTTAGACAAGTGTAAATTTCTTTTGGTACAGACAAGTGTAAATTTTGAAGCTTATAATTTTCGTGGCTCATCAATTCAAGAAAAGCAAGGATGATCGATATACACACACCACAAAATAAGAGGATCCATACAAGTGTGGGGACCCAAGAGTGAAAGCAAAATGAGCATAATTGAAGCATTTGATGGAGAAGGTAATAGAAGAGATGATATAATTATTTCATGTTTCCACTATCGTTTGCCTCCCCACAACTTTTACCAAATATCTCTCTTTACATTATTAACTCCCTTTCATATTTAGCTGAGTCTTCATGACCACGGATCGCCTCCCTTATTTCTTTTGTGATTAAGTGATTGTTTGGATTGACGTTTTGAAATTTTAATCTAATTTTTCAATTGTACGAATAATTTTTACGATTTACGAGATAAACATAGGAAAAGAATCTTGCCTCAGCTTATGTAAACATGTTTATCAATTGTAAATCCAGACAAACACTAAGTACATGTTTGGTTAAGTAGATCAGATTTAACAAAACTAGATGGATATCATAAAAATATACAATTTATGAGTAGTTGAACTATTCACAAATCACAAACAATGAAACATCATATTAGGAACTAGAGAGACATCATTGGTATTTAATGGATCGTTAAGGAAGTGTTAGTTAGAATAATAACCATATGTAATTAAGTTGAATATAAAGAAAGAGTGAGGCCATACGCATTATGCGATAATAATAATGCAAATATTGACTAGCTAGGGCACATATATGTTGTACATGCATTGAATATATATATTTGACATGATGGAGATCTCGTGACTATGATGGTGGTGGTGGTGGTGGTAGTTTGATGGCAATGCTTGTTTGCTCAATGGAAACCATCTCTGCATCCACGCGAGTTGGTCCTTTGCGTTCTAACTATGCCTTCTCAACAATGGAATCATCCGATTCCCATAAATAATGTCGGGTAAATTTACCCTTATTGATACGAGAGATTTTTAGGAGGGGATGAGAGGAGAATTTTTTCTCAATTGAATTTAAAAAATTAAGTTATAAAATTTAATAAAAAGAATATATAAGATCAAATGGTAAGAATATTAATTAAAAACTTTTAATCTTATTTCTCTAATTTTTTTAAAATTTAACTCGTAAAATTTTTCTTCTTCTTTTATTTTCTCTAAATCCCTTATACCAAACGACGGCTAGTAATGCAAGAGAACAAAAAACAGTTATTTTTTAAATATTTTTTGTAAAAACCAATAAATATGCTAATTAACTTGTTCTATTTGCTCAAAATCCTCTGTACCTTATTAACTCTCAATGAAGGTGGACGTTCACTACTACAAAAAAAAATGATATATTTAATGGTTATTTTTCCATTATTTACCAGTTAAGAACGGTCAACTTTTTTGACATCATTTCAACTTTGCGCTTATACTAAACACTGATTTAACTATTTTTATTGCAAAACCGTCAAATATATTATTATAATTACTTGACCGTTAAAACCGTCAAGTATATTGTTATAATTACTTGAAAACACATTTTCGAAAGTACTACTTACCAGGATGATTTTTTTAAAAAATTACCATTAAAAGTGAGAGACTTTTTAATGATGGTTTTTTAAAAACTATAGTTAAAAATGATTGTGAGGACTCTTAATAGCTTTTTTTTCAAAAAAAAACTATTTAAAAGTGATTAGAAGGAACTTTTAACGGGCAATTTTATAAAAAATCGCATTTAAAAGTTTTTTAAAAATTTAAAAATTTTAACCCGATTACAGTTTTATTTTCACATTAATTTTTGGTCGAGTTCCTCTACACCACTACAACTAACTTGTACGAAGGTAAGTTTTAAACGTTTTCCTCCTATTCTTAATACATATCTCCATCGTCGTTCTTTATTATAAAAGTTATAAGTTACCGTTTAATTTTATCATATGTTCATTTTTCTTATTTTTTTGGTTATTTGTTGTTTACAAACTGTAATATATCATATGAGCTATTATCCTTGTATTAAATATTTATAATTTTTTTTTCTTATTCGCCATCTTTCTCTTCACTCTTTCAATCTTATACTTATTTAAATATTTTCACCATCTTTTCATAAGAAGTTTGAAGAGTTTTAACAGTAAAAACTTTCTAAATCTTTAACTTTTTCGTCAGATCTACAACTTATTCTCTAAATCCAGTATAATACTTTTATTGAGACTAACAGTGATGGCTAACAATAGGTTATGGCAGATGGAACTTGTTGAAAAGAGCTCGAAGAGCTTTAATAGAAGAAGCTTATAAATTTTCAGTTTATTTACTAAATCTTTGATTTATTTTCTCTATATATGGTATTATACTTTTGATGAGAGTAATCGAGGTGGCTGATGTTAAGTGTAGGTCAAGAAAAATTAACCATTATCAATGGTTACAAAATACCATTAAAAAATTGATATACAACAGTAGTAGAATTCAAGTCGCTCATAAAACACTTGTTAAAAGCTTTTTTTTTAGTACTGATAATTAAATATAATTTTTAAGATTTTCTCACTTCAAATAATTATTTATATACATTGAGTCTCCTTTTATATGATTATGCTTAATTAAATATCATCAATATAATATATATAAGAAATATATAGAGAAGATATTATAAAGAATGCTTCAAGCATTGGAGAGTTGGTGACAAGTATTGGCAACCATAGGTTTAAATGGGTTAATGGGAATGCAACAAAACATAACATCATGTGTAGGAGGAGCATGTACTACCACAAATTTAAGGTTCTCCATCTCTTGAACCACGTCCCCCCTAATTGAATTCACATCATCATTCTTTACTTTTAAATAGACACTCTTTCCATAATTTTTTTTTAAATTCTAATCATAATAGATAATAAGCTAAATAAGTGATAAGTTTCTATCTAAAAAATTTATTGACAACAAAAATTTGATATATTTTTATATGTAGAAAGAACTTGTACTGTGAATGTGAATATTTTATATACAGATAATATTAATATTCGAAATCATGTCTTTTTAGTAAAAAAATTAAATAATAACTTTTTACTAATTTTATCTACATAATAATATAAAGTTTTTTTAAAAGAAAATTGTATATCTGTTTTTCTAATATTTAAGAATCCTTTAAAATCTATGAGATTGAAAGAATAAAGAGAGGTGCACAGAAATGCCGCAAAAAAAGTTGGAATCCTAGGAAAAGCCAACCTACTTTTTATATATAGGTTTTGTTTGTATTTAAATTGGACATAAAATTTTAGATAAAATAATTTAAATATTTTATAATTTTTACAAAGTATTTTTTTTATAAAAATTAATAAATTATCTAAATATTAATTTTTTTATAATTATTTTTTATTAAAATTAATAAATTATCAAAATATTACTTTTTTTTACAATCAATTTTTAACTAAAATAATTGAATGATCTAAATACTAATTTTTATCCTTAATATATTTGTTCTATCAAAATTATAGTTTTAGTATAAGTTTAGAAACAACTTTTAATTGATATATTTTAATTAATTTTTGGAGAATATATATTTTAAAAAAATAGATTTTAAATATAATATATTCTGTGAAATATGTAACATTAGTAAGTTTAGATTAGATTTTAGAGAATAAATTTTATAAAATAAATTAATTATTAAAAATAATTCTCTTAAATTTTTTAAAATTATAATTTTAGATAAAAAATTAATTGTGAAAAAATTTTAATATTTTAATAGTTTATTAGTTTTAGAAAAAAATTGATTGTGAGAAAAAATTAATTTTTGAATAATTTATTAATTTTTATAAAAAATTAATTGTATGGGGTGTCTAAATTATTTAATCTAAAATAATAGTTTAAATTAAAAAATAATTTATTTATAAAAATTTAATCTCCTCAAAATATATTCTTTAAAATTTATTTTATTCTAAATATATTATCTAAAATCTATTATATCTAAAATAAATTTTTTAAAATATATTCTATCCAAAATTTATTATATAAAATTTAATACAAACACACCCATCGTATTTTATATTGATTTAACTAGTTTAATTTTTTGTTATCCTCAACGAAGTTAGCTCATACATTGTTTAAATTTGATTCCATAATATCCGATAATTGTATAAAAGATAATGATAAAAAAATTCACATAACTTAAAAGAACTTGAAAAGACATATTAATTAAATCTATAACCAAATTAAATTGAACGTTTGAATTTATTTCCAATTAAGGATATATGTTTATAAATATAGGAAGGAAGGGGTGTCCATAAGGGAATCTCATCGTCAAATCTCCATCTCACATTCTCATATTCTACCCAAAAATAGTAACAGATCTCTTATTTTCTTTTCTCTCCTTTTCTTCTTAAAATCTTATCTCTGCCTTTAAATTAAAAGATATATAGTTAGATTTACTAATTTATAAAAATTATTAGTATAATATTTTAGAAATTATTTTTTTTATTTCTTCTATATCATAATTATGAATGACGCAGATCAAATTTTAATATTTTAAATTTATTTAATTATTTTTATAGTAGTAATTTTATAAAATATTAAATATAAACCATCTATTTTTTTTAATTTAAGATGAGATTCTAAAAAGAAAATGAGAGAAACCAAACCCTAAAATATTACATATATGCCTTTTCATTGGCATTTTTTCTTGTTTCAGTTTTTTGGGGCACTTTTGGAACACAGAGTTGCACTTTCATATTCCAAAACACAGAAGAGAGATTAACAAAAACCATCCGATTATGATTGTAAGTTATTCAATTTTGAAGCGTAAGAGCATTTCACACAGAAATAATGGCACCCATTAATTTGTATAAATGTTCTTAATTTAAGTTTATAATTAGAATAATAATAATTATTTATGGGAATCAGGAAACGACCAAAAATCAAAACTTCCTTAGTGGCCACAGAAGTTAATGATATTCAGTGTGTTTGAAACCAGGGAAACGTAATTTCTAAAGAATTTTTTAGTTAAAATTTTAATTTTAAAAAATTTTAAAATAAACAATCATATTTGTTTAAATATATTTTTAGATTAAACTATAATTTAAAATTAAAATTTTAGATAAGCTATTCAGAGTAATTTATAGAACAGTAAAAGAGCTTCTGAACTAAATAATTACTATATTATCCCTACTTTTTCTTACACACTCTCTCCTACTTTTTCTTATACCATCTATCATCTCTCATACTTTTTCTTACACATTCTCTCCTCTCTCCACTCATCTTTTATCTCTCCTCATTTAATACTCATACCATTTTTCGTAATTTACCAATAATAAAAATATTTTTAAAAATAACTATTCAAATACTTATTTATTTAAAACTATTTATTTTTTATAAATTATTCTCAAAAAGTTATTTTCTATAAACTATCCAAATTTTTTTTTTATAAATTTATTTTAAAATTCTATCTAAATAAGTTTATAATCATCATCATCATCATCATAATCATCATCATCATCATCATCATCATTATTATTATTATTATTTTTATTATTATTATTATTACGGGTCGTAAGTTTGTTGACTTTGGTCAGAGACTGACATGTGAACTTCATCATTACCCAAACAAGTGGCAAATGACTGATCCTTCATTATATTATTCCAAAAATTGCATGTTCCTAAAACCACACTATCTTATTCGATCCGATGCCTATTTAGTGGGAGCTAACGGTTGTTAATTCAATCTTTTAGCTATATGTATCCTTTAAAACAATTTTTTTATAACGTACCCCCAACAAAATACTTAAGTTTGGATAAAAATCTTTGGGTGGTTAATAATATGTAATATATTTGAATATTACATATGATAAAAGAAATCTAATTAATCGGTATGATTCTTTCCATTTGCAAACTCAATGTAAATTAAATGATATAACTAGGGAGAGTCAGAATATATTAGTCTAATTAATAATAAATTAACTTATAAACTATAATATTATAAATTTAAATTATATTATTAATATAATTTTATTAATAAACGATATATAAATATTTTTTAATTATGCGACCAATTTGATTAGTTGCTAATTCAACATTAAAGTGGTTAAAAGCCTATATATGAGTAGTGAGGAGAGAAATTGCCACTCACTAAATTTAACATGGAAGAAAACCGTCCCCTGCTAATCAAATCTCTCACAAATTAGAGAGGAAGTAATTTCACGTTAGTATTATATTTAGTGAAGAATACTTGCATCAGGTTACTTGTAAAATTCTTCCATCAGACTTTATCATATATAATATTTTTTATATAAATTTATGTTACTCCTTTGATCGTGTTTACAGAATAAAAAAAGAATAAATTGTTTATCATATTTATAAATTATATCATTAAATTTTTTATATAAATATATAATTTTATCTTTTATTTATTATATAATATTAAATAGAAATAAAATTAAAAAATTATTAAATTTTAAAATAGAGTTAATTAAATTTTATCTTTTTTTCTATATGAACATACTAGATATAGTAATAACTAAAGATATTTTAAAAAATGACACATGATAAATTGAGATTGAAGAACTTAATATAATATATATATATATATATATATATAAGAAACTTAATCTAAATTTTATCCTTTTAGCTGTCATGTTGTAATCATTTTCCCAATGTAAAAATTGATCCGATGATTATTTCATTTGATTTTTACTATTGACAATACATCAACAGATCTATAGAATATGACACAGGATATATATATATATATATATAATTCATACTCAATATCAGCTTCCATTTCAACCATTTTAGAGTTCATCTATCTCTCTCACTTTGATTTCCAGCTTACTCACTTTCTTCTCCAGTTCGAACAGTCCTCTCTTCTAGGTTCATCATGTCATCATGTCCTCCATTTTGCATTTCCTAGTCGGTAACATTAAAATTCAGATAGTGATTCTAAAATTAAGCCTTGTAAATAGAATTGATTACATAAATATTTTGTGCTATATTAAAAATTAATTTTTTTTGATAAATTTTTTATCCAGAATTCTATATAATAATCTTGTTGAACGTGTTGTTTAGAACTTCACGATGTACGATATCAAAATGGGGAAAATTAATTGGGAAAATAATATATAGCTTATCCTCTCAGAGTAGTGATTCCTTGCAGCATTGGATGCTACTCTGAACAACGCTATCACCAGAAATATTGGCTTTCATTTTCAAGTCAAGAATTTCCTTCATACACGGCAATAACTAAGTCATTAGAAATTAGTTAATTCATTTTCTCAAAGAATCTATCAAGAAAATAAAAACAGGATATTCAAAACAAGATGCCTATTTCGTTCAGCTTTCACCTGATTTTCTTTTGCCAGTCGAGTTTGGCATTGAAAACCTGAAAAATCTCCATCAGAAGAATCCAAACGTGAATCAGAAGAATATTCATCAGAAATAAAATCTTCACGTGACTCCACACTTCCCATGATCAGAAAGCTCAAAAATTCCTGTTTGGATGCGGTGGTGATATTTATAACAAGCTACAGCGAACGTCCCAAAGCACCAAGAATCATAAAAGAATACCATAAGACAAGTCAGAATACTACTGATTCCTGAATGAGATCGATGAGTTTAATCACGAGTTTCTGAAGGATCTTAGTCTTGTTGTTGGATCGATGCTCATATACCTCCCCTTTGTCTCATGCTTCGTTTCATTAGTAGTTAGTAATTAGCTAGTAATCATAGAACACTAATGGATATCTAATACATCACCATTAAATTAAGCTTCTTTATTTTCTCACTTTAACTAGATTATTGGTTCGTATTGCTACAAGTTATCACTGAAGGAGATCAACGGTCCCGTGACAATACCCAAGTTTTGTTTGTGGAAGAGAGTTTTGGATCGTCTTTACAAAACAGGGACCATTCAAGTTATTGATATCACCAAATGATTACTTAATTTTTACAAGCGATATTTTTGAGGATGCTTATCACATTATTTAATAGTGGTTTCTGAAATTTTAATTTTTATTATACTTCTATGGAAATTAAAAATGCCTAAACCGCCTGCCAGGCCAGGCCCGTTTAGCCAAACAAGCCTCTAAACCGGCCTGTGTCCTGGCCCCATATGGACTAACCTATAAGCATTCTGAAAAGGGTCTATTGAAGTTAAATTAATTCTTTATAATACGATATATTAAAATTTAAATCCTCGCCATGGGAGGTATTGTGCCTAACAATGCTTCTAATATAATTGTATCCAATAAGATAATACTTATACTTAGAAAAAAAATAAAAGAGTATGATTTGCTTTCCCTAAAGGTGTGACTACATATAACTTTCTGCACATAATTAATACAATATTTCATAATGTATAGATTATTTGTAAGGATACCTATAACTAATAAAAAAAAAAATACGGTGCTTCATTCTCCCATTGTCTTAGTGGGCCCCGGTGCTTTTAATCCCTTCATAACAATCTACCTTCTATCACTGGAGAACACTAACATATTATTTCTTACATTATGCTCGTAGATAGTTTTTTTTTTATAAAAAATTTAAATAAATTTAATATCAATCTCTTATTAAAGTCACAATTTAGCATTAGAATCAGATAATATTTATAAAAAATTTATAAAATTAACTATTAAAAGAATACTCATAATAATAATAACAGAAATTGAAATTCTTACTTATAAGATATAAATTTATTTTTTATTATATATATAAACTTTCGTACCTTCTGGATAGTTAGTTAAATCATTATTTTAGCCTTTATGTGGTTGGGGTTAATTGATCAAGGCCCAGCAGCCCAACAACTTTCGTCAATTACGAATTCGGCGGGGCCCGCTCTCGGGCGCGCTTCTCACAACAGGCAATATACCACCTTAAATTTATTATTACATTATCCTCGTATTTCAAATTTCCGTTCAAAAATTTTATAGAAAAGTCACCAAAAAAAAAAGTCATTTAAAAATTTTATTAGTGAAAAACTGAATGTTTATATTAATATTTTTTGTATATAAATTTATCATAATACTTATATTTTTTATATAAAAATATATCAAATTTTTTTACTAATAAAATTTTTAAATAATTTTTTTTTATTAAAAGTAAAACATTATTGTCACTCTTTTACAAGCATGTACCCATGCCAGTATTCAGCGTATAAAGTCATATCATATTCATCAATACCGAAGAGGGGCTCAAAACGTTTGAGTTTGGTCAAACATTTCACACGGTGCATAAGGAAAAGGGTCAGAAAATCAATATTAATATATGAAATAATAAAATATTAAAAGCTCTTTGTCACTTGTCAGTACTCACTCAGTAGTGAACAATATGATTATTTTAAATCAAATGTAAAAATCCACTTTAATTTAATACTAGCGTGTAAAAACTCCTAGGTAAATGTTTTTTCTTTCTTAACACTTACCAGTCTCATGTAACAGAAAAAAACATTTATGACATTTATTACCAAATTAAAAAAACTGATTTTATTTTTTAAGAAACTATAAATAAAAAACATTTTAAACTTAATAATAACAATAAATTAAATTTACAATATAAATTGCTGAAGATTGATTTGAGTTTTTTAATTTTAATTTAAAATATAAAAATGTTCAGTGTCATTGCCATATCTTTATACTCATAAACAGGAAAACAATTAAATAAAGTTGTTCGGCCTCTGATTCCAAATTATTAAAAAAAAAAAAAGAAAAAAGAATAAGGCGCAAAAAGGCGTAGTACTGGAATCTCATCTTTGATAAAAGGCTCACTGTGCTCTCTGCTTCTTGCCAGTGCCCCTCAAAACCAGAGCATTGGAGCAAGTAGCAACACCGCCCCCAGAGAGAGAGATAGAGATTTCAGATGGCTCGGAGCTCCACGAGAATGAAATCGGCCTGCACATTCTTGCTACTCCTCCTTCCTCAATTGGTTACCAGTACCACGACGACGGCCGAAGACGGTAACGTCCTCTTCCTTCTTCTATTTGCCTCAATTTAGGTGTAGCGGCTTTCGTATTCTCCGATTTTCCCCCAATCTCTAATTTCGGACAACCCGGCCGTCTCGTTTTTTTTATTCCGGTTCTCTTGAGAGTACTGAGATCTGAATATCAGATACTGTATAACTATGCAAGTTCTGGTTTCTCTCTTTCGTTCTTACTGAATATGCTTCTTCAATGTGGTCGCCATTTCTTGTATTTCTGTGGTGTTTCATGTTTTTTTTTAGCTTACTACTCTGGTACGAAGACTTCTGTTCGGTCATTTGTGTTCTTCAGGACCTTAATTTTTAGCTGTGTATTTCAAGTGTTTGTGAAAAGTCTCCTTGAAAATGAACTGAAAGAAATCATCGATCCATTCCTTGGTAAGCGGTTAAGTTCCATGAGTACAATTTATCGTGAATAATTTAGTCACATTAGGTAGCTGGTACTTGGTCCACAACATGATTCAAGAGCTATATATGCTAATTTTAAACTTCAAGGCTCAGATTCTGAGTCTTCTTTTACCAGATGACTGAGCGATCCTTAAATTGTGGGAATATTTTGATATCGAGAAGCAGTGGTGTATTCCTTAATGGGCTCCAGTCTTGAACTTGAGTTGATGATTGCTTAGAAAATGGAAAGCCATTTAGGGGACACCTTCCTAGTTGAACCTGGATATGAACGGGAATCGCTTCACCATTTTGGTATCTTCTAGGTCATAGCCATTAAGTTCAACCTAGAAGCCCCACCATCCCATCCTGATTTTACCACATTATTTTCTCTTTATAACGCAAACGGGCCCGTTTGGCTATTAAAGTTCTTTTGCGATGTGATGTTCGTTATTTCATTATATTCTTTATATTAAACGGATCTTTGTCAGTTCTACTTCTATTCCTTATTTATTTTCCACCGAATTGTTGCTTTATTACTTTTCTAATGATTTGTTATTACCATATAACACATCATAATATTTTATCTTTTCAAATCTAGGGTGATATAACTAGAAATTCAACAATTGCTCCAAATTTTCTATGATGTATCTCATGTAAGTAACTATGCATGATGATAAACTCCAACTGGGCCTATTATATGAGGGACCTTTCTCATTTTTCCATGGGATGGGAAATGAATTTGTGCCAGGACCCTTTACGGAAAGGAAGCGAGCCCCTAAATCCATACTTTTTCCCAACGTTTCGTTCCCATTTGAGTTCCCTAGGCAGCTCTTCTAAGAAAACACGTTTTACTTTTTTGTTTTTACCTCAGTCAAAAGTGAAAGGACTGAGAGTGGGAAAGGGGGCCCACGCGGTTTGGTTTATGCAGGGATGGGACCACAGTTTTATTTGATCCCGTCGACGTCACAACTTGTCGTTTAGCCTTGGGAAAATATTCCCGATCAGTTCTGTATTGCTGTGATCTGGTTGAGCTAGTTGGCAATAAGGGTACTACTTTCTTGTTGATGGGGATTTTGATGCTTCATGTGGAGCACCGTATCATTTCGTTTATTATGACTTGATGTGACATTGCTTTGATCTTGATTTCATAATGAAGCTTTAGTATAAAACATTCTTCTTATTTTTAGTATAAAACAATCTTCTTATTTAGCTTTCACCCCAAAAAAATACTTCTTATTTAGCTTTTCAAAATATCATACTCCACATCAATATATTGTTTTAGTTCACATAGAATAGTATATTACCTTTCTCACTTTTGAATGCCATAGTGGGGATAGTGCTATCCAAAGAGCGCAGTTCCTCATAATTAGCATTTAGCAGTTATTGCCAAAGAATGGGGAAAAGATTTCGAGGGTAGAGACTGTCATTTTGATGTTGTCTTATTTTGAAAGAAAGCAAAATGTAAAACGAAAATTTAATTTTACTCCCAACATAAAAAATGTTTAATTTAAACTAAAAAATGTAACAGTAGGATTGTGAATAATATTAAATGCAATCGACACCGATATTGCTACTTGTTTTCTTTTTATCTTGGATGATTTATTGATCTTTTTATCGAAAAAAGATATTGCGACTTGTTAGTTATTAGATGAATTTGGCTTGTAAAAAAGAAAAGATGAATTTGGCATGTGGATGGTTGTTTTGTTGGGAGCAGTTGCTGAAAAATGGTTTTGTTGGCCCTATTGCCTGTTGAATATTTTTTTGACAACGAAATGTGCCCCATCACTTAATTACTCAGTACATTATTGCTTCTATGTTCTGATCTAGAAACTTGACATGCTTTGTATTATATACGCTTCATCTTTGTTGAGCTATGCTTTTAGTTGCAAGTAAATCCCTTTATGAATCAGTCAAAAAATTATCCTCATTTGGATGAATGTACAAATTCATATGGATAGGTAGGGACATGAACTTTCATGTAACCCGGAATACAACAACTTATTCTAACTTTAAAAAATTGATAAATCTGCACATTTTAAAATTATTTTATGTAACTTAATGGTTTTTCTTAAATTAATTAAGAAAATGAACAGTAGAGAAATTAGAAATGTCAAAATTTCCATCAAATGATAAGATAAATTTCCTTCAGTTAAGTATGTCATTGGCACTGTTGCCAACTAATTTTTAGGTGTTTAAGTTTACGTCTGAGGTAAGAGATTATTCATTTTACCTGCCATTGATATCGCTTAGAAGGAAAAGAGATTTTGTCCTAACTTTGGATTGTGGGAATCTAACATTTTTCTAAAAATTTTTGTACAAAAAAAACTTTTTTTAGCAAGCTAAAACATAACAAAAAAAAAAGATGAATCTTATGAAAATATTTTTTAACGGATTTTTAAAAATTTGTAATTTTAGCTTAATCCTAGATTAGGTGGATTCTTGGCCCATAAAAGGTGTATAGAGTTACTATATATTTGTTTTTCGGGGAAATATATATTTATATATTTAATATTACAGTCTGCAGCTTATTTTGAGTCTCTGCAATATCCTAGAAAAAGCAGTGTTGTTAATTTCCAGCATTGTGACATGTGAATGTCATACTTAACTAATCATGTAGAGAGGAGAGTAATGGAAAATAGTACATTTTGGATTTCTATTGTAATTCTAATCATATCACGGAAATTAACAACAGGCCTAGTGCCCAACGGAGACTTTGAGGCATCCCCAGCGAAGGGCTTCCCAGGGGAATCCATAGTGGAGAACGCAACAGAGATCCCAAGCTGGCAATCAAACGGCACCGTTGAGTTAGTAGAGTCGGGGCAGAAACAGGGTGGGATGATCCTCATCGTACCGCAGGGTAGGCACGCGGTGAGGCTAGGCAACGACGCCGAGATCAGCCAGGAGATCACGGTGGAGAAAGGGTCCATCTACTCCATCACGTTCGGTGCTGCTCGCACGTGCGCTCAGATGGAATCGTTGAACGTGTCGGTGGCGCCTGCATCACAGTCCATAGACCTGCAGACGATGTACAGCGTGCAGGGGTGGAACCCATTCGCTTGCGCGTTTAGCGCGGAGGACGAGAAGGTTACATTGGTGTTTAAGAATCCAGGAATGGAGGATGACCCCACTTGTGGGCCCATCATTGATAACATTGCCATAAAGAAGCTCTTCTCTCCCGATAGGCCCAAAGGTGATTTATTTTACGTTCCTTTTGTTTTATTATAAACCCATAACCCGAACCTCCAGATAAAAAGTTGCTTTTGTGTAGTATAAAAAAAAAAAAAAGTTGCTTTTGTGAATAGTGAATAGTGAATAGTGAATAGTGAATAGTGAATAGTGAATAGTGAATAGTGAATAGTGAATAGTGAATAGTGAATAGTGAATAGTGAATAGTGAATAGTGAATAGTGAATAGTGAATAGTGAATAGTGAATAGTGCAGAGTCAGTACTTTTTTCACTACTTATATTTTACATTGATATTGATGATAATAGTAAATTATTTTTTCGAACATGATGAAGTGATGAAGACTAGGTTTATTATATTTACTAATTACTAAGTTGGCGTAATCTGGAGTGTTCATAATTACAGTTGTAAACCAACCTTGGGTGTGAATTTATTAATTTGGTCAATGCCGTTTGGTATGAGTAACTGCTGCTTTGTACTATTTCACATTGCAGAAAACGCAGTAATCAATGGAGATTTCGAAGAAGGGCCATGGATGTACAGGAACACTTCACTGGGCGTTCTTCTTCCCACCAACCTCGACGAAGAAACCTCATCGCTGCCAGGCTGGACCGTGGAGTCGAACCGGGCTGTTAGGTACATCGACTCAGACCATTATGCCGTGCCACAAGGCAGGAGAGCCATAGAATTACTCTCTGGAAAAGAAGGAATAATCTCCCAAATGGTGGACACCAAATCAGACAAGCCTTACACATTGACCTTCTCCTTAGGTCATGCAGATGACAAGTGCAAGCAACCTCTTGCTGTGATGGCCTTTGCAGGTGACCAAGCTCAGAACATTCACTATACACCAAACTCAAATTCTAGTTTCCAGAGTTCTAGCCTTAATTTCACTGCTAAGGCTGAGAGGACCAGAATTGCATTCTATAGTGTGTATTACAACACCAGAAGTGATGATATGAGCTCTCTTTGTGGCCCTGTGGTGGATGATGTCAGGGTCTGGTTTTCTGGGTCCTCAAGAATTGGGCTTAGTGGGCTTGGGCTTTCATTTTGGGGCCTGCTTTGGTTGTGGTTTAATTTTGGTTTGGTTTATTAGGAAATGATATGTCTAATTGCCTGCGGCTATGATATCTCCAATTGCCAATTAGGTCATGATATCTCTAATTGGTAAAATCATACCCCAAGAATGTTGTATGAGAATGTGTTGGCTTTCTAGTTGTAGGCTTTTTTCTCGCACACGATCTTGTGATTATTTATTAGGCCTTTTTTCCTTATTGTATGGTATCGCCATAGCCTTTCCCCCTTTTTTTTAAAAAAAAATGGCTGAACTATTTTCCTAGCTTTCCCTTATCATTTATATTCATACTAAAAATGGGTGGGAATATAATATATTTGGCACATGTCCTTTCAAAATTACACAATGCTCTCTACCAGGGAACTCAAAAACCAATCAAAGCAAAACGCTGCCATCATCATCACTAATTTATCAACAGCTTGATTTAACTTAGCATGATCGCCCATAATATTTATAAAGTGACATTATTATTTGTTCTAAAATAAGCAATGAAGTATTGATTTCGAAAGAAGATTCCGTCATACCCAAAAAAGCCAAAAAAAGAGGGGCGGGAAGAAATATATAAAGATCTTTTGACCCAATTATACGAAAGGAGGATCTCATGTCTTTTATATGAGTGGAGATCCCCCAAATCCAAAATGTGCCAAACTTTCAAGATTTCACACCTTCCAGGAATCTATCTGGATTCCCAAAAAAGAATTCCGAATCTTTAGACTTGTGATGTGTAATCTAATTCCTTGCAATGTTATTCACTATTGATAAATATGATTGTATTTATTATTCGACAATATGTCAAGTTAAATTGTTTTGAATAAAATAAAACATGTGCTTATAAAAAAATACTGACTCATTTTTTCAGCCCTCGTGCATTATATTATAATAATCAAATAATTTATTTTTATTAGTATAAATGTATAATAATATATTTCCAAAGTGTTTCGAATGTTAATAAATTCTTTTCTTCCTCAGGAAAAATATTAAAAATACGAAACATACCCAACTGAAATGGCTTGGAAGAGTGGCCCTATCCTATCCAGTGAATCTCAAACTTTGTCAAAAGTTCTTTTGACTAAAAAAGAAAAAATCCCTTTGTCGAAAGTTTGGGGATTGATTCTCCCCGGCGATACGGAAGGGACTAGAATTTTGCTATTGACATGAATACTTTACGCTAATGAGAGCTGTTATATATATAGAGAAAATAATGATCTTATACTATTAGAATATAAGTTCAATTCTTATTATTAAGGTGAGAACTTTTTTAACAGACGATTTCATAAATATTTTATAAACGCTCTTTAAATCTTAGAACTATACTCTAATTTTAATAGAGGATATATGTTGAGTCTATCTAAATTTTTTTTATAAAAAAAAGATACGAATACTTTTGAATAACTTTATTTCCAGAGAAGAAATGTACTTTACAACTGAAGAAGATACATGAAAATAAAGGATGAAAATAAAAATCATAAAAGTGATCGTCGTACTTGTCTTTTTTAAGTGTTATTTTTTCATATAAACAACCTTTCTTATTATGTTCCCATTTTCTAATAATAAAAAAATTCGGTGAGTTATATTACTAAACATCGAAATTATGATAGGATTTTCGGCTTAAAAGACATTTATATAAAATACCAGAAAATTACCCACAAATAAAATCTTCAAATTAGATTCAAATTCATATTCTTGCGAAGCCGAATCAATGTTCTTACCAAACGTTAAGTGTTGGTGTAGGCATTTGCACACTTTTCAGTTTTCAAAGCAATCCAACACAATTTTTTTTTTTTTGTTAAATCACTTTACCAGATTGGTTGTTTTATTTTGAAAAAGAGTTTACATAACTCTAAAAAATGAGTTGATTTGAACTTTGATTTATGTCATGTGTTAATATATATATATATATATATATATATTTGACAAGAGAATAGTTTTACACTCATATAACTTATGATTTTATTATTTGAATTAGGAGTTCATGAGTTTTAATATTTTAATATTTATTTTTTTTAAAAAAAATATACATGTAAAAAGGCATTTTGCTATATTTTTGAAGTCTCTTTAAAATATATATGTATTATCAGGCTTAACCGGGGCTTATCCATCTTACTAGAAAGATATGTCTACATATTTTGTATAATTTACCTTCATAGAAGCATACTGCTTAGGGAGGGAAAAAAACATTTGCACCAAATTTTTGAAGGAAGAAATGTCAACAAGGCGGGGCTCACTATAAAAGGATCCATTGAAGTGAAACGTATCAGAGCAGGAGACAGAAAGGGCGGGTAAATTCCTCTATTCGTTCCTTACTCCGTAGTCTCTCCCCTCTCCCTCTATTGTCAAATGGAAGGCGAAGAGAGGGTCAGCTCCGCCTCCGACTCCTACCCATCGCCGCCGCTGCACGATGATGGTGGTTCTCATCCCGCGGATGAAGTCGCCGAGCTTGACAATCATTCTCCGGTGTCGGACGAAGATCAAGGTCAAGAGCAGGAGCACGACCATGACCACGATCAGGATCACGCGGCTGAGACCGTTACCTCCGTAGATGATCTCAAGCTCAAGATCATCAAGCAGGCAAGACAATCTGTTTCTTTATGAAGTTTAGTTCACCTATTTTCGAGAAACTGCTTGGCATCTTCCATGTAATTGTCCTTTAGTGCAGAATTGGCTTTGTGGTGTTTGATTTCTGCGGAAATGCTAGGAGAAATGTGAGCTTGATAAGTATATTTCTACAATCTTGGTATATTTTTTCTTGTTTAACCAACTTATAATTTAATCTAGTGTGTTCTGTTTAAATAACCAACGGAAAGGAGGATCATTATGAAATCCTGATTTCGAGTCAAGAGGTAGATGGAGAATAAAGGAGGAAGAAAGCAAAAAAAATCAGGCTTTTCGACAATCAAGAGACCATATAAAAAGCTTAAACATCACTCTTTTTTAATGAATTTTCTGCTCAGTAACCAGATGACTTGACAACAAAGGATTTGAACCTATTCTATGAAGAAATATCATTGCGGATCGCTAAATATAACTCATTTAGTTGATCACTTGAGTTAGGGCTTTTTGTATCCAAAGGAGTTACATATTATACTTCTCAATTATTTATTTTTGTTTCTATCTTAGAAACATAGGAATAAGAAATAAAATTTTAAGTACTTGTCATTATTCGGTTCTTGATATCATCTCCGCTTCAATTAGCCTTGTTTTAGTTATCCTCTTATCACTATTATCTTACTTGCTGAACATCTATGTGGATATTCAGGTAGAGTATTATTTCAGTGATGAAAATCTGGCAACTGACAAGTTCCTGATTGATTTCCTCAGAAAGAACAAGGAAGGATTTGGTATGATTTGATTTCTACCTCAGCATTACCAAAGTTAGATTTATGACATATATTGCCAGACTTATTCACATATATTGTACATCATGCTTTTAGGCCCCTTAATATTTCTTCCTTTTTTGAGGTTTTCTTTGCAAAATATATACTAGTTCCTTCATAAAACAGTATATGTAGTGGCCAACATCTTGTGGAATGTCCATATTCAAGTCAATTATTGGATATTCATCTCTCTTTGAAACCCCTGATTTTTTTAATCTGATTTTACTCCTGTGATGAAGTTAATTTGAGAATGTTATGATATTGTGTATGTCAATTTTTAGTGGAGTCTTATGTATGTGTGGTTGTTATTATATGACGAGTTTCTGACTTACATTAAGGGATTAAACTCATTATTTTCTTATTTTGGTAAATGATAGAAGTTAAAACCATCTTGTCAGTGCAAGACAGATCTCGCAGAATTTCTTCATGATCAAACATTCTGCCAAAGGTTGGAGCGCACAGATAAAATCTCTATGATGTAGAACTAGTAGCAAAGAATAAAGAAAAAGTATGAAGAGAAGGTGGGAGATGTATAGAGAAATAGAGGGGAAGAGATAGTTGATAAGCCAAGAGAACATTATTAATAATGAATCAAAAGGCTATTTTATCCCTTAATACAAAAGCATAACCAAATTTAAAATGAAAACCAATTAAATAAGGAGCACATTTTTAATTCTGAAATAACGAATGCATAAGGAAAGTTGTCAGTTCTTGTATAGTGAAAGAAGGTTCCTTTCATAGATTCTCTTGATGTGAGGGAAGAACTAGGGCTAGATTTGAGGCCTTCTTTGTTGAAGTCCCATGTAGGATAAAAGAGTAATATTTTAGGGAAGATAGAGAGGGACAGGTGAGAGAATTTAGAACAAGTAAAAAATTTATTACATATAGTAAATTACTCACAACTGTAACAGTAACTTGGAAGTACGTTATCCCTTTTTGTTTTGTGAAGCTCATCCAATTCTAATTATGTCAGGATTAGAAACCTTGATGTATTTTTCAAGTAATCTAACTAGTTGAAATAGGAAGGATAGCTATGCACTAATCATCTAGTAATCCCAAACTCAAATCAAAATGTATATTTAGTGTTCATAGTCAATATAATTATAGTCAATTTAAAGTTGTGTTTCATTAGTTTTGACTAGTGCAATCAATTTTAACATGTAAAACTGGAAAACAAACTATATATATAGTCCTAAATGCTTTTCTCAGGAGCTTTGGTAAATTTGATTTGGCTAGTTTGATTCTTTAGCCTAATATGAGGTTTGACCTATTCTGTTATATGAGAATCAAAACTTTTGTCGATAGGAATAACTTTCAAATTTATTATCTTGATGTGGCCGGAGCATGATGGGATTTAGGTTTTTTAGCATTGTCGTAGTAAATGTATGTCTATCTTCTGTTCTACTTACATTTTATGCTTTCAGTTATTATTAAATAGTTGAGTAGTTGAGTGATGTGAATACAAGGGAACGATATTTCTTTGCTCTCCTTTTGACTATAATGATTAAGAATAATGAAACATCTACTACTTTGTCAATTTTTTTTAATTGTTTAGTTAATTTGACACTCAATATAATGCATGAATTACCCTTTTATTTGTTTGTAGCTCTTGTCATGTATATTTTTATCCTATAATGCAACTCTTACATGGATCATGCAGTTCCTATATCAGTCCTTGCTTCCTTTAAAAAAATGAAGAAGCTTACTCGAGATCATTCATTAATAGTTGCCGCACTGAAGGAATCTTCCTTACTTGTAATAATCCTCTTTCCCTCTTTTGTCTATATAAACTGCATTGGAATTCTATGTTTGAAGTTTTATGGGAGATTTTCTCTCGTGAATGTAGGATGTGAGTGGTGAAGGGAAAAGTGTTAAGCGGCTCAGTCCATTTCAACTGCATAAAGTTAGAGACCCAAAGGTTTTTACTTCAAGGAGCTCTAAATAGTTATTTATTTTAATGCTATTCTTCATTTTATACAATCTTATTCTTGGGTTCTAGTGTTTTACTGTTCTGGTAGAGAATTTGCCAGAGGACAACTCAAAGGAAAACATTCAGCGTATTTTTAGTGAAGCTGGAAAGTACGATTTCTTCCTCAATTTATGCTATAATCTTGTTATCATGATACTTTTCAGTTGCTTAAGTTTTCAGTGTCTTCTGAAATGCAGAATAAAAAAGATAAGCATCCACGATCCATGTGCTATTGAAGGGTCTCAAAACTTTCGGAACAAGGTGATTAGTCGCAAGGTAGAGAATCAGGTCTTTTGTATGTTTAAACTCTTGTTTTTGAAGATCTGAGCTGTGTTGGGAGCAGATGATACCGAGTAATTATTTAAATATTTATTTCACTTGCATCATCATTCTACGTCCGTAGTTACATGCTCTTGTGGAATATGAGACTATTGAGGCTGCCGAGAAAGCTGTAAGTTTTACGTTATAAATTATAAGTGTAATATCATTTGGTCTTTGTTGCCTGCATGATTAACATATATTATTTATGCTTTCTTAAATTAGGCGGCTACTTTAAATGACGAACAGGACTGGAGAAATGGCATGCGGGTTAAAGTTCTCAAGAAAATGGTTAGTCCCAAATTTCTTTCCTTCCTTTGAAAGTAAAATGTGTTGATGGTGATTAAATTATGTAGACTAAGCATGGTCACAGAAAGCAAGCTTGGAAGGAGTCTGATTCTGAGAAAAATAGCACTAGCACTAGCACTAGCCGTGTATCTGAGTTAACAGGAGACGGGGAGCATCATAGCTTTAATGAGCAAAATGAAGATACACCTGATGAAGAGGTTTGCATTAATACAAGCATTTTGCCCCTACTTTGGCTGCATCCTTTTGCCTAGATATTGAATGCATTCCTTTTTGGATACCGGCCATATTGTTAATTTCGAGCCTTTATGTTACAAGTTCTTTTGAACAAGCACCTGTCATTTTTTTTGGGGCAAAGCATATAGTTAATTTGTACCCGTTTTTTGCTTTTGCAATCATTGATGGACTCCCAACACAAACTGATAATATGACCTGTTTAGATTTACTTATGATGCCTTCTTTTCCTTACAGGATGGAGAACATTTATCGAAGGATAAAGATGGGGAGAGAAATAGAAATCGGGGGCGCTCAAGAAAAAATAAATATCGAGGCATGCATGGAATGGGTATGTTGCGAAAAGCTAACGTTTCAACTCTTTCCTCGCTCCCTCTGTCTCTATAATTGTTTTGTTATTTGGTTAACCTTGTATTAAAGCTGAAGCCTCTTTTGATGATAACTTGTTCCCTTGGGACTGAACCTAACAATTTGAACCGATGCTTCCCTCAGGCCATGGCAGTACTTACGCTTCTCATCATGCCACTGAAGCACCAAAGCCACCTCCAGGACCGAAAATGCCCGATGGCACTAGAGGATTCACAATGGGCCGAGGGAGGGTTCTTGGATGCTCTCCAAATTAGCAATCCATGAAGTGCTGATATTTTATGATGGAGCTGCCAATACGAGTTCAATACCAAGACTCAATACGATTCATCAGTTAAAAGTACATTTAAACACAATATACTATCGTCACTTGTGTATTGTGTTGTACCACCGACTCATGTCGATATGTTGCGTAACTCGGGCAAGCTTTGGCGCTAGATGTTTAAGGATTGTGTTTTGCACGTTTCTGCCATTTGCATTGTTCTATTAAGTGTGTCTGCAGGAGTCAACGTCCAAGGGATGGTTCCCCTTCCACCGCTAGTTAACTAGTTTTGGTGGCTTTTATCTTCTTCTTTTTTTTTTTGTTACAAGAATCTTTTAAAAAGAATTAGGTTTACTTACGTTCTAAAAATAAAATCTCTTTTTTTTTATGTAATACTAATATCAAGTAAGACGAGACATCTATTACTTTTAGACGTAAATTTAAATATTCAAAAATTAGGATGTCTTTTTAAATATCATGATTGAGACTATATTAAAATTATATTTTTTAGAGATTGAATATATTTTAAATAAGTTAATGTTTTACTTTTTTATCAATTAAATTTACGGAGGATGGGTGTTTCTACCATGTGAGAGTCAGTTTGGTGACTTGTTAGCAGGCATATGGCCCAATTAAGATGTTTTGTGTTATTTCGGCCGAAGGATTCGTTAGTTTTTTTTTCTATTATTATTTTATTATTTCTTTTATATTTCTGACGTGAAATCTTTGTACAGAATGGGCTCATTTGAATAGGATTTTAAAAATAAATTTATAAAAGAAAAAGGCTTTTGAAGAAGAGATTATGAAAAAAAAGTAGTTTTGAATAAATGAGTATTTGGATAGTTATTTCTAAAAGTACTTTTGTTATTAGTAAATTACGAAAAAGGGTATGAGTATTAAATGAGGAGAGATAAGAGATGAGAGGAGAGAGGGTGTAAGAAAGAAAAGAGAGAAAAAGTAGGAGAAATGAGAGAGGGTGTAAGAAAAAATAAGAGAGATGAGAGATAGTATAAGAAAAAATAGGGGTAATATAGTAATTAGTTAGTTCATAAATAGTTTACTGTTCCATAAGTTACTCTGACCAACTTATCTGAAACTTTGGTTTTAAACTATAATTTAGTCCAGAAACCCGTTTGAACAAATATAACTGTTTATTTTAAAATTTTTCTAAATCTAAATTTTAAACCAAATCTTAATTTTAAATCAATATTTATAAATTTTCAAATAGGCACAATATCCTTATGATCTCAATCGTGTGGTGCCGTAGTGGTGATGAAATCCGTGTTCCTAGACGAGTTTCTGTTGCAAACATTCCCCCCACAATCTTTTGGTCCCAATCAAATAAATGTGTATGATCGCTACAGTTTTAATGATAAGGCAAAGTTAACTAATTTCACAAATTTTAGGAGATAGGTAATTATTATTTATAAAATTGTAGAAATGTTACTCTTCATTAAAATTAATTACTACAATAGAGTCTAGAAATTTAAAGTATGTAAATAACTTGGTGCCTGTAAAAATGGGTAATATAAAAAACACTAACTACTATATCGTAAATACATAATATAATTCATTTTAAAAAAAAATCAATGTATTCACATTGGGTAACGTATTTTTCAGAGTATATGTGTAGCCATTGGGATTACCATGTCCCTCTCATCTATGGGTTTACAAGCTCTTCAGTCTTCGAGGGGGCAATGATGATAACCTCCATTGAAGTTGACTTTTAATGAAGTTGACTTCTAAACTTTTTTCAGACAAATCCAATGATAATGACCTCAATCCAATACCATATCTGAAACACGAAGAATAGAAGCCAGATACGACTAATATAAACATAAAGTGGGGTATGAATTCCACTAACACAATCTAGTGTTCCCTGCACTAAAATAAATATTTCGGCGACTAATATTTTATTTAACTAAATAATTTTTTTATCTATATATTTATCGGAGTTTTGTCCCAACTACAACTGAATTTGATCCGCATCGCGTACCTAGCTATAGTGAGTGAGTCTCCCAACAAAAATTTTCTGCATACGTCAAAGTTTGAATTTAAAATCTCGCTTAAATGATATCGAACTTCTTACTACTCAGAATAATTTTCTATTAGTTAAATTAAATAATTTAAATGGCGTAACTAATATGCAAGCATGGAATGCTCCCTTATGGCACTATTTTGAGCCCCTTTTTGTCAATTTGTTGTTGTACACGTCATGATAGATTTTTATTAAGATTTTTTTTTGGTCAACATGAAAATGTGGAAATTTATTTGTTCGCGTTGGCCTCTTTCTCAAGCCTTTAGAAATTAGTTCCGAGTTCATAATCATAGCCATAACTAATCCATATTTCATAACCATGTCTCTATCAACCTTATTTACATCTCTAATAAATATGTTCTCTTCATTTGGCCCAAAATAAAAAATAAAAACCAAAAGTATAAAAGCGCGTGATATCATGCTCCCCGTGGCGCGTATTGATGAGCAAACGCCGGCGATGATTTCGAAGTGAGCCAAGGCAAGTGTCCTAGGCAAACAATCTGCATTTCGGCATTTTTCAATGTTCATAATCTCCATAGTACACATTCCCTCATCGCCTCTATGCTTGCCTATATATATAAGCCTCTTCCGTCGAATATGCCCCTTCGCTCCTTTTTCCTCAATGGAATGTCCGTCTCCTTTTCCTCCTTCATCTCACCTACTCTCCTGAGATCTTCTTCTTCTCCTCCGCAATTCCGTGGCTGCGATGTATTCTTATTCCCGTTTACTTAGCCACCACCATCTCCTCCACGCATCGCACAAGCAATTCTCTCGCGCCATATCTGCTCAAGGTCGATCTTCTTCGTTTGTTCGTTACCGATGTTCCGAATCCTGTTGCCCTCGGGTATATTTTCCTGCTGATCTCCCTGCTTTTGACTTCCTTTAATGCTGTAATGCTTTTTCAGAGATGGTTTTGTTTAATTTGTTATCATCTTTTCCGCCTGAGAATAATCCATCAATTGACAACTCTCTGGTTGCTTGAACTCTTGTTTGCTGATCACTGCTGTTGGAGAAGCTAATAATTTGGTTGAGACAACAGTCATAAAGAAGGAAGGTCAAAACAGTTTATTTACTCGAATGTGTGAGCCTGTAATCTTGAGCCTTTGAAGTATAATAAGAAAGAGCTATGGATCTCTTACATATAAACGTGAGAACAACTTAACTTCAAGGAGGTCGTGTGATATACAGAATAGCTGCTTATAGTAATGATTTTGACTAATATCAATCCGCATACATAAATATTTTGAACTACTCATTGAAGGAACTTCTCTGAGTGGCCTTTGAAGTGTAATAGATATCTGGTTGTGGATTTAAGTCATTGAAAAATGAATAAACAATCTTGTTTTTACCTTCCTCCTGCTGTAATATTGGACCAGGAAAAACCTTTGTCGCACTTGGTTGTTAATTTCCTTATTTGAGGCCTCACATGTGGAGCATCATTTTTAAAGAGTCAATTCTGTAGGGTTGTGTTCCAGTTATATATTTTAATTTGAAAGCTTAGTAGCCAATACCTAAGGCACTGTATGTATAGTGAAAAATGAATCTTATATTGATAATTCTACATCGCTCAGGACTTTTGAGGGAAAATAGTGTAAGACTTACTTTAACCGTAGTTAGGAAGTTAAATTTATTTTATTTTGAAACGCTTTAATTATCAGGTTATTTATCTTTTTGTTTTTTTTCCCACTATAATTATCTTTTGTTATCCTTTTGTTTAATTTATTTTTTAGATACCTTGTTGCCTCTTGGGCTCTATATAAAGTCCTTCGTGATTAGGCTAGGTCAGTTTTGATTAAATTAATAACATCTCATATATTCTCCTGCCTTTTATCTTTCTTCTCCCTTCTTCTCTAATTCTCCCTCCTCTCCCTCCCTTTCTCTCTTGTTCTCATTCTGGTTCTACATCAACTTTCTATTTGAGGCTTACTACATGGAAGATTTTTCTACTCTTTCATTGTAGAATTTGTTGCTTTGTGATTTTGAGACTGTAAGTCTTAATGTCATCTCGACCCTATGCTTACCAATTTATAGTTTCTTATTTGCATATTATGTGCCATTGTTGATTCTTTAATCCCTTCTTGATGTTTTGTAGTTAAATCCTTTTATTTTTCGGCTATATAGGTCCTGTGGTCAATATTGTAATGTTCATTCTAGCTTATTTTAGGAGATGCCTTCCCAAATATGAAAGTTGAAACCAATTAATTTATTACCATGTCCTCACCTCTAAATTTTAATTTCTGAAAGTATTATGCATCCAGTGCTAATCATACAAGGCCTGCTTTATTTTGTGTAGTTGAATCCATTGATTATTCAGCAATATAGATGCTGTGGTCGATATAATGTTCTTACTAGAGCCTTTGATGAGGTAAATTACCATTCCTCTAGACCCAAGTTTTTTTTTAAAAAAAAAAAAGCTATGCCTTTATTTTTATAATTATAAATATACATTACACTACTTGCTAATTGTTCTTAAACAATATGCGCCAGATAGCAGATATTCTTCTCTACAATTATTAGCATAATCGTTTCCTATTTCTATTCCCTTCACCTGATATTTGTTCTGTCTTTTCCACTGAAAATGCAGATATTGAGTCTTAAATAAAAACTGTGATGGTTAGTCCTGACTACCATTTTAATTACATGTTAAATTCAGTTTATAGGTAGTTTGAGACTTTTGGTTTTTCCATTTATGACATTATGTTGGGCCAATTAAGAAGGTCTAGAAGGGACAGACTAGAGGGAAAGGAGAATTATATAGATCATGTTTATTCGAAGCTATCTCTGCGTTCCTCAACCTTTCTCTCTGTCTGTGTGCATTTTGGTCTGTATAACATTCTACCCTCATTCAGGGTTCAAAATGGGAAGGTTAATGCATCGCATATGCAACAAAATGAATCCTTTCAGGTTCTATAATTTATTTTGCAATTTATCTAGATTGATAAAATTCAGCAGTCATGACATTGATTATGCATTACAGGGTTCATTTGACTTACCATTGCTTGATAAATGGGATCTTGATGAGAACTCTTCTGGATATTTCCTCTCATCCAGCGATGGTGAGGATAGTGATGGAGAAATAGTGCTTGCTTCATTGAATGATGTTGATTTACCTTCCGTTTCCGTTTCAAATACTGATGCTTTAACAGTGACTGCTCATCGATTTGCAACTCTTGGGAGGGGACGCAGGAGACATAGGCAAGTATGCAGAACTTAAGCAAGTGGTCTTGTCTCTGCTTCGTTTTGAAAGAAAAATTATTTAGTTCCAATGGTTCAAGTATTGAATGATAGATTGAGAAGGTCAGAGGTTGTTGTAATATTTTTGCTAGAAACTGTGTGACCTTACTATAATGCTATAGTTTATGATATGTCATAGGAATTTTATTGAAGGCGCATGATGAGGATTTGAAGACTACAAGGCATCAAAGATGTGGGAAAACCTTAAATGAACATAAATTTTGATAGTTTATTATATGTTTATAGCTTCTAATCTATGGATAGATAACAAGAGAATATGTGACTCAAAATGGAGACTTTGTCACTTACCTACAGTAAAGGAAAAGATTGAAGAGATGATATATGGTAGAAATGTTAAGAAAGGGCATTAATGTAAATGTGAGATCTGCGTTTTACTAATAGATAAACCCATCATATATTGGATGTGATTTTCCTTTAGCGGCATTTTGTCAAGAATAAGTAATTCTTTGTTGATCATGGGAGTTTGGCTTAAGTTTAACTATTGCAACCTTGTAGGTTGCTGTATGCTTAGGTGTCTTTAGTCTAGATATGATTTTCTCATCAATTGAGTTTTATTTCTAACAAGCCTTTAGCTTTGTAAGCTTCACCTCGATGGTGAGTGTTAAGTGATATTAAGAGTTTGGGAAGCTAAGGATTCAGATAAGTCCAATTGAGGGTTACTTGTAGTACACCCAATGTAGACGGTATAATTGTCTTTGTATGATTAACGTATCAAGATAAACAGGAGTTGAGACATAAATGTTCTCAGAATGTTTTGTACATTACTTTTTATGCTGCTATACCAAAAACTTTAGATGTACTCCTTCTAGTCCTAATTATTAAAGCTAAATAGAGGATTGGGTTTGGTCCTAAATATAAGACCCCAATCAACTTTCTTTCGTAAAATTATAATTTCCCTTCCAAAATATCCCTAAATGATTGTACATATTAAGAGTGTTTCTACTAAGGGTAGTTCAAATGTACATGATTAAAGGGGGTATTTTAGGGAAATCAACACAATCGTTATAAATAACTAATTTAACTAGTTTCCTTAATCTATTCAAATTAGTTAAGTAGATCTTATAATTAGGACCGAAGGTAGTAATTGATTACATTTATCTTATCAAAATTACTGACATGTGCATTACTAGTCCTATTCTATTGATCTATGAAGTTTCTTTTAGCCTGATTTTTTTTCACATGTTTTGCAGGAAAAAATTTGGCCTTTTCATTAGTTTTGGCCTTATAATCTTCTTGACAGTGCTGCTTTTATACATTGATTGGTGTGCTTGGAGAATTGTTAGACTGCCATTGGCCCCCTTTTACATGACCCGTCCATTTCTTATATCAGCCTTTTTGGTGGCTTTTATTGGCTATATTTGCGTCCCATTTTTTCAAATTTTTGAATTTATCCAAGTATTTAAGAAAGAAGGGCCTGTTGGCCATCTATTGACAAAGAGTGTGCCCACATTGGGTGGTTTGCTCTTCATACCTATAGGAATATTTGTTACTAGAGCTGTTGGTGGTTTCTCCTCTGTAGAAGTGTGTGGGGCAGCTGCTGCAACTATGGCATTTGCCACGATTGGTTTACTTGATGACATATTAAGCCTCACAATAAAACAGAAGAAAGGTTTGCCTGCATGGGCAAAAGTTCTTTTGGAGGTGACCACCTTTCCATTAAACCCTTTGTTTTGGATCTTTTAATTTGTTTTGCGTCTTTGTCCATTGACTTGAATTATTTTTAAATGGTCTGTAATCAAATCTACATTGTCTAACCGTACAGGTTGCTGTTGGAACATCATTCTCAATTTGGTTGGATACTGCTAGTATATCATCACCCTATGGCATGTATAGCTTCTTGTACTAATCTGACCAACATATTTCAGATGGTAACTAACATATCTGTCCCCATAACAAGAAATTTTTAAAAGGCAGTTGCCTATAATATCACTTGGTTTTATTCCTCATGTAGATAGGAAAATGTTTAGGTTCTAATCGCTGCATATAATCTTCTCTCACAGGCACTTTAGTTCATTGTGTAAAAGTGAAATTTAGAAATTCAAAGCTGACTGCTTGAACAGAAATGTAGCCTGTTTATTATGTACTTAAGTATTTTATTAAGTAATTTTTTGGGAAATTTTGTGTGTTTAGAAAAACTAAGTGAAGCCATTTATTTGGTTGAACAATATGCCACCTTTGAGATTTCAATATAACTCGTCTCCCTTTTTGGTCTGTCGTTTTTACTTGAATGCAGGAAGATGCTGGTTCCTCTACCGCTTGGCCTCATGTACTTGGGACGATATTATCAACTCTTGACTTCATTTTCTTTTGTTTCCATGGGACATGGGGTGGAAATAACCAATGGTCTTGATGGACTAGCCAGTGGTATTGCTGCATTGGCCTTCATTGGAATGTCAATTGCTGTGCTTCCAATATGTTCTGGTTAGTAGAATGTGTGACGCACTCCTTAATTATCATTCTAGTTCTAATTCTTGAAACACCTCCATCATGGTTATGCTATAAAGAAATATTTAACATTTTAACACAGTTGAGATCCAAATTGTTATCTTTGTGGTAGTTTTTTCCATTCCCTCACTAAACCAGCTTAAGTAAACATCTGTTTATTGTATTCTGTTGCGCCTTCATCAGCGGAACTCTGTTCATCCAATCGATTTAATTTATTATAATACAATTCTGTCATTTATGACGTTATTGTACTGCATGCCTGTTCTCACTGGTCACGGGAGAAAATCCTAATCATCTCCCTAAGGCTGGGCAGAGGGTAAATGAACTTTCCCTCCTTTTTTATAGGACACTAAAAGAAATCATTGCTCATGATCTGAAGTTTTCGTTACAGTATATGAGGAAGTTATTATAACCTAGCTTTTTGTTTGGTGTATTCATTATTGATTTATAAACATGTTAAACCAGATCTTGCTATATTTGGAGCTTCAATGGCTGGATCTTGTGTTGGGTTTCTCCTCCACAATAGACACAAAGCATCTGTTTATATGGGTGATGTTGGCTCTTTGGCACTTGGTGGCGCATTAGCCTCGATGGCTGCATGTACCGGAATGTTCTTTCCACTACTCATTTCTTCTGGAGTTTTTGTTGTTGAAGCATCATCAGTTGTGATTCAGGTTCTGCCCATGATTTCATTGCCATTATACTTTTGTTTTCGAAGTCGATTTTTGGTTAACTTATCGCTCCGCCTCAAAGACATTTCCCTCTTCCATTACATATTAAATTTACCCCGTTTACATTTCAAGTTCTTGAGACACCTAACGGTGTTCTGTGAGATTGCCTCAGTAAAGATTTATGGCACGGTGAAAATTTTTATCTACTCATATGTGTTACCAATTGGGTTATTTTAATTTTGGATAATACTGCTGAAACCAGGAATTTATGTATGATATCATATCTGTTTTACCAAATGTATCAGGCAATGTACTTGAGTATAACGAAAGGCATGCAGCGAGTAAGGCGCTACTTGTTTCATATGGCTCCCATCCATCATCATCTCCAACTATCTGGGTTCAGGGAACCAACTATTGTAGCAGGTGCATATATTATCTCATCGCTATTAGCTTTGCTTGCCGGCTATGTTGGTCTTGTTTCAGCTTAACGCCCTTAGACGCTTTATTTGCTCATCTCTGTTTAGTAATCTGCATTATTTCATTCATTGCACACACATAGGAAAATGGTTGATCCAGGCTCCGTAGTTACTTTTTTTTTTTTTAATAGTTAGTTCCATGGTTGCTTTGTCTTACAGAAATATTAGCAAAATTATCAAATTTTAGTGAGTGGCTGAATTCTGTAAGAGGTTTTATTTAAACAAAAAAAAAATTGCCATGAGAGAAGCCATATTTTCACTTTCAATTAATCTGCTTCGTTGCCGCCTTGCACTTATATTTTATTATAAGAACGCATAAACTAGTCCAGTCATAGAATTATATATTTTATGTACTTTTAAAGGCAGCTCATATGAAGTGTGGATGGCATCTGGGATTCACACCCTTTTATGTACTCCTCTAGTCCTAATGACTATGGGAGTTAATTAAGAAGTTGGTGTTTGTGCTAAACATAAGATCTCAGATCTCGGGTGCATTTATTTTTAATATTTATTATGTTTGTCTAAATTTATTTATTTAATTTATAAATTAATATATAATCTAATATTATTTATAATAATTTTAGAGAGATCATGTTATATTTAATTAAGTAATTTATCTAATTTTTTTAATTTATGTAAATTAGTCAAATATTTTTTATATTAGGAATTAGATGAGTAATAAAAAAGAAAATATTATATATATTTATTATATTTTGGTTAAAATCTTTATAATAAAAATGTTAAAAAAAAGTCAAATATTTTTTTTTAGCCAAAACATCTGAAATCATTCATTAATTCTCAAACTCAAGTACAGAAAGACAAGTGACGAAAATATCAACAACAAAGGAAAACAGAAACCAAACAGTTTAGCAAAAAGAAAATATAAATCTAAATGTATTAAATCGTGGAAAATGTGAATTGATTGAAACCATTAAAGTAATACAACAAAGGAAAGCAGAGACCAAAAAGTTCGGCAAAAAGAAAATATAAATCTAAATGTATTAAATCGTGGAAAATGTGGATTGATTGAAGCCATTAAAGTAATACATTTTCAGAATGACATCAAAAGAAATCAACTTTTGCGGTATGAGTTGACTTCTGTTCATGGCTTTTTGGTGGGAGAAGGGGGTGGGGTGGTGGGGGGAGGAGGAGTGTGAAATTCAAATCTGGCTCTCGCATTGCCGGTAGATGATAAACTCATGGAATGAAGTTGATATGTTAATGTTGTAATTATAGGGCAGTTTGGATAGACAAAAAAAAATAGATAAAAATTTATAAAAAAGATAATTTTAAATAAGTATTTATATATTTGTATCAGAATCACTCTTGTTATTAACAAATCACTAGAAATATAATAAAATAAAAAAATAATTATTGTTATGTTTATTTATCTTCTTCTCTCCACCTCTATTAGCAACTAGCCTAGATGAGCCCTGTCATCACTCTACAATGAGCACAGATGACAGTAAGCCCTTGTGACAGGTCATTTTCTCTTCACTGACAACAAGCATATATCTAGACCCATTACTCACGCGACAAACCCACAGCAAGTACAGTAACATCATCGTGTGCGAGCGATAACATTTTTGTGCAGAAATTTACACACCACCATCGTCCTCTTCTTGTGACTGAGGTTGAAGAGAGGAGCACAATAAGACAGTCTTTGGAGCAACAGAGAGAAATGAGGGTGTGTTAAAAAATTCAAGATAAAATAATAATTAATAATCTATAAATTTTTTTATTATTTTATAAATTATTCTTAGAATATTATTTAAAATTATTATTTGATCTATAAATTTTTTTAGATAAAAATAATTATTTATTTAAAAAAAATAAAGATTTTGAACAAAAAACTTTTTAAAACCTAGTTTTAGAGATAATACAAACAAGCACATAGTATAATTTAAGAATTAAAATATAAAACAATCACGTTAAAGTGTAACATAATGCCCCCATTATTGATCTATATATTGAAGGGAAATTTCTATGAAATTCAAATAAAAGATTTTAATTACCTAAAAATCTAAATAAATTTATAAAGCTAATACTAATAAATTATAATGTAGGAATGGATAACAAATTTATAATATTAAGAACTTTTTAATGATTAAATCACATTATTTAGACTTAATAATAATTTCTCTAATCAATATAATCAATTATTGATTTGCTCTCTAAATTTATAGGCAATGATCAAGATTTTTGTAGTTTTTTCATTTAGAATTATGATTAGCTTGAGTTGAAATCTCAAGAGACATGTCATTGATATGACAATGATATTATTGATATGGTAATAATAGAAACTTCCACTGAAGTTGATTACAATTCCACAAACTTCAACCAAGTTCACTATAGTTTTAGGGATCAAAGGCTATCCCTCAATATATCAATAATTAATAAATATAATCAATATATGTATAATAAAATTTACAAGTAATATTTACCAATCATGAAGTCTAATAATCTCGTCTTCCAAATTATGCAAGTTGGTAACTATAAAAGAGATCAGCTAAACCTTTTCTTGTGAATCAGCACATGTGCTTCGGTGGTCCCCGGTTTTGAAAGACCCACGTGGGCCCCAAACTTAAACATCCATATCTTAAACTCTTAATTATAATTTTTTTTAATTTATTCAAATTAATTAATAATCATATTAATTATAATTAATTAATTTATTTAAAAAATTAATTATCTCTTATATAAAAAATTGAATGAGTATTTTTATTCCTATCCTTTTTATAGCTCAAATTAACTAATTTATATAAATTAAAAATTGAGTAAAATTAGATTTTTTTTATAACATCCGTTAGTCTAAATCATAGTCTTTAGTTAAGAAGTTGTATAGTTAATTAAACATATTAGTTAAAAAAATTAATAAATATTATTTATAAAATAAATTATAATCTTATATTTAATATTAAATTTAACTTTTTAATTAATTTTTACGTTCAGAAAACCAATTCAGTATTATATTATAAGACATACGAGAGGTGGCTAAAAAGGACCAAGAAGAATATAGAGGTTGAAGGGCTCATTGAATAGATTCTTCTTTTTTGTAAATGTCGGTAACGCCACAGCAAGGTGGCTGGACTTACATGTCCCCCTTTGAAATTGATAGCTGCCTGCTGTTGCTCTCCCCAGGAGCCCCACCCGTCTTGCCATAATGAAAGAAGTACAAAAGCTCACTTTCATATCGCTTTTTAATTGCCTTCCCCCACAACCTTTCAAACTTTGAAAAGGGCATTTTCACTTCATAAAAATTACCATTGGAAAAATTGGAGTGAAGTTCTTATTTACATTGACTATTTTTCAATATGTTTCTTTAAAAAAATATCATAATAAGAAGTGAGTAATATTTTAAGTAACCTAGTTGAAAATTTCAATCAAAATGACAAAATATATTGCTCGAATCCCCAAAAGTTAAAAACTGCCACATCTCAACGGATTTGCATTTAACTTTTCCTTCTTCTTTTTTTGAACCTTTTATTGAATTGCCAATAACCACCAACCAACCAATGATCGCTCACATTCGCTCTCACACGACCTTTACAAAACAAAACAAAGAATAAAAATACCTACCGATCCCCATTTTCCAACACCCAAATCCAAACAAATAAATAAATACAGAAACAGACACAGCCCTCTCCCGCCTTGTCACTGACAGCTACAGCGACAGCCAAGAGAAAACGCATAAAGTAACGAAAAGGCAAAAACACTCTACGATAAAAGTTTTTAAAAAATAAAAAATAAAAAATTCTCGTAGAACCGAGTGGAGGGTACTTTCGTCATTTCGTCAATTCGAACTGTGGTAAGGAAGGATATCGTGTGCATCGCCTCTTCAGGTAAATCTTGCAATCGTCCTTCGGGCAAATGGTAGGTACGTATGCGATCTCATCACAGCCGTCCGATTTGTGCCTCTTGAAATCCATCAACGATGTAAACAAAGCTATGAACAGAACTAGGTGATTGAGAGCATATCTCTGCCCCACACACTGGTGGGCCCCAGCGCCGAAGGCCAGAAAGTTCCTTTTGAATAGCTGGTCCTCTTGCCTCTCCTCCGAGAACCGGTCGGGGTCAAACCGGTCCGGTTCAGTAAAGCCCTGGAAGGAAGAATCGAATGCGGATGGGAATACAATGCACCCTTTGGGGATCGTGTAGCTCTCCGTCAACGGGAAATTCTCCGCCGCTATGTGCGGCACCAGAGTCGCCGGCGTCCTGTATCTCACAACCTCACGCGCGACAGCTTGCGTATACTTCATCTCCCTCAACTGCTCCGTCGTTATCAAAGTATTATTATCTGGAGACCATAATCGGGCAACTTCCTCCCTGACCTTTGACAAAACGTCGGGGTGTGATTCAAGCAGCACGACCGCCCAGAGAAGCGAAGAGGTGGAAGCATCTTGTGCGGCAAAGAGAAAATCAAAGAGGTAACCGCCTATCTCGGCGTCACTGGAATACGGCGGCGGAGGATTTCCGGAGGCTTTGTTCTCGGCAATCTCCCTCAATGTGTCCTGCATCCAGTAATCGATCAAGCACGAAGGCTCTTCGCCTCCCTCCATCCTCTTCTTACTCTGCTCCGTGCACGTCCCGAGGGTTTTGACCAGCCGGTCAACGGCGAGCCTGGCGTTTCGGAATGCCGTCCCGGGAAAATCGAAAGGCAGTTTCATGAGCCCAACATTGAAGAAAAAATAATCCTGCTTAAACCTCTCTCGGGCCTCCAGGCCCAAATAGGGGCCCACGAACACCGTCTGAGAAGTTTCCAGATTCATATCTCGGGCCAGAATCCGAAGCGCAATCGGGTTCGGTGCATTCTCCGACGAGAGCTTCTCCCACATCTTGAGATGCTTGAGGATAATAACATGCTGCAACGCCGTGTAAGTAGACAAAGCCCTGGGAGTGAAATTCGGTGCGATCCGCCGGCGGACATCTTTGTGTTCTTGGCCCATCATGTAGATGAGATTGTGTTCGCCGAAGAGCTTCTTGCCGAACGGGTGACCCACCAAGTGAAACGCATCGGGTCGGACATTAGCGAAGACCTTATGAGACAATTCGCTGTCGCGGATGAAGAGGATGTACTTTCCAATGATGTAGTTGGCGGAGCACCCGAGGTTGGAGGACTTGGCGAAAGCCGATTGGACGTCCCAGAACTTTGTGGGGCTACAGACCAATGAGATTACGTTGCCCAAGAAGGGAAGAACCAGAAAAGGCCCTGGTACGAATCGCTTCTTTCTCAGGTACGAGATCTGTTCTAAGAGAAGCAGAAATAAAATGAAAGAGATGAAGTAGGGAGCTAGCTGAGTGAAGGAGACGGGGGAGATAGTCATTTTCAGGCGATGTAGAGGGAAGTGTTAGGGAGGAGAGAAAATTCAATGCACAGAAAGAGCAAGCGAGGACCGTTCAAAGAATGAATTAGGTGGGAAAACTCAAAATGCGTCTATATAAAAGAGAAGATGAAGAAGGTAAAAAATGTCAAGTGATTAGGTCAAAATTTTGCAGAGGAGGGAAACGGGGGTTGGAATTTGGAGTTGCAGCTGAATTCGGAATTTGCAGATTCAGACGAGAGGGGTCAGAGAGAGAAAATTGAAAACAAGAAAAAGAAAGGTGGCGGGATTGGGGGCAGAGGGAGGTTGAAATCCAGCTGGTCAGAGCCTCGGAGGGGAGTGAGGTGGTTGGATTCTTTTGTGGCAAAAGCAAATATAATTTCCATGTTTTAATTTCATGCAATATACAAAATAATTCCTATTTATCCATCTACCTACTTGTGATCAAATTATGATTATTAGTTTTTAATTTAATTAAAAGTATCCTAAACCACTTTAAATTTAAAATTAATCATTTTTTTATATTTAAAATATAAAATATTTTTACCCCTCTCAACAAATTCTAAATATTTAAATTGATATTTTTTTTTATATGACACAAGACTAATTATTAATTTAATTAACAACTCGTTGATATATTATTAAGGTAAACTAAAAATACTGTCTTTGTTATGTATTATAAGATCTTTTTAACAAAATTAATATCCTCCTTTTTTTTTTAATGGTTTTCCCTTGTTTTCAATTAGGTTATTGTCATTTTTTTTCATTAATTCTTTAAATTTCTTTCTTTAGATATGTTAGTCCCTTCCTTTGTATATAAAACTACTGTTAAATAATTATAGACTAACAATGTTAAAACTTTGTTAGGATGGATGAGTTGGGTATTTCTTTAAATCACCTTGATTCTCTCATTCTATGAAGGGTATTTTATTTTTTTTGAAAAAAAATAATAAATACTTCAATAACATAAGAAAAATGAGGAAAATACAAAGAATGAATTATTGAAAATTGGCTTAAAAATGAAGATAAAGGGATCGCAATCTCTTGATGGTTTTGTTTGCATATTATTGTTTGATGGCTGTATGGGAAGTTGTAGCTTATTTTATTATTAGGCCACGATTATATTGTGTGGCAACAATCTAAAATTATTTCTCCCCCTTTTGTTTCCTGGAAGCCTCTTGCTTTTATGTTTTTGCCTATTCTCATTTCGTCTCGTGTGAACACAGTGCATATCCACGGATTTATTCATGTGACTTAATCAAACTCAAATTTATTACGAATTTTTGTTTTAAGAATGTTTTTTTTTTCAATTTACAATAGCTTTCTTAATCAGTGTAACAGTGGTTTTTCATCCTCAGTCTGATTAGGTTTAGGTCAAGCTAGTAACAACACATCCTCTATGGATTAAAAAATTAATGAAAGAGTAAGATATGCGACTATTTATAACATATTTAATTTTTAAAAAGTACTATTTCTTTTTATGATTTCAGTTGTGGTGTTTGAGTAGATATTCTAATTTTTTTTAGTGTCTAAATTTATGCATGAAGATATATTAGTAATGACTATGAGGAAATAGAACTTCACCGTACCTTTGATCGTGGATAGGTTCAATTCCTTTTTAAAAATTATTGTATCAAAAAAAATTTAAGTTAAGAAGAGATTTATAATTTTTCAATATGTTGATAAATTCCACCAACTCCAGATGCATGCATAGAGGTATTTTTGTCAAATTTTGGGTCTTAGAATATTATATTTCTTTATTTGGGTGATTTTCTCATGTTTAATTATATTCTATTCGACAAAAATGACGTACACGATCAATAGAGGTGTATAAAATTTTATATAAGATTGATGTCGAATTATTTGATAATTTTTATTTCTAGAAACCGTAAACAAAATGATTTAAAAAAATAATTTTCTGGTCAAGTCAAAAGAAAATGTCATAAGCATTCTAAATGCTAATTCTCCCTTTGGTGGCTTTGACTCTTCATAGTCCATATCCTTCTGTACTGTTACACTGAGAAATTATTCATGGATTTCATAGTGGGGAAATAGACCTCTTCAAATTATAATATTTACAAATTTTCCAATGAATATTCATAATTGAAATAAAGAGTTATCGCGTATTCTTTAATTTTAAATATATATATATATATATATATATATACACACACACACACATATACTTAACCTTATAGGCTTGATAATATAATTATTTATAAGAAAATCGATATTTTTATATATTATTTACTCTATAAAAAATTATTTTTAATACTATTAATACTTTAGAATTCACTTACTCTGATATGGGATACAATTATATTAAATATATATAAGGCTAAACATCTGAATATTTCTTTTAATAAAATTATCTGTTTTTAAATTAATTAAACACTTAAGTGTGCAGATCATCCTATTTGATACAATGGATTTGGAGGGGAGGAAAAAAAATTCTGAGATGGATTTAAAAAAATAAATAAATGGGATTGTAGAATTTTAATAAAGAGAATATATAGGATAAAAGAGTAAACAAAATTAATTAAAAACTTTTAATTAATTTTCCAATTAATTAACAAATTTTAACCCTATTTCTCTAATTTTCTTAAACTCAAGTAAAAACAAAATTCCCTACCCTCTCTTGCCATTCAAATCCCTCACAAAAGTAGAGGCTACAGAGAGTCAAGGTCAATAGACCCAAATAAGCTTAAAAAATCTTTAGAACTGATCTTTTTTTTAAAAAAAAAAAAATATAGAGGTTCTTAATTATTCAGACAAACTCGAAGAAATCTGTCCTGACGCGTGATATCAGATCTACGTAAAAGGAGCGAATTAAATGGGAATAATTATTTTTTGATTATGAAATATATTTCATAAATGTGCACTTGAAGATTAATGCATTCACAGGTACAGCGTGAAAGATTTAGCTTCAATCTGCAGATTCTCCTCTTGATTGCATCCTATTGGCTCTTCATTAACTTCTAGATTCGCAAATAAATACTTTCTAATCCTCCTTTATTAATATAAAACACAATTAAGAAATTAATATTAATTTTAAATATAATATTTTTTAAAATATATAAATTAATTAAAAATTAATATTAATCACATCATAATTTCTATATTATTATTTTTTTTTAACTTTTGACATGATATCATATTAATACTAAAAAAATAAAGAAAAAATTAGTACAAAAATTTTATTGAGTAAGAGGATTTAAATTCGAGTATCAATAATTTGTTTATATAGAATTTTTTATAATATCAATACTTTCTGAACAAAAAAAAAATATCATGAAAATACTCTCACGTTTATATATTCATATATGGAACATACAAAATACGTTCGTCATTTTTTAATACTATTTTTTAAATCATATTATTAAATATATAATTTTTAATATTTATGGATACCCCTCATAATATAAGTATTTTATTTAAAAATTAAATTCCAGATATAAAGATAATTTATATTATTAAACTAACTCTATATTTATAGATCCATACATCATTGTATATGCACATTGAATTTTATAAATATAAAAAAATTAAATTACAAAATAACATTTCTTAATAACTACCTAATATATGATATAATGATATGGTTTTAGGAATGTATGTGTCAGCTCCTGATGGGGATTCATGAGATATTGAGATTGGTAAAAAAAAAAATGTTTTAAAACCAACAAACGCATCATCAAATTTTCTTAATTTATCTATTCATATATATATATATATATATATATATGGTCGCCAAGGGCGGCAACTATGAAGAAGTATTTGTAGTTCTGAGTTGGCTGTTGTATGATAGAATCAATTATTGTGAGTAATCTGATGATCAGATGATGATCTTACAAAGACAGCTCTCTATTTTTTTTTTTTGGTTAAAAATAATTAAACACTTTTTTAAATATATGTTGTTTGCTTAGTTACACAAGTTCCTACTTTCGTCGTATCTTCTCAATCAGTTCATGTGCATATCCTAAACATATCATCCCCATTTTTTTTTATTGGAAACCATTAGTTTTACACTTTCTTATTTCACATATTGTTTATACAACAATATTAAATATATATTTCTTTTTCAACCAATTTTGTATCATGGAATTAGAATGGAAAAATTGTGAACAAATATAGTAAAATTTATTATCTAAAGTATCTGAAATTCATTTAAAAATTGCAATGCAATATTTTTTTAATGGATATAATTTCTTTTCAATTGTATACTATAACAAGAATAACTTATATAATAGAAAAAAAAATTTATGGGCTGTCCAATTCTTATTTTACCTATATTTTTTTACTATATCTTCTATCTCCTCCCTTATTTGTTGCTTGTATCTTCTATTGTCGTCAGCGTCTTTAGTCTTATTCTCTATCGCCATCATTAGATAAGCTCTTTTGTCACTTTTTTTACTATCAGAAAGGAGGAAATCGTTGTGGGTCGCATTCCTCCCTTCAGATCTATAAGTCGTCATCATCGATTGTGGGTAGCGGATTTAAAATAAGGAGAAGTGGATAATTGAGGAAAAAGAATGAGAGGTGGAAGACGAAGGATAAGAGTTAGCGTGGGCATCGTTATCAAGATTCAATAGCGTTGGCGTCATTAGTATCATCATGTAGAGAACAAGAGAGAGAAGGGGGAAAATGAAATTATTTTTTTATATAAAATAATTTTTTTGATAATTTATCTATGACAAAAATCCTTTTGATAATAACTATCTAAATATTTATTTATTTAAACTAATTTTTTTCATAAAATATTCTTTAGAAAAACTTATCTAAAAGCATTTTAAAAATATTTTTTTTAAAAAAAGTCTTATCTAAAAGCTTATCTAAATATACCCTTAATTTAATTGTAAACTTATAAAAAAGTCAACTTTCTAGGAGTTTAGTTGATCGTATGTATATGTAAGTTGGATAGAGTTTTAAAATTTGAATTGTATTGTTTATACTTTATTTTCTAAGGAGAATCTGTTGGCGACGCCACTAAGTTTTGAATGCAACAGGAAGGCCTTTGAGAGGAGTAGTTGATAGTTTTGGTTATATATAAGTAAATTAAAAATAGTAACTCTCAGTTGGCATTATAATATTTATGAGTTAGTTAATCAATTATTGCGCAAAAGTAAATATATTTATTCTTTAAATAATAATACCTTGGTACAAGGGCCATATATATCTTATTTATTAAATATATTTAATTGAATAATTTTTATTTTAAATTGGGTGAATCAATATTTTCTATTAGTAAAAATAATTTAAACTAAGAATATATTTTTTAATTTAAAAAATTAAAATAAAATTTGACAAAAATATGAAGGGTCAAGCTGTACTTTAATCTTTCTTAATTATGCTCCAATATTAATTTTTTTCCCGAAAACTCCATGAGACTTAATTACATATATATTATAAACTAATATAATACAACATGAATTTATGACATACATTGGTACAAATAATAAAAGTTGAATGATTCAATTTACATGTTCAATAACTTTGATGTCACTTTTTTGTCACATTCACGCACATGACTCGTATTATTATTATTATTATTATTATTATTATTATTATTATTATTATTATTATTATTATTTTTCTGTAGTCTCAAGAAAGCCGATAAGTCCTTTCGCATATCTCACAGGTCATTAGATATATAAAATAAAATAAAATAATCGTAGGTCACAAATGATCATATCACAACTACTATTTAAAAAAAATTAAGGAAAAAATGTGGAATGGTTGATTAAGGGCCTGTTTTAATTAGCTTCTAGAGAATAGATTTTGAAAAAAATAGGTTTTAAAAAATATATTTTGAAAAAAATAGATTTTAGGAATAATAGATTTTAAAAATAGAGATATTTAGATGATTAGTAGTAGAATCACTTTTTATATTGATAAATTATTAAAAAATATATGATTTGATTAAAAGTATGAGAGATGAGAGAGGGTAGAGAAGAGAGAGGAGATATGATGAAGAAGAAAGATGAGAGACGAGATAGAGTAGATAAAAGAGAGGAGATAGTGTGTAAGAAAAAAATAAAGGTAAAATAGTAATTAAATAATTCATAATTTTTTTTAATATTCTAAAAATTAATTTTAATAACTTATTTAAAACTATAATTTTGGTCAAAATTATTTCTAAATAAATATAGCTATTTATTTTAAAAAAATTAAATTAAAATTTGGTTGAAAATAATTTTTCTAACCAAATAGCCAAACCCCTATAATCAATTTTCAGTTTGACTGGCCCACGTATATTGAAATAGTAGCCAATATTTGGGTAAAACAGAATCAATATATATATATATATATATATATATATATATATATATATATTAATTTAGTTCATTGAATCGTAGTCCCATCCAAGCTGTTTGTAAATTACAAAGATAATTAGCAAAAATAAATTATTTTTTTATTATAAACTTGTCAATCATTCTATTATTCTATAGGGACTCCTTTGTGAAGATTAGGAAATTGAAGTGCGAAATCGAAGATATGAAAAGTGAAAGGTTCAAGAACAAATTCCAAGGACCATATTCATTTGGCTTCACTTCAATACAGCAGCAACACTAAACGACATTTTAGATTCTGTTTTTATTTCAAAGTCTTATAATTCTCGCAATTAATTACTGTTCTTTGAAAAGTAGAAATCCAAAACCCCTCTTCCTTTCACACACACACTAGTCAAATGGATATGAATATACACTGCTCTCGCCCTATTGATAAATCACATATATAAATATATAATTTTATCTTTATTTATTATTATATTAACTTTGTATTATTAAAATAGAGCTTATTAAATAAGGGAAATATTAAAAAATTGTTAGATTTTAAGATAAAATGAATGAAGTTTAAGATTTTTATTAATTTTTTAAAAAATAAGATTAGGCAATTAAAATCTTTTTTTTATACAAAAAAAAATTAAATAAATTCAGTATCGATTCCCTATCAAAATTAAAATATGGCCATAGAACTCAAAGCATTTATAAAAAACTTATAAAATCATCTGTCAAAAAAATCTTCAAAACTACCAACAGAATTTAGCTTATTTATTTATGAAATATAAGTCTATTTTTTTCTGATTAAAATCTAAATACCATAGAGCAATCCATACTTGAGGCATGACCAATATGAAAGTAGAAGCCCACTATAGTTTCCTCTCTAAAATTGACTGTCGATGACTAATTTGCCCTTCGAAATTCTGAAATCATAGAAGTGCCTTGACTGATTTTCAGTACTCTTATTTTAATACTCGAGCCAATATAAACATTTTTAGGAAATTACTCAAAACACTACTAATATTTCAAAAGTTTCTTCATAATCCACCATTTCAGAGGACAAAAAAAAATACATTCAAGTTTTTTTTTTCTCATAAAACAGATTTGAAAACATAAGGCCGATGCCTTACCTATCAATTTAATGTTAGTATTATCAAGCTAAACACTTGAGAAAAGACTCGGGTTTACATTCATAACGTTCTACAACCTAATAGTAACACCACATTATTTTAAAATTTATCATTCGTTGGGGCAATAAAATCTTGGATGAACTCTGCTTCATAATATTCTACAATCCAAGTTTAAAACTAAATGAGATCGAACAAATGCGAAGCAACAACAGAAGAGTCAAGCAATAAAACTTAGAATTCCAAAATTGACATCCGACTTGAGCTAAATGTCAAACATGCCACAACATATTTGTCTTGGTAGGGGGCAAAGAGAAAAGCCACAACAAAATGCAACTCCAAACAAACATACAATTGCAAGCTTAAAGCCTTCTTCCTCTTCTACCACCCTTTCTCCTGGTGCTGTCTGATGGGATCGGAGTCACATCCTCTGCAAAATCCCACATCATGCATTAACAAATGCAATGAAGTAGAGGGGCATTAAGGTAAAATGCACATGGCAAACCATTCAGGTAGCTTTATTGAAGTCCAATTCTTTTTTGACCAAGAATTCGTAATTCATACTTTGAACAATTTGTTACAGGAGATTGTAGCAAAAATAAACTAAAACCAAAACAACATGAAACTAAGTAACATCTTCAAATAGGCAAATAAATTCTTCGAAAAGTTCATTACCTATACGGCCAATTTTCATTCCTGAACGAGCAAGGGCTCGGAGAGCAGACTGAGCACCAGGACCAGGTGTTTTTGTCTTGTTTCCACCAGTAGCACGGAGCTTGATATGAAGAGCAGTTATGCCCAGCTCCTGTTCCATAACTCTAGAAGTCAGTTAACAACTTTTGACAACTTAACAAAACAAAACAGACATCTCAGTTACTATAAGAAATGAATCAGCACACTTGAACTAACTGTTTATTGAACACCTACATAGAACTAAAATCCCATAAATAGTGCTAGATTACAGATGCAAGAAGGCAATCGTACAAAATTACAACAAAATCAATGTACATAGAAACCGTTGAATCCAATGAGGTTAATTTAAAGAACTATTTTATAAAGAAATTTATGACCTTGCATCTAGCAGATATATCCTGTGCTGCAAGCATAGCAGCATAAGGGGAAGACTCATCTCTGTCAGCCTTGACCTTCATTCCACCTGAAGATAAGAGGCGGGTTGCATTAGAAGACACAATCTCGACTTCCCTATGTTAACGTTTCACTTTCTTAAACTGCTCAGAGCATTATCTCACAACATATCTTAAACTTTCGAGAATATTTTATAGTTGCATAATTAGTAGTACCAACTCAAACAGATTCTTCAAATCGAAATAGCTCATTTAAAACATAAATGGGAAACCTATTTACCTGTAATACGAACAAGGGTTTCCCTTCCAGACAAATCAGTCACGTGCTGTAACAAAGCAAATGAACCAATTATACTGAGAATTTTGAATATGAAACTTCAAGTGAAAGAATATACACTTCATGCGCTCACAATGAATGTATCATTAAATGATGCATAGATATGGGCTACGCCAAAAACATGTTCACCGTCTCTGACAGTTGGGCCAAGAGTAACAGTTTCTTCCTTTGGCTCTCTAACCTTTCTCCTTGACTGTAGAAACACAAATTACGAACTGAATTAGAACTGGATACGTCGCAAAGCGATTCAAAAAACTAAATCAATGCAAGAAAAACAAATTCAGATGAGGGCTAACATGACAAGCTAAAAAGTTAACAATCATCTACCTGCAGACTTAATTTTTTTAATGAGCCCCAACAAACTTAATTTCTATATTAATCTAACAAGTGACCTCACTCGAAAATTAGCCAAAATAAATCGCTTAAAGTTCCTGTTCTAGACAAAGCCTTAGACTTCCCCCAATTAGAGTACCACCAACGCGGTACAATTTCCCCAGAAGTGTCAACAAGTTAAAAATGACCCAGAAAAATGTCGACGGAATCATGGCCCTAAACTGAATATGAATAAATCGCAGAAATACTAGCTCTTACAAACAAAAGGGAAATTCAATTCATAACCCCATTCTTTATTAATCTTGACGATCTAAACCTCGTAATTACTAACATAGATGTTCTACACTGAGGGAAGAAGTTAATATGATTCTAAGATTTCCAGGAGAAGACGAAGTAGATGTAACATAACAGCATATACACATGACAGATCAAAGTAGAAATAACATATCGACAGATTTGAACACAATCCCTAACCATGATTGCTAGGCAACGGGGTAGAACACAAAGATTGTGCTTGCGGCTTGTGTGTTCCTGCTCGAACGACGAGAAAACCCTCACTAGGCAAACTGTGAGAATCGACTCTTATATATATGGGCACAATTTTAGGGTTTTGCAGCCCATTTAGCAATTGGGCTTTTGTTTGCACTACATGGGTCAGTCCATTATGATTGGAATCTGACAAATTTTTTTTAGTAAATATACTTTTTTAGGGGAAAAAAATCAATTATTCGATTCTCCTTTTATTTTTTACTGAAAAATTGTTTTATAATCTATGCCCTATTAGATGAATGCGGCCAAAGCCTTACATTATTTACTAAAATAAAGACAAGTTAAGTTTTATAAATCTTAAGTTTAATTTCAATAAAAATAAATTTATGTTAAGAGGGACACTTATAAATTTTATTAGTAAGATAATTTTAATCAAGATAAACTTGAATACTAAATATAATAATATCTTTAATAAAAAATTTAATATTTATTTATAATATTGTGAACAATTAACTATTTTTATTAAATTTAACCTCATTAATTATTTATCTATAATTTTTGGGTAAACTTAAGTATCGGCAAAATAATAATTAATCACATCACATTTTAAATTTTTTAATAAGGATGTTTAGCTATACTTAATGAGATCTATTGGCCTTCCTAATTTGCTCTAAAAAGTCTTATAAATTGTGAGATATTGGGAACTTAATTGACATCACTACCCATAACTGCCCATTTTTTTAGAAAAGCAAGCACTTGCACTTAATGAATTTTATTTTTCACAAAAATCACATTTTGTACGGAAAGTATTGGCATAAGGGCCATGAACATATAGAAATTATTTTATAGATTAATATTAACTAAAAATAAGTCATATTTTTTTAATATTAAAAAGTAATATTAATTAATTTTTAACATTTCTAAAATAATATTGACCTGTTAAAACTTTCAAGATGCCCACAATTTAAAAATTTCCCAACAAAACTGAATTTTGACCCCTATTTGCTACCGACCATGTGGATGTAGAGATCGTTTACCTTTTGACATGAACTAATTTATCCAGTGCGACCTTGTTAATGGAAAGACGGATAGAATAATCATAATAATAATTGTTACTATAAACGTGGATTTTATCCCCAAGATGATGGTTTGGCGGCCCTAACGGAAAGAACGTCACAATCATTAATTCATTATTCATCCCCAAGACGAAGACTTTTTCCCACAAAACAAGCCTCTGAAGGAGTTCTGTTCTGTGCAATTAGGCGGTGGAAGAGGGTGGTGCTCCAATTCTGTCGTTGTCGCCCAATTCTCCGATTCAATTATGAGCGAGGAAGGCAAGAACAAGGGTGTCGTCACCAATTCCCCCAACCAGCCTTACTATGGCACCTTTCAAGGCGTCGCCAACTACTATCCGACTGCTCCACCCCCACCGCCGCAGCCTCACCCAGTGGTAGGATTTCCTCAGCCCATTCCGCCACCGGCAACGTACGGTGGTCATTATTACCAAGGATATCAAACCGTTCTAGGTACGCGTTGAGATTTCTTATTGCCTGCAATGTCGATTGCTTTACAGATTATGGGCTTAAATAATGCTTCTCCATGGATGAATTGATTGCGAATGCTTCTATTCGGATTAGATATTTAGATACTGCCAACCCTGTTTTCTATTACGATATTTGAAGCTGTTCCCAAATTCCGTAGTTTTGATCTGGTATCTGGAGAAGCTACTCAACCATCGTTGATATGAATTCAGTTAGAATGAAATTTTGACGCAGTTTGATATATCTTCTGTAATCTGTCTGGGGAGCAATGTTTAGGTTGAGGTGCTGTAACCTTGGTTGGACATGTTTTAGAAACGGTGTTCTAATTGGCAAATAACCTGATAGATGCTTTAACTATTTTAAAATTGGCCAACTATTATAATGGTCTTTAGACGTTATTTGGACCGTGCGATTAACTTATTCCCAAATTAAATGGTCCAAATGGTTGGTGTGGTCTTGCTTTCAAAACTTTGCTGGAAAGGTTCTATGAAGACATAAGCTTCTAGGATACATGATACATTTATGCAGCTTTTAAAGTGGAAAACAATATGCTGCTACTATGAGTTCCTTTTCATTTGGACATATCTATGTTCAAAGCCCTATTGACAAATTTCAGGAGATGCTTAAATTTCTAACCTCATGTAAAATTGTCTAAAGCCAGTGTTTATTTTATCTTTCCCTATTTGGGTTGAAGCTCGGTGTTTCTCTGGAATATACATATCATTCGGAAAAAAATTCTTGGCACCTTCATGATATTTAACTTGGCTTTGCAGAATATGATAATGTGACTGTTCCTAAATGCTTCTATCACCTTCCAATATTGTTTTTGGCATCTCAGAATCTGAGATCACTTGCGTTAATACATGGGAAGATTTTATCAATCTTTCTTGTTTTTGTCTTCTGTGTTCACATCATAACTATTTTACAATGTTCTGAAGGCTATGCTGTTGTTGAAGGAAGGCCCATCAGAGAGCATCGTCTTCCTTGTTGTGGACTTGGTCTGGGTTGGTTCTTGTGAGTTTAATGACACTTCTTTAATTCTTTAATTCGTTTTTAGGTATCTATAATTAAATGTTTAGGGTCACTTTATGCTGTAAAACTACATGACGTCTTTCATCTAACACTGCATATATGTTTCTCGTTTGCATTTGGAATGAATGTTGGCATCCGATAAAGTTTACTTGTCATATCTAATGTAAGGAACTTTGAAGCAGTAGGAAGGAAATCTGTTGGTCCTGTTAGTTTGCAGTTGTTTACTACTTATAGTTCCAAGACCAATGCTCTAATTTTCTGGTGCTGCTACTTTTGAGGGAAGAAAATTTCTTTTTTGGCCTAGTTCTGTAGTAATTGTTTCAGAAGGGTGCCCTTTTATTGGATTAGAGAGCCATTTAGTGAAGTACCTTTCTTTTAAGTTTTGGTTCCTTTTTGTATGCTTTAAGGGGATGCTTTACCCGCTGCATTTGTATCTTCTGTCTCTTGCTTTCCTGTGTTTGGCATTAGTAATTCAACAAATTTGTCCATCATCCAGGATACCAGATGGATTGATCACCATAATTTAATTCGCATTGCAAGGTTTATAACGGGATTCTTTCTTGGTGGCATTCCCTGGTATGCTGGAACCCTTGTTCTACTATGTGTACAGATGGATTACCGAGAAAAGCCTGGATTAGTTGCATGCACAGTTGCTGTAAGTGTTTATCACAATTTGCAAATTATTTCGTTTCACATGTTCAAGCATATTTTTTATTTTTTATGTAGCACAATGATGTGGAGCAATCCCTGAAACTGACCCAGTGGGATGATGCTTCTTATCATTATAGTTGTATTAAATAAAAATTTAAATCTGCCTATGTTTTATAGCCTATTCTAAGTCCGGATAAAAGAGAAAGGTTGTGTTAGGCTATAGATAACCAATGTTATTTGTAGCTTATTAAGGACTAAGTTGTGAGTTCTATATCATTGCCTGTTTGTTCCCCCTTAACATGTGTTTCTTAATTCTTAATTTGCAGTCAATTATTGCTGTGATAGCTGTGACTCTTGGTGTTACCAATAAAGCTCATGATTGGTGAAAGCATACACACCAAATAACTCATTGTACATTGTGACATCTTCAATCTGCTTGACACTCGTAATTCTGAACCTCACCTATAGTTGTATTTTTCAATTTGCTGTTTTTATTGTAAATGGCTACAATAATGTATTTTCTTCTAATTAGCAGATGTTAAGGTTTCTGAAACAGAAAAGGAATATATATTAACTATTTTAAATTTGGGGGATATTGTAAATTTGACAAAATTATGGAACTGATTACTGAACATGTAATTACACAATTCTTGTAGGTGAATATATGACATTTTCGGTTGTCAACTTTAGCACATGTCAACATTTAGTGGATAAAATCGCATCTTAGACCTACCTTAAAATAGTTCTCTATTTCTCACAAAAACTTAAAAAGCTTCCATCTTTTTCTCCAAAAGAAAAATACAGTTTGGAAAAAGGATTTTTTTTTAACTGGTTTCAACTCCACGAAAAGGCACACAAGTTGAAAAAAAAAAAATTGAAGTATCACATTATGAATAAAAATATGGGAATCACATACAATTTATACCTATGATCATTTTCACTATATGTGCGTTCTCCAAAAAGTTCAGGGAAACAACTTATTCAAACACATTTATGCTTCTAAACTTTTATTTTTCCTGGTAAAAAAGTAATTATATTTTTTATTCTTAAAAACTCTATTGAAATTGAAAATTATTCTAAAAGCAGTAAAATCGTATTTAAAGAAAACGAAGTTTTGCTACTATATAAGAGATAAGCTTAAATCCCATACAATGATATCCAATATTTTTAATTAATATTTATTAATGTCATCACAAAAATAATTCAAAAAGAGAAAAATTTTATTTAAAAATATTCCATAATTTTCTGATTCAATTCTTTTAGGGAAAATTACAGAAAAAAACTATAGAAAATGATAAATGCTAAAGTAGGACATTGTATTAATAATATTTAATCTACAATTAGTAGTGTTTGATTTGTTATTAGTAATTGACCTGTCTTGGCATTTATCATTTTACATAATGTCATTTCTCCTTTTTTATTATTGAAATGAGTTATTTTATATTAAGTTTCAACATTTTTTTTTGCTAGAAGTGAAAAAATGGGCCAGTTTGCCACAACTTTGGGGCTGAGCGAGGCGAACTGTGCAGCCCTCCAAGCTAGCCTGATAACTTGCCACATTTTTCTTTTAAAAAAATATTTTTTAATATTTTTTAAAAAAATATTTTTAAAATTTTAAAATACTAATACAAAATTTATACTATCATATTAGTATAATAAAAAAATTATACTTTTATACTTTTAAAAATTTATATTTTTGTAAAATATATCAAATTTTATAAGTATAAATCTAAATAAATATTAATATAATATTAATCAATTATAATATATTAACAAATATTACTAAATAAGTCATTATCTTTATTGGTTTTTGATAATAAAAATATTTAAAATAATATTTAAATAAAATAAATAATAATATTAATAAAATAAAAAAAGAAAGAAAATTGTTGGCAATGTAACCTATTTAAAAATCGATCAGTCTGCCATAAAAGAGGTTGACTTTTAGTCAGCCCAAACCAATTATGTTTTATGGTAAAACGGTCCAATTCCGTTTTACATTATCTATAGTTTTGTCCATCAACAGAAGAAAAATGTTCACAAAAAAGTTGGGCAACGAAAGTCGGGAGCTAAGAGTCTGTTTGTTTTTTGAATCTTCCGTGAGGCCCAAAAGAGGAGGGAACATTTTAATCCCATAGGCCTCGCCACACCGAAAGTCTTAATCTAGAACTAGGGTTTTCTTCAGCGTATATAATTAGAACGAAAACCCTACTTCTCCGACCTTACGGCAGTGAGAGAGGGACAGAGGCATCAGAGTCCTTCCTGTGTTCATCTTCTCTCGGAAATGGTTGCTTTCAGGGTTAGTTTTCGCATCTCGGGTCTTAAATCAATGCCTTGGATTTATAACAAATTGGTGTTGAAATTTGTTTCTTAGAATTCATGCCGCTTCTATTAATTCGCATTACTGAAAGCTGATATATTTTAAGTGTATTTGTTTGAATTTTTGATCCGGTGATTGGTTGGGTATTCAATTTCCTTGTGTTTTCCTCCGTTTTCATTGCAACCAAATAAATGGAATTTTCCAGCTGATTTGATGTTTCCCTGGTTGCTCTTGCAGTTCCACCAGTACCAGGTTGTTGGGAGGGCTCTGCCCACGGAAGCAGATGAGCACCCAAAGATTTACCGCATGAAACTCTGGGCTACGAACGAGGTTCGCGCCAAGTCGAAGTTCTGGTAATGTGATTCCTGTGATCGTTATATATTTCTGATTAGAAACGTTCGTTTGGATTATTCTTGTCTGGTCTTGTGGTTTGAGAAAAGTTGTTTTCGATTTAGTATGTTTCTTTTGTCCCAGAGGTCGAGACTAGTGATATTTGTCTGAATTTGGCTGATGGCTTTGATTTAGGTATTTTTTGAGGAAACTGAAGAAGGTTAAGAAAAGCAATGGTCAAGTGCTCGCCATAAATGAGGTGCATTTTTACTTTCTTACATGTTTGTCGAGTGTTTTATGTCTTCGTTCTAAATTCTGACACGAATGATTTCTTGCTAATTCGAAACACAATTTGAGAAGCTTAAAGACATGGCAAGATGGGCCTATTACCTGGCAATTCCTTCCATTTTCTTAGTAATTTATCTTGTTGAGTATTGCCTTTATGGTCTCCTTTGCTGAATTTATGTTCGGCATCATTGACCTAACCATGATCAAATATTATTGGTTCTTGCGTTGTAGAACTTATTTCTTTAGTCCTCATTGCAGCAACTTTCTGATTTAATTCTGAGTTAATACTGTTAGAAAGCCTGTGGAGTGTGGGTCTTTATGTGGTGATAGTTGATCCGTGTCTAAGATACATAGCCCCCAGGATATTAGTGATTGAACCCGTAAACTTGTAGCGCATCATTTTAAGTGAAGAAGGTTTTAAGTGCTTTCACATCATGAACATTTTAGCTGATAGCCTAATCACTTGGGAAGTTAGTTGCCATCAGAAGGAATGTTGTAAAGGCAAGTCATCAGAGAATGTAACTATTCCCACTGTTACTATCTTCAAGAGCTGTAGAAATTATTGGATTGATTGCCAATATCAATCAGAGTATCTGATTATAATTGAAAATTACAATAATAGAATGGCATCTTTTGTTCATGATTATACTCGGATACTTCGGAAATGTGTTACGGCTACTGAAAGTTTGAGCCTCAGCTTATTTCTTCTCCTACCTGGCCCCTTTGTATTTCTTGATTAATTACTGGATTTGGACCTATTGGCATCCATATCTTCAAAATTTTTACTTCTATCTTTTATGTTCATATAAGTTTTGTGGGACCTGCCAAAATTTCTTCGACTGCATCCTCAATTAACCTTATTCTGCAATTTTAATTGCTAGAAGTAAATTATTCTTTATTTTTCACAATGTGATGCATCTATTTAAATAATTAATTCATAGCAGACAAAAGTTATATCGTATGTACCCATTTAAATGTTGTTGCTTTGGTTTCATTTGTCATATCCTGAGGCCTATGGTTTTGCCTGCATGTACAGATTTTTGAGAAGAACCCGACCAAGATCAAGAACTATGGCATCTGGTTGCGTTATCAGAGTAGGACTGGTTATCACAACATGTACAAAGAGTACCGTGATACCACTCTAAACGGAGCAGTCGAGGCGATGTACACCGAGATGGCTTCCCGTCACAGGGTCCGGTTCCCTTGCATTCAAATCATCAAGACGGCCACCATCCCAGCTAAGCTTTGCAAAAGGGAGAGCTCCAAGCAGTTCCACAACTCAAAAATCAAGTTCCCATTGGTTTACAGGAAAGTCAGGCCACCCACCAGGAAGCTTAAAACCACATACAAGGCCAAAAAGCCGAACTTGTTTATGTAATGTGTTTGTGGTGGAAACGTACCATCGGCTTCTTGATTCGCTGATTTTGTTTTGAGAATCTTAAAACACTGGCGTTGGGTTTAATATTTTTGTATTTTAATGCTTCTATTGGATCTGATCTTATATATTTATGATATTTGGGTAGGAATGAACTGATTTATATTACTGTTACTTTTGTGCTGTTTTTTTTATACCCTCTTTGAAAATTAAGGCCCTTTGGTTGAGGTTTGCCGTACGCGTTTTGAAAGAATAATGGAAAAATAGTTTCACCTGATTAAACCTGTTCTTTTTTGTTATCTACTCCTTTAGATTTTTGTCAGGGTTTCAGTCTCAGCTAATTTTAATTAAAAGAAAAATATTTACAAAGATTTGATTAAAAAAACTATAGAAACTTGATTAGTGAAACTATAGGCGTTCATAGATTATTTTTTTTAAAAAATTGAATTGATTGATGTGATTGCAGAATCCAGGAGTAAATTTTGTCGCAAAGGGTTTTTAATTTATAGTATAGTTATCTATTTACCTCGATCCTCATTCAAGACTCGATCAAGTGCCTGTTTCGATTCAGCAGTGAAGAATAGATTTTAGGTAAAATTTCAATTTAAAAATTTTTTATATAAATATTAATTTTTATTTAGAATTGATTTTGAAACAAAATTTCGGTTTGAAAAAAGTGGAACCAAACAACCATTTTTGTCCAGAATTGATTTTAGACAAAACTTTGGTTTGAAACCATGGTTTTGAATAAGCTACTGAAAATAGATTTTAGAACTGTAAAAGAGCTTATAGATTATCCAATAACTATTTTACCCTTACTTTTTTCTTATACTCTCTCTCATCTCTCTTCTCTCTCCTCTCTGATCTCTCTTCTTCACACTATCTCCTCTTTCCTCTCTCTTCTCTACACTCTCTCCTCTCTCCTATTTATTCTCTACTCTCTCTCCTATTCAGGCATCATGTTGCCATTAGCATTTCAATCAAGAGGGATGGAGTGTGCAGATAGATATCATTTCAATCAACTAATATATTTCTTTAATCCTTAATATATTGACATATTTAATTAATTTAATTATATTACAAAAATTAATTAAATTAATTGATGTGGTATATTTTTTTAAAAATAATTTAATTATTTTTTTTAATTCTCTTCCTCCTTCTTGATTATTGTTAAGGGAATATATTTAAGAAAAAATAATAAATATAAAAAATAATTCTTATATTTTATGATATATATTAATTTTTTAATTAAATCATATATTAAATTAGTAATTTAGGTCTCAAAGAATTTATTTAAAGTAAATATGAATTAGACCACTCCATTACTAGAAACTGAACTCACATGGGACTTGGGATTCTTGTTTTGTTTTTCTGTGTTTTTTAATACAAATGTTGGAGATGCTTGCAACATATTCATTAATTTTTATTCATTGGTTCCCACGATTCATAACATTTACTTGGAGAACGATACTCTGTTTTATATCTTATTTCTTACTTGCTCTACTACTAGGATTAGTATATGTAACGTAGTAGCTTATGGGCCTGTTTGGTTGGAGTGAAACTATGATTTTAAAAATTATTTTTTTTAGCTAAAATAGAAAAATTTTAAAACAAATACTTATATTTATTCAAAGAGATTTTTGGATTAAACCATAATTTAAAATTAAGGTTTCAGATAAATTGATCAGAATAGTTTATATAACAGTAAAAGAGTTTATGAACTAACTAATTATTATATTACCGATACTTTTTCTTACATCCTCTCTCCTATTTTTTTACATCATCTCTCATATTTGTTCTTACACTATCTCTCATCTCTCTTATTTTTTCTTACACCCTCTCTCTTTTCTTTTCTTACACTCTCTCTCTTCTTTTCTCTTATATCTTATCTTTCCTCATTTAATACTTATATTCTTTTTCGTAATTTATCAATAATAAAAATATTGTTGGAAATAACTATTTAAATACTCATTTATTCAAAATTACTTTGTTTTCATAAACTCTTTTCTAAAATTTATTTTCTATAAGCTGTCGAAAACCTTTTTTTTATAAGTCCGTTTCTAAAATCTTATCTAAACACACACTATATATATCTAAATTAGTTGATATCACTAATGATTTATTTTAAAAAAAATTGTGGAATTTTATTAAATATCTTTCTTTCATAATCTCTGACTAGGATTTGTGAAAAAAATTCCCTCTCATTCCTTTGGATATAACAATGAATTACTTTTAATTGAAAGCGTTCTTACACCCGCGTCACTTAGGATAAACATCTTATTATCATTTTTTTTTTTGCTAATCACTTGTTGATTAGTTCAGTGATGAATAATTAGTGAGGGGTTGATGACGTCATAAAAACTGATAAATACGGAAAAAATACTTATCAATATTGAATATTGTGCATTAAAAGGCGTGAATGAACATGATTGCATACTAATGACCACATTATGATGATATTGACTTGGGGCCAAATCTTTGACAATCTTTGACATAATGCGAGCTGTAATAATTTTGATTACTCCAAATTTGTCCAATTCAAAATCGATTAAACATATGCCATGAAGTATATAGTGCGTGGATAGTAGTAAAATTATAATTTTAAAAATATTTTTAATTTAAATTATAATTTTATAAACTTATTAGAATAATTTATTGATAAAAAAAAGGTTTATAAGTATCAAAATATTATTTTACCTATTTTTCTGACACACTCTCTCTTCTCCTTACACGTATATTCAATAACTCGTCCATCTCATGCCTTTTATAGGTCGTCTCATATGTGCTTTCATCGTCTGTCACTCTTCTCTATCGAACAATGCTGCTTTTTAGAATAACCATCCTAAAAAAAGAAGACTAAGAGCTAACGTTGAGCTTCAAGCATCTTTAGTGCTCCAGAAGGAGAGGAGGGAGACGAAAAACTAGTGGAAGCTAACTGTCACCTGTAATTTTATATAAGAAAGAAGAAAAAGAAAAAGAAGATAAACAGTGCAAGGAAAAGGAAAAATAGTTATGGGACATGTTGCTGACAAGTAAATACTCATGACTTATATTTTTTTTTATCTTATATTATTTCTGATAGTTTATCAATTATAAAAATTATTATAGTAATAATCATCTAAATACTAATTTAATTATAATCACTTTTTTTATAAACTATTTTCTATAAAATTTTATCTAATATCACTTTTAAATCAATTTTTTTCTAAAGTTAATATGAAATGACTCATAATGTATCACTATTGAGATAAATTAGATAAGAACTTATCTTTACAATTTCTTTATAATTAAATCCATGAAAAATTTTATTTTTTCGTTAATGGTTGCTACTTGCAAGTCATCATTTATATAAATTTAATTATTTGTATTTATATATTTGTACTCTGACATAAAATCTATAAGAAGAAACATTACTCCTAAGGAATTAAAATCTAATTATGCTATAACAAAAAAATTAAAATAAAAAAGTATGGGCAAAACCTTTTCTGTTATGTAATTATAGAATTGTTATCTTTCAAAGAGAAACATAGAGAGAAAAATGCGTTGAAAAAACTAGTTTGACAAAGAAGATGGCACATGTAATGTCTCAATCGTTACATTCTCATTCACTTGATTTCAAAAAAGTTACATGTTGACACTGTATTGTAGTGATGGATATCGATTCCTAAAATAATAATAATAATTAATAATAATAATAATTATTATTATTTTTGGGTAAACTATAGAAATTCTTTTTAAAAGGGAGAAGTTCAGTTAGGAGCAACCACTAATTTGATTTGTCATGAAAGAAAAAAATTTCTCATGAAATTAGGACCGTTAAGTCATCATGACTTCCCTAAGTGGGTGTTGGTGTTTAGTCATTGTTCAATTACGACTCTTTTATGTTAATTTAATTTTTAGATTTGGATAATTTTATAGTGTTTGGAATTTCATCTTTTCAAAAGATTGAGTACTTAATTATGACTAAGTGTTCAAAGTACTTAATTTTATGGGGTTTTGAAATGCATTTAAGTGCACAGTACATGGGCTAGGGTCTTTTGATTATTTAACTAATCAGAGATGATCAGGAAAGAAAAATTAAGGATTATAGAGTGAAAGTAGTGATCCACTTTTATCATTACTAGCCTCTGTCATAAGACAGCTTTAAATCTAAGATAACTTGGGAAGATTAACATATTAATCTCAATACTTGTTGAATTAGAAAAAGGCTGAATAACAATCATTTCTGTAATTAATTAGTTTTTCTAGTTTGTCTTGTGTGGTGGATAAGAACAGCTCTAAATAGAAGTAATTAAACAAATGATAATGATGATAAATAATGCAGGGAGGAGTTTGACAAATAAACTGTGAGATTATTTATTTATTTATTTATAACATTATTAGGTATCTAAGTATTTTAAAATGTTTTTTTGTAAGATGAACTATCTTATATTTAATAATATTAAATAATTCAAATTCAAGTTAGGCCACACTCTAAATACGAAATCTTCCCATATATGGTTTTTCCATCTATAAGACTCACATAAAATTTTATTTAAAAACTATAATAAATATTGATCAAGTTAATAAAAAATTGACTAATAATTTATAAAGTTATCAGTTCAAATCTAGTTACTAATATAAAGACCTTATTAATAAGTAAGATGTAAGTATTTTTATAAACGTTCTTTAAATCTAAAAATATTCTCTTATCATGGTGATTTCTTGGAACCTAATTTCCATAAACTTTAAATTTAATTAAGAACTATTGAGTGTCTCTTCCTTAACCTAATAGTGGTTGATAATGTTTGAGACCCACGTCCATCTTTTTTCCCTTTTCTTTCAAAACATGACATTGATCAGATAGCATATGCTCTCTTCCTTTTAGAAAAGCTTCACTATTTAATAACTAGAAGCCCCTCATTGGCACATATTAAAAAGCTCATAGGAATATCTCAAGCCAAGAACAATCATATCCATATAATGCCCCTATAGCTATAGCATGTATGCAACTCCAACAAGATCTCAGTGCCTTATTAGGGTTCTCAGAAATGCTTATATCTTCCACTTCTGCTCCTTTCTGCATTTTGATCCTCATTGCTTCTCTTTATCTTCTTCCTCTCACTTTCTGCTTTCATCTTCCCCATCACTTGAATCACTTTGCAACTCACAACATCCCTAATATTAATGACCACATTCCCAAGGTACTTTATAGTGCCTCTTCTATTGCAATTTTCCTTATTCTCTTCATCTGTTCATACAATTCTTCTTCTTCTTCTTTCATTATTTCTAGTTGTTTTGGATTAACAAAATCCATCTTCTCAAACAAAACTTGCTTAAGTTATAGTTTCCGTATTAAAAAACCTGTTTTGTGATAGTGTTGAATCCTTTACTTATATCCATGTATTTAGGGAGGGAAAGCGAGGACGCTAATGAAAAAAAATGATATTCTAAAGAGTTCATATATCAGTCTTAATAGTTAAATGTAAAGTTAATTTAATTAAATGGTAGAATAATATATATGTGTTGTTACATTATTGAACAGGTGAGCAGTGGGAAGATATCTGACATTACAGTTCATGGAGTGTTGCTGTGGGCTTCAATGGGATTGTTCATGCCTCTTGGCGTTCTTATTATCAGAATTTCAATTGCACAAGGACCTTCCTCGAACAGAACTCCACTTCTTTTCTATCTTCACGTTGCTTTTCAGGTTCGTTCAATTTTCTATTCATTTTGTGAATACTTATATCTATTTCATTAATTACTAATTAATGAACAATGTTTAAAGAAAATATTAGGAATTGGTGTAGTGGGTAATCTTTTTGAAAGATATGATTCTTGATAAAGTTAGGTTTTGTAATCATTTCAAGTGTTGATCTTTGTTGTTTTAAACATAATCAGAGTCCATGGCCGGTGTCATATATGTATATATATATATATATATATATATATATATCTTTTTCTTTCTTTGACACTACTGAATTGAAATGATTACTTTGATTTTAAATAATTAAGTATATCATCTACTTATCAAAAAATTAATAATTGTATTTTTATTCTCCTGCACTAACATGTCATGAAGCAGATGATTTCTGTGCTACTGACGACGGTGGCAGCAGCCATGTCTCTGAAGAAGTTTGAGAATTCATTTGACAACAGCCATCAAAGACTTGGTCTTGCACTCTATGCTGCTGTTTTGCTTCAAGCCTGCCTTGGCTTTTTCCGGCCTCACAGGTTCGTTCAATAGAGAGTGCTTCAAAAAAAATTATAAATTTATCAGACAAAACGGATTGAAGTCTATCCTTAAAAAGTTGGGAGTCAAACCCTAGCCTTGCTACCATCAAATAGCTCTTAAAGTTGATATGTTAATTGGTGTGATTATATATATATATATATATATATATATATATATGTTCGTAACAAATAATATAATGTTTTGCAGGGGAAAGAAAGAGAGGAGCTATTGGTACATGGTGCATTGGATAGTGGGAACAACAGTATCGCTTGTGGGGATCTTCAACGTATACACTGGCTTACGAGCTTACCACGAGAGAACCTTGAAAAGCACGAAGCTTTGGACCATCCTTTTCACACTACAAGTCTCTTTCTTTGCTTTGCTTTTCCTCCTCCAAGACAAATTGGATTCCTTCAAAAAGCAAACTCCCATTCTACCCACTACCACCACTCATCATCATCATTCTTCATCACTTGTATCCTCCATTAATAACCCTCAAAATCAACTCCCACAAAGTCTTACCAACCCTAAACAGTTGATTCCAATCTCACCATCACCTGCAAAATCAAATGCACTTGCAAGCTTGTTTGACTCATAATCCACACAGATTAGTACAGAGTCTATGTATTACATGCGTAGAGTCTAGAAAATAAGTCATACTATTTACGGATCACAAATGAATATATAAGTATGCTAAGTGAAATTTTTAGTCACATTTACTTCTGGTGGTCTGCTCATGTATTTATTTGTATTTGACTTGATTTGCTTGATATTCTTTCTTGTTAAAATATTTGGGATTGGTTTATTTTTTTACTTTATCTTGTTTGTATCCTCTTTTGTGCTAGTGGGAGTGATCCTCAATGAAAGGCAAACTTTGATGGAGTGCATTCATGAAAAAGAGAAGCTCTGTTGGCTTGTGCTTCTACCTTTTTCTCTCATGTTTTGTTTTTAAAATTTATACTCAGTTTTGAATTTGTATCATGATGAATATTATAAATGGTACTGGCACAGTGGATTGTGATGTTACTTTGTGAACTTAATTATCATTATGTTTTAAATAATTCATGTGATAAAAGAATCTGTCTCGGAAAGTATTTATTTATATTTCTGATGCATCAAAGTTGTATTACTTAAAAAAGATTGTAATTCAACTGTTTCATATTTAATTTTTAATTAGTTTATAATATAAATTGAAGAAATGTTAGACTAGAGAGAGTACTATATATAAAGGTTTAAGATAAGAATATTTTTTTTTAAAATAAAAATAAGATAGTATATTTTAATCAATAATTTAGAGACTATCTCTTAAAAAATATATATTATTGAAATAAATTTTGACTCTTATAATAAAATATTTTTTTATATATAAGATTTAGTTCGTAACTAGAATATCATATTTAAAAAATTTAATCATCTCTACTAAATTTTGTTAGTTAATAACATTTTGATAACACAAATCAATTTGCAAAAGTCACGGTGAAAATAAGAAAATGTGTTAATTTTTAATTATTTATGTGAATATATATTCTTTGATATAAGAGATTATCGATTACAGTCAACTCAACGAAATTGCTAAACTTTTCTCGTTTCTTAAGAGATTATTTAGTTGGGAAGGTGTATTTATATGCTCACTTATTTTAATTAAATTATTTTTTTATATATTTTTAATATTTTAATTATATTTTTAAATTTTTTTATTATTCTCTTCACATATAATTTTTACTTTAATTATTAAAATCTAATAAATATAGTAACTAATTTATATATTATATTAAAATATATAATAATTATAAAATTAATTAAAAATAATATTAAAATTTTATCATATTTTTTAATTTTTTAAATTTTATTATATATAAATGAAATAAAATTTTTTAAGATTCATAAATTAATCTAATCTACTTTCCTTACTCTTTCTTAAATTAATCTAATCTACTTTTTTCTAAATTGAACCAAATAAATCCTAAAAGAAAATAAAATTAAAAACGGATATAGATATATTTTTAGACCCGACCCATTTGACCCAGCGAACAAAACCGCCTGGTCGATGAACCCGTCGAAACCCTAATTTGCTGGATTCATCTGATCGTGATCCCGATTCAATCATACAATCCGGGGTTTTGCTCTGTATCTATAATTCCATACTCAGCGTGGGATTTGCTTATTGTGTTGTTTTGCTTCAATTTCTCGATGGGGGAAGAGGAGAGGAAGAAGAGGGTGGTAGTGGAGTCGCTGGGATGGCTAACGGAATCGTCAATAATGCCCAAGAAGCACCGTGCAATCGCGGGTGTGGGGGCATCTTCGATCATGGAATTGAAGGCTCAGCTCTACAGGTCTCAGGAAGAGTCCAAGAATTCTCGGGAATTAGCTGGCCCGGAGGTTGAGTATCAACGCGCAAAGTCGAAGATTGTTCGCAAAGATGCTTTCTCCGCGAAGAACTCTGGGGTCGATGCCCGTGCTCTCAAGTATGATTTTCTTTGTATGATCTCTGTTTTCTTGAATGATATTCCCGGTGCTACTGCTAACGCTTATTTGTATTGGATTGGGTTCGGAAATGATAACGCTGGTCTGAGATTTTTGGGCACTCATGATAACACTCAGGCTTAAAATTGCCTCTGTTCTCTTTGCCATTGATAAATGAGGGAACTTGGTTTATGGATTAAGGCTTAGTTTGTCTCTTTATTATGTATTTAATAAATCTACAGGACTGTTTATAAGCCATGAATGATCATCGTGACTCGCTAGATTGAATTCTTTGAAATACACGGACCCCATTATTTATTTACTATCAGAACATAACAAAGTTGAGTCGACAAGTTCCATTTGATGCTTAGCATTACTGATTTGTTTATTATGTTAATTATGTGAACATTTCAGGATTGATCTATTCAGCTTGTTCTTATCATGCTGAAACTTCTTTAACTATCTTAATGCAGGGACAAACTTGAGCTAAAAGCAGTTGAAGATGGATCAGTTAGCTATGCAGCATTAGAGAGAAAAGCTGAGTTATACGATAAGTTGGTGAAGGGAGAATTATCCGACGAAGAGGATAAAGAAAAGTATTGCGTGGACTTTTTCCGAAAGGGATATGAGCAGGATGAGTCACAACCACCCCAAAACCAAGGTGTCTCTCAGACAGTGCCACGAGAAAATGAAGATGATGATAATGATGCTTCTTTGCTATTTAACACCAAACCTTCTGCCCGAGCAGCTGAAACAGTTGACAATGTTGATCACAAGCGCTTTATTAGGTATGAGACCAAATACTTTTCATTTATTGTTTTAACTCAATTTCAAGTTTCTTGATCCATATGGAATTAGTTAGAATATAACAACGGCAAATTTAGTCTTTTGATGGTTCTGATCTCGGATTACAATTTTTAAATCACAAGTTGCTATATGATTATTGTCTAATGTCATAGTTCTGAGGCTCTCTACTGAATTCAGATTGAGTTTTGCTTATTGAGTTACTTTCCCCCTGTACTTATTCCGGCAACGTCACGACTTACCACTGTTTGAACAATACGTATTTAGCTCATAGTAAGTGGTGGAATAAATTGCTGTGGAAAGATTTTACTACTGTAGTTGGACAAGTCTTTCCAGGTTGGACTTGAAAAAATTAAATATCATAAGAAAAAGACCAAAGGAGGCAGGGCAGGCAGGCTTGGTTAGAAGTCTTAGTTTGGGGTAATTACAATGCAAATTCTTCAATTCTTGAGCGCTAAAAAAGGAACAATCCTTACGTTCTGTGTTACTGTTAGTACTTGTTTTCACATTGACTTGCTTTTTGATAATTTCTCACCTTTCTCTCTCGTTTGTCATGGATAAAATTGTAATTAATGCCTTATCATCGCCGATTCTGTAATTTCCTTTTGAACTATGGTTTGCAGGGAAGTACATGAAGAAGCTAATCGAGCAAGAGAAAAGGCTTCTGATATAAAACTGCGCAGGCAGGAGCAGGTAGCTGCTCAGCGAGAGAAACTAAAGCAGGCCTATCTTCGGAAGAAGCTGGAGCAGATGAAAGCTGCAGCCAATGGATCATAATCTCAGAACAAGCTCACATGATGCCCACTTAGGCTTCTCTGCCCCGATTTAGGATGGCCAATGTGCGTGAAACTAGCAGGCTATCTTGAATAGAAGCTTGAGGAACCGAAAGGCATGGCCTTGGCGCATCTTAAAATATGATGTAGGTAACACAGAAAAATAAAACCATCCAAGTTCATTGATGGTGCAGGCTGATGTGATTTGAGATGAAAGATCATGGCCTGAAAAACAGAAAAGAAGAGGATGAGCGTCATGGAACAATCGTTTTTTCCCTTGTACATAATGTAATTTGACATGAAGTGTTGAGTAGGGCTTGGAAGAGGTCCTGTTTTCCCATGTTTCGTCATTTTGTCATTTTGTAAGGGGAATCTACGCTATAAATCAATTCTGGTCAATATATATACCGAAACAATTTTTTTGGGTTAAAAGTTGCACCTCAGATCGTTTCTATTTGTTCACTTGCTTCTACAAGCAACAATTTGCTAAGTTGTAGGAAGGGGAATGATTCAGTTATGATGTGAATGATCATAAACAATCGCTGTTTTTCCTTGACTGGTGAAACTAAATATCTAGATGCATACAAACAAAATGACCGAAGATAAATTCAGTGTGTAAGCTTTTGGAATAAAATTTACTACCTTCTGAGATCATCTAATTGGTTGCTCTGGTTTTCAATTTCCTGAAGTGGTGGCAATGAGGCAATGACTGAGATGTGAAGTTGTCTAGTTTTCCCCCGGCTAAAATTATAGTTAGGACAGGTAATTCATGAAATTCAGGACATTTAATAATTTTTTCGATAGACAAAAAGCTTGAGTTGTCAGGTATGAAACATTTTATCTAAAGCGAAACTGTTTCTTAATGATTAGTATGATCAATATTATACCCAAAAAGGAATAAATTATACAAGTACAAAAAATAATAAAATAATATAAAAAAAATTAAACTTTTAGTCTTATAATTTTTGTCTTACTTATAATTTAATGACTCTTAAATATTTAAATAGCTTAAAACTCAGTTCTTGATTTTTTATTTTATTTTTAATAATTCTGTCATGCTAATCTATAACACGTTCTAACTCATTCTGAGTCATCCCCATGGCCAAAAACCACAATGCAAAATGGATTGTGCCTTCCAACTCAGCTCCAAGTTGGATTTACTAGAAATTTGGTGAAAAAAATAAGAAAAAGAAAAGTAACGCGTCGTCCCACCTTCCCCGCCATCAGATTATGCTCTTGGTTCTTCCATTGTATGCCCATTCATCGATTCTTCACCATCTGATTCAGTGTTACTTATAAAGCTAGAGAACATCGATTGCATGCCATAGTTGGTTATTTACTTATAATTATTTAATAATTTATAATAATCTGGAGGAAATTGGGATGTTGAAATATGCCGCATGCATTTTTATATTTGACTATCCGCATTTCTTATGACTCATGCGTGACTGAGTGAGGATACATGTTTATAACTTCTGAACGACATCCATGGCGAGGAAGAAGCGACGACGCGTTACTTTTTTTTCCTTATTTCCCCCCCCCCCCCAAATTTCTAGTAAATCCAACTTGGAGATGAGTTGGAAGGCACAGATCAATTTTTAATTGTGTTTTTCAACTCAGCGATGTGGTGAAATGAATTATGGATGAGAAGGATAAAATTATTTTTTTTTAAAAAAAAAAATCAAGGACAGAGTTTTAAACCACATTGAGTTATATCCAGTCATAATAATTAAGAAATTGGGTTATAAGTGAATAAATTCAAAGATTAATTTTCTCGAGAAATGTTGAATGTGTCTAAAACAATAAGAAATCGCCCGGGTAGATATCGTGTCGAAGGACCTGTGAATGGAGTTACAGATAATGTATAAAAAATATAAATTATTAAGCCAAACGAATATGAGATGTCAGGATGGCCGAGTGGTCTAAGGCGCCAGACTCAAGTTCTGGTCCTCGTGAGAGGGCGTGGGTTCAAATCCCACTTCTGACATTTTCCAAAGGCTTTTTTAATCCCAACATTCTTCAACGTTACTTTGATTGGATCCACTGTACCCCAATTCAAAATGAAAGCGAGCCGTTTTGAGATCCCGAATTGCAATTTGTATAAAACCGCCCATTTTTTCATTTGAAAAATGAGCCGCTTTGGTCCTCTCCAATCTCCTCGCTCTTCGTTTCTCTTCTTTCGCCCGCAGATACCATCAACAAACCTTTTCATTCTAAGGTAAATCACTATTTCCTTCTCTTTCTATTTATTCTTCTCACATTGCCTTCCTTAGATCTCTCTGCATATAACGTTGCTGGATAATAGAAATGCCGTCTTTGTCTTAGATTTTTCCGATCCTATTGATTCGGTCCTATAATGTATATGTTTTTTAATTTAAATATGAAGGTTAAGGATGCCGGCATCACGAGACAGACGGCCACAGTCTGTGGACATAGCGGCAGTGTTCACTCACCGGCGATCTGGGGTCATTGGCATTGTACATGATGAGTTGGATTCGGCTTTATTTCCGTCCACGCCTAGTCGAGTGAATACTGTCCGGACGACCTCAGGACTAGCCGCCGGGTTGGGAGTTACGCGAGCTATGGGGAGCGTGAGCGGCAGTTTTGGCAATCCGAGAAACGGGTCACTTAGGTTTTATTTGGTTCACTGTAAGAAAAGAAAGATTAAATTAATTTAAGAGAGAATAAAAAAAAATAAAAAAAATTAATAAATAATATTTTTTATTTAATTCAGAAAAGGAGGAGAGAGGGGTTAATTAAAAGTTAACAAAAATACCTTTATCTTTTTATTTAAATTTATTTATTTTTTATTTAAAATATTCATATTAAAATTATTATTTTTTAATTTATAAATCTTAAATTTTTTTATCTCATTTATATATATAATAAAATTAAAAAAATAAAAAATATGTTAAAATTTTAACATTATTTTTTATTAATTTTATAATTATTATATATTTTAATATAATATATAAATAATTTATTATACTTATTAAATTTTATTATAATTTATTATAATTATTATATAATTAAAGAAAAAATTAGATATAAAAAAAATAAAAAAGATTTAAATGTACCATTGGAATATTAAAAAAAATTTAAGGACATTTTAGTTAATAGGAGAAAAAAATTTCTTTCACCTCCAAAAATCCTCACTTTTAGAGGGAAGGGGAGGGAACCACAAAAAAACAAAAAATCTCCCCTCCCCTCTCCTATTTTTCTCAACCAAATACACTTTCCCTCCCCTCCCCTCCCCTCCCCTCCGAAATCCCCAAACCAAATAAATCCTTATTGTTGACTAGGACAGTCCATCTCGGACTGATCAGCGGGGAAGGGTCCGACCATCGCGGAGCGTGCTACCTTCTTGGTACCCAAGAACTCCTTTTCGTAACATCACTGCTGTTGTGAGGGTAATACGCGCCTTCTTTTTTATCATCCTATATATGTATATATGATTTTCTGGTTTATTGCTATGGTAGAAAAGCCAACATTCTTATTCAGATCCATATATGTTCGATAATTAATTTTGAGAGGATATCTTGTTGTCCAACTGAATTCTTAAAAAGCATAAAGAAGAAATGTAAAGAAGTTCCGAAATTCTGCATGCTTTTTAGCCTTTCTTAATGATATGACCTCAGCCCCTTCTAAGGGTGAAGTTTAATCCTCGGAATCAATGGCGAACATGTGTTGGGGGCTGGTTAGGTGAGAATGATAACCAATTAGACATTTAATTATTCTTTGAATTTCAGATGGATGGCTTGTTATTACGAATTAGAATTAAATAAAATCCACACTGACACAAATGAATACTCTAAAACCACACTAGAATATTGTTTTAAAATCTAGAACAGGGCATTATGGTCAATCAATTTAATCATTTAGGCATACACTAAACTAGTTTTGCCTGAGGATTTGGAGTTGAGATGGCCAAAAGAACCCAAAAATAGAAATAGAAGAGAGGATTCTAAATCACTAAAATAATTAAACTTGCAACGATGAAAGCCTTGATGTTCCTTTTGGTCAATCTTATATTTTATCTGAGACTACATGTGGACCAGATGAACCAATTGTCGTGCAGCATATTGTACGGTTCCAATTGTTTTTAAATATCATGTTTTTGCTCTTGTTACTTTCGGAAAAAATTTTAATCCTGTCAGATGTTAACTGACATGGATCTCTGCTTTAGGCAATTGAAAGGAGGAGAGTTCGCTTAGGAGAAAACCTGGTCCAGCTACCTACAAGTCCATCTCCGGCGGATCAATCTCTTGCATACTCTCCAAATCCAACCATTGGTCTCAAGCTCCAGACACCTACTGCTAGTAAGTTGCCAAAAATTTTACTTGATATCACGAATCAGTCTGATGAAGGACCAGAATTTCTAACACCACAGAAAAAGCTACTTAACTCTATTGATATGGTTGAGAAAGTTGTGAGAGAGGAATTGCAGAAACTAAAGAGAACACCAAGAGCGAAGAAGGCAGACAGAGAAAAACGAGCTCGTACTTTGATGTCCATGCGCTAGCTTTGAGGTATGCTTATAATTCATATCGGGGCTAGAAAGGGAACTGGAATTGGAGACACAAGCAAGACACGAAAATCAATGGGCGATTTATCATCATCTGATGATACATTAGACATCATTAGTTTCGTATGCACCCTACATTCTTGCTGAACGTCTTGGAGTAGGACCAGTAAGCTTTGTCCATTTGATCTTTGATAGGTTGGGGTAAGGACTAAGTATAGTACGTATAATTCAGTAAAATGTACATAAGTGTCAGATTTCCATTTTCATGGCAGTACTTGAGAAATTTACTTTGTACCATTACGTTAGTTACCAATTATGGCCAGAAATTATGTCACTTTCGTATCGTCAAGTCACCAGAATTGTCACGTGGTTCCAAGCTTTCTTGTTTTTTCTTTTTAGACACTTGTGCCAACTGCCAATGCAAGTCGTCCCCATGATCAACGGCTCAAGAGTCAAGAACATGCCATCTCACATTTCTTTTTTGAATTACATGGACAAACATTAAAATATCACAAGTCAGATTGAAATTATGACCTCAACTTAATTTGTCATTATACTATGAAGGCATTGGCATGCCCATGCCATGTAGCTATAACCGTCAGTCTTTAACCTTAAAATTTGCGTTTTAACTAGTAATATTTATATTTGCTAACCAATAACAGACTCCATTTTCCTTATATTGTAAACTAAATAACATATATTGAAAAAACCTGTGTATATAATAATAGCGCAAATATTATTTAATTGAAATTTTTAAGTACTAAATTGAGACATAATGAGATATGGAATAATTTGAACAAGAATAACTAAATCGATTCAAACCTGGACAAGTCTCCATGATGTTTCTCCAATCCAAACTCCAACTCGTTTACAAAAATTCTTGTGAACCTGTTTATGTGGGTGTAGTGCGGGTGTGTGTGGCAATATCTTCATTCAACCACACGAAATCCTTCGAGTCAATTTTCTGCATTCCCATCACATCCATATATGCAAAGCTCAGGTGAAAGAAATGGGTTTTAGTTTGTGATAATTGGCAGTTAACACTATGGAAGAAAGAATCATAGTTTATAACTTCAAACTAATGTATCTCAAATTCTTAACCAACACATAGCACAGGAATCTTAGACAACACCATAGTCTTTCCTTACAGCCAGTTGCAAAACTCACACTATTACAGTTAGATATACAATTTCTAACCTTCATATTTCATCACAGACATGACAAAATATAGTCATTTTGCTTACTTTTTACATCAGATATGAAATTCTAATTTGGACAATGCCTCAAAGCCATAGTGATTAGAGATATATGTCTATTTATTGCAGACACCCGTAGGATCAGCATTCTTGAGTATCCAAGGATGCTCCATAATCTTCTGAAGTGACAGCCTTCTTGTGGAATCTTTCACCAAGAGCTGCATCAGTTTCCAAATTGCATTCAGGAAATTGAAATTAAATTTCTTCACTGAAAAGACGCTTTTGCTTGGATATGAATATGAAAATACCCGGCTAATCAGATTTTTGGCTTCTGAAGAAACAGTAGGAGTAGAAGGGAAATTTAGGTCAATCTTCATTATCCTGCATAATGTTAAATGCACACTCATTATAGTAGTTTATGAGGCATAGGCCCTTATACCCTAATATGGTCAAACATACTTGCCTAAAAATGGGTGTATATGTCATTTATAAGTAACTATAACATCTATTACTGCATGAAATGGGATACATGCATTTCATTACCTCTTGAATGTGTCAACTTGACTCTCAGCCTCAAATGGGGGAGAACCATAGAGGAATTCATAACAAAGTATACCCAGAGTCCAGTTATCAACAGAAAAATCATGTTCTTTGTTTTCTATCATTTCTGGTGCTAGATAATCCAATGTTCCACACATGGTATGTCTCTTACTTCTTGACTGTACAGACCAACCAAAGTCTGCAATCTTAAGGCGACCCTGCAATTAAACCAAAGTCATTCAATGGGTACCCTTGAAGCTGCACTGTTATTATAAACAGGAACCAACTTGTTGCGGAAAGGTCTCATCTTCTATCTGCAGAAGAAATCAATATTTTGAGGATCAAATGCTCCTTGATTTTCTTTTTACTGTTTAAAATCTGTCTGGTTAAAGATAAGAAAAGGAAAGGGATTGGGCAAGAAAAAGCAAAAGGCAAGAGATAACTGTATATACTTTCATGAACATGTCAAATTTCAGCAAAAGAAAATAAATTTTCTAGCGAAACCCTAATGAAGCCATAGATGCAAGCGTCATTTTGGAAGAAATTGCAAACTTAACGTGGTTGGGATTTTATTGAAAAATCCAATTCTGGCAGAGTAGCTGTAAGTTGATAATAATTAAGAAAAAACCACATTACTAGCAGAGAAAATAGCAAAGAGGAGGAAGAAGAAGAAAAATCAACAGAGGTAAAAATATACAGGTCTAGTTTGACGTACCTCATGGTCAAGTAACAAATTCTCGGGCTTTATATCCCTATGAATGACATGCTTCTCATGACAATATGCCAGCGCCTTTGTGAGGCTCAAAATATACTAAAATTATCACAAAAATGTTAAAGTCAATTCAACAAGATAGGGAGTGCAGAACATTATGTAAGATGTTCATATAATAAGTGAAGTTTTTTGTGAATTTCTAATTCTTTTTTGCCAAATCTTCTCTTTTTCAAAATTTTTCCAGAGCAGCCTTGTCCATTTAATAGCTACTATCAGCATAAATATCACGGCTTGAAACTTGTAAACATTTCAGAAAATGCATAATCCATTAACTCTCTTTCAGTTACTTCACCAATAAACTCACAAAACAAACTATAGCTTATGCTCTAATTCAGCTTTCTCAAAAAACTAAATAATGTAAATTATGCCTTGAAGGATAACTGTACATTCTTTAAATAAGTACCGTGGCTGCTTGCTTCTCATTGAGATAACCTTTTTTTCTGAGCTCCTTGTAAAGCTCACCATTATGAGCATACTCGAGTATCAAGAAAATTCGTTCAGCATCATGAAACCAACCATAGAGACGCAGAACGTTGGGGTGCTGAAGACTGGTCTGAATCTCCATCTCTCTCCTAAGTTGATGATGAATTCTGTACTTTTCCATTTGTTCCTTAAAGATAACCTTAAGCGCCACAATATATTTGCTCTGAAAGGAATAACACGATAAGAAAAAAAAATCCAGAAATAGCCATCTAGTCGAGTTGGTAATTCCAAATCAATTCAAAGAAGGGGATAATTGAATATCACATGTAGATTCAGCACCAGCAAAAAGAGAAATACACATAAAGGAATTCATGGTAAGAAATTTCCGAACCGACAGAAAAAGTAAATGGCTATCTTCTTTGTTCCGCCATAAAAATGAGCCAACATTAAAACTTCAATACGGATAGAATTGCAGTGAAACAGTGAAAAAGAAAATCAGATATAAAATTAAACAAGATAGATCAATTGAACCAGTTTAAAACAATGTGGAGTCAAATTTTTTTATATTAATTTCTGGAATCTTAAGCGAACTTTCGCCGCATAAGTTCAGTAAATTGGGTACCTTGACTTCTCGAGCGACGTAGACTCTACCGAATTTCCCCTTTCCAAGCGGTTTTCCGATCTCGAAGTCTCTCAAGGACCATTGCTTCTTAGGGATGTCTTCTTTTGGTTGATTTCGGGAAACCATTTCGGCGTTTGGTGATTCTACAATCGGAATGCCAAAAATTAACTGAACAGATTAGAGTTTCAGAAGATTTATCAAGTGGCAACTAATGGCGACTATGGAAATAAGGACAACTAATCGAAGATGAAATTGGTTTAGCAGAACAACTAATCAAGTAAAGCGAAAGAAGAGAATAACGAAATGGAAAGGAAGCAAATTTAAATCGAAGAGCGGGAAGACGATAAACCCTTCATATTTTACATATAAAAAATCAGTAAAATTACTACTAATTTTTAACGTTATTCATTATTTACCACTCCCTCTAATATTTAATATACATCATTTTTAACTATTTCTCATATAACAAAAAATAGAAGAGAAGTTGATTTATTAAATTTATTTTAAATTGATAAACTTTTTTAATTTTACTTCTTTCTAAAACACAGTTTAAAATTTTTCATTCAAAAAATATTAAATATTAATTAAGAATTAACGAGGTTGTTAGTAGTTTACCACTAAAATCATGACACATCACATCGTATATAGTGATTTGAATCACAAACACTAAATCCATGTAAAAAAGGGTATATTTATAATATTAATATTGATTTAAAAAAAATTAACCCCCAAAATTTTAAAATACTTCAATAGCGTTGAATTGGAATAATCCTTCCCATTTACTAGGAAATTTGAAAGTATATTAATGTTTGGATTGAGAGAAAAAATAGGAAGAAAATAGAGGGGAGTGAATAGTAAAAAAATTTAATATTTTTAGATATTTTCCCTCATTCTTTCCTTCTATCGGGTTAAAGTATTTTTTTTTTAGACTGAACTAAAACGTGTGTCTTGTGTTTTATATGATATAAAAGTAAATTAGTAATTATATTATTTATAGTGAACAAAAACTCTAACTTATTTTTACTCTGAGAAGCACGTTTCTTAAAGTAGATATATAATTAGTTTTTTTTTTAAAATTACAGATTTTAAAGTCAAATTATTAAAAGAAAATTTTAAATGAATACCTTTTAAATTTCAAAATTCCATTTCAGTAATTCAAATTCAATAATCCCATATTAGTCACAAGTATAGAAATAAAATTTTGAAATATTTGTAATTTTACTATATTTCCCCTCACATTCAATAATTACAGTATGTTTGCAATTATTGAAGTACTTGCTGGGAGACTTTTCAATTGAACTAATGAATTTTGAAGAATGACAAAAATTTACTTTTTTATTGATCCAAATTTCACAAAATATCATACTTTTTAATTTTCCTTAATATTTAGATCCAACAAAACTCTATTATGGATCAGAGTAAAAAGAAAATTTATGGATTTCTTTTCTGAAATTATCAACATTTCACCCATTAAAAAGTGTTTGAGAAAGTTTTAATTGGCTTCATCAAAATTGAGGGATTTGCCTTGAAAAAAAAATCCAACATTCTAATTGAGGGATTGATCCGTCTTGTGAACTTGGTCAGCAAAATACAGACTTGCATTCATATGGCGGATATTTTACAACTCATATAAATGATTTAATGTTCAAAAGTGAAATATTCACTGTTTAGACATAAATGAATTGAGAGTTCATTAACCAAGAGTACAATACATTCTTGAGACTTCAGAAGGCAAACATTGGATGAGCTAATAGAAGTTTCATTCTATCTAATGAACAAATTTCTTAATAATCTAGAGTCAGAAAAAGCTGATTCCAATATCTGCTATCACTGAAATACATGATATGGTTGGCATTACAGTATAGACAATAATAAGGGCCCGTTTGGATAGGATTTTAAAAACGGGCTTATGAAAAAAAAGGGCTTTTGAATAGCTTATAGAAAAGGGCTTTTGAAGAAGAGATTATGAAAAAAAAATGGTTTTGAATAAATGAGTGTTTGGATAGTTATTTGTAGAAGGGGTTTTGTGAGTGGTAAATTACAAAAAAGGGTATGAGTATTAAATGAGGAGAGATAAGAGATAAGAGGAGAGAGGAGAGAGGGTGTAAGAAAGAAAATAGAGAAAAAGTAGGAGAGAGGAGAGAGGGTGTAAGAAAAAGTAGGAGAGAGGGTGTAAGAAAAAGTAGGGGTAATATAGTAATTAGTTAGTTCAAACGTGGTTTACTGTTCCAAAAGCTACTCTGACCAGCTTTTCTGAAACCTTGGTTTTAAACCAGAGTTTAGTCCAAAAGCCCGTTTGAACAAATATGACTGTTTGTTTTAAAATTTCTCCAAACCTAGGTTTTGAGCCAAACCTTGGTTTTAAACCAAGGTTTGGATGCCTTCCAAACACGCACTAAAACTTGAAGTGGAGAGTTGTTATATCAACTTTGCCCAAGGATCTCACAGCAAGTAGATGCATCGACTCTGGAGAATGGAGAGTGAGATTCTGCTTCCTGAAAATCATTCTCCATAGTTCATTAAATTGAAAATTAACTTGACGACGGCAAGATTTGGGCGTATTCCAAGCAAAAAATATACATTTTTAATCATTTTTTCAACTGTCAGGTAGCAAGTGATCTGAGGCCGCGTCTGCAACTAAATTCTCTTTAAGAATCAAACCCAGAATGATAAGGGAGACATCGACTTAGTTTAAAACCCCATCAGAGAATCCAAGTAAATTGAAATCCATGCCAGGATGCTGAATTCAGAGTTTCATGTGTGCAATTCTATAAAATGTAACTACTGAGTTTCACAGGCAGATAAAAAATGGTTATAAAATTTGCGAAATTGCGTACCTTCAACCTCTAATATCCTAAATATCTGGCATCCACGTGTGCTCCTATGATATCATATGCACCACCCCATCAGCTATCATCACTCTATTGTCATCTTGCAACTTCTGCAATTTCAGAAAGACAACAGATTTGATTTTATCAGAGTCCAGGATGAAAATATGGCAACTACAAATTCATTTGAGGATGGTACCTCTAATAGGAATAATATATCTTCTCTGCTGTAACTTGATTCTGCCCCTTGGTTGACAACATTCTCTACATCGGAAATGGATATGAGATCCAAGCGATTAGCACGCATATGCTGACCGAACAAAGAATTGAATGCTTCAATTCTGCATGTTGATGGAAAATATTGAACATCAGAAAGCAGAACTGATGCATAAATAAAACTATCATGTAGGAGTCTAGTCCTTGGTGAGTCACCTTTCAGGTGTGAGACCGGTAGCAGATTGGGCTGCCGAAGTCTCATCAACTTCCATGGCTTCAGCTGTGGGCCTTTATAGAAGAAAAAAGGTCGAGTCAACATATGACCAAATAAGTTTTCAAAAATTTTCAACTCCAACGTATCATTAAATCCAGTTTCCTTAGTGGTAGCACTTGTGTTAATAGAAAGTGAAAGCAGAACAGCTCACTATACTGCTAAAAGGATGCTGAACTAAATTCAGATGTAAAAAAGTTAGAGAAATGACTTCTCATTAAAACAAATATAATAATCAGGATCAAAAGATGCTTTCAAAGTGCATTTAGTACACCTAGCTATCCCAGACAGTGTAGACAACCCCTTACGTTCTTCTATTTTTAGGACCTCGACTACGTTCATCATTTTCACCAGGATGCTGCTCAGCCCTGCGTTTCCTCTCCATTTCTTTCTCCCTCTCTTGCTCGCGCTCCTCCATTTCTGTTAGTTCTTTGTGATATATTGCAAAATTAAGAACTTTGATAGCAGCTTCAACATCAGACTTTAAAACCTGCCAATAAAGGTGGGAACTCAATCATGAAGAGTAATTTCATGAACACATAACAGAAAGAGGAAAAAGTTGTTAGCAGGGAGGCCAAGGATTATAAAATAGACCAGGAGGTCTAATGACATGGCCCATGGGCATGTTATCATTTTCTTCCAAATTTTACCCGTGAGACAACATATCTGGACAAGGGATAGAGAATGGGCAAGCATTTCATGATCTTATAAATAATCTGGAAAATGCATAATGTTTACCAAATTCAGTACCTGTCTGCTCAATTTTAATTTGGCATGACCCGTTGAGAGACGTATTATGGTTTCCAAAGTTCTAGCGGTGATAGGAAGGGTTCCTCCAGTCTGCACAAAGCCAGCATCACATCAATTATAGATTTAAAACAAGTTGTACAATTACTGATTTGCCTTCAGCTAAATGGCAACTTTTAATTCTAACCGTAGCATTTGAACCAGCATTTCTGAGCTCAGCATAAAATGTGGCAATGTGGTCAGATGCCTGTGAACGAAATTGCTGTGTTAGCGGACTCAAATTTCTTAAATAACCATATTAATTGAGAAAATCAAACAAGTATACGAAAAACAATATAAACTCATTGCAAAAAAGGAACAACTATGAAAAAAAATAACAGCACATGGAATTCACCTCATCAGTAAGTTCAGGTTGAATCCTATGCTTAGCATAATGAATATACTTTTTAAGAAACTTGATTGTGAGCACATCGCGCTTGTGACCTTTTTCTATTTTCTTTCCATGTAGCATCCGGTTATATTTGACAAAGACAGCTGAGTCAGTGTTGGCATCATCTTCTCTTCCATATCTTGAGGCACCATCAAATGCTGCCTCACCTGCATCAGTAAATTAGTTCAAACGATTTTTTTTTCCAGAGGAAATATATCTGTAACATCTGAAAACCATTTGTCTACCTCCATCAATGGCAGAACGGTATCGATGCATACGCAATACATGCTCTGAGATATGACGATCAATATCAGGGTCCATTTGATCCAAGACAATAAACAGAAGATCAAATCGGGAAAGCAAGGAGTCTGGGAGTCCAATATTTTTTGTTGGAGTCAATGATCGGTCATACTGCAAAAAGTCAGTAAAAGACCAACGCTTCAGCTTGAATGGGAAAATTTTTTCGCATACAACTGCACATCAAATTATGAGTACCACTTACAGTTCCATATATGGGATTTGCAGCAGCCACCACACTGCATCGTGCATTAAGAGATGCATGGATACCAGCTTTGGCTATAGTTACAGTTTGCTGTTCCATAACTTCATGTATAGCAACCCGATCTTGATCATTCATTTTGTCAAACTCGTCAATGCAGACAACACCTCGATCAGCAAGAACCATCGCTCCAGCTTCTAGCCTTCTTTCCCCTGATGACAAGCAATTATTATTTTCCTCATATGACATGCAATGTAAATGCTACATACCCCATGTAGAATGCTTCACCTGTTTCTTGATCTGAAGTAACCGCTGCTGTTAAACCAACCCCAGAAGAACCCCGACCTGTAGTAGATATGGCCAAGGGAGCAATATTCATGATTGCTCTTAAGAGTTGAGACTTGGCAACAGACGGGTCACCAACCATCATCATGTTAATGTCACTGAAAGAAGAAAGAGTGAATAGAAATAACAATGCACTGAACTTAAGCACTCAATAACGCCATCTAGGAGCAAAAGAGAAGACAAAAATAATATGAAGAGAAACAACTAACCCTCGCAAATGGGTACCATTCTTTAAGTTCTTTTCTACTCCACCAAGCATCAACAAAATCACCGCTTTCTTTATCCAGGAATGCCCATAAATAGAAGGTGCAAGTGAATTGCCAAGTAGGTCAAAGGCATCATCTCTTTCAGCAATCTTCTTTATGTTTTTCAGATCTTCCGCACTGTAGATTGGTGCATTAGCCTCTTTGTTGAGAAGAGAGACATGATTGGCTATGAGCACAGTCCTGTATGACAACATTAATCAGTCAAAATTTTGTGAATGTGAAGGAAACAATGCTATGAAACAATAAACTGGAGCTACCTGAATACTCCATTCACACTGCCTTTACTTTTCCCTGGAAGGGCCTTATATATCCCCACAATAGACACACGATCCCCAGGTTTGCAAGAGTCAACAAGGTCATCCTCTACTATCACATCTACTGTTCTTGGAAGCTGACCAGGCGCAGAATTCTCAGGAACTTCTTGCATGGATAAGGTTTGATGATCTTTATATTTGCACAATCCATACTCAGTCACCAATAAGTTGCCACTTTCATCCTATGATAAAACCTTCAATCAGGAAAGTTCATCTTATAATGATGACATATAATGCTAGAGGCCAAAGGCAGCCTGAGATTACCCTGGTGGGATAAACAGAGCCTGTGGGCAAACCCATATTGGAAGTAATATCACGGTATTCGCGACTGGTGAATTTTTTTGTAGTAGGGCAGAAGTGAACACTTTTAACAACCTTCGGCCTCACAAGCGAACCTATAAATAAGCCAACCTCTTAGACTTGTGCATATTTAACATTTAAAATGTGACAAAGTACTAAATAATAATTATCCATCAGAAAATCATGTTCATATTACCCTCCTCACTTGGCACAATGAAATAATTTGACTAAAGCACCTTGTAACTTGTATTAGACCGGATAAAAGCTAAACGAGTCAAACTAATTTTTCTTAGAAAGAAAGAACAAAACCAAGTTAGAAAAGTTCAAACGTCATTCACCATCATGAAAGGTGCAAGGTCAAAAGTTTAAATCCTAGAACGAAATGGGCCTACATAGCAATGCAACCAAAAAGTACGAGCAACAAACCCCAAAAAATGACATATTGTAATCAAAGCCACTTTTAAATCGTGTGTAGTTACCACTCCGCCATAGGAGAAAAATTCAGCGGGAAAAAATCAGATGTTCTTGGATCTTAAAACAAAGATTATAGTAACAATAATATGAACTGGAGTTCAATTGCTTCCCCATAGTTGCCACAAAATGCAAAGTTTTCAGTCATTCATTCAAGCGTAAAAAAATAAAAGAAAAACGTACATTTAGTGACAATGCCCTCGACGCAAACCATAGAACCTATGAATTCAGATAGAAGCTCCCTTGGGGTGACCCGACGGGAAACAAAGGGACCTTCAAATCCTACAAGCACTTGTTCTCCTTCCTTCAAATATTTGGGGTCAATAGCACGAGCAGCATCGGTCATTGCATCACAGAATGATTGTATGTACTCACTAGGGTTCCTGAGAATCCTGAATCAAGGGCAAGACAAATATATTAGTTTGACTTGAAGAGCATATACTCAGTTATTTTGTGCGCGCGCGCGCGTGTTAATTTCGTAGCAACACCCAAAACTAAGAAGTCTGATAGAAACTATCTATTTAGACGTATTCAAACCCTTTTCATATTGGTCTTTTACCCCAGACCCACTTGTAGTTCATAATATTTCCAGGTCAAGCTAGACGAGGAAAAATTTTAAGCATTGATTCATATAATGAAAATAGAATAACAATAATAAAATTCGATCTCAGTTGAACCCTTTATTTCCGATAAAGCATAAATACGCCAATTCTCCCAAAAATAAAAAACTATGAGCTTTGAGCAAAACTTCATTTTAATTACATATCCTCTATCAAATTTCTGTCACTTTCTTGGGAAGCAGACGAGTGACTGACCTATTACCCAAATCACGAAAGCTATGAAGATCGGAGATATTGACGATGAGGCGACGACGCTTGTGGTTGATCATTGCTTTGATCTCGTCCATATATATCCCTTTCCCAACCTGGCCTCGTGAAAAATAGACCCTTATTAGCAACGAAAATTGCACAAACACGGAAACACACAGTAAAAAAAGAAATCTACGTACATCCTGATCCAGGAAATCGGCGAATTCTCGTTTGTGAGCTGCCCTAACATCTTCGCTAATATCCATTTCTTCACCTTCTGCTTGCCTCCGACTCCGAACGAGAGTGAAAGTGAGATGGAAGATGACCCTTTTTTCTATCGGGGCTTTCTTTTGGCGGGAAAACGGGGGGCCCTTTCCCCGTGTTGTGGCGGGAAAAAGACTCACTCCGTTTTTCTTTTTAAATTGATTTTTTTTAAGCCATGTATTTTTAGAAAATAAGCAAAGAGTTTCGAGAATGGCAATGCCGTAAATTTCAGTAAAAACTGCATTGCTTGTCTTTTACTTATTTACCCTCGCCGATACATAACAGATCGAAGGCAACTCTATTCTGGCGCGTGACGGGGGCGACTCGGTATCAAGACGGCGGAGAAGCCACAAAACCATCCGTATACTATCTTGTTGGCCAACCCTTTCTCTCTCACGCACGATCTTCGTCAAGCAGTTGCGTGGTTTCACTTAGAGCTTTGAATTCAGTGAACGAGCGCATAGCATTTTTTTTATTTGGCATGAGAGTGCATAGTTTATTCAATTCTCTTTCGATGCTCATATATTCGTTTAGGTTTAGCTTCTCTCCTTGCTGTTTTAAGATTGTGATTGGAAATCCCCTGCTACATCTATGTTACTCCATTCTTTCGTTTTACCGTTTATCTATCTAAACATTATCATTTAGCAATGATATTTTTGAATCGGAATAACCTCACATCTTCGTCTCAATTGGCTCCCTGTTTTGCTGATGCATTGATGAACAATTACCAAGGATAACAATGGTTAATTATGGTTATGAACAGAGTTTACTAATTTGTTCAGGTTATTCATAATTTTTATGTTCTTAAAACATAAATTTCTTTCTCTTGGAGAAAAAAAAAATTCTCTTCACGTTGTTATTATTTATAAAAAATTATTCATAATAAATAATTTAAATGTATCCTAGATTAGTGCACGGGGCCAATAAAAATTGATTGATCGCCTGTACTCAATGGATGGACACACTACACGGACCTAAGAGGCTGAGAAACACCGATAACCATAGAAACTCAGTTTTTTTTTTCCAATTGATTGAGATAGTAAACCATTTTAGACACTGAGGAAAACATATATTCGATTCTCAAAAAACCTATTTGATGGGAGATAATCAAATCAAAACAACAGAAGCGCATTAGAATAGGACTGTTCTTGGCCCAGAAAAGAAAGGATTTCAAGTGAAAATTGAAGTGTCATGTGGTGTATATAAAAGCAAGAGAAGCGTGTTGCACAAATACAACTTTGTTTTTATGCATGTGCAAGTGCAAGTGCTTCCTGAATCCTCAATCCTCAATCCTCAATCAGGTTCAAGCTGGATAACATCCGGAACGCTCAAGAGAAGATCCTACGACTCTTTCAATATTCTACATAAATTTAGAACCAACTTAAAATCAGATCAATTAGGCCAAAGGCCTTATTCATGAGTTACTACACCAAAATGGTCTTCACGCTATCAGATTACTACTAACACCACAAAACTATGAGTTTTCTTTTTTTCGTAATTACGGACGAAAATTTCAGAGAAGCAGCCTCGGAAATGAATAATGAAAAAAATCTCAATCAATTAAGGCTCATTCTATATCAAATGTGGACAAGCTGAACAACTCAAGGCTTGAAGGCAGAAAAGGCCACGACAGAATTGTGTCCACCAAATCCAAATGAATTTGAAATACCTGAAATAAAATAATTCGCCATTAGCTTTACAAATACAGACCTTAATCCTTGGAATAAGAAGGTACTGAATTAAAAGTTTAACCCCCTTTAGTTTTCAGTCCTAGAAACTCAACGAATGACTATTTAGTCTCCAAAAATAACAAAAGTACAAATGTGTAACGAGTTCATGATTTTTAGGGATTAACTCCCATAACTAATTTTCAAGGACCTAAGCAAAAGTGGCTTAACAATTTAGAGACTAAATCATCGGTTCAGTATATAAGAAAATATCAGGGTAGCAAGAGATTTGGAAGCTTACCGACATTAACTTCATGTTGCTGCTTTACATTTGCAATGGTATCAAAATCAACTGAAGGCTCAGGGTTCTGCACTCAAGAATAAACACATGTTATAACTTCTTCACTAACACAAATCATTACATTGTGCGATAAAACAGAATAATCTTGTAGGGTTCACACACACACTTCCTATAAGAAGTCCCCACTACCATCAATAAAAGGAAAAAGGAAAATGCTGAAACTGACAAGATATAATAATTTATCATTATGTGTACTCATGCTCTATATGTTGGCCCTAACAACACACAATTATAACCATTTGAAAGGCATCAAACTTAAACATACAAATTGATTGATCGAAGGATGTAGCCATCCAGTTGTTATGGCTTTCACTGTGGCGATGGCTTCCAAACCCCCAGCTGCACCAAGGCAGTGCCCTATCATGGACTGATTCAAAAAGAATATATTCATCAGTATATGGGCAGGAAATTGGTCAAACATAACCTGCTATAATCTGAAAGATATTTTCTCCATTATGATCTAAAAGTGAAATAATACCTTGGTGGCATTAATTTTGATCTCTGAAGTGTTCTTGAAAACCTTTTTGATAGCATTAATCTCTGCCACGTCACCAGCAAGAGTGGAAGTTGCATGAGCATTTATGTAGTTGACCTGAAAAAAAAAACAAGAAATCAGATAACATGCTTTTAGTTGACTAAATTACAGTATTAAAAAATGAATAATAAGAGTATAAACAGGTATAACATATATCAGGTAGTACGATTAATCTCAGAAACTGTTTAGATAGGATAAATGGCAATCTCAGTCTGAACTTTTCAAAAGGATTTAATAATGTCTAAATTTATTTGGCTTCACCTTTTCTCTATATGTGTATTGTTCAAATTGTTTCAAATGGGCCAACATATTTGAAGTGAGTTGCAATAGGCTAAAGAGCTAAAGACATTATCAGCTGAGTATGAGTCAATAATCCAATTAAAACATATTGAACTGTGCAAATCTTTTTGGTGAACAGTATATAAAAAGTTGGAACTGCGCACACCTTCAAATGTGAATTTTAATCACGTAACTTTGCCCATATCCGAAGAACGCACATGGACCTGATTTCATTTTTATGTGCATTAATTCATCATACATCCCATCCAAGGTCCCCTTACTTTCTTGTTACTAGTATAATATGTTCAAGTATACTGCATCCCCTCCTTTCATCTGTTTTTTATGCTAGCAAAACAGTTCTGAGTTCTTGGCATCATGTTTTTATCATTCAGCACCCAGAACAGTGCAACTAGACCCACCCATTTATCATGCATCAAAAACTTCTAGTTTACTTGATTGGATCAGTATAACCCTTTGTCAGCGAATCTTGGAGGCCTACTCTTTTTTTTTTTTTTTGCCAACGTTGGAAAAATGTCTAATGTCAAATATATCATAGCATTATAGCGTTCCTGGTCGTATTCTAAAAAACCAATAAAATGCATCCAGTAAGCATGTTGAGTGATAGAAAAGCAAAGCAAGTTAGCTGAAGAGCCAATGGAGAGGGCAAAACAAAGTGATAAAAAAAAAATCAGCAAATAGCCTCCTCTTGGCAAAGATTGACGCAACAGTTAATAAGTGATCATTATTCAGTATATCTTTCTTAACACCGAGAAAGTAAAAACAAAATTAAAAAATGGTATAAGAAAGAAAAAAAGATAGTACCTCCTCAGGTGAAACACCAGAATCTTCAAGGCTACTCTGGATACATGAAGATACACCAAGTCCATCAGCTCTAGGATCAGTCATATGATAAGCATCACAGTTAACAGCACCTCCCAAGTATTCAGCAATAATAGGTGCACCTCGCTTCATTGCATGTTCCAGACTCTCCATTACCTATCAACAAATTTTACTATGAAGACTCAGAAATTAGCTAGTAGAGCAGCATAACCACACTAAAATACCATTTTTCACGAGTTTACCATATATACTTAGTCCCATGATGGTCTTAGGGTTATTTTGCTTAGGAAGCATACAAGCCAATAGGATGTACCATTAACACTAACCTTGACAGATGATAAGTTTCATTTTAGCAGTAAAGCATGAATTCGTTGCCTATCCATATCAAATACAGATTTCCTCATATTTCAGCCTTACTATACCAGAAGGTCACAACACTCAATAGTCTAAGTCAATTTTCTCTATGATCAATCAAAGCAAACAATAAACACCAATACATAAATTTGATTCTCAGCACATAATTAGAATTTAGGATGAGAATAAATGCTAGCTAACCAATATTCCAGATCCTTCACCCATTACAAAGCCATCTCGTTCTTTGTCCCAGGGCCTTGAAGCAGTTTTTGGGTCATCATTTCTCTGGGATAGAGCCCTGCATGCAACAAAACCACCTAAACCAATGGGAATGATAGCAGCTTCAGTCCCACCTGCTATCATCAGATCAGCCTCTCCCCTACGTATGTGGTTAGCAGCAGCATAAAAGCAATAATTGGAGGTGGCACATGCAGTTGAAATAGAATAATTTGGACCCATAAATCCAAGATCGATTCCAAGCAAGGCTGAACCCATATTAGTAATTGCATATGGAATAAAAAAAGGTGTTATTTTGCGGCATCCTTTCTCTATAAGATTCTGAACACCATCAGAAAAGACTGTAAGACCACCCATTCCTGATCCAACAAGCACACCAGCCCGTTCCTTGTCAATCTGTACAAAGAAACAGAACCCAACAATTTAAGTTCCTCATGAATCTATTACTCATCTTAAACGGAAAAAGGTAGGGGTAAAAAATTCAAGGCACGGCCATTAATGCCTGATACAAGTTTGTCTTCAGTAGCACATTCTCCAGAGAGTTAGAATAACGTATCATGCATGTAATAATTAAAGATTCAAATAGGGTAGCTAATATAGTTAAATAAAAGGAAACTGAGATTTGATAGCTCTTAGTTAGGGAGGTGCAAACCAACAAACAAATCTACAGATAAAAGGCTTTAGCAGTAATTTATATGATATCCAGGCTCGTTTCTGTGCAAATTCACCCCTGCACCTACCTATTCATTGTGACAAATTGTCAGTTTTTGAGTTTATTCTAAATGTTAGAGAAACTTTTTCTTTTCTTTTTCTCTTTTTCTCCTATTTCTATTGATTAAAAACTAATGCAGCAGCTAACTACCACGGACCAGATTCAAAATTCTTGCTAGCAGATGTTCTATGATGATTATGTCAGAAGATAAAAGAAGTACGAAACCAGAATCTTAGAGCTTGCACGAAAGCTGCTAAACATTTGAAAAAACAAACAAACAAAAAGCTTCAGATCGACGACTCAGTACGGAATTGCTAATTTTAAGTGCATTGAACATGAGAATTTCAACTGAACCGACAATAAAGTGCATTAAACCAAAAATTTAATACATAAAGCTACAGCACAGAATTGAGCAGTGTAGATAAACCCATATATCAATAATCAATAATAGGGCTAAAAATACCTTTGAAAGCCTATCACCCCCAAGGTCGGCATTCTCGAGAGCCTTCTTGCCAGCAACAATGCAGTACCGAAGGCAATCATCAAGACGCCTATCATTCTTGCCATCAATATACCCTTCTGAGGTGAAGCCTCGGATCTGCCCAGCGAACCTGGTGGGAAACTTGGAAGCATCGAATCTGTCGATTGGGCCAATCCCACTCTCACCCGACAGAAGCTTGTCATAGTAAGTATCAACGTCGTTGCCAAACACAGAGGCAAGACCCATTCCGGTTATCACAATCCGCTTCTTCGGGTCCTTCTCTCTTTTTGGGGCGGAAACAGTGGGGGATACAGTGGCCGAGATGTAGGACACCTTGTTGGATCTTCTTGCAGTGCCATTGGAAGATTTGCGAAGTGGGTCCAATGGACACACTCGAAGAGTTGGGGATTGAAGAGCTTGCATGGTGTTGTTGCGGTGGTGAAGGAGGCAACGGCGGAGGGAGAGGATTAGCTTGACGTTGATAACTATGAGGAGGAAGAGAGCGCCACTTCGGTTTCTCCGGAAAAAGCAAGCCAAAGCTATTTGGGTGCCTCTAAATGGATCCTAGCAATGCTTTATAAGTGATTTTGATGTGCCGATGAGTGCCCGTTTACTCGAAGTGAGTTAGCTAGCTAGTGAAAATTACGAGGCAAACGGAGAAACCGAACCAAACAAGGGGAGATATTACCCAAGCAACCATTTCTTTATATTCATTACCAAAAACTCTAAATAAAAAATACGGAAATAATATATGCTTTTTAGAAATAATATATGATTCATGATTATAAATAAAAATTCCTGATGACATTTGAAAAATTATAGAGTACTATAATTTAAGGAATTATAAAATCATTCGCTATAAGTAGTATAACTTATAATCTCATTGTTTTTCCGACCAAATGACTGACATTATGAACTTGAAAGACAACCCCCCAATATAGAAGATTTTTTTAATTTTCTTCCTCTGTTGTTCAACAAAATACAACCACCTGAATAGATAGCAGTTCTAGATAAAAAATAGTGACCAACCCAAAAAAGGACTAACATATTTTATTTTTATCATTAAAACTCAAAATAAACCTTCAAACAAGCCCACATGGGGTCTGTTTGGATAGAATTTTAAATATGGATTTATGAAAAAAAAAAAATTTTAAACAGCTTATAGAAAAAGGCTTTTGGAGAAGAGATTATAAAAAAAAAGTTTTAAATAAATGAGTGTTTGGATAATTATTTTCAAAAGTAATTTTGTTATTGGTAAATTATGAAAAATGGTATGAGTATTAAATGAGGAGAGATGAGAGGAGAGAGGGTGTAAGAAAGAAAAGAGAGAAAAAATAAGAGAGAGGAGAGAGAGTGTAAGAAAAAGTTAGAGAGAGGAGATATAGTGTAAAAAAATAAGAGAGAGGAGAGATGGTGTAAGAAAAAGTATGGGTAATATAGTAATTGGTTAGTTCATAAGTGGTTTACTGTTCCATAAGTTACTCTGACCAGCTTATCTGAAACCTTGATTTTAAATCATAATTTAATCTAAAAGTCCGTTTGAATAAATATGACTATTTATTTTAAAAATTTTTTAAATATAAATTTTGAACTAAACCTTAATTTTAAATCAAAATTTAACATTTTCTAAACAGGTACATGGACTAAGAGCAATTGCCGCAAATTATATACTCCTACCTGTCCTTTATTATTATGAAGCACGTCCAACTAACTCAACAGGTTTAAGGAGAGATAATTAAATTATTAATTTTATTTAAAAATAAAATAAATTTATGATTTTATCTATATTTAAATCGAAAATTTTTATATTTATGTTATATTTTTTCTCATCATTAATATTAAAAATATCTTTAATTAGATTTTATAATGTTTGAGTTTAACCTAATCATATAGTTAAATGAAAGTACTTAGCATTCTGACGTACCAGAAAAAGTAAATGATGTGTTTGTTTACAAAGGTGTTTGTGATAAAGATCAGAGGGAATTCTCATGTTCATAGTCGTACTTATTCATTACTGTTATTAACCAAACCGAGAATGCAATTGAGGTTGTTAGCATTGATGAAGTGGGGAATGGAGGCAGCCCTGTTTGGAAGTTGCAGTTGATAGCCCAATAAATAGCCATTGATTTTAGTTCTAAATTAATTGGTGAGCGTTCCCACCTACCTCTCCCACGACTACGTATTTATATTTTATCCTAAAAATATCAAAAATATATATAATTTTTTCCTTTAATTTATCGTCATTTTAATATTTTAATATTTTAAATTTATTTTCGTTTAAAATATTAATTGTCTCTATATCTATATAATTAAATAAAAAATTAAAATATTTTATTTATTGAGAAAATAAAACTCATAATTTAAAAATTAATTTATTAAAACTAAAGCTCGTGTAAATATAAAGGACTATTGTACCAACTTAAAAATAAAATACCTACTAAACTAGTAATTACGAGTCAAAATCTTGTTCTCATGTTCCCTTTCCACTCCATTTCAAGTGCGCACAGTAAATACTTGTTATAAAATGTCTTTAAGAAGAAACAGATGATATATTATTTTTATTATAAGTCATTATAGATTTTTTAAAATAGTTTCTCTTCAAAATCTTATTAATTGTATTTTTATGCTTTTTAAACACTATAGTTAATGCTATTAATTAAATATAGATAAATTTAAAATTTGATTTCATTTTTCTAATGATCTAACCATCCCTCGCAAATCGTAGAAGTCACGTTAATAACTATATAATGCTTACTACAATAAATTAATTATTCAAATTAGTTAAAATTAATTATCACTAAATTAGTTTTAGTCAATGATTAAATTTAACTACAAAACTATTATAATTACTCGTATTTTCTACTTTGAGAAACACAAGGAGTTTACCTTTAAAAAACAGTACAAACTAATCTACTCTGAGGTATTGAAGATAAAGGAAAGATTCTTCATAACTAAATTATTACTTACACGAGATTACTAGGAAGTTTATTTAGGTCAATTTTTAAAAAATCTCTCTCTGCTTTTTTAGATGAAGTTAATGTTTTTATTCTACCAATAGTTTATAGCTCAAATAACATCGATAAAGGATATCATAGTTCTACCGTAGGATATAATTTTTTTAAATAAAAGTAAAAAACTAAAGTAGAAATAAAACAAAATTAAAAATAAATTTTAAAAATTTATTTAGTAATATAGAAATAAATATAGAATTAATATAATTTTTTTACAATTTAAAGATGAAATAATTTAAAATATTTTTTTATTTAAAAATTTTATAATTAAAATAAAATAATTTAAAAATTTTTATTTTCACTTTTATCATTTTATTTTTTTAAATAATTAAAATTAATCAAAATATTAAAAATAAAAATATTTTTTATTGTACTAAATAAGAGAAATAAAAAAATTTATTTAAATTTTTATCTTTTTACTCTTGCTTTCTTCCAACCAATATAGGGGCCGTTTGGATAAGATTTTAGAAACGGGTTTATGAAAAAAATAGTTTTTAGGCAGCTTATAGAAAAGGATTTTTAGAGAAGAGCTTATGAAAAAAAAGTATTTTTGAATAAATGAGCATTTTGATAATTATTTCTAAAAGTACTTTTATTATTGGTAAATTATGAAAAAATGTAAGAGTATTAAATAAAAAGAGATAAGATATAAGAGGAGAGAGGGTGTAAGAAAAAGTAGGAGAGAGGATATAAGAAAAAATATGAGAGAGGAGAGATGATATAAAAAAAATAGGAGAGATGATGTAAGAAAAAGTAAGGGTAATATAGTAATTAGTTAGTTTATAAACTCTTTTACTGTTCTATAAACTACTCTGATCAATTTATCTGAAATTTTAATTTTAAACTATAGTTTAATCTAAAAACATATTTAAATAAATATAATTATTTATTTTATTTTTTTTTAAATTAAAATTTTATCCTTAAAAAACTTTTAAAATTATAGTTAAAACAGACCTATAAAGTAAGTTAAAATATGGGGTAGGCTGGTAAGTCCGTGTAATTGTCTAAACAATGTTTTAATTGACACCCAGTAAGCACTTAATGGAGTGACTGAGCCACTGAGGATCATGATATCCCTCTAAAAATAATGGTCTTCTTTATAAGATCTAGCCTTACAATAATTCTATATTGTTCTTTTTTTTGTTCAATATAGTCGTAGCAATTATTAACAAGTCAACCTGACTAGAACAAACCCATGGTCAACCATCGAACATCCAACCCAACTCGCTCTACCAAACCGGAGTTATCCAGCTTTGTGGCAGACACCAACGGACCAACCTGAGCTGCACAAGCCACAAGGAGCTTCACCAGACGAGGAAAACACATGGCGAAGGAAGCTACGAGGTCGCGAAAGAGGTCTCTCTCATCACCCTCTGCTTCTGCTTCTGATGAACGCTCTGCACGAACTTCTTCTGGCGGGTAAGCATTTCACTATATTTTTAAGTTATCTTACATATCCGCATAAGCACTTGTGCATCATTTCTCTCACTTTGTTCCTTCACTTTCATCACTATTTTGGAGTGCCATTGGTTTTCTATCTGAGTTCCAACGGAATCCAGCAACGTCGACTATATTTTTGGTTTGCTATTTTATCATGGCACCTTGACTTGCTTCAATTGATTGTTGGGTTTTTCACCAATTTGCCTCATGATTCAATGGTTGAAAAATTTCGGTTCTCTTTTGAAGATTTGAGTATGCATTTAATTGATGATGAAAATTGAACTGGTGAAAATGGCTAAATGGATTATCAAAGTTGGTTTAGACCTGGGACTCTCAAGTTTTTGGGTTTACCAGTTTGTCTTTTGTTTCAATACTAGTAAAGTAAATATTGTCGTTTGGGTTTAATTCTCTGTCTTTGAAAAATTTTTTGCCCCCATAGAGATTTCTTAACATTTAATTGTTTGAGGAACGCAGGGTTTAATAGATAATAAAAAAACTGGTTGGAATCTGCTGGAAAATTGTTCTGTGATGAATTTCAACTTGGCCAGACACTCTAGTTTTTCTTCTCCGTTTTTAGCTCCTGTACAACAAAATTTTGTTTGTTTAAATATCTTCTGAAACTTTGTCCATGACTGTGTATACTGTTGCTTTGGAATTTTCAACAGGATAGTGTTGAGGGTAAAATTCAATGAGGGGATGAAGAGATCTTCCCAGCTGACTAAGTCAGGGAAGAAATCCAAAGCCAAGCAAAAGAAGATTAACAAAAAACTTGATGCTAAGAAACCAAAGAAACCCCCAACTGCTTTCTTCTACTTCTTGTAAGGCCCCTTGCCTCTTTTTCTCTTTATATATGCTGGTAATTATTAGTTACTTATGTGATGTTAGCGCTCAGGACTCACACATGTTTTTTTTTATATAACCTGTTGTCTCTTTTCCTGGCAACACTTAATTTATCAAGAGTATGCTGCCTTGTAGATTATATACATAGCTCTGGCAACATCCTTACCGTGTATTTTGAACTCTTCGAAGTATTGAGTTACTACAAATTGTTTGTGGTTCAGGTTATAATGAACAGCTTACATCAGTTCATGTTATTTTCTTTTATATAGATACGCATATATATATATACATATATTTCACTGATACAAAGATCTTTTCTTGCATGGTATTTGCTTGTGAAGGTACTGTTTATTATTGGTAGTATGGAATTCTATCAAAATTCATGGATTTATGATACTCCTTCCAGTCCTATATGTAGGAGCTTGATAACTAATTCACATAGATCAAGGGAATTAATTTAGTTATTTTTAAATGTATGTTGATTCCCTAAAACATTATTCCTTTTAATTATTTATATTGGCAACTACCCTTACTAATTGCACATGTTCATTTATGTGTGCAATTATTAGGGGTAGTTTGAGAGAAAAGTAATAAATTTGGGAAACAAATGAGATTGAGATCTTACATATAGGATCAAAGCAACCTCTTCAACTAACTCCTACATTTAGAACCGGGAGTATATTTTATGTGTCAGACTGGAAGAATGCTAAATACAAAACAACCATGAAAAGTAATTTAGAATTTGCCATATAGATAATTCACCTTATTATGCCGTACATGTCTTATTGACATGGATCCTCTAGTGAGTCCCCCGCCCTTTTGTATTGTGCGGATCATCATTTTTCATTCTTTTCTATGTCATTCTTCAACTATGAATAATTGCAAGTATCAACAGCTAATTCCAAATTACTGCTGAGTTTTTTTGTTTTTGTTAAGCATACATTATTGGTTTGCCTTGTCTATTATAGCTTGTTTTCTTGACTCTTGCCCTATTTATACGAGAAAATTGCATCTATCCACCATCCCACCTGAATATTTGCACCCCATTGCAGTGTCAACCCCTATCTTCTGACAATTGCAATTGATATACTGATCTATTAAACCCATTGCAATCCGCCCCTATCATCTAACCTAGAAAATTCTGACTATGCGGATTGCATGCACAACCCAGTTGTCAACTTTGAACCCATCTTCCAACACCTGCCAAAGTCCCCCCACCAGAAAATTCATCCTTTCTTGCCATTCTTTCTCAAGGTTCTTTGGAAGTTCTGCTAGCTTATTCCCATTTCAAAATGAGTGGTTTGATCGAATTGGGATTTGATGGGTCCAAAGAGAAATGGGCCTGGCCGACAAAAGGAGGAATGAGGGAGGGCCTGTAAAGAAGAAACGTGGCCATACTATGAAAAGGGCTGAGAAGGGTCAGGGACAAATGACATGACAGGGACAAATGGTTCTGATAAAGGAGTTAACTAACTCCGGTGCAAGTCTAAAGAGGAGAGCGAGTGGGGCAGGGTAGTGAGGCTTTTATGTAGAGAATAGTGTCAGACTGTCTGTCAGTAGGAGTTAGGCAAAATTTTGGCTTGTTTGTGGGGGAGAGTCCTAACCGCTCTAATTAGGCTGTGACTGGGGATAGTTTTGTATTTCCTCTTACCACTAAATAGAGAAGAGATGCTAATTTCCTTATAATTAGGTATTATTCAGTCTCCATCAGAATTAAACCATGGACATGATAAATTGGTTGGGAAGATGAAGAGAATGACAAAAAGGTTATTAAATGAACGAAAATATATTGCATAAAGAACACAGTTAAAAAATTTCTAAATTTAGCTGAAAGGGGGCTTATCACAATAGGGTTAGTAGACTGGGGAGTTGAATGCTTTTAAATTGGGGCAGATATTGCAGTTGGAGTAAAAAATCTGGTTGGTTAGATGCAATTTTTCTATTTATATAACATTTTGGCATTGATGATTAACCCCGCCTGGTGCCATAGTGGTTATATTGAACAACTATCTGGTACTTCTATCTCATTAATTAAGTGCATTATAATCCTTTACTGCTATCGTGTTTAATTTTTCTTTTTCATTTTTCAAGGGAGGATTTTCGCAAGGTATTTCGAGAGCAGAATCCGGACATCAAGTCAATGCGTGATGTAAGTGTTGAATTCATTTTGTAGTAATGCAGACGCTTATTTAATTTGACTTATATCTTTAATTGGGAAGTAGTGGCACTACTGTTTGTATAAAGACTTCCTGCTGTTTTTAGACTCTAATAAATTTAGAAGCTAAGCAATTCCTTTTTTTTTTAGAAGCTGCCAATTATTCAACAGTTTGCAAGAAAGTTCAATACTTGCTGTGCAAATAGCTACTGAACTTTTTTTCTACATCTTATTTTCTGCAAGTAACCTTAACTCTGTTTTCCCTTCCTTTTTTCATTCAGATTGGCAAGGCTTGTGGAGAGAAGTGGAAAACAATGACTTATGAGGTTTGTATTTGTAACCCATTATTTTCTTATTTAGACTTAACAATCAAGACCATCATTATGATTGTGGTGTTTGAAGGTTGAATCGTAGTCAATCATATATCGAAGTTCCAAAATTGGTTCAGGAGCTTTCTTCCAAATTATTTGGGCATGAAGTTGTGGAACTTCATTGTGCTTGATCTTGACATGCCTAAATGTGGGTAAATATAAAAAAACTTAATAAAACCATGCAAAGAACAAATTGTTTGTTTCTTATATTTACCCAGATGAACTTTTGTGTAAACTGTCACTGATTGATGCCTTGACATTCCTAGGGTGATGCGGAAGTAGCATAATCAATTTTAATTATCGAAGTCTTGAGTTGTTCTGTATGATCAAAGGCAGTTCTTGAATGAGTACTGATAAAAAGTAAACAAAATTCACCCGTTTCATGACACTGTTATTTTACAGGAGAAGGTTCAATACTACGATATAGCCACAGAAAAACGAGCAGAATTTGAGAGAGCAATGACCGAATATAACAAGAAAATGGTAAACAATATGTGGCCATTGAACTGAGACTTGTTTGCATGATGATTAATGGAGATTTATATGTATATTATTTTCTGATATTTGGCAGGAAAGTGGAGAGTACGAAGAAACTGATGAAGAATCAGAGTTTGATGATGTGTAACCATGGCCTATGAAATAGGGACGATTCTATATAATTATTCGAGTTGTTTGGGCTAGAATTTGCACATGTAATTGTAATCAGTCATTGTGAATAATTAATTATTAGTCACTGTACGATACATTTTTTTTTTCTTTTTTGTTTTTTTTGTGTGTGTGTAAAACACGGATGATTACAATTGCAGATATTAGTTTTAAGTTAACTACTTTTCCTTCAACAAGAACAGCAAGCATATATACACGTATCACTTTGTCATAGTTCTACTTAAAATATTTGAGGAGATATCTTAAATTTATGTCTGAGGATAAAAGACGGCTCGCCCTACCCAATATTAATATCGTCTAAGAGAAAGGGAAATTTTGTTTTGTCCTTGAATCGTGAATAATTCCTAAAATGTAGACTCTTCACAAAATCAAAAGAATAACTTGACTTCATCAAAATGTTTATGTCTAGGACTATATACAGTCAAAACCCAACCTGATGGAGATTGCATTCCAAGATCATATACAAACTACAAAGCTGTGATAAGAGGACACGATAAAAAGTTGTTCCATAGTTTCTCCCTTTTCTCCACGTGAAACACAAGCAGTTACAATTTGAAGATGATGTTTGATCAAAAATGGAATTGAGTGACAAAGATAACCATCTCTAGATAAACAAAACAGTTCATGTGAGGTAATTGTTCTATGTTTTGGACAATACTTTCGGCCTAAAACTTTAATAGTCATGAGACTGCCTCTTATTTATAGAAATAGAAAGTTTTCAAGATCATAAAGTTATTGACAATTATGATATTATTATAATGAAATATTATACTTCTCGATAATTAATATAAGACATATTTAATTAATTTGATTATATTAAAAAAAGTTAGTTAAGTTAGTTAATACAATATATTTTTTTTAAAACATCATAAACATCTTCTTTAATTTTTTCTCTCTCTATCTTATTAGATTATTATTGAGGTAGTATCAATAGAGGTAATTTTAAAAAAAATAGATAAATATAAAAAATATATATTATATTTATAATCAATATCAACTCCTTAATTAGGTTATATATTAGGAGATTAGTGCAAACAGAAAAAAAATCTTGAAATAAATATTTAATCAAAATATCAATAATATAAACACATCTCTTTTACATTTAGTAAATTGATGGATTTCGAGTTTTATTTTTTAAAAGTCCATTAAAGGTGGAGATTAAATAATTTAAAATCATCCCAAATTAAATTGTAATCCTACCAATAATAGCGATTAATTCAATCTATGCATTTCATTTGTTTTGAAAAGTACAATCCTTCTAAAAATTGGATTGATCTTTTTCTTTTCTTTTTTTAAATCCTTGCATGATGCACAGAAAGATGTATACACTGTTACATAATATCAGATCTTGAGTATTTTAATTGGACAAATCATGTTGAAAAATTAAAGTATGAATTTTATACATATATTATAATAATTATTTATTTTTATTTTTTTCAATATTTTTTGTTAAAAGTCATGTGCCATTTACATATACCCAAGAAAGTATAATTTGGGTCAAAATTATTCAACATACTTGTCATTAATCTAAATTCAATATCAGCTTTTAATTTTATATTTTGAATACACACACAATATTTAAAATCATACAAGGATATTCCATAGCACAATCCTCTAAACTAGATCCTTAGAGAAGAACTGTAATTTTTAATTGGGGAAAAAATGTAAACATTTAACATCACATGTATGATACAATTTTCTTGAATAATTTTATTAAAAAAATGACATTTAGTTTGAAGGTAAACTGAGACCTACCCTACTCTATTAAATTAAAAAAAACAAAAACTTCTTCACATGATGTAAACGATGATTAAAACTTTTAAAACTAATTAATGCATGTGATTTTTAGGCTTTATGGTCAGTCAAAGAGGGATCTGTGGAACCTTTTATCCTTTATGGCTGAAAGCCACCACCCGCGTGATTTCAATTGGACATCGGCGAGGATCTTTTCTCCACATATGCATATCATCTCCTGAGATTACTCCATTGACCTTCTTCTTTCTCCTTATTTACTCAGTATGCCACCTCCAAAAATAGCTAAACCGACCCATATAAAAAACAGAGCTATTTATATCTATCTGTCTCTCGCTCTTGCTCCTTGGGAAATTACCAGAAGCCGTGGCGATAAAAGTCCCGTTGATCTCCCCATGAACCATACCCTTCAGAAAAATTGGTATTCGGTTTGTGGGTGTCACTGTTTGGAACTGCAAACATTGCTCGTACTCGCTGTTTCTTTTTGGTAGGGACAGAGTGGGACGGCTTGGGGGGAGGATGCTTGAAATGAGAAAAGAAGGGTATTGTTTTCCACGAGTCTGGGTGGGTTTCATTGCGGGTCTTGCTCTTGTTGACGGCATTATTGCCTTCTTTGCATATTATCAGGTTTGTTATCCTTTTGGATTTGTGGGTTCTTAGATTGGTTCATGCATTTCCGCTCTCACTTTCCATTTCCGTCTAATTGGGGAAGAGGGTATGCAGAAAGATGAAGAATTGTGAAATGGGATTTGTCCAGTGGGAGTTTTCTTCATCTATGTGGGTTCGAGTAACCATGAATTGTGTGCCACGCGAAATGTGTTGACTTTGGGAGATTGAATTGCTTTTGATGATGGATGCCTGAATCAATTGAATATTTTTAGTGTGCATGTTGAAACTCTCCTTCCTACATTGTACTTCCCTTATAATCGAGTTCTTCCTTAGCTCGATGATTATGGCATTGAATCAAGACTCTTCATTAAAAGATTTGCACAAACAGTTGGAACGTTATTTTTGTATTTGTTGTCAATGTTCAATCGACTACCTCCATTATCAGTTCTAAGTCACACCCCCATTTGAATTGGAATATAATTGCAAGCATTGTGCTGTGTACAGTAAATAACGGTTTCTGTTAGGGCAATTGGGAAGCTTAGTGGAATCAGGCGCGGTTGATTTTAGTTACATCCTAGTTGATTCTTACAGTTGAACTGATCACCATCTCAACGATTGGGATGCTTTTCAGAAAACATTATATCTTTATGTCATTGATGCATGCTATGAGAAAGTTATTTCCTTGTAGTGATTGTCAGTTGCTTTCTCTTGGTGTTACAGTTAATAAGAATCCACATCGGGAACTCACAAGTTGGCTGGAGTCGGCAAAAAGTAAGCGCATTTTCCAATCTGTTCTTTGTCAACATGATTTGGCTCTGATGTAACATGTTTTACATGTTGGGTAGCTATATTGATATGCTCTTTTCTAACTGGATGAACTTGTTGAATTTGTAATTTGTGAATCGGTCCTTCTTGTTAGTCATAGCTGTTGTCTGCTGTTATGGCATGCGGCATAGCTGTTGGAAATGGGCCATTATATGAATTGTGAAGATCTTAGAAGCTGTCGATTTCAGCAGCAATTAACCCAATAAGATATAAACAATTGGCTGTAAATTGTACAGTACGGGGGGATTATGTTATTGTTATTTTTTAATTGTGTGATATTGAACTAATATGGCTATTCTAGATCATCGGTCCGTCTGCACAGATCTATAAGTTCTATATTTATTGATTACTACAATAGTAAGTACCTTTTATTTGCTGGATATAAGTATATGCCACCCTTGTGCATTAGAGACTTTATCTTTCTTCTTTGCTGGTGTAGGTGTATGTGTGTTGGAGAGTTAGATAAAAATGTGAAAAATATTAATAATGAATAATACAAGAGATTCTGGTGATAGACGACACAGATATGTGTCAATGCTATACTTAATTTTAGCACTGTTTAACTAATGTCAGATGGGTGGACATGTGGAGTGGGACTAATGTATGTTTTGTCTATCGTATTTCGAGATATGATACTTCTTGTAGCTATTCTTTATGGTTTCTTTATGAATGTCTATGTTTATGGTATGAGCTTCCATGTATCTCACTAGGCATACTGCCCACAACTACTCTAACTGCTTTCTATATATATATATATTAGCTTCTCATGAGATGTAATTATGATGTGCTGCAGGTGTTTCACCTAATGATTGGCTCTTCCAGTTTGGGTTTGTTTTATTTTTCTTTCAATGATTACTTGAACTGTCAATTTATCTAGCATGGAATATCTCTTGTAGGTTTTGATTGCTCTTTTGGTGCCATTTCCACATTTTTTTTATCGTTTGTTTGAGCTAACTGCATTCCATGACTGAGCTTCATAATCCTTGTTGAGATGTGGTGAGCAAGGTGGGGTGCATGAATAAATGAAATTGTACGGACAGTAACACACTACTTTGAAATTTGTAAGACAGGTTTCACGAAATCCACTAATTGTATCATATGAATGTGAAATTAGGTTACTCCATCACTATTTTGTTAAAAAATGTACGTTATGATTTTTACAAGAAAAATTGTGACTATTTAATTTTATGCTTATCAATAAATAATTTATTTAAGTTTTAGATGGCATAGCATAGGACTGTTCATAGGCTAGGTCAGGCTTGACCTTAGCTTGATGCCCAGCCTGGTAAACACTATGGGCTACTTTTTAATTTTATGCATGGCCATTCTTAATTGCATTCTTGAGAGTTGAGCCTTTAGTGTCTTGCTGTCGCTATATGATAATCAATTGATTTCTTGACATAATCATCACCAGACACATAAAATAGTTCCATTTTAGTTTTTATAATAATGTTTTGCCTTTTAATGAACGTATTATGTGTAGGCATTAATTTGTTGTTTTAGTTTGCTATCTGTACTTGATTCCATCTGATCTGTTCAATTTGGGATTTCATATTTCAGGTTTCTTCTTTTATTTTGTACTGACACTTCTTGCTACTTGCTATGGATGGACGTTCTGGTCACACTCTTGTGGTTTTATTTTTTTGGGTATACCTCCTTCTGTTACCGACTACAAATCTGTGATGAGGTCTTAGCTTCTACAAAAATGATCAAACCATTGATGTTTTGTCTTGCAGCTTTCCCTAAAATACTTTTCTTTGCAGCATTTCTTCTACTTTTGTCCTTCTGGTATGTAATCTGATTTATTTTCAAGATTCTTGATGTTAGGTTTATAGAAATATGACTTTTCAAGTTACTTGCAGTGTTTCCTGGCAAATTATATGTTATGTTAAGCTCTTGCAGTCATCTTCATTATTCTCAGTTGATATTTCTTTCTTCTTTGTCCCTCTGTCGGTCTACCAGTCTGATTATTTCTCTTATTTCCTTTTTCTTTGCATTCCCATGTTTTGATCTTTTTCTTCAATCTAAGAGAACAAGACTGGAAGCTGTTGCTATATAAGAATATTGCCCACAGCTAAACATGCACTTCTTTAAATAGAGGGATAATGGCATGCATATGTTTTCTTAAAAGAGTAGCTTATGATTCTGGTCATATTTGGTTGTGAATCAGATTGCTTCAGAGATGTGAAGGCCTGTCAAAGTTACATGTGTTTTGAGGGTGATAAAGAACAAGATTGTGACTGTTGTATTGTATTGGTAGTTAGAGACTTTGGGGATGAAGAATTTTGGTCTACGGTCTTTTATAGGCATATACAGTATCAAAACCTCTTGCTTTGCTTACATCCGAAGTTTCTACTCAAAGGCAGCATCCTCCAGTTTCAATAATTTTGCTTGCACTTTTAATACATTAAAAAATGGGGTCATGTGCTGTTGTTGGTTTCATACTTCTCCTGTAAATTATATTCTTCTGTTATTTCTATTTTATTGTTCTTATTATGATCTTAAACTTATTTCATTGTAGCCACTTTCTAAAATTAAATTGTTGATTGACTTGCGCACACTTCACGCACTGGTAGTGTCTACAATGTTTTCTTTGTACTAGGATCCCCCATCATTTCTTATGTGTGTTTTCATATGCACAGAGACATAACATATGATCATCTAACTCTTTAAGTTATCTGCAACTGTCAGCATAAAAATGCAGATGCTATATATGTATAACTATTTCGGTTCTCATCTTTTCCTTTCTCCTGACCATAAAGCTACTTTCTGCATTGCTCTGGGGTTTCGTTTTACAGGGTTGATCTTTGCCATCAGCCAGATGATGACGATGATTATGAAGGAAGCTTTTCTGAGGAAGCTTTACTAAGAAAGTCCTTTAACGAATCACATTTAGCAGGCATAGGCATAGCAAGCCATAGAAAATGGTTTCCCCTTCGGTTGGCTCATCTTGGTAATCGGCAGAAGATTGTACTTTTGGTATGGGAAATACTGAATGTTTCTTCTTCTGTATCTGCTCATGTAGTTTCTATCTCTGTTGTGTCATGTTCACCCTTTTTTGGTCTTTTAATAATTCACATTAGAATGTAATTTTTTAAGTGTATCACTTGGACATGATTCACCAGGTTACACTTCTAGTTTTTGTCATCATGCTGGCATTTGCTGTAATAATGTGGATTGGATTAGGGAAGAATCCCATTGATTCAGCAGTGGCTGCTCGGGTATGGACACAGCAATTGTGGTTTTGCTTTATGTTTTCATGATATGCAATGCTCTTTAACTTTTTGATATATCAAGTTGTATTGTCTTTATCCTATTATTGTGGCTGCTTTTCCTAGGAATAGCGATATTGGGTTTGAATTTGTTAATTTCTGTCTGTCAAGAGAGAGAGAGAGAGACCCTCCAGGGGGAACTTACTTCACTCTGTTTCTTTAAAGAAGCTTTTATATCATTATAATTATAACATTGAATTCTAAAGATCTTTTAGAAGTCAATTATTCTATTCTTCTCTTATCAAAGAAACAAAGAGGTTATCATTTGGCAGATCAAAAGTTTGGTCCTTTGTGCTTTAGAGAGACTGCATTACGTGAAGAGAAAGTGGTTGTGTCCTCTATAGAAGAATCTTTTCCTTTTTAATGAAATACATTGAGGTGGTTTGTGCTTGGGAAAGAAGGAAGGAGAAGATTTGTAGCATATGATGATGGGACAAAGATGAAGAGTACCGTGCTCTTTAAATACATGATATGGTAGCTACCTAGGGTTAGCTCAGGTAGCAATGGTAGGGTGAGGTGTGAATAGAGATTAAAGGTTCAAATCCTCTTGTAACAAAAAAAATGATATGTTTGTACAGAAGTGAATGGAATGAAAATATATTTGTAAACTGTGATAGTTACTTTTTGGTTTCGGTTTTGAAATCAGCCCCATTGCTAACTTTTGAGCTAATCATAAATAATGATCATGCCTTAATTATCCAGAATTATTAGACTCTGTCCTATTATTTTGGAGAACATTGTTTGAGTGACGAAAAATGTTAATTATGATCTAGTGACTTAAAACTGTTGCAGGTGTATGTAGATGTTTTTGCTGTTGGAATGCTTATATTAGGAGCAGCATTAACATGCTATGGTGAGCATCTACTAATCCCTTTGTTTTCCATTCTGAGTTTTATCAAAATGAACTTTTATTATTTATTCTCATACTTGCATGAGCAGTAGGAAGTTCTTGAAACAGGTTTAAATCTTCAGCAGATTTAAAAGGCACGTTTGTTGTCAAATTAGATGAATGATTAGACTCTATATGGTTAATATGTTTCTTGCCTTCTACTAGCATCTCGCTGTATTGGGCATTGTGTGCTCGTCTCTGATTTGATTGTTGTTCATTATTACTTGTATAACCTCAATGATAATAAAAAATACATAAATTATGATTATAATCTCTATAGAATAGTATAACTAATGCAAGAAGCTCTTATAATAGTATGTGTAGTGAAATGAAACCATATTCTCACTGAAACTCATCATTTTCTAAATAGAATCAGTTAAAATAGTAATTTTGGGTGAACAATGACATCGCACCAATATGGGTCAAATCTCTTCCGAGGCCTATTTTTTATCCCAAATATCATTAATATATACCGCTTATGTACAATTGTCTGAATTTCCCATAGCATTTTAGCATTGTGCTTAGACTTAAAATTATTTGTTGAGCTTTTGCATGTGTGTGTGCAGAATCAAATTTCACTACTGTTCATGCTTGATGGAGCTATTTCGATGGATTCCTTCTCTCCCATAATGAATCCCCTGATAGACTTAAAATTAAAAACTGTAGTGAAAGTTACTTTTTGGTTGTATTCTAATGAAAGTTATGCCTGCATTTGTAGTTTTTCTGTATAAGTTTCATTGTCTTTTTGAACAGGAATCCTATTATGCTTGAAGATGAGCAAAGTACGAGCTGAGCAACCTTCATCTGAAATGTACAAGGTATATACTTCTATCACCCAAAAGAATAGGGTACTATTTTTCCTTTTCCTTTTGAATATAGTACTAGACACAGCTTTTCCATTTGAACTTGAAATGAAAAATGGATAACAGGTCTGTTAGCCTTTGGTCGACCCATCTAATGCCTTCTGCCAAATAGGATACATATAGTGAACTGTTGATGTACTTGTGTATTACCGGGATGCCTAATAATTGGACGTGTAATTGTTGGACAATCAAATCACCTCATGCAATGGTGATTACTTATATGTTGTTCCATGATCCCTACCTAGATTCCATGGTTCATTTGTTTGGACCTCTAGGTGCATCATGCATGCAATTCCATCATGGCTGCTAGAACTTTAGCTAGGCCTTTTTGTCAGATGCATACTATTTTTCTGCACACATGCACAAACTGATGTGCACTTACCATATGTATATGCTAAAATTTTGAAGATTAAGTCGTTTATATGTGCATTTTTTTCCAGGTTGCCTGTTTAACAGTGACCTGCGTACTATGCTTCACATCAAGTGCCACAGAAGCTCTCTTCACTGATATTCCTGTATGTATCATTCACCTTTCTGCTAGAATTGTTGTGTTCTCCATTTCTTGAGCTAAGATGTATAAGATTTCCTCAACTTTCCTTCTCATCATTATTGCAGATGTTATATCATTGGCATCCGCAGCATGTGTATGATGTTTGCACCATTCTTTTACTCATTTTGTATTACTTTGTAGGTATGTGCTTGTAATATTTTCCTTGATTCTCAATTCTGATACTTAACGGAATTTTTTATTCATTCCATTTCACGAGTGATTCAGTATTAGCTTAAATCCAGGCAAAAGTATAGTAAAAGAAGTAGTAGCTTAAATTATTGGCATTAACAGCCTTCTCTCAAGCTGAATCTGGGTTTATCCTTCAAGAAAGAACTTGGCTATATTGTGCAACTTATAGTTGTTTACTCAAATGGTTTCATGAGTGATTTAATATTGGCTTAAAGTATTAACAGGCTGCTCTCATCTCATCACACGGCATCTTCAGGTTCATCTATACCTTCAGCAATGTTACTGTGGGTAATGAGAGAATCACCGCCTGCAGAAGCTTCTAGCACAGTGGAAGAATCAAGTACACTAGCTTTTGTTGGGGATAATCCAGTTATGGTTCATAATCCTCAGCGCTGGACTACTGCAACAAGCATGCAGAATCAGGTCCCTTACATCACTTTATCTTTCCTTTAAGCTAATCCATTTATGCAGTAAACAACTACTGATGGGAATAAACTTATTTGCGTTCCTTTTAGCTTATGCAGTTAAATAAAACAAATAATCAAATAAAATACTAGCAAAGAATTAAATATATTAAATCTATGATTCTTAATTTACAGATAATTTACATTATTTTTCTATTCTTAATTGACTCCTGTGGATTTATTTTTTTCTTAAGCATAGAAATGTGGCACTCTGAAAATTATGGCACAAAAGAACTGTGCAAGACCTGCAAGGAAACTATGATTTTGCATTTTGCAGATCTAATGTTCTCAGACTTTCACTTTTCAATTTTAAACTTGGAATTTGCCTAATGTCTCTGTATCAGTGCTGCAAAATTCATTTGATATAGCAATTATCATGCCCTGTTCCTGAAAATATCCTTCTGTGTGGCTATTCAATTAAGTTTCAAATTAGTAAAAATGGCCATTTGACCTGCTTTCATTTCATCTGTATTATATCTAATGGATAATGTCACCTCTGAAACAAATTTAGAACACTAGGGGGCCTTTTGTTCTGTATATACAAAAAGGCCAGTGAAGACAAATATCAAGTGAAAAGCAGATTTTATTCTCAACTTGTATCCTATGACTAGATTCTAGAAAATTACTTCTGCTGAGGTGGATTGTAGTCTTCTTTTACCTGTGGGAGTTGGCTCCATTGGGTTGATTTGAGTTTTTCTGTGCATCTATTTTCTTCACATCTTTGCTTTTCTGACATTATTTGGCTTTCAAATAACTAAAAAAAAAACTTAGTCACTTGAGCTTTGTCATTTGAAGCAGGCATTGAGAGTGAGTCCAATATGATGACGTTTTGGCCACGTGGCATTTGTGTGTATCTTCAATCTTCATTCTGCCCAAGTTTGGAGGGTTGTTGGAATTGCTTCAGAATATGTAAATCCTAACCAGAGATGAGACAGAATGATGCAAGTGGTTGTATGCTCTCCCCAGTTTATTGGCACTCTAAATGTAAATAGCAGAAAATTAATTTATAAAACTTATTACCCGCGAAACATTTTTTGGTTGTCTGGGATTACTGTGCTATTTATTAATGATTGGGATTTTGTTCAAGCTTATAACTTTCTTGTATGTAGGCATAATTGTGTGGCAAAATAAGCTAGCTTGTTCATCTTGCCTTGGTCCAAACTCCAAACTGTATCATTTAAACGATTAATTCTAACCTAGTGTGTCTTATGATTGCTCTCCTGTGTAAAATCAGATTGGAAAATTCATTTTTCAATCCCTGCATTTAAATTTTGTGCTTGCCAGCCTATTCCAAAGTATCTTAACGTCTAGTTGGCATTAAAGTTTAATAAAACTGAATAAATCAAATCGAACCCAAAATTTGGCCCAAAAAAATTTGAACAAACTAATTATAAGTGAAGTTTGATTTGGTTTTCAGTTTGATTAAAGTTGTGGATTGTAATAAGATTCTATTTAGAAATTACTCTAAACGTGGTTTTCAAGAGTTTTTAGGCTTAAATTTTAGTTTGGGAAAATTTTAAAATAAACAGTCATATTTATTTAAACGGGTTTTTGAACTAAACTATGGTTTAAAATTAAGGTTTCAGATAAACTGTTCAGAACAGCTTATGGAACAGTAAAAGAGCTTATGAACTAATCAATTATTATATTATCCCTACTCTTTCTTATACATTCTCTCCTACTTTTTCTTACACCCTATCTCCTCTCTCATACTTTTTGTCTATTTTCTTTCTTACACTCTCTCTCCTCTTGTCTTTTATCTCTCATCATTTAATACTCATACATTTTTTCGTAATTTACTAATAACAAAAGTACTTTTAGAAATAACTATCCAAACACTCATTTATTTAAAACCATTTTTTTTTCATAAATTCTTTTTTAAAAGTTATTTTCTATAAGCTGCCCATAAGTCCATTTTTAAAATTATATCCAAACACACACTAAGTTAGTGTAGCTGAGTGCATAAGATTTTTACCATCTAAGCTCTTGAAAAAGATGAATGTATATAGTCTTATCTCTATATGTAGCATTGACCTCTAAATCACCTTGGGATTATATAATAAGTGAACCCAAAAAATTGAATATTTCTTTTTCTTGCTTTTGTAGAGTGGATTAGTCTAGAGTGACCTAACATGATGAGACTGACTCTCGAGTTATTTTCTTCTCTTTCTTTTCAGTAAGGCATTTGTGTGTTTCTATTAGGGGGATCTAGAATTTAGATGCTAAGGGGATAATTCTTGACAAAAGACAAAAATTATCCGATATACTGGGTATTACATATCGGAAAATTTAATTTCTTCATTCTATGATGAACAAAGTATTAGTTTAGTGAAATTATAAATGTCTTCTTATTTTCATTTTAAGAGGCGACGAAAATTTGAGGGGACCATTACTGGGATGGTGCTCCACTTGGACTCGCAACATTGAGGGGGTCATTACGCACAATGCCTGCATGACAATGATCTCCACTTTGCCTCAAACTAATTATTCCTATCATCAATTTTCAAATTGGATACCAGATTCGTTATGTCAAAATTCTTGGTACAAAACAAGAAAGTCAAATGTTCATATGCAGGCATGTCTATAATTTCACTCGAAATTCTCTTGTCCTGTTCAGGTGTTATTATGAAGATGCCAATAGCTCCTTTATTACAACAATTTAAATTAAAAGAGACCAGTTATGACCTCATCGGCTTATGTACACACAATTTAACAAACTAAACATCTGCACAAATTGGCTTTCTTTACAGTTGTGCCTATTTAGATTAACAATGGAAAATAGATTTTGCACCGTACAAGATAAATATGTGAGAAAAATTTTGTTAAAACAAGCCTGCTCCCATTAAAACCATAGTTTTGATAGTTTCAACGTAAACCCGAACACTAGAAATTTCAGTAAGTTCACAAGTGCATATGTTACATGCATTTGCTTGAGCATGATCATAGCAAACCGCATATATAAGCATGCGGGTGGATTATCAAGGCATCGATATCTTGATCTTCAAACAGAACATGATCGCGCAGAATATCAATCGACCAAACAATGAAATTATAGAAGATAACAGGAAGGTAATCCACAAAACCATCATATGTCTCTCTCTTAAGAGAACATCTCTCAAAAAGCTACCTCATGGGGTTCAAGAGCCCAGGGTCTACACACACACATATCATAATAAAAAATCCCGTGCTCATGATGTGAGACTCAAGTTCCATGCATTGTGATTAGGTAACAAGTAGGGCCACCAGGAATAAAGATATCAAAAGCAAATGAAAAGATACCCGTTTAATGATTAATCTCACACAGTTAATAGGGAGACACCATTGATAATAACAATCATGCCACAATTTTGGGAGGGGGGGGGGGGGAAGAACTACAGTCATTCCTCGATCTCAATACAAAACAGAAACAAAACAACAGAGTCAACACCAAACAGAAACTAAGAGTACAATAACGAATGTACTTTCTTGTCTTACATGACCTGAACATGTGAAATGCCAGCTGTCATTTTATTACTTTCCAAGATTTCTTCCCATGAGCAGGAACAAGAAAGGAGAGAGACTGGATGGAGTGCTATTCATAGAGGGTGGCCAATGAATTTCGATTATTGCCACAGGAATACAACCGAGGTGTCCAACTTTCATTTTTAGAGTGCAACTCCAAGTTTCTCAGCCTCCACCTTGAGAGACTTGAGATATCTCACGGCTTCATCTAAAACAGTGACAGAATCCATTTGATCACTACCGGGTATAATTCCTCGCAGTACCCTAATCATTCTCTTCATTTCCCCGTGCTTAATTTCAGGGTTGCTGCAGTGACCATGGGTCATAGAAGGCTTCCGAACAGATGATGATGACCTCTTCTTTGATTTTGAGCCATAACTGGAGCAAGTGTCAAAAATACTTTCATAATTTTCGCTAGTCCTGGCAGTGCTGACCTCTTCCTCATCATGGTCTTCTAGCTCTTCCTCCCCTTCCAAGCTCAACAATGCATCGATATCCTTAGAATCCTCTTCAAAAGGAGATGATAAGTCTCCTTCCACAGGATTAGCTCTGTTCTTCTCTGAGTCTCGATTATAGGTAGCATGAACATTCAAGCCAGGACCATTAAATTTGTTGGCCATTGCGGGATGGAACATAATTCTGCTTTGGTTATCAGTCTGATCAAAGATAATGAAATTCTTTGGGCAAACCTCAGAGGGTTGCAGTTCAACTCTTTTGAAAGGAGTTATCTGCCTGGCATTAGAAGGTAAACCTGCATCAAGGACAGAAACAAGAGGAGCATGCAAATAAGTGTCAACCGCTTCAGGTGCCAAAGGGTGTACAAACTTCTCGGGGGGAAAATATTTGCGATTCTGCATGGTAAAGTTGGTTCCCAATCAGTGAACTCCCAGCAAGTAATTCTACCTTGGCTTTTTGCAACCGCCAATTATTCTATCTTCAAGCTGGACAGAAGTTGCTAAAGGAATGGAAAGAAAGAAAGTAGGTACTAAGCTGATTGCATTTTTAATAAAAGATGGCCGCTTCGTCCAATCAACACTTTTCTCTTCCGCAGCCTTCTAATAAATGACGCCAATACAAGGAAATCACACCCTAAACCAACGTTGCTTGATTCCAGACTACGTAACAGGTTTTAGCAACTGACGGAAATACTCAGCCTGCAAAAGAAAAGGGTATGTAACAACAATATTCAACAATAGAAGGGAGAAAAAAATTGGTCAAATTGTTTCAGACACAACTAGTAAACCCAGTGGAGTTTATCTTAGACAGGTTTGAGAATTGAACTTCAGTGTTCAAACTAACAGCACCTCAATTTACACAACCAGAATAAACTTAAACCTTGACACTAAGTTATATGTTTCAGAACCTTATCCAAACAACACGTTACCTTCTAAAGCCATTATAACGAAGAGAAATATCCAAGCTCGCTCAGCCTTTAAAGTTCTAAAAATATGAAACATAGATACACTCTCCCTCACAATAGTGTTGGTAGCTAAAAAAACTTCCTAGTACAAATTCTGATATACAAAAAGTCATCTGCTACATAAACTTTGCATAATCCATTCCCCCTTGGAAGCCCAGTAAAAGGAAGTGGATGAATTACTCACCTGGCAAACTTGAGTTAGTTGATAGTGTGCGATGAATCCAACATTCATTTTAATCTGCCCAACTTCTGTCACAGCTCCGTTTCTCCTTATTGTTACTGCAACATACATTCTCAATCCTCCCCCACAGTTTGAAAAACGCTAAGAAAAAGCTCCTTAACAATCCAATGAGACTTTGCCTACAGCAGAAGAATTCAGAGGTGATAAGAAAACAATATGCAACACAGGAAGAAGACATAAGGCTCCATGCAATGGTTAGACTGTATGAAACAAGCCTCCGTCATTTCATGGATTTTGTGATAACAGACCAAAGGATCCATAGAATGTTAAGTCAAATCTAAAGAAGTTTTGTGATTCCAAATTTCAAACAATAGGCATACAGATATAGTTCTAAATATTCAAGGCCATAAAATCCACTCTGGTTAAGTCTACATTTTGAACATATGATTGGAGCTAAATCAAGTTATAACCAAAACTTGTGATAAAGATAACTACAGCAGCAAATAAATGAGCGCAATATCTCTGACCTGAATTAATTAAATTACAGAATCACATGAAAGAAAACCACCAAGCTAACACAGTTCCTATTGTAATCCACAAATAAGGATGTCCACCGCATCTTGAGGTCCAATCCAGAATATCAGAATAAAACAAAGACTCTCTCCTGAAAGTAAAGATAAGACTTTATCAAAATACAAAATCACTACTATGTAGAACAAATAAATGAAATGTACTTCACTCTCAATCTAAGCTTCAATAAAATACGGTAAAAATATATTTTTTTTTTTGAAAAGTTACAATAATCATCCCAGTTTAGAATCAGCAGGCATTATGCGTCAGAAAAGTAGAGCCATCCTCAACAAGTTAAATGCAATCTCGCCCACGATACTCGTGATTTGAAATTCAAACCCCTTAATGTAAACAATATTCTCACTAAGTAACGAATCAAGTCCCAAAATTTTGCTTACAAGTTTGACCCGAGACCATATCAGTTAACAAATTTCAGATTAAAAACCCTAGGCACCACCAAATGCTGCGACTTTCTAAAACAGAAGATTAAATGCTCTGAAGAACAAACTGTGAAGGAAAAACCTTTGAAATAAGCATAGATCTTTAAAGCTTGTAAACCCCCAGCACACGCCAATAAACAAACAATTGCTTTCAATGATTCGTAAATTCGATCGAATTTAAATGAGAAATTGGGTAACAAAAAGTGTCACAAAGGCACGAACTTTATGATGATGAGGAAGATTAAGCAAAAACCAAGGCTACGAAAGATCAGATATACAATTCCACTAGATTTTTACAGGAAGACGAAACTCTAGAGAGAGAGAGAGAGAGAGAGAGGGAAGAAACAGAGAGAGGAGATGCATATAACTTTTTTCAGGGTGGTTATAGGGATGTGTGCCAGATTAAGACAGAGGAAGAGGGAGTCAAACCCTGACGATGTGAGCCGTTAGATGGGATAAGGTCATGTCTCTGGAAATGCCCTTCCGTGTATCGCGGATGTGATGGTCACCGTTGGATTAGAGCACGCGTGATTGTGGAGTGGGGTCCACGGGGTTTGACGAACGGGTACCGGGAAAATAGACTCCTACGGACTTAGCTTAATTATTGGCCTAATTCAATTCTAAAATCTACTTTATGCTTCCTATCTATAGATTCCATACACACTAATTGAAATAATTAGATTGAGTAAATCTCATACTTTAATAAACTTTCATAAAAAATTATTTTAAACTAGTTATGAATTGTAAGTCATAAGTTTTATTACTCTCTCTCTCTTCAATTTTTTTTTTAAAAAAATAAATTTATTTCTATATAATATTATATATTTATTTAAAAATAAAATAAATTATAATTGTATATTTAAAATAAAAATCATCTTTTAATAAACTCTTATATTAAATATGAGAGGAGTAATATTTTAGCCATGTTCTTATTAAAAAGAAGTGATAAAATTTCATTAATAAATGAGTTAACTTAGTGAATTTCTCTAAATAAGAATATTGTTTTACAAAATTATCTATTTCATATTTAAAATTTATAACTGACTTCATCTTCTTGTTTTTTTTTTAGAAGAAAAAAGCGGAATATCTTGTTATGAATATTTTGACTATTGTCAATTGTGATTTGTGAGTGTGGTGTTGTTTCTAGGGAGATGGACTTCTCTTCTTCGTCTGTTTGGGTCAATTCATATAATTAATACGTTTGAAGTCACAATACAATACTTTGACTTTGATACAAGACAAAGGCATGCTTTAACAAATACATGAAAAGAAAAATTTAAAAAAAATATTATTTAAAATTTAAAATCTTAAATCAATTTTTTATAAAAATATATCATTATTTACTTTACTAAAATAATAAATAGCTTATAAAATATAATAAATAAATTGATTTAAAAATTTAAAATTTAAATAGTATTTTATTGAGATATTCCCTACACCAAAGTTTATAAAATTCAATTTTAATTTTTGGAAGATTTTAGTATCTAATATTACTTACTCAAGCACAAGCATTATTTAATTTTTATTTTTTTTTACAAGATTCAAACATTTAACTTACTTAAATGTGTCTTTATGCTTAACTCTATCACTATTAGTTTGAATTTCATTAAATTTATGACCTCTAGAGTATATTACCTTGTTCTTTTTTCAGTTTTATATCTTTTTTTTTCTCAAGCATTATTATTAGATCATTAACATATTAACAACGCATCATTTTCAGTGGCCTTAATTAAAATTTAAATTTTATCATATTTTTAAGGACTAATTCCTCGACAAAAAATTATTTTTTTTACCAGAAAATCTGCTACAATTCTAACAACCAAAATCCAAGTTTTCCCTTAATAATATCTTTTAGATCAAACACTAGTTTCATTCTATTTTCGTTTCATATTCAAATACAAGTTTATGACATAATATTATCTCATTTTCCTATTACTTCAAGCTTCCTTTTATTCTATCACTATTACCTCGTACATTTAGCATTTGATATATAATTTTATTTTTTTAAAATAATTTAAAAATATAAAATATTTAAATAAAACTTAAAACTTGACATATAATTTAAAGTAATTTTTAAATATATAAAAATATATAATACTTAAAAAATATTTAAAAGATTTATTTGACTATGTATTATATAAATATAAAAATATAAATTATTTAAAATTATATGTAAATTGCTAATTGTTACTTGTAAAGTAATGTTCACTATTTTTTTATAACTTTATTTAAAAAAAATATTATCAAGTATATGAAGAATCGATTAAACTAAATTAAAACTTTATAATCATAATATTTTTTTTATAGGTAGTTTTTAATAATGTGAGAATCGAATCCTAATTTCATTATTTTATAGTCTAGCTGATCCACCGGTCATCATTAACCAAATTCCTAATTAGACTATACTTTAAGAGAAGCAAAAGACTAATATTTTGTGAGCTGAGTAGAGGAAAATGAGTCACTAACTCAAAAGTCACTTTATGTCTCAAAAAATTAATAGCATAATGCTCTCTTGCTTTTTTCTTTGACAAATGGATGAGCCAATTAACCAACGCAATGTGTGTGTGTAAAGAGTTTTTTATTATATATTTATACACGAAAACTTGTTTTTATAAAAAGATTTTGGGGAATTGATTGGGCTCATGTTGAATAAGATAAATTATCTATTTTTTTAAATATAAATTTAAATATTTAAAAATTATGATATATTTTTAAATATTGTGATAAGAATTATAATAAAATAATATTTTTTTTAAAAATAAACATATTTTAAATAATAGTATATTTTGTTTTTTTATTAATTAAACTTACATATTATAGGTTATACAAAAATATTTAATGTCCCATAAAACGCCAATTTATATAATGATCGAATGGAAGAATAATTCCCCACTCAAGCCATATCCAATTTATATATTCTCAATAGAATCTCAGAAATTAGTCTTGTTCTCTCTCTTTCTCTCTCTCTATATTTCATAACCCTTTTCGGGGATATTTAATTATATGTATATACCCAACAATCAATATAATGTTCTATATATATATATATATTATTTTATAAATTTAATTAATCATATTAAAATCATACGAGTACCTTCTATATGTAGGCATTAGTTTTAATAGAAGATATACTTAAATATAAGATTTGAAATTCGAGTTTATATAAAGTTAAAAAAATATTTTTAATAAAAATAAGTTATTGTAAATTGAGTATGACTTATAAAAAGATAATAATTTTTGGGTTTGAGATTTAATTAGTTGAGAAATGCAGCCCATAAAATTCTCCTTAAAATAATAATAATTTATCATTTAAAATCATTTGTATTATAATTGGCTATAAACTAACTATGTTTATAAATGAGTTTCTTAATTTCAAAAGAGTTAACCATGGTAGAAAAAAGAGCTTTACAAATATTCCAAAATGAACACTACTATGGTTATAAAAAAAAATTCTTAATCAATCAATAAATATGATTAGAAATCACAAATTATCTTTCCAACACTATCATAATTATCAATTTTAACTTTTAAAAGGAGTCTTCGAGCATTGAATTTGGGTAAACAATCTCAATTCCATAACACAACAACATACAATATGATGCAATTAATATGGCAAAATAGCTACTGTGAATCCATAAATTCGCATGCATAACCTTGAGAGATCTCTGACCTTCTACCAGCACACGATGTACAATATAATCATCAAAAGAGTAAATTATCATAGTATAAACAAAAATATGCCCTATAGTGGTAATGTATATTGACAAACCCATATTTTTATATATTAATTCATATCATTTTAGTGGGCTTTTGTCAATATTGTGGTTCTTAATTTTATTATTTATGCACTAATTGAATTAATATGACTTATATTGAATTAGTGCTTAATATGGGCATAATTGTCATAATTTTATGATTTATCCCAAACAATTATTTTTGGAATAAAAGATATTACATTATTGTGATTTTATATTTCAGGAATTTAGGAGAAATCAGAATTCATAAATGATAACAAAGGACTATAAAACTAGAAATTACACAATAGAACCCATAGGCCAAACCTTGCAGTTTAGCCTATTAAGTTTTGTCATATTCACTTTGCCTTTAAAAAGCAACACTCGCACACGGAACCAGGGGTGGCCTCAAGGAATGAAAGAAATTGAAAAGGTGAATTGAAATGAAGGTGGCGGCCAAGAGGAATTGAAAAGAAAAGGAGAAAACACACACGCACAGGTGGCAGCTGTAGAATTGGAAAAAGAATTGAAAAGCAAGGCAAAACACAATTGCAAAAGACGCACACACGCCTGAAGCAATTCCTTTATCATCATCCATCTCTTATTCATGGCTAAACTCTTAAAATTGGTATTAATCTTTATAGCTATGCGTGGCTAAACATCCAAATTCTCTAATTCAATAGCAAAGGCATAAGTTTGTAATCTCAAATGGGAGTATAAGTTACTCTAATTCTCTACCTAATAATTTTATTATGAGTCCTAGGTCTTAGGATTAATTTTATAATTATTGGGGATATTTAAAATGATTTATTTGTATTTATTGAGGATTTTTGTGACTGAATTTTTTCTTGACATTTGACATTAATCTTTAATTAACTTTAATTTCATTTACTTTGATTTGGGTCAGATATTGTATTGAGATTATCGTGAATATTTTGTGATTTTTCAAGGTGGTTTGAATTATTGGATCGTTGTGTCTCTTGTTAGCTTAAATTCTATTTTATGAATTATTGAGTTATAATTAAGCATTGATTTTTAATATCTTTAGTTCTATTTTATTATTCTTGTGGCAGTTAATAAAGTAGAACTTAGAAAATATTTTGTGACAATTCGAGGTGGCTCGGTTGTTGGATTAAAAGCTTAATTATAATTCTTAATCATTATTTATAACTCCCACATCTGTTGAAGCTATGATTTCCTGCGTTATTGGATTGGAGAATTGCTTTTATTATTAATCACTCTTGAGTTTATTCTATTCACTCATTTCACTCATTATTCATTTCTTTAAACCAAAAATACCAAAAATATTTTATTTAAATCTATTTTTAATTAATTGCATTTAGTTGTTAGTCAATCAAAATAAATTCCATTTTCTAATTTAGATTGCATTGCATTTAGTTACTTAGGAATTTAATTTCTCATTTTGGCTCCTCAGAGAGAACGACCCGAGGTTGCACTATACGCAATCCTTGGTTTAAATTTTTGCAGTAACCCCAAGGCAACATCGGTTCAAGGTTGTTTCAAGTGGCGCCGTTGCCGGGGAGCTAAGAAATTGGTTCCCTAGTAATTAAGTGTCAAGTAACATTTTTTTAGAATTAATTCAATTGCTGAGCCATTCTTAGTTAATTTGCATTTGCATTTTCTCTTGCATTATCTATTTAAAAATAAAAAAATAAAAAGGTTGATTTTCTTTGGTTACCTCTAGTGAACACGTGTCTGTTAGTACTTTTGAATTAAAACAAGAAACCATGGACAGTCCTAATAGGAATAATGGTCCTAATGGGAATAACGAACATTGTGAGAATAACTTAGGAAATAATGGTAAGGATGATAGAAGCATGAGGGAGATCAATAATTCTAATATTGATTATGATCCTTATGGCTTTTATACTGATAATGTGAACTTTAAAATTAAAGGAGCATTGATTTCTTCCTTACCTAAATTTCATGGCTTTGCAGGTGATGATCCACACATGCATTTGAAGACTATGCATATGGTGTGCTCTTCCATGAAATCACCTACAGCTAATCTTCAAGATGTATTGAGGAAGGCATTTCATTTTACTTTAGAAGGCAAGACCAAGGAGTGGCTTTACATACTACCTCAACATTTTACTACATTGACTTGGGATCAGTTGAAAGGAGCATTCTTGGATGAATATTTCCCTGCATCTAAAACTTCAAGGCTAAAAAAGGAGATAACTAGTGTGGTCCAAAGAGATAATGAATCTATACATGAGTATTGGACCAGGTTTATCACACTTATAGCTCAGTGTCCACACCACAATATTTCAAAGAATGATCTGGTTAATTCTTTCTATGAAGGGCTACTTCCACATCATAAGCCTTCAATTCATGCTGCTACAAATGGTTCTCTTAGAGAATTGAGTCCCAACGCTGCATGGGACCTGCTTCAAAAGATGGCTACCAATGACCCTCAATTTGGAGACACAAGAAAAGTGTATAATACCTCTTCGATTTCTTCCTAAGATATTCTTGCTGAAATTGCTGCTTTGGGGAACCGAATGGAGAAAAGACTCAGTATTTTGAAGAATAATGTCAATGCCAAGCAGGTTAATTCAATGGGTCACTCTCAAGCTATAGTTGCTGGTTGTGAGTATTGTGGGTCAATGATGCACGCCTCGAATATTTGTTCTCGATATGAAGAGGTTTCTTCCCTATACCAAAATAGGAATGATCCATATCAAAAGAGAGATCCTTACTCTAACACTTATAATCTAGGTTGGAGAGATCATCCTAACTTTAGATGGGGTGAAAATCAAAGTAACCTTCAAGGGAATTTCTCAAATCAAGTGGTACCTAATCAAGGGGCATCTTCTTCTTTTTCTGGAGGTAATGAACTTGGTATGATTGTGAAAGGTATTACTGAGCTCAATTCAAAGTTTGACAATCAAAAGTCACAAACTGAGGCAAAGTTACATGTTATGGAGAATAAGATGGACTCATGTCTACAAAATGTGTTCTCTAAATTGGAGCAAATGGAGACTAAGTATGAGAATTTAAATGCTTTTATTTCGCAATTATCTAACAACTTGAGTGAATAACAAGCAAAGAGTAGTGGTTCTATACCCTCTAACACAATGATAAATCCTAAATCTTTGAATGCAATCACACTGAGAAGTGGTAAGAAAATTGGGCCAAAAATGTACAATTCAAAGAACTTGAAGAGGATGAAGAGCAGGTTGATGAGGAAATAGAAGTTGAGTCTCCTCCTGCCAAAACTACTCAAGAAACTTCCCAAGCTGAGAAAGAAGCTTCTATTCAATCTGAAGTCCTACAAGAAAAGAAGCTCTTGGAGAAGTGTCTGAAACAACCAATGGTGCAAACTGATAAAGAGGCAACAATTATCATAAAGGGACCAATGAAAAAAGGATCACCTTCCAACTCTAAAGGTGATAAGGTAAATATTCGTGACTTGCCTTTTCCAAATTCTTATTTAGTTAGTAAAAAGATTGTTGAAAAGAAAGATAATGATGAATTGTTTGAAATATTTAGCAAACTTGAGGTTAATGTGCCATTGCTTGAATTGATTAAAAAGATGCCTAAGTGTGCTAAATTCTTGAAAGACCTATGTACAAACAAGAGGAAGTATAAGCATAGTGAGAGAATCTAACTGGGGTTGAGTGTTAGCGCCTTATTTAAGCCACAATTACCTATTAAATGTAAAGACCCGGGTTCCTACACTATTCCTTATACCATAGGTAGAACTACAGTTTTCCATGCCCTACTTGACTTAGGTGCAGCAATTAATGTCATGCCGACCTCTGTTTATAAAACCTTGGGTATTAAAGCTTTGAAAGACACTAGTGTAGTGCTTGGCCTAGCTGATAGGACAGTGAGATACCCTAAAGGTATTCTTGAGGATATTGTTGTGCAAGTGAAATGTCTTGTTTTTCCAGCTGACTTTTATGTTCTTGATATGACTAATGACCTTCCCACTGAGAGTAGTTTGATTCTAGGTAGACCTTTCCTTTTAATTGCTGAGACAATAATTAACATGAAAAAGAGTCTTATCACTATGGGGATTGGGGATCAAGAAGTGCAATTTAATCTTTCAGAAGCTATGAATCATGGTTATGAAGATTACTCTTATTTGGGAATTAGTTCAATTGAATGTCATGACATGGACCACTTACATGAGACTAATATGAATGTACCTCACTTGTGTGACATGATTGTGAAGCATGATAATGCTTTTACTTGTCTATCTTCTTCCCACCCTTCTCATGTCTGTGCATGTGAAGGTGGTGTATTTTGTGCCTATTGTTTAGAGATAGATAGTTGACTTTCTTCTACTCATGAATTTAATGTATCATGTTGCTTTGACTTTGATATCACTGCTGATTCTACACTTGATAGCCTTGAGAAAGATGTATTGCTTGATTTTGCAGGAACTGATGATAAGGAGGAGGATGCACAAGCTATGAATATAGTTTTCCCATTGAGTGGTGTTGGAACATTAGAAGAGGATAGTAGTGATTCTGCTACTGCTTTAGTCCTTTCTAATCCCACTCTCTCTTCTAATTTATTTTCTTTTTCTATTGATCAGACTGACCCTAACTCTCCTATTTCTAGATCATCTGATGGTGGCACTGAGTCAGAAAGTGGAGGAAATCTACACCACAATGAGCTTATATCTCCTTCCCCAAGCCACATGGACACACCACTCGCTCTGAATGCACTTGATATAACAAATATGATTTCTTCTATTGTGCAACCCCTTAATTTAGAATTGTTACCCCTCCACTCTAACTTGAAATATGTCTTTCTTACTGATGATTATAAATTGCCTGTTATTATTTCCAGTTCTTTGAGTAGTTTTGAAGAAGAGAGACTAGTTTCAGTGTTAAAAAGATATAAAAGGGCTATAGGATGGTCTTTAGGGGACATACCATGGATTGATCCCTTGGTTTGTACACACAAGATCCTTTTAGCTGAAGGGTCAAAGCCAGTTAAACAGCCACCAAGGAGGTTGAATCCTCTTATTCATGATGTAATTAAAAAGGAGGTATCTAAATTACTGAGTGCTGGGATCATATATACAATTTCAGACAGTGAGTGGGTGAGCCCGATACATGTAGTACTAAAGAAGAGCGGTATCACAGTAGTGAAAAATAAAAATAATGAACTTATTCTAACAAGAGTTCAGAATGCTTGGAGAATGTGTATAGACTATAGGAAGTTGAATGAAGCGACTAGGAAGGATCATTTCACATTGCCTTTCATTGATCAAATATTGGAAAGAATATCTGATAAATCTCACTATTGTTTCTTGGATGGCTTTTCAGGTTATTTTCAGGTACCGATTGCACCTGCAGATCAAGACAAGACTACTTTTACATGTCCTTTTGGCACCTACGCATATCAAAGGATGCCATTTGGGTTGTGTAATGCTCCAGGCACCTTTTAAAGGTGTATGATGACGATCTTTAGTGATTTATTAGAGCGTAATATGGAAGTTTTCATGGATGACTTCACCATTTATGGTGATAGTTTGATGATTGTTTACTTAGTCTTGAACATATTCTTGATAGATGTATTGAGAAAAAGTTGGTCTTGAATTATGAAAAATGTCATTTCATGATAGATAGTGATATAGTGCTAGGTCACCGCATCTCTCAAAAGGGGATTGAGGTTGATAAAGCCAAGATTGAAGTAATTTCTTCACTTCCCTATCCTACTTGTCTTAAAGATTTGAGGTCTTTCTTGGGGCATGCCGGGTTTTATCGACGTTTTGTAAAAGATTTTAGTAAAATTGCCTTACCCCTCTCTACGCTGTTGAGAAAAGATGTTGATTTTCACTTTGATGATAAGTGTAGACATGCCTTTGACTCTTTGAAATCCTTACTTGTTTCACCTCCTATTCTCACTGCACCTAATTGGGATTTAGCTTTTGAATTGTCCTGTGATGCTTCTAACTTTGCAGTAGATGCTATGCTTGGCCAGAGGGAGGATAAGCGATCTAGAGTGATAGCCTATGCCTCCAAGACACTTAACCCCGCTCAAGTGAATTATACCACAACCGAGAAGGAACTTTTTGCTATAATCTTTGCTTTATATAAGTTTAGACAATATCTGATAAATTCTTGAGTTGTTTTTACAAATCATGCAGCGGTGCGTTACTTGTTCAAGAAGCCTCAGTCTAAACTAAGACTGTTGAGATGAGCTTTATTGCTATAGGAGTTTGACATTGAAATTAAAGATAGAGCTGGAGCAGAGAATCATGTGGCTGACCACCTTAGTCAGTTACCTGAAGGCACCGAAGGAGTTGACTCCTCTGATCTTATTGTTGATTCCTTTCCTGACTCTGCACTCTTTGCCTTAGCTGTTCAGGAGCCTTGGTACTCTAATATTGTTAACTATGTTGTCACTAATCTTGTACCACCTTCTATGTCTAAGTTTCAGGTTGATAAGCTGAAGAGGGAGGCAAGATACTATATCTGGGATTCTCCAATTCTTTGGAAGCAATGCAATGATCAGATCATCAGACGATGTGTTCCTAACAATGAGATCCACTCTATCTTTACCTTTGCACATTCTTTATCTTGTGGGGAGGGACCATCACAGTAGTTTTAGATTTATTTACTTTCTGTCTTTTAACAAATTCTTAGAATAGGTTGTATTTTAAAGATTTCTTAGTTTTAGGTTAGTTTTTCTTTGAATAAAGATTCCTTCCCTTTTAACTCATGACTCTTTAATCATTTTCCCTTCTCCCTTTGATATATTCTTTAGTGATGTGTTGAGGACAACACATGGTTTAAGTGTGGGGGAGGGATTGCTTTTGCTAATTTGTGTTGCCACTGCTTGCATTGTCAAAATATGAAAAATTCAAAAATTTTGAACTTGTTAGGCCAAATTGATTGAATTTTTCAATGCTGTATGAGCGAATTGTTGCTGTGATTCCCACCTTCTACTTGACTTTTGCAATAATTGGGCTTTATTTTCAAATCTTTATTTTTTTTATGCATGTGAACATTGGCATGTCTAGGTGAGAATATAATTTTTACTTATGTAGTTTTTATTCTTAATTAGTTAGCAAAGTGGAGTGTCTTTGATGCAGTGTTATTAACCTTATTTCGTAGCTTGATCTTAGGGAGAAAACATATTAGAGAAAGCCTTGTTGGAAGGATTATTGAGCCTTAATTTTCTTTCTTAACTTGTGTGATTTCCACCTAGTTTTGGTTAACCTCTAGAACTTGTCTATATTCTTTTTCAAAGCTGCATTATTACCTGGATTTATGAGCATGATAGGGGCATTCGTTTCTAAACCCTTTTACCCAAATACAAGACATCTCAGTTAACCTTTGCTTATCCCTTTGAGCCCATCACTTTCATTTCATTCCATTAATTTTGAACAAGTGCTCTGTTATATTATGTTTGTTATGATTAACTGTGTACTATTGAAAGTTGCTATCTTTATCTTTTTGAGTTAGGTTTGCCAAAAAAAAGGAGAAAAGAAATAGAAAAGATAAGAAATAAAATGTGCAGAAAAAAAAGAGAGAGAAAAAAAGAAAGAAGTTGAAAAAAAGAAAGAGAGAAAAAGAAAAAGAAAAGAAAAATTGGCAATAAGGCATGAAGTTTAAAATAAGACATCCTTTGGTAGTTGAATATTAAAGTTTATTGTTCATTTGATAGTCACATGTTATCTTACCTTGAACTATTTCTTAATACTCATGCATTAAACTTGTTCTACATTTCATTCCATCCATGCATTAGCCTTTCACCAACATTACAACCTAATAAAGTCCCCTTGATCATGAGTCTATGGTATGTTAGTAGTGGAGATAGTAGAATCTTTACAAGCCTATGGTAGGTGCTAATCTAGGTGGATTGAGTGAAAATTCCCTATACTTGAGAGTTGAGTGAAACACTTATACCTATGAGAGGTCTATTATGTTTCCCTTTCTCTATCTAGCTATGTCTTGTGTTACTTTCCTTGCATCAAAGCATTCCATGACTATTGATTGATTAGGGATAGGGGTTGCTTGAGTTGATTATATATACTTGCATTGACATCTTTATGTTTACTTGTATTGAGTTTAACTGTTGGGATTCATTTGAGTGATATTTTGCCCAGGAGTGCAAAAGGCTAAGTGTGGGGGAGTACTATTCAGCACATAAATATAGAGGATAGTGCTATACAAGTCAAATAGCACCACTATGCCTCTGGCACCTTCCCGTGAGAACCAGCAACTGAACTAACTCCTGAAAAATGTTAATAACTACGGGGTAAAATAAATATCTCAGTAGCCAACAATCCTACTCATCATGCATAGTAACATGTGCTCGTGAGGTGTCAAGTAGGACAGTTAATAAAATATACGAGATAGAAAAATAATATATTATCATAATATAATCAAACAGAAATATCATCCCAATTTCTCCCATCAAACCAACCAAACCGCCTTATACCTGCCGACTGAACCCATGGGCTAGTGATAACTACTATATGAATGGCCACTCAAAAAGCTAATCGATCGAGTGTTATGGATTGGCCAAAATCCACAGAGCACAAGACTTAACCATGGGTTCATTCCCCCTCGATAAACTGGTGGGGGTGTCACAGCCCCTCGGTAAACTGGTGGGGCAAGTCCCTCGGTAAATTGGTGGGACGAAAGCCAACCATCGAGCTCCAATGGAAGTTATACCACGTGGTAGAAATACAACTCCATCATTACCAATCCCCAATGCATAATTCTCAAGATATTCATAATAATCAAAAGCTCAATAGTTCAATAATCAATAACATCAATAAATGACATAATGAAGTTTTACTCAAAATAATAACTTTCTTTAAATTCTAATCTCAAGATATAACAAGTTTTTAATCTCTATTTAAACTTTCTAAATCCCACAAGACAATTTTTAATAAAACTAGCAATCCACTTTTCTCAATATAATCATATCATTATCAGTAGATTTATATATATCAAATCACTCACAAACATCATATTAACAAACACAATGAGTGGAAAGTTGTTATCTTTCTCCAAAGCTAACAAAAATACCACAAATAAGTAGCCATGGGGTTTAGGTCACAACTCTCTAGTCAATCTACATAGTTTATATAAATGTGTATCAATATGTTGTTAATTTAACACAACATAAACTTTTAAATAAATACTCACATTTCTCTTTTAACTTTATTTTATTTAAAAATTATTAATTCAATACCATAGCTAAATTTCTCTATCACAATTATACATTTATTTTCTAAATTGTCATTCCCATAATAATCTTATATTGCCTCAACTTTATTCTACTAATATATATTATCATATAACATCACACTCTTCAAACAACCCAAGAACCCCAAATTTATAATCCTTAAAGTTTGACCCAAAATTTCAAATGCTCACATATCCAAATCTTCATTTCAATATTAAATAACATCATTTCTAAATTTTAATAATTCATTTAACCTATCAATTAACCAATAATTATTCAATTTGACCACAATTCCCAATTTCTCTAATATAGGATTTCAACAAAAATACCAATTTTTAATTTACAAGCTCTAGCAACAATCTAAATCGATTAAATATCAATTATACCTCCAATAAACATACATCAATTGTTAAATTCAAATTAAATCAACAAAATTTCAATATTAAATCATCTTTACTCTCTAACATTTAAATCCTAACTCTAACTCTCTCAAATAATGTAAATAGAAAAATTTTAAACCGATTAAATGCAAGTATTTACTTATCTCTATAATTCTATGGTTCTCATTTGTTGAAAAATCATACTTATTCCAAACCCTAATCCTCAAACTTCTTTGCTCCTAACAAAAATTATATTTCTAAATAGCTCTCTTAGTATAAAAAAATAATTAAAAAATAACTACAGTAATTGAAAGATTTTATGAGAATAAATTAGAGTTCAAAAGGATTTAATATTTATTAATGGAGGACTTGAGGAGCAGACCCACCAGTTGAAGCCGAAGGAAGAAGAAGGAGAAAAGAAAAAGAATTTGCGTGTTGCTCGGGGCGCTGTGTGTGTTAAATTTTAAAATAGATGTGGGCCCCACTTATTTTTTATAATATTATTATATAAAATTTTGGTTTCAGCGTAACATATGCTTTTTGTTTTTTTTATTCATTAATTTTTCACCAGCCATGCCTTCTTTCTTCTTCTTCTTTATTTTTTTTGTTATAATATATATATTACCAGGATGTTTTTGCTTTTTCTTATTTTTTTCTTTTATTATCTTTTTATTACTATTAATAGAAACAATATATTTATTTTTAGATAAACTATTTTAACTTATGTAATTAAATTAAACTTTCATCTATTAAAAATTAATTTTTTTAATACTATTTAAATCCTAAAATTCCCATGATAACGCAATTGGTACTGCTGCTGTGCATATATTATTATTATAATCATCTAATTTTTGGATGATCAACCTTAACACTTAATGATTATATCATTATTAATCGATTGTCACTCACAAATTAAATAAACTATTAATAGAAAATTACTTTAATAAGATAGAGTTCTCTAATTATATGTATAGTAAACGCTAACTCGAAGAGAGGCCAATAATAAACATAAACAATTGTGACACGTCAAGTAAAAAATAATTAATTTCTAAAAAATCTTAATAATAAATAAATAATATAAATACATTATCATTTTCTATCATATAATTTATTATTATATACTATTTAGTTATTATTAATATTATTATTATTATTAATTATTTTATGTGAAATTTATCGTGGTTCCTTTTTATTATACTTTTAGACCAAAATGGTTGGTGATACGGATATAAGGGATGTTTATTTTTTCCCGTCTCAGGTTATCTTGACCCGATTTTGGGTAATTTGAGATAGATCTATCATGTCCCGTAAAGGGTTGGGATAGGTCTCAACTTGACCTACAGGATTCCAGTCCTATCTTAAATATTTTTTTAAAAAAAATAAAAAATATTTTTATTTTATTTATTTTTTATAAAAAATAAAAATAGAAAATATTATTGATTATATTATATTATTTATTAAATAATTGTATTTTTCTCTTTCTTACATGTATTTATTTCTTTACAGATGAAGTAGTAACTTCAGTTGGTGAAGTGAAAAATTAAAAAAATAATAGTATTTGTAGTATAATTAATTGTATTTAATAAGTTAGTAATCATAATGAAGAGAATTTAATTTCTTCTATTATTTTTTGTATTTTGATTATATGTTACTAATAGATATGATGTATATAAAATATCTAATAGCTTATTTTTTAAAATAGAATTCGAGAATTTTTAAACTCATTCCAACCTATCCCAATTCCAAAAGGGATCGGGATATATTTAGGATGGGACGGTATGCCTTATCTCATAATAGAGTTATCCCATTCCCATCTTATCTCGGATCCACCCTAACTGATATGATACTCCATGACCAGTGACTACACAAAAGCAATGGTCAAAACTTAAATTAATAAAAGGAAGCCAAAGCTAAAGCCAACTCTTTTTTGCCTCCACAAATAAATGGCTAAGTGGTTTCAGATTCAATCTATTCAGTTTACTGGTTCAATTTTTTCTTTTTGTTTTTTAATAAAAGGTTTTAATTTTTTTTCTTTTTAAGATTCCATTCCATTATTTCATGCAAGGATCAAATCAACCTAAAGAACTCATTGTACGTGGATTCGACTAGTGAAAGGATGGGATACGCTACTATTTAAAGTATATTTAATCATTATAAAATATTATTTATTGTGGTTTCAATTGCAGTATTTGGTGATATATCCTAATTTCTAAATATTTAGATTTACGTCTGAAAATACTAGACGGCTAGCCTTGTCTAACATTAGTATCACTTAGAAGGAAGGTAGACTTCTTCCTGCCCTTGAACCTCAATCATTTTCTAAAAATTTTTGTTAAAAAAAATCACTCCTAAAGAAAAATGTATGAAATGAACAACTTTGAATTTAAAATTAAAATTATATGAATATTTTGGAAAAATCCAATAAGTAGCATTGTGCAGTAGCCTAAGAAATAATATTTTCTATTTGCTTGGAAGATATAATAGAATTATTGTGCACTCACTTGTTTGTTTTGTTCTCTTTTTAGTACAAATTTTTTAAAAAGAGTTAGATTTATCCACGATTTAAAGGTAAGATAAAATCTCTCTTCCTTTTAAAAGATATAAATATCAAATAAGATGAACTGTCAATGATTCTAAAATATAAATTTAAATATATAAAAATTAAAATATTTTTATAAATATTATAATTAGAATCACAATAAAGAGGTGATTGTTTATTTTATTCTTAGTCAACAAGATATAAAAGAGACTGAATGGGCCTCATATTTCTGTGGCGTGTTATTCACCCCGGATTACATATTTGAGCTCCACCCATTGAAGATTGAACCATGAGAGCCCAGTTCTATTTAATTACATTTTTAAAATATATTTTAAGTCCAATCTTACTCTTAAATATTATATAGCAGAGATACTTGTACTTAGATTTTTTTTTTTGACAAAACAAAATCCTAATCATAATAATTTCTTATATTTTTGGACCAAATGCTTATAGAATTTAATCATGAGTTTTAGGCACCTTCAAAGCTGGCAACCGGAATCTATATTTTTAAAAAATATTGGAAAAATATTTTTATTTTATATAAGGCAATTTCTAATATAAAAATATTAAAATAAAACAAGGACCAAATAATTTTAATCTCAACCAGTTGACTTTTAATGTGATTGTAGATTAATATTTAAAAAAGTGTTTACAAATTACATTAATTTTATTTTATTTTCCAATCTATATTTAAATCTGCTCAGAAATCACACCCGCGAGTACGTGCGAAATCGGAAGGAGAAGCTCTAGCGGGGGATTATGTGATCCGTATTGAGGACATAAGCTCCCACACGTCCACCGGCGGCGATTATTCCAGCGGCTCTTCATCAGCGGAGGGCAGGGACTAGAAGAGGGAGAAGGCTGAAGTTAGTCGCACTTCAATGATACTATGGCATTCGCACCAAAACGATTCTGCCGCTGTTCAGTCACCTTCCTCAGATCTAGTGACCTCAGCTCCTTCTCCATCGTCACCTTCGCCGTTCACGAGTTCGTTCCAGTTCCTTATCCGTCGATCTGGTTTCCTTCTCGGTGGATCAATGTTTGTGTTTTGTGTTGGGAGAAGGAAGGAGGGTGCTCGACAGATGGAGGATGAGTCGGAGAAACCGACGAATTGGCGGAGCAGGCAAGGAAGCTTCGATGGAGGAGTGAATGGAGGGTATTTTGGTTTGAAAAGTTTCATTTCCAGGATGAAATTTCCAATATCATCTCTCCCCCTAGGTATTCCTCAATCTCATATACACTGGATGAAAGTTTGCAAAATGTAGATTTGTCAATTTTGAAATCATGAGCAGAATCTGATTACTGCAAAAGATTCATCAAACTCCGATAGATGTTACCCTGTCTTTGGATATCAATAAGCATCACAAAAGTAGACTATACATGATTCAGCCTAAGAGCACCAAGAGTTAAACACAACACTCTTCCTATAGCCAAATAGATTAAATCAAAATCCATTACACATTTCCACGCCCATTACAAACCAGACACCTCACTTTATTTAATAAAACAAACCTCTCTGTATTTAGTGTTTTTTTGGGTACAAACTTGACTTACAGTAATTTTGTGTTGCTTAATCCTGCGAATCTATCCTCTCACGCGTTTTCCTTATAATTAAAAACTGGTTATTGGTACTATTATATTGTTCAAATAAATTACCTAACATTTTATTAGGATTTTAGAGTAATACATCAGTGTCTTTGGAATGATCAACCACTGCATTCACATTTCTTCATGGTTATTCATTTAAGTTTGGGTCTCTGAAAGAATACTTTCCTAAATCCAAGACTGCAATTTACAGGGCAACACCAACGCACAGACGCTTGCGTTCAAGAAATAGAAGAGAAAGAAGATATTTATAAGATGCGAGAGTCAAGTGTTCTGCTATCTTCGGGAGCTATTTCTTCTGCTTCCTCCAGATACTGGTTAGTACTACCTAACACTGTTCTCTTCTTTCATCCGCTTGCTTCATCCCATCCATCTCCTCTTTTACAAGCATTTTCACAGAAAATTCTGCAAAAATCCTGCTAGTTTCTTCTTCTAGTGTTGAATCTCTTTTTTGTCCGTCTACTTTAACTCGTAGATCTAATGAAACATAAGCACGTGAGATGTGAATACTATATTTACTGTGTGTTTGTCGCATAATCCTCAAAAATTACATTGAATTGGAGTCCAATTGAGTTTGGGAATTTCAAGAACCATTTTGAGTGTGATCATTACTATGATTCCTACTTGTTTGGTTAGAGTATCCAAATAAAAATGAAAAGAGTGGAGGGAGTGAAAAAGAGAGCACGACGCGTTTGCATTTAGCCATGCCATTAATAGTAGGAGATGAAGAAGAAGATGATGATGGGATGAGTTAATGAGAGAGGTGGAATGTTGCAGCAAGAATGATAAGAATGCATTAACAAGAGTTCCAAATGACGTGGTTCGATGGTCATTGTTGACACAAGTGTTATTGAAGAAGAGTGATATTATTGGCAGAGGTTGGAGCATTCCTCAAGTTTCGATTCTGAGGTCATTTGCAGAATCTGAGTATTGTTCTGAGGGGCTTCAAGCTCTGAAGTATATAGCACTTTGTTTGGATGTTGCAACGAGAGATTGGTGTGGCTGTGACTTTTTTGTCTCCTAATGTCATTGCCCTGAATGGCTTAGAGCCATTGCTGTGGACTCAGTATCTCTAGCACTCTTTGTTTTTTGGGACTGATATGGTCTTTTGATAACCCCTCAAGCCAGGGATGACTTGACTTCTTGTTGACGGTAAGGACAAGTATATAAGTAGAAATAAATAAATAAATATTATGTGAATACTTATGTTTAGAAAAAAAAACAGTGACAAACGACGGGACTGACTTGACTTGACTTGTTGACAACAAAGGCATGAATGATAAAGGGATGGCCTTCCAATTTCAATTCAATGCATTTTCATTGCAACATGGCACCATCGACCCGCGAGCTTCCCATAACCAAGAGTTAAATATGTGAGAGAGGCATTCGTTGATTTCTGAATCTGAACAACTTGTTTGAAGAGAAAGCAACTCTGCAAATTCTGAAGCCGCCATTTCTTAGACCTTAGCTTGTGAGCTAATTCTTTATTCGGTTCCCTCCCTCCACATCGATCCAGGTTATTTCTTCTCTTTTACTTGCTTTATCCCCTGGATCCATTATCCATCTACTATTTTCCCGCATTTTTCAAAAGCTTTGCTGTTTTCTTCTCCTAGTGCTGTTGATCCAATCTGCTCCTTAGCAGCCTTATTGTCGTAGATCAAATAAAAACATTTGAATTTTTGTATACTTCATGCCTGTTTAGATTAGCTTTTAGAGAATAGATTTTAAAAAGAATATATTTTAGAGATTAGATTTTAGAAAGAATAGATTTTAAAAAAAAATAATTTTAAAAATTAGAGATATTTAGATGATTAGTAGTAGAATTACTTGTTTGTAGATAATTTATTAAAAATGACATAAATTAATATGATAATTATATAAAAAATAAATTTTATTTTTAATTTTTTATTAAAGCGATTAAAAAATAAAACATATATACACGTATTCGTTTATTTTGTTAATACTGTGAATTTACTATATGAAAAAAGATGATGCGGAGATGAAAAGAAGTAACAGAATAAAACAGTGCTCAGATGGATCACGTGGTGGGGGTACTACTACGAGAGGGAGATGGCATATATGGTTTTTTTTTTTTTTTTTTTTTCTATTTTTGTGCTGTGATTGGAATCTGTGAGTGACTATAAAAGCTGCAGGGTGGACAATTATTTCAAGCTATAGTTTAAGGACTTCAAATCACGTGGTGGCGGGGGTACTACTACGAGAGGGAAAGGACATAGATGGGTTTTTTCTATTTTTGTGCTAGAATCTGTGAGTGACTATAAAAGCTGCAAGGCGGGTAATTATTTCAAATCATAGTTTAAGGATTTCAAATCATGATTTGAGTCTTTGGAAAAAAATTATTGTTTAGCTAAAATATGACATAATCATAATTTTAATTTAGAATTTATTTTTAAACTTACATGCCAAACACGACTATTGACTAAGGGTCTTCATTTATTATATTCAATTTTTTAATGCAGTAAACGGGTGATTTATTTATTTTATTATAAAAGCAAAGTGCTTGTTCTTTCCTTAACCTTAATCACTCCCGATTTCGTTGTTATGCATGAAGGAATCACACGTAACTCTTAAGACTAGACAGCTGCAAAGAAATGATCCAAATGGATGAGGGTTTTAAGTAGCGCAGTTGGAAATATGGTATATCCGGTCATCTAGATTCACCCATCTAATATCCGATCTGGTACAAGAAAAACTTAGATAAATAAGATTGAGCTGAACCAGTATACCATAGATTGAGCTTATGTTAACTAGACAAGATTAATTAGACTATAAACTCGGTCTAATCTAATTCAGTCTGTCTAATCCAATGGATGTATTTGGTTTCGGCTTGAAATAACTAGTTCAAAGAATATATCATATTAGACTATAGGCTAATATTATACCCGCCAGTCTTGGTGCAGCGCTAGATTCAAGATAAAAAAAGGATGAGGTTTGCTTCAATTCTTTATAAAATGACTTTTTAACTCTTATCTAAAAATATATAATTATTATAAAGTTACTAAGTTGTATATATTTGTATATATTATGTTGGATGTCATAGAAGATGTCACATCATCCTCATTAATTTGATGCGTCATTTTCTGTCAATAATTTAATAATAAAAATTAATGGTAAAGGGTTTAATGTCATAAATTAAAATGTCAATATGTTAAATTTATCGTTCACAATTGTTTTTGGCATTTTATTCGTTTGAAGATAAGAACTCGTGGGTTTGATTTTGGAAGCCGTAACCATCATCAACGTGGTAATAAATACTCAACGCCGTTATGAAAATTAAAAGCTATATAGAAATATAATTATTTTCTGCGCCATCCTACAAAAAACCTACTTGACTTTTAATAAAATTTTTGTTGCTCAGTCCTGCGAATCTTATCCTCTCACGCGTTTTCCTGATAATTAAAAACTGGTTATTGATTTTTTCCCCAACAAATTACCTTGCTAATATTTTTTTTTATTGGCAAGTAACTATGTTCTAGCACTTATTAATATTTTAGTAGGAGTAACACGTAAGTGCACGCTGATTTATTAACTTCAACTTGGTGGGACCAGCCTCGGAATTATCAACCCCTGCATTCACATTTCCACGTCTAAGACCAGCTTTCAGCCTTCTACTCCCGTTTTCCTTTGATAAATTCATAATCATAACAAATATAATAATTATCATCCAATAATATATTTTTATTAATGGGAAGTAAATAAGAGAAAAGTTTTTGTAATGGATATGTCTGGAGAACTTGTTTGAAGAGGAGGAAGTCTGCAAAGCTTGAAGCTGACATTCTTGAGACCTTGTGAGCTATTTCTTTTGCTTCCCACCAAATCCACCATGTTAATACTATCCATTAATTATTTTCTTTTTCTCTTCCACTTGCTTCATCAGATTCATATATACTGTTTTGCTTGCTCTTTAATTTCTATCGCATTAGTTTCAGGTTGCTGAAGGTTGAAGCTAGAAATTGCTGTGACATGGATGGAACCATTGCTTTAATGCTCATAGAAGCTCTATTGATCTTATTGGCTTTATTAATTTCCAAAGCTATCAGATTCATCTCTCCTTTGCTTTATGGTAACCAACATATTGCTGTTGATGACAGGTAGCTAGCTTCTTCTAAATAACCTCACACTCTTTATTTTCTTGTTTGATTTGCTCCTTTAACCCAATAATTGTTGACGGTTTGTTTCTATCTGTAGTTTTAAAGATGATGTGATTTTAACTCAAACGGTTTCTCCTCCTTCTTCTCATATTGTTGTTTCTCCTCCTGCTACCAAGTATGATGTGTTCCTTAGCTTTAGAGGGGAAGACACTCGCCACACTTTTGCAAATTATCTTTACAACAGACTTCGTAATGCAGGCATTCACACTTTTATGGATCACCAACTCCACAAGGGAGAACAAATCTCTCCCGTTCTTTTGAGAACAATAGAGGAATCAAAAATATCTGTGATTATTTTCTCTGAGAATTATGCTTCTTCAACATGGTGTATGGATGAACTTGTTCACATATTAGAATGCAAGGAAAAATTTGGAAGGGTTGTTATACCTATTTTCTATAACGTAGATCCTTCTAACACACGCAAACAAAATGGGAGTTTTGGAAAAGGATTTGATGTATTGAAACATAGATTTAAAGACAACCACGAAAAATTGCAAAAGTGGAGAAATGCTCTAATCAAATCTGCAAGTCTCTCTGGATGGGATTCTAATAATGTCAGGTAGCTTTAAAAGTCCGCCCTTTGTTGTTGGTTTTAGGGATTCTAACAAATTATTGTAGTTTTATTTTTTCCTACCTATTAAATATGCCTTTTCTTTTGATTGACTTTTGTGCTAGACCTGAATCCAAACTTGTTGAAGATATTGTCAAAGACATTTTGAGCAAGTTGAAGTTGAAGTCATCATCTCATCTTGAAGGACTCGTTGGCATTGCTCCTCATATTTCAAAAATTGAAAAACTGCTAACTGAGGCTCGCATTGTGGGAATATGGGGTATGGGTGGTGCTGGTAAGACCACACTTGCTAAAGCTTTATTTCATGAGTTGAAACCTCAATTTGATGCTTTCTGCTTTCTTAACAATGTCAAAGAGCAATTGAAAAGAATTAGTTTGGATGAGTTACAGAAGAATTGCCTCAAAGAGTTATTAAAAGATGAGGACATTGACATCAATGACATAAAATCCACTTTTGTGAAAAGCAGGCTTCAAGGGAAAAAAATTCTTGTTATACTTGATGACGTGGACAATTCAATAATAGCTGAAGATTTAACCAAAGTGTGTGATTGGTTTGGGGAAGGAAGTAGAATTATCATCACATCAAGAAACGAGCAAGTACTTAAGAATGCTTATGCCTTTTCAAGATATCATGTTCCAAATTTGGATTGTGATGACGACTTTCATCTTTTTAGTTTGAAAGCATTCAAGCGACATGAGCCATCTAAAGGTTACATGGAGTTATCAAAATCAGTAGTGGCCTATTGTGGAGGAAACCCATTAGCCTTGGTAGTGTTGGGTTGCTTTCTCTATGGCAGAGGAAAACAAGAGTGGGAAAGTGCTTTGGAAAAATTAAACCAAGATCCGCCCAAGGACATCGTAGATGTTCTGAAGTTGAGTTTTGATGGACTTGATGACAAACAAAAGAATGTGTTTCTTGACCTACTATTTTTCACCATGGAAGGAGGAGAGTTTACTTTGAACATAATAAGACAATTATATGGGTCTTCTGTGCATATTGAGATATGTGTTCTTAGAGAGAAATCCCTCATTTCATTTATTCATAAGGATTATATTGTGATGCATGATCTTGTGAGGAAAATGGGCCTTGAAATTACCAGGCAACATTTATTCTCTAGTCCTAAAACCTCTGTTCGACTATGGAGGCACGAGGACATTTATGAGTTTTTCATCAGTGACAAGGTAAAGATTTATTCTTTTTATTATTATTTTATCTTATTTTCTCATTTTCTTAATAATATGGAGAGGGACTGGTCAACGACGAAGGAGGAACTGTCTTCTGCTTCAGGCTCATGTCCTTTACTTATAGTGCATGAGATTCGTTGGGATACTCGTTTTTCGATGTCTTGTAATTTGTCTTGTCGTTACTCTTTAGTTTGTGCTTTTTTTTATTAAAAAAAATATATGTATGCCATATGTTTTAAATGACTATTTACTTTTATAGTTATATCAAATATTTACGCATGCATGTATGCAGGTACGTATGAGTGTGTCTTCATGTTCATGATTTGTAATAAATTCATTTATTACGAAGAAAACATGAATTGTTAAGATTTTTTAATGAAATGAACAATAGCATTATTAATTGTTTTCCCCTTGATTTTATATTATTAGGAGATTGAGGCAATTCGATGCATGTCATTGGACTCGAGCAAGATAAAAAAGATTACATGGCGGGCAAGTAATTTTCGAAAGATGCATAATTTAGTATTCTTTAAAATTTACAAGTCTGATTGGAGAAAGCCTTCGAAGTTGAATATTTGTGAAGATTTGGATTATCTTCCAGAAGAACTAAGGTTTTTTAGATGGGAAGAATATCCATTACCACATGTGCCATTACATTTCTGTGCCGAGAATCTTATCATACTTGAAATGCCTAATAGTAATCTCCGACAACTTTGGAATGGATATCAGGTACGTATCATGTATCTTATGTCATAATTTCTTTCTTGGGGTGATTCTAAGATCTTACATCAAACTTTGACCAAATAATTCACAATGCAAATGTTTGCTTCCTTAATTTTCAGCATTTTCCAAATCTAAAGGAAATACTTCTATCGGATTCAAAATATCTCACTGCACTCCCAGATCTCTCTTGTGCCCCTAAGATTGAATTAGTATCAGTTAGTAATTGTGCGAATTTGGCTCAAATTCATTCTTCAATTGTGCTGGGAAAGAATGTCCAATTATGTATAAAGGATAGTGGGGCAGTGCAGACAAACATTGGGGGAACTATTAAAGGAACAAATTCAGGGTTAATGTTTGTGTACAATTATTTGGATATTCACAAGTTGTCATTGAATAAAGTCACAATGAAGCTCTTCGTATGTGGCAAGATCATGTCTGGTGTTCGATTTAAACATGTAGTAATGCCATTGGCAGAGATATCAGAACTGAGTTTTGGGATACAAAATTTGGCATCTTTACTTCCATTTATTAGGAAACTTCATTGGTTAGAGAGTCCAATCGAGTTTGGGAATGATTTCAAGCGACATTATAGCTATGATCCTTCTTACGCTTACCGTCATCATCGTTTGGGCCCTGACTTCAGACTTGCTATGATGGTGAGGGGTGATAAAGGAGAAATGATTAAGGATAATACAAAAGAGATGACTAATGATCATCAAGCTGCGGCGGGGACGACATTAATGGAAGATGAAGAAGAAGAGGAGGAAGATGAAGAGTTAATGGAATATTGTGGTAATAACAGTGTTATATTAACAAGAGTTCCCAACTGCAGCATTCGCTGGTCATTATTGAGGCATTTGACATTAAACAAGAGTGATATTATTGGGATAAATGCAGGTTGCAGCAATATTGCTCAAGTTTCTTCAATCCTAAAATCCCTTGTTGCACTCTCTCATCATGATTCTTGCAAAAGGATTCGGCCTCACTTGGATGTAAAACTCTCTTTGGACATTCCAGCATACGCTTTACGTGATTATGGTTTCTATATCCATTATAACGTGGACATTAATAAACAACGTACCTCTCCATATTTATTTGGTAGTCTTTGGTTTAACTGTTATGTTAATAATTATAGGTCTCTTGATCATAATTATGACTTCAAGGTTGAGTACGAAGACTGGTCGTGATTTTATTAATATATTTTTGTAGATCTGGATTCTCTTCTTGAAGAATTGAAGTTTCTCTGTTGGGTTGATTGTTTTCTTCCATACTTGCCATTAAGTGATTTTTCCCTATAAGTGAGAACGATTTTATATCATAAAGTGCAAAAACATTTATTTCAAGTGTTTCCAAACAAACACTAATCTTGTTCATCTTTATAAATTAATTATGAAGTTATAACATATAAAGACTGCAGAATGTATTTTTCTGTCATCAGCGAAATTTAAGATTAAATTGTTTGGCTATTTAGCTAATGCGCATTAAACAATACTCCTTTATTTTCTAGCAATTTTAAAGTCACTATTAGGGGTGGGCATGGGAATAGATGACACCAAAATAACTCTATTCTGGTCTCATCCTGAAATAGATGCGTCTCGTGTCCCATCCCGAATATGGTCTGAGACGGGTTCGAGAGTTCTCGAACTCTTTTTGAAAAAAAAATAAACTATTAGATATTTTATGTACATCATATCTATTAATAACATATAATATGAATATAAAAAATAATAGAATAAATTAAATTCTCTTTATTATGATTACCAACTTAAAATAATAAATACCATTAATTATACTATAAATACTATTATTTTTTCAATTTTTCACTTTACCTACTAAAGTTACTGTTTCATCTGTAAATAAATAAATACATATAAAAAAGAGAAAAATATAACCATATAATAAATAATATAATATAACTAATACTATTTTCTATTTCTATTTTTTATAAAAAATAAATAAAATAAATATTTTTTATGTTTTTAAAAAAATATTCAGTATGAGATTATAATCCCAAAGGTTAGACTCGTCTCGTCTCAACTCCCATTCAAAATTATTCGGGATCAAGTTGGGACAATATGAAACAAGAAAATTTGAATAGCCCTTGTCACTACACATTAAAGAGTAACGAAAGTAATTTGATCACTTTGAGAAACAGTTTGTACAACTTTTAACATCATTCTGTTTAAGTGTTGTCGTATCAATACGCGGGGCCACTCTAATTTTTGTTAGAATTACTATAAAATTTTGAAGAAAAAATTTAATTACCAAAAAATTCAATAATAACTAAGGAACATATAATAAATTTTTTTAATGCAGATAATATACTTATGCTACTAATTTATTATTAAAACTTTTTATTAATTAAATCATTTCTTGGACACCTAATAATTCTCCTATTTTATTTTGCAAAGCCATGTGGGAGCGCTGTACAAATGAAGCTGCAAATACTCAAAACGACAATAAAGCCAGCCGCGACTCGACGTGTTGACCACAAGGACATGTTTCGTAGATGCAATCAGAATCACAAAGTCTACTATTTTTAAGATGATAGCGGAACAAAACCCATGGCAATTAGAACATGAATTTAAACTTGGTAAAGCAAACATGTGCATTGTGCATTATTTGATCATAACCACAATATACCTAGCCCATATTACCTCCATCCTAATGAGAACCCTGCTTTGGTTTCTATCTGGACCAAATTACCATACATGGTCAAGGGCCATGCGTATGGCTCTTCAATCCAAGAACAAACTCCAGTTCGTGGATGGCTCCATTCTTGCACCACTGACATCCGATCCGATGCTGCAACATGATGGTTTGTAGTTAGATAATTATTAGATGAATGCCGACTTGCAGTCTTGATACTCAATCACCAGGAAGTTGAAAATCACAACCTTGATACTCATGAGTTTTAAGATGATAGCGGAAGCCACCGGCACGAACTGCAGATGGATAGATATGTCTTAGCTTCATCCACAATTTATAACGGACACAGAATGAATGATCTTGTGAAGTGGATGGTGGAATGTTTTCGAAAGAGAGTTTCACATCCAATTGAGGTTTAATATTTCTTCTGCAATATTCATCACGACGAGAGGGATCAGCAAGTAATTTTAGAATTGAAACTTGATTATTGCTGTAACCTGCATTCCCAGTAATATCACTCTGGTTTAATGTCAGATGCGTCAATAGTGACCAGCGAGTGATGCTGTTGGGAACTAGTCTTGTTAATAATGAATCACTGTTACTACAACACTCATCATCTTCTTACTCTTCTTCTTCGACTTTCATTAATGTTGTAGTACAAGAATACTTCCCTTGTTCCTTTATTGACATCGCCACCGCCGCCAGTAGATCATTAATCATTTCTCTCTCATCCACATCTTCATCATCAACTTCCTTTAACATGGACACTAGATTATCAATCATGTCCCTTTCATCCACGTTTTCAACTTCCGTCAACATCGTCAACAGCTGTTATCAATAATGATTTCTCTTCTCAATGGCCCCACTACACCCATTTCCTCAACTTCCGTTAACATGGTCGACAGTTGAATAACCATAATCATTTCTCTACCCAACGTTGTTGTGCTACTCTTACTGTACCTTTCTTCTTCATTAATAATACTACGAATCTCCTGCGCCACCACATCCCCTTCTCTACCACCCGTCACTCTCAAACTAAAGTCAAAGAGAGAGATGACAGGATGATTATTGCGACTAAGTTCATCCCAACATATATAATGTTGCTTGAAATCATCCCCAAACTCAATCGGCGTGTCAAACCAATCAACTTTCCTAACAAATGGGAGTATAGATATCAATTCTACTATCTCTGCCAATGGGATTACTACATGTTTAAATCGAATACCATGTATGGTCTTCCCAGATGCGAAGAGCTTCATTGTCACTTTATGGAACAAAAACAAGTCAGGATCCAAACAATTGTACACAATCACTGTCCCTGAACTTGTCCCTTTGATAGCGCCACCAATGTTTATCTGCTCTTGCTCACAATGATCTACGAACAATTCCACATGCTTCTCTGGCACAGTTGAAGAATGAATTTTATCCAAATTCACACAACCCTTAAGCCGCATGCGTTCAATCTTAGGGGTATGAGAGAGATCAATTGCAGTGATATGTTCTGAATCCTTTAGATGGATTTCCTCTAGATTTGGAAAATGCTGTGAAAAGAAGCATTGTTAAATACTTATGATTAGCCAATTAGACCATGAATTTAACCATATATCAATTTAAGGATAGTAAGGGAAACATGTACTGCATGCATTATTTGATCAATGTTTGATGCAAGATGTAATTAGAATCGCCCCAATATGAAAAATGATACATACCTGATCTCCATCCCAAAGTTGTCGGATATTACTATTACACAAGTTAAGTGCAATAAGATTCTCCGCACAACCATGTAATGGCAAAGATGGTATTGGATATCCTTCCCAACTAAGACACTTTACTCCTTCCGGAAGATAAACAAAATCTTCACAAATATTCAAATTTGAAGGCTTTCCCCAATCAGACTTGTAAACTTCAAGGTATATTAAATTATGCATCTTTCGAAAATGACTAGCGCCCCATGTAATCCTTTTTATCTTGGTCGTATCCAATGACAGCCATCGAATTGCCTCAATCCCCTATCAATAGCAAATCAAGGGGAAACAATTATCTTTACCTAACAAATGACAAAAATAATGAAGAACAATTAAATATATATGCCTCTGAAAATGTCCAAATTACACCCTAATATGTAACTTTAGTTGTCTAAGTTGAGAAGGATTTTCTTATAGGAATAATCTAATTAAGGAAAATGAAACAGAGGAAAACTTCAGATAAATGTTGACACTTACCACGCCAAAGTTCTTAACGAATAAAGAACATGAAGACAAACAAATATCACTAGGAATATGACAAATAAGATGATAAAAAAAGGTAAAATAAAAATAAGTAGAAGAAATCATTACCTTGTCACAAATGAAAAAATTATAAATTTCCTCGTGCCCGCATAGTCGAACGGGGATTTTAGGACTAAATAATAACTGTTGTCTAGCAATTTCAAGGCCCATTTCCCTCACAAGATCGTGCATCGAAAACTTAATATAACCTTTGTGATCACATGAAATGAGGGATCTCTCTGTAAGAACACTTATCTCAATATGCGCTGAAGGCCAATCGAATTGTGTTATTAGATTCAAAGAAACATAAAATCTTTCCTTGAATAAGAATGCTAGGTCAAGAAACACATTCTGCTGTTCGTAATCCAGTCCATCAAAGCTCAATTTCAGAACATCAACAATGTCCTTGGGTGGATGTCGGTTTAGTTTTTCCAAATAACTTTCCCAATGTTCTTTTCCTCTGCCATAGAGAGAGCAACCCAACACTTTTAGGGCTAATGGGTTTCCTTGACAATATTCCACTACTGATTTTGATAACTCCATGTAACCTTCATATGGCTCATGATGCTTGAATGCTTTCAAACTAAAGAGATGAAAGGCATCATCAAATTCCAATTCCTGAACATGATATGTTGAAAATGCAGAAGCATTCTTAAGCACTTGCATGTCTCTTGATTTGATTATAATTCTACTTCCTTCCCCAAACCAATCATGCGCTCTGGTTAAATCTTCAGCTATTATCGAATTGTCCACATCATCAAGTATAACAAGAACTTTTTTGTGTCGAAGCCTACTTCTCACAAAAGTGGATTCTATGTCATAGATGTTAATGTCATCGTCATCTTTTAATAATTCTTTAAGGCAATTCTTCTGTAACTCATCCAAACTAATTCTTTTCAATTGCTCTTTGACATTGTCAAGAAAGGAGAAAGCATCAAATTGAGTTTCCAACTCATGAAGTAAAGCTTTAGCAAGTGTGGTCTTACCAGCACCACCCATACCCCATATTCCCACAATGCGAGCCTCAGTTAGCAGTTTTTCAATATTTGCAATATGAGGAGCAATGCCAACGAATCCTTCAGAATGAGATGATGACTTATACTTCAACTTCAACTTGCTCAAAATGTCTTTCACAATCTCTTCAACAAGTTTGGATTCAGGTCTAGCACAAAAGTCAATCAAAATAAAAGGCATATTTAATAGGTAGGATAGAAAATAAAAATATATAAGTACAAATTAAATAAATGGTCAAAACCAACAACAAAGGGAACATTTTTTTAAGCTAGCTACCTGGTGACATTGGAATCCCATCCAGAGAGACTTGCAGACTGGATTAAAGCATTTCTCCAGTCTTTCAATTTTCCTTGGTTGTCATTAAATGATCTTTGCTTCAATACATCAAATCCTGTTCCAAAAGTCCCATTTTGTTTGCGTATGTTTGAAGGATTTACCTTATAGAAAATAGGTATCACAACCCTTCCATAATCTTCCTTGCATTTTAATATGTGAACAAGTTCATCCATACACCATGTTGAAGAAGCATAATTCTCAGAGAAAATAATCACTGGTATTTCTGATTCCTCTATTGTTGTCAACAGAGCTTGTGAGATCTCTTCTCCTTTGCGGAGTTTGTCATCCATAAAAGTGTGAATGCCTGCATTACGAAGTCCGTTGTAAAGATAGCTTGCAAAAGTGTGGCGAGTATCTTCTCCTATAAAACTAAGGAATACATCATACTTGGTAGCAGGAGGAGCAACAATAATATGAGAAGGAGGAGGAGAAACCATTTGAGTTAAAATCAGATCATCTTGAGAACTACAGATAGAAACAAACAGTCAACAAATTAATAATGGGTTATATAAAGGAGAAAAAGGAACAACAAAATAAAGAATGTGAGGTTATTTTGAGGAAGCTAGCTACCTATCATCAACCGCAACATGTTGGTTACCATAAAGCCAGTGAGAGATGAATCTGATAGCTACAGAAATTGATACTCCAAATAGGATCAATAAAGCTTCTAAGATCATTAAAGTAGTGTTTACATCCATGGGATAGCAATTTCTAGCTTCAACCATCAGCAACCTGAAAAAGCAAGCAAAAGTTGATGTTTCAGATTAAAAGTTAAAATTGGTTTGTTTCTTAATGCTGAAAATATTAAAAAAAAAAAACTATTGTTTTACGCCATAGAGATGCATGCCAATGTTCACCTTGTTAAGAATGGTGCCATAGAAAACCCTGGAAATTCTGGGAAAAATACTTGCAAAACAGTATATCAATGGGATGAAGTAAGTAGAAGCTGAGAAAAAAAAAAGGAATTAATGGGTAGGATTAACCTGGTGGATGTGGTGGGAGGCAAAAGAAGTACGAGTAGTTCACAAGCTCTCGAAAATGTCAGCTTCGAACTCTGCAGACTTCCTCCTATTCAAACTAGTTCTTCAGACGTATCCATTACAAAAACTTTTCTCGTATTTATTTTCCCATTAATAAAAATATGTTGTTGAAGGCAGAAGGATAATTATTATATTTGTTATGATTATGAATTTATTTAAAACAATAGGGAGTAGTTGGGGAACAAAGTAGGTACTGGCATTTCTCACTTCATCTATTCTTTTTCCTTTTCTTTTCTTCTTTCTTGTTTGTTTTTTTTTTCTTCCGTTTCAATTCACGACAAAATCAAAGCATCTTAAGTAACGATAATTATATATTCGTTTTTTTTAATTTTTTAAAATACTTAATTTTGTTCCAAGTTCGGCAAATATAAGAGATCATTGCAAGACAAATTATTTTCATTTGTAACCGAATAAAAATCAAACCCATATAAATTTGTAACCACATATATTACCACATATTAGAATTGTTTTTATAACCTTTGAGCCATTCACCATCTGGCTTTTTTATTTATCCTATTACCGGGTTATTTGAACAACTGACTAATTTGGGTAAAGGCTTCATGATGGGCTATGGGATAATGACTAATTAAGATCTCTTGATATTTCATATATTTAGTTTTATTAGAGAAGATTTAGAAATATTTTATTTTGATTTTGATCTATTTTGTTTGTATTGTATCATTAATTGCTATCTTTTTGCTTAACTTTAGGATTTCGAGAATATTCTCATTTAATTCATAAGGTTAGAGTTAAGGTTATAATAACTCTCAACATATCTTATTTTGTAAACACCTTACGATTTCCCTCTATTCACATGATCATATAATTTCTTCCATCCTTCTTGCTATATATTTTCCCTACTCTCTTATCTCTATATCTCTCTTCCCCTCTCTCTATTCTCCTTTTCCCTTTTAACAAGGTGGGAACTGAACCTAAGTTCTCCCACATTATGATGTAATTAGTCCACCTTAGGTACCACATAGTCGATTGTTATCAGAATATGAAATGTAAATTTTAAAGTAAGGGGATAGATAAATCAAACCGACAGCGTAAGTGAAAGATGAAAGAGCCAGTTCAATTAAAAAGACTTAACATATATAGTATGTACAGAAAAGGATATGAAACCGCAAAATATGGTTTTTGAGGATTATACAACATACATACATACATACATACATACATACATACATACATACATACATACATACATACATACATACATACATACATACATACATACATACATACATACATACATACATACATACATACGTACGTACGTACGTACGTACGTACGTACGTACAGTACAGTATAGTATGTATATTTGTTAGATCTCACATATTTAAGTTCATTAGATCTACAGGTGAAAGTACATAACCATAAGGTCGTTGCAGAAATTCTTTCAGAAGAAGAAAACCCGGCAAGATTTTTGCAGATTTTTTTCTGTGAAAATTTCCTCAAAAAAAAATAGTGTATGTAGGAACCTGGATGTGAAGGGGAAGATAGTTCATAAAGTTCGCAAAAGTGTCAGCTTTAGGATCTGCAGATGACTTTCTCCTCTTCAAACAAATCCACGGTTGGCTCCCAACCTGCAGAGTTTATACCCACACACACGAAAATAGTGGTTGACGATTCCAAAGGCTGGTCCCACCAAGTTGAAGTTAATAAATCAGTGTACATTTCTGTTTATTTTACTCCTACTAGGATATTAATAATAAGTGCTAGTTTATAGTTACTTGCCAATAAAAAAATATTGGTTAGGTAATATGTTAGGGGAAAAAATAAATAACAGTTTTTGATTAGACTAAATGCGCAATTTTCCCCTGAAGTTTTCGGGGAGTTGCTGGGGAACTGCGCATTAAATCTTTTAATTTATAAAGAAAACGCATGAGAGGATAGATTTGCAAGTTGGAGCAACAAAAAATTAATATAATTCAAGTAGGTTTTTAATTTCTAGGATGGCACCGCAAATCAAGCAAAACAATTTTTATTCTTCAAAAGAATGAAATGCCGAAAAAGATGAAGGGGCCTCTCCTATTTTTTTTATCAAAGGAATTTCCTTGCGTTAAAAAGTTTGCTTATTTAACTTTCGTCTTAATGAAATTAATTAGTTTCAATACAACATGTCACATAATTTTCTTTTGATGGAATAATGAGGAAATACTTCTTTTTTTTTTCATCATCAACAAAAGAATTTCTTATTTTTTTAAAAAAAAATATATAGCTTTCCTTTTCATTTGAAAAATTACACAATTCTTTCTCAAAATGATGACCAAAGTATTAAAAAGGTTTATCTTTTGTTGAATTTATACAAAACTTCCCGATTATTATATAGAGAGGTTTCTTTTAATAAATAAAGTGACGTGTCTGGTTTGTCATGGGCATGAAAATGTCAATACAGTGCCTGATAATTCTAGGAGATGCTCCCTCCAAGGTTGAAAATGTTAATTTTCCGACCAAACAAAAAAGATTGAAAAAGATGTTACTTAGTAAGGACAGCAACCTGGTTTTAATTACAATAAAGAAAACGTGTGACATGATAGATTCTCATGATTCGAAATAAAAAAGAAATGATTGGAAATTGGCAAGTTTTGAAATTATTAAATGACGGTGCAATTAATATTAGCTTATATCACATCAAGAAGAACAGCGCCACCACAAAAATAGAGCAACCCGAAATTGGCAAAAATTACTCAAATCATAGGGGGTAGACTTCAATCACACAGCGGTGGCTCAAAGACTCGACTTTCACTGATTTTCCACTGCTTCTTCTGCTTGTAGCATATAAAAACAACAAAAGATGGATACTTCAGGCGATGGGTCAACTCTAATGGTGACGACACAACAGAGTCTGATCACGCGGCACCGATGGCATGAACTTACTTCCCTTGCCGCTCATCAGCCGCCTCCCTTTCCTCTGCTGCCGCTGCACAATCTGCAGAAGAAATGACGAATGCGTACGACGACCAGATGGAAAGAAAAATAAGGAGGGGTATACTGGTAATTTCGCCTGGCAGAAAAAGAAAAGTAAACCTTTGCTACTGCAATCACCAGGTTTCGAATACGAGATCTCAAAACTTCCCTAACCATAACCCTTTAACATTTTCTACAACAAATATACCTGTAACCCTTAATAAATTGATTTATTAAAATAAAAATCCTAGGCCATAACACTAATAATAAAAGTATTTCTGGAAATAACTATCCAAATACTCATTTATTCAAAACCATTTTTTTTTCATAAATTCTTCTCCATAAGCCTTTTTCTAAAAGTTATTCAAAAAAAATTTCATAAATTTTTTTTAAAATTTTTATCTAAACGGACCCTAAATCTATAATAGTTATTCCACTTGAAAACTAAACCCACTCCCGTAAATTATATTTCTTTCATTAATCAAGGTGTCATTGACATTTTTGGACTTTTCTAACAAATTTAATAATATAGTACATTTTTTTAAGATGTATGAAAATTTTCAAAACTCTTTAAAATAAGGATATGCCAGATAGATATAGGAGGGAGTACTAATAAAATCGTTCATTTTATATTATTACCTCTGATCTTAATTATAATAATTAAATAAAAAGTTTATTTTAATGCTAAATATAATATTTAAATATATTTTATTTTCTAAAATTATAATTTTTTTTAAAATATCTCTACATAATTACATATATTGAAAGGTTTCTATAAAATTAGTTCATATGCACATTATTAAAAATATGTTTTAGAAAAATTAACATATAATTATTACAAATAATTAATTTGATTATTTTTTAATCTATCAAATTAATTAGGTAGATATTATATTAAGCATTTTATTTTATTAGGATAAGTTATATCTTTGGGACGAAAATCATTATAGGCGAAATTCAAACAAGAATCTAGTTTCAAAAAGTATTTTAAAAAACATTACTGTGATACACAAATAAGTGGTGGGCCCTCCAGAGCCAATGTTCATTCAAAATATTTTGTAAGTAGCATTCATAATCTTAAAATAATTTATACTTTATTTATTATCTTAAAATAGTTTTTTAAATAGTATCTAATATATCAAAGTACTTTTTGTGTAAAATTTACCTTTAAAATAGTTTTATGAGTAGCAATAAGCACTTTAAAATTATAATATTAAATAGTATTAAAAAATTATTTTATGATATAGAGTGTTATTGAAAAAAAAATTTAAGGCTAGACAAATTATAAATTTAGTTTAAAATATTTAATACTCCTTCTAATATTTAATATAAGATTTATTTAACTAATTTAAATAAATTAAAAAATAGTTAAGTTAGTTATTTATAATATTTATGTATTGCAACTAAGAACTACCTCTTTTTGAAAATCTTTAATATATATGCAATTATATAGAAATATTTTAGGGGGAAGATTATAAATTTAAAAAATAAAATAGATTAGGGTATTATAGATAGTACTAATTAGAAAATGTTTGGATGCACCTTAAGTAACTCTTAAAAATATATAGCTAAAACTAACAAGTTTATTTACTTTTTAATTCAAAAGAAAAATATTAATAACTTGATATTACACGCGGTACAAATCCACGAGTTCTCCCTTATAAAAGGATCTTCTATATCACTAGGCTATAAACTCTTTGAGAAAGAATGATGGAAAATTTAACACTCTTTGTAATATAAAACTTGTATCTATCCTACGCTTTTTTTAAGAAATAAATATTCATGTCATTTACTTTTTTATTTCTCCAAAGGTTTGGCCTAACTTTTTTTAAAGCTGTTCAGAACGTACGACGAAGTTTGCATTGCAACTTCCAACACCGCAACAGGGACACAAGAGCTTCCCAGGAAGAGGAATAAAAGACACTGAAACAATACATAAATATGAGTGAGCCATTTGTTGATCTCAGAATCCGAAGAGCTTGTTTGAAGAGAAAGCAAGTCTGCAAATCCTGCAGCTTCCATTTTTGAGAACTTGGCTCCTCAGCTATTTCTTTCGATTCCCTCCTCATCGATCCAGGTTATTTCTGCAAAACAAGATTTCCTGTTTTCTTCTCCAAGTGCTAGCTGTTGTTTCAATCTCCTCCTTAGCTAGTTTACTGTCGTACATCTAGTAACACTTAAAACATTTGAAATTTTTTATACTTTTAACTTCTGAAAAACAAGGTCCCATAACCTTCAAAGATATGGGTGGGGCTATTAACTAAACTCGTAATTTATTTTGACTTGTTTGAAGTCTGCAGATCCCTAAGCTGACATTTTTGGGATCTTTGTGAACGATCTTCCCTTCACATATATCCAGGTTCATACTTTCATTCTTCTCTTTTCTTCCACTTGCTTCCCTCCATCCATTTCCCGTTTTGCTTGCATTTTTTATCTGATTTTTCATGGTTTTTTCACGCAAAAAATTCTGCAAAATCTTGCTGGATTTTCTTCTTCTGAAAATATTATGCAACGACCTTATATATGGTTATATACTATCAATCGTAGATGTAATGAAACTTATAAACACGAGAGATTTGAAAAGTATATATACTATGTGTATGTAAGTTGTATAATCTTCAAAAACTATGGCATTGTTAGATCTTTTTACTGGTTAAGGTTCATCCATATCCTGAAGGCTTCTTTTCAAATGCTGCAGCATCTTTAAAGTATTTCCTAGTTTATTGTTTTGAGAAGCCAAGTAAAAGTGCCTATTGAGGCATTGTTTTGGTTAGGGGCTTTTTGAGTGAAGGGGAGAGGTAAATATTTTTTATTGAGAAAAATAGAGGTGGAGGAAGGTTTAAAAGTTTGTCCCCTCCCTCCAGCCCTCCAAAATTGAAATTTTTACAAGGGTGAAATTTTTTTATTTTAATGAAGATAAAAATATTCATAATATCTTTTTATTATTATTTTAGTATTACTCCTCTCACTTAAAACTATTTTGCTATTGAACACGTACTGTTTTTTTTTTTTTTTTGCGTTGTAAAATAATTATGTTAGATATATATTTTAGATTATTTATCTAGATTAAAAATATTTTTCCTATGTAAGTTTATATATAATTAATATAAAATATATATTTTAAAATAAACATATTGGCAAAAAATAGTAATTATATATTATAAATATATTTATATGTCTTATAATACATAATATTAACATTTTATCATATTTTTTAATTTCTTAATTTTATAAGATATTAAAAAAAACATATTGAAATTAATGAGATAATATGTTAAAATTAATAGAATCATGTTTTGAAGTGTATATAAAAATATTTTTACCATATATAAATTATATAATAAGTTTTCTAATATTTATTTTTTAAAAAATAATAATTCTGATATATATATTATAAAATAATATGAAAGAAAATCTAAATAAACAAATAAAGATATATTTTTTGATTACTAATTAGTTTCTATCCACTCCCCTTCCAAACTAAATAAAAAATCACCCCTTCTCTATCTTATCTTTCAACTAAAAAAATGTATAACCCTACCTACCCTCCCCTCCTTAGCGTTTTTTAAAATAAAAAATAGAAAACTTGTTTGGTAATTAATTTTTGGGTAAGTGTTTTGAAAATAAACAATAGTAATATGTTTTAAAATATAAAAAAATGAAAAAAAAACAACTTTTAACTGTTTTATTACTTTTAGTTGTGTGGAATTGGGAAAAAAACAAAAAACTCGTTAACGATCATTTGGTAAATAATTCAAACCAAAATAACTTTATCTCCATGACTCTTCTCAATCCATACTTCCTTGTTTCAATTGTTTATTAGCAAACAAGTCACGAGCCGCTGTTGTGATCAGCCGTTGACAATGTATGTAGACGTCATCCGTCTGACTTACTTCAGGGAACCTTCATGTACCTAACTTTATTTATTTTGAGACTTTGATAAAATAACCCCATTTAAATTTTAAATATGTTATTTTTGTTAGTAGAAAATTATTTTTATATTATTATTAGTCATGCTATTCAGATTTTCTTATTAAATTAGTTTATCAATATAATAAGATATTTAATAATTATAAAAAAATAGGTTAATCAAACAATCATTTTCTTTCTTTGTTTTTCGAAGTTGATTTTAAGGAGAATTGGTTCAATTAATTTTTCATATTTTCTTTGTTCTAAAATATTATTTTTTTTTAGAACAATCATCCATAGATGTTTTTTTCCCTTTTCAAACATTTTTCCCAAAAAGTATCTTGATAAATCTACTCTATATATGATATGCCGAACATAAAAATTTAAGACAAAACCAAAAAATAATCTATATTTAATTTGATGGATTTCACATCCTTTTCTGTACTTTTATGTCGAAATACAATTCAATTGGCGACAGCCTTTTCCTCTTTCAAGCTGTTGTTTCTTTCGTCTATTCCCTTACTTTAAAAATTGCATTTCATGTTCAGATAACAATCTAATATGGAGTACATGTTTAATATACCACATACTTAATTAATTTAATTAAATAAAAGAAGTTAATTAAATTAATTAATATATTATTTTTTTTAAAATACCTTAACTATTAGTTGAGTTAGTTAATATATTATATTTTTTCTAAAATATTTTAATTATATTCTTTAATTTCTTTTCTCCCTCTCTTATTTAATTATTGTTAAAGAGTATAGGTAATTTAAAAACAATAAATAAATATAAGAAATACAGTTATATTTAAGATCAAAATTAATTTATCAATATCCTATATTAATTATTGGACAAGTAATATGTATGTATATAAATAAGTTGTTACAAATTTGTATGCGTTAGAACTTGTTTGAAGAGGAGGAAGTTTGCAAAGCTCGAAGCTTCGAAGCTGACATTTTTAAGACCTTGTCAGCTATTTCTTTCCCTTGGCACCATATCCACCAGGTCAATAATAGCCATTAATTCTTTTATTTTTCTCTTCCACTTGCTTCATCCTATTGATATACTGTTTTGCAAGCACTTTCCAAGAATTTTCAGGGTTTTCTTCTCACTGGACAAATTCTGCAAAAAAATTTGTTAATTTCTTCTTTCTTCTGGCATTAGATCTCGCCCCTATCTACGTTATTGGCGTAGATCTTATCAACTTTTGCTTGCTCTTTCTATCGACTTAGTTTCAGGTTGCTGAAGGTTGAAGCTAGAAATTGCTATCACATGGATGTAAACACTACTTTAATGCTCTTAGAAGCTTTATTGATCCTATTTGGAGTATCAATTTCTGTAGCTATCAGATTCATCTCTCATTCGCTTAATGGTAACCAACCTGTTGCTGTTGATGATAGGTAGCTAGCTTCTTCTAATTAACCTCACATTCTTTAATTATTTTCTTGTTTGATTTAATTTGCTCCTATATATAACCCAATATTAATTTGTTGACGGTTTTTTTTTTCTATCTGTAGTTCTCAAGATGATCTTATTTTAACTCAAACGGTATCTCCTCCTGCTACCAAGTATGATGTGTTCCTTAGCTTTAGAGGAGAGGACACTCGCTACACTTTCGCAAGATATCTTTACAACGGACTTCGTGATGCAGGCATTCGCACTTTTATGGACGACGAACTCCACAAAGGAGAAGAGATCTCAGAAGTTCTCTTGAGAACAATAGCAGAATCAAAAATATCTGTGATTATTTTCTCTGAGAATTATGCTTCTTCAACATGGTGTATGGATGAACTTGTTCACATATTAAAATGCATGGAAGATTATGGAAGGGTTGTGATACCTATTTTCTATAAGGTAAATCCTTCAAACATACGCAAACAAAAAGGGAGTTTTGGAACAAGATTTGATGTATTGAAGCAAAGATCATTTAATGTTAACCAAGGAAAATTGAAAAACTGGAGAAATGCTTTAATCCAATCTGCAAGTCTCTCTGGATGGGATTCCAATGTCACCAGGTAGCTAGCTTAAAAAAATGTTCCCTTTGTTGTTAGTTTTGTTCATTTATTTAATTTGTACTTATATATTTTTATTTTCTATTCTACCTATTAAAATATGCCTTTTATTTTGATTGACTTTGGTGCTAGACCTGAACCCGAACTTGTTGAAGAGATTGTCAAAGACATTTTGAGCAAGTTGAAGTATAAGTCATCATCTCATCTTGAAGAAGGACTAGTTGGCATTGCTCCCCATATTGAAAATGTTGAAAAACTTCTAAGAGAGGATCGCATTGTGGGAATATGGGGTATGGGTGGTGCTGGTAAGACCACTCTCGCTAAAGATTTATTTCATGAGTTGAAATCTCAATTTGACACTTTCTCCTTTATTGAAAATGTCGAAGAGAAATTAAAAAAAGATAGCTTGGATGAGATACAGAAAAATTGCCTCAAAGAGTTATTAAAAGATGGGGACATTAGCATATATGACATGACAAACGATTCTGTGAAAAGTAGGCTTCGATGCAAAAAAGTTCTTCTCATACTTGATGATGTGGACAAATTAATAACAGCCAAAGATTTAACCACAATGTGTAATTGGTTTGGGGAAGGAAGTAGAATTATCATCACATCAAGAAACGAGCAAGTGCTTAAGAATGCGTCTACATTTTCAACATATCATGTTCCGAATTTGGATTTGGATGATGCCTTTCTTCTCTTCTGTTTGAATGCATTCCAGCAAAATGAGCCTTCTGAAGGTTTCATGGAGTTATCAAAATCAATAGTGGAATATTGTGAAGGAAATCCATTAGCCCTAAAAGTTTTGGGCTGCTCTCTGTATGGCAGAGGAAAACAAGAGTGGGAAAGTTTTTTGGAAAAACTAGAACAAGCTCCACATAATGGCATTGTTGATGTTCTGAAGTTGAGTTTTGATGGACTTGATGAGAACCAGCAGAGTATGTTTCTGGACTTAGCATTCCTAATCAAGCAAAGAGTTCGCATTTCTTTGAACGCCATAAGACAATTATATGGCTCTCCTGGGCATTATGACGTAAATGTTCTGAGAGAGAAATCACTCATTTCATTTGATCGTTATGGTTGTATTGTGATGCACAGTCTTGTGAGGAAAATGGGCCTTGAAATTAATAGGCAATCGTTATTCCCTGGTCGTAAAAACTCTGTTGTTCGACTGTGGAGGCATGAGGACATTTATCGTTATTTCAACCGTGCTGAGGTAATGATTTATTCTGTTAATTATTATTATTGTTAATATTTTATGTTATTTTCTTTATCATCTTAATTGTCAAATTTCCTAGCGATATCTATTTGTCAAGTTCTTTTGTTTTATTTTCTTTAATTAGATTATTCCTATCAGAAAATCTTTCTTCATTTAAATGTAGGACTATTGCGATGTGTTATTTTATAATTTTCACTAGTGATAGATGAAATGATTTACAAGATTGATTTTTCTCTTACGTATTAGTGTGGTGTAGTCTGTAGTTCATGCTTCTTCCTTTTCTTTTATAAAATTTATGTACGCCAAGTGTTTTAAACGAATATTTGCTTTTATAGTTATATTAAATATCTGCACATGCATGTATACCGGTATACGTATTCGTGTTTATGACTTTTGCGAAATTCATTTCTTATGAAGAAAATATGAATTGTAAGAATTCATGAATACAATGCACAATAGTGTTATCAATTTGGGTATTTCTAAAATAAGATGTATGTAATAGTTCTACGGTTGTTTTTTAAGAAAAAAAAATCATTTCTTTGATAAAAAATGGTTGGGGCAGAGCCTTTCTGTTGGGTGTATTAATTTCCTTAAATTCTGAAATATTCATCTTTTTAAGCTTTGAGATAGAATAAAATATGAAAGCGAGGCTATAACGCGGTCTACATGGTTCCAGGCTTCGTACTCTTTTTAGTAGGGCATGAGATTTGTAGCAATACTCGTTTTTCATTGCCTTGTCGTTTGTCTTTAGTTGATTTTTTTTTATTAAAAATTTATGTATGACAAGTATCATTAGATATATGCTTTTCATAGTTATATTAAATATCTGGGCATGCATGAATATGCAGGTATACCTATTGGTGTGTCTGCATGTTTATGATATTTGAGAATATCATTTACTATGAGGGAAACATGAATTGTAGGAATTTGTAAATAAAATGCACAATAACGTTATTAATTTGGATATTTCTAAAAGCAGATGTATTCAAGTGTTGTACAGTATTTTTGGTCATTTTTAAGTAATGATAATTGTTTTCTCTTGATTTGTTATTACAAGGCGGCAATTGAGGTTGTTCGATGCATGTCATTGGACGTGAGCAAGATGAAAGAAATTACATGGAGGGCTAGTGATCTTCGAAAGATGTATAATTTAATATATCTTAAAGTTTACAAGTCTGATAGGAGAAATCATCTAAATTTGAATCTTGCTAGACGTTTGGATTATCTGGCTAAAGAACTAAGGTATCTTATTTGGGAAGAATATCCACTACCAAATGTTCCATTGCGTTTCTGTGCCAAGAATCTTGTGAAACTTAGTATGCCTAATAGTAATATCCGACAACTTGGGAATGGAAGTGAGGTACGTATCATATTTCTTATGTCATAATGTTTTTCTTGAGACGAGACTTCTAAGATATTGCATCAAACATTGACCATAAATCATTTACAATGCAGATAGACGTTTGGTTAGTTACCTTTAAATTGATGGTTAGAAAGAATAGTAGTTATACTTTTTTTCCCTGGAATCCTATTCATCTTGTAATTGCCATTGGTTATTGTTGGTGAAATTTGCAAAATAATAAAGTTTATAGTTCGAGTAGTGTTTGAGGATACTATCCTTAAGAGATATTCCGCGACTCCTCCTCAAATTAAGAAGCAGCTCTCTCTATGATTAAGCGAATTCTTCCTATAAAAATATAGGGCAATATAACTGGTGGAAGATAAAGTAATTTCATAAGATTGGTGTATCATTCTCTTTTTTATTCTCTATTTTTCTACATACTTCTTCATCAAGAAGCCCTTTTTATAGACTATAGAAGGCCACGAGATATGTTTTTTAGATATATGTCCCTTAGATTCAAGAGTTATATTAGAAAGATTCTTCTTTTTTCAACACACCCTTTCACAACCAAGAGTTATGTCACAAAAATATTTCTTTCTTTAACACACCCTTTCACAATATTTAAAATATTTTCAACAGTTATATTGTCTAATCTATTTAACATTGCTTCTTCTTTTTTTCAGCATTTTCCAAATCTAGAGGAAATCCATCTATGCCGTTCAAAAGATGTCATTGCAATTCCAGATCTAAGTAATGTCCCTAACATTAAATATATGGGGCTTAATCGTTGTGGGAGTTTGGCTCAAATTCATTCTTCTTCAACTGTGCCGGGAAGTAGCGTCCGGTTATTTAAATTTGAGAGTGGGCCAGTGAAGATAAACATAGGGGGGAGTATTAAAGGGACAAGTTCATCAGGGTTAGTGATTGTGCGCAATTATTTGAGTCTTCGTGAGATGTTATTCAGGAAAGTGACAATGAAGGTGTTGGCATGTGGGAAGATCAACTCAGGTGTTGAATTTAAACATGTGGTGATGCCATTGACAGAGAAAGAAGAATTGAGAGAGGGGATTCAAAGTTTGGGGTCGTTACTTCCATTTGTGAGGGGTCTTGAATGGTTAGAGGGTCCAATTAAGTTTGGCCATGATTTCAACCATCGTTTTACCTATCATCGTTTAGGCTTTTCATTCAGACTTGAATTGAGGGAGAGGGGAGATAGAAGAGAAAGGAGTTTGGTGGGGCCATTGATCAGAAGAGAAATGATTAACGATCATCAAGCGGCGACATCAATGGGAGATGAAGAAGAAGAAGAGGAAGATGATGAGTTAATAATGGAAGATTGTGGTAGTAATATACTGACAAGAGTTCCCAGAAGCATCCCTCGCTGGTTCTTATTGACGGGGCTGACATTAAAAGAGAGTGAGATTATGGGGAATGCTCAAGTTTCAATCCTCAAATCACTCTCTCATGATTACTGCAAAAGGATCCAACCTCTCTTAGATGCAAAACTCTCTTTCCACACTCCACTATCCACTCTCCCTCATTATTCTTTCACTGCCGTGTATTCCTTGTCACAACCCCCTAAACTTTCTGATAAGAATTTCCTCTTCGATGTTTCTACTGTTAGGTATCCTGGTATCCGCTTAGCTGTTTCGTATATGGACACTTGCGCCTATTAAGCTATCTAGTCATTTCTTAGTTGCTTCATCCCATCCAACTCAAGTTTCACCAGTATTTTCCTTGATTCTTTTACGGTTTTTTGTTGTTTCAAAGAAAAATTCAGCAAAATTTCTGATAGGTTCTTCTTGTAACGTTGAATCTCTGTCTTACCTTTGTAACAATTTGGTGCATATTTTACACGCCCACGCGCTCACGTGTGTTGGAGTTGTGAATATATGTTTGATAATTGCACTTGTCATCCTCGACAACGGGTGTGTGTGGGTGGGTGGGTGTTTTCTTCATTTACTAAATTTGTGGATGAGTTCATTCTGCATGGTTTTTTATTCTTGTGATGCCTATAATTCCTTGTATATAAATAAATCAGATAATTGTTTAAACATTAATCTGAAGGGTAATATATAGGACGAATCTTGAATTTCAATAGTTCTAGTGATTGTGTTCTTCCCAAATTAATTCTCATTTACTATTATTCTGTTTTTTGTAATTTCCTTCTGCAAATAATTCACACACAATCTCTCTCTCTTTTAACTATAAAATATAAAGAAACCAGGTGAAACATTTAAATTTTAAATAAAATAATATAAAGATTTCATAAGTTTATATTTATATTCTAAGTTAGATCAATTATTTCATATCAGTAATGATGCTCTTTACTGCTCAACTAGAGGAATAAGATCAAAAATATTATTTGAAACTAAAATAATCTACCGATAAATAACGTCTTATTATTAAATATAATTAAAATGAAAAAAAAGAATTTAAAAACATTTAATTTGAATAATAAGGCTAGATGATAAACCTAAAATTTCTAAATTATAGAATTATAGCAAGAATGAAATTGTAACAAAACTATTAATTAAATCAATCTAATATTCAATACAATAACTTGTTTAAAAATACCAATTTAAAAAGATGATTCTTAACTGTGATATTTTTGCAAGACTTTAACAGAACAAAATAATAAGTGTGGACATACATTTTATGAATATGAGTAACCAAATGTAGCATGAGACAACGAAATCAAATGCAAATATAAGATTCATAAATAATAAGCATAAATATAAGACCTACAAATAATAAGCGAGACACACAAATAATAATTATGAAAATAAATCCTATGAATATTAAACGAACT